>CM066333.1:51346739-51994239 GCA_033807585.1 Hydrophis major
CGATTTGGTTTTCGCTAGGAACTTTCGGGCGATCCGTTGTGGGTCGAGGCAACTATAGTACAAGTAACCGGCCCTAGATCGTACCACATGAAATGTCGCAATGATAGAATTTGGAAGCGCCATATTGATCAGCTGCGTTCAAGGCGACAGTCGGGGATCTCCGAGCCCCCTGATTTCCAAACCGAGGGGGGAGGAGATAGCGAGGAAGCTGAATTCGAAGTGGAAGAAAGTTTAAGCAGTAGTAATGACTGCTCAGAGGCAACACATGATGGATCCGGAATGGGGGTGGCCTCACCTCAAAGAGATGCCGAGAGCAGTAGCGATGATGAAAATTCGAATGCAGAATGGGAGGCACCCTCTTCAACAGATAACGTCCTTCCCCAACAAGACTGTAGCCAAATACCGGGAGGACAACGAAAATCTAATGGACAATCAAAACAACCGGCCTACCTCAAAGACTATATGACTGCACCCCTTAAACGGAACCCAGGAGGAAGGGGTGTTGTGAATCAATAAATACTTAATAAAGATCATTAAGAGCTTGAAGCAAAGTGCAGGGTTCTGGCCCTGCACTTCTGATTGGCCGATAATAGCGACATCGGATTGGTCCGTTCAGGAGAATCTGATTGACTAATGTTCGGGATAACATTGTTTACCCTAACTGGTTTAGGTAAAATAATAAATATGTAATCATAGTTTGTAAGTTAAAGTGTCTGCAACTTTAAATATAGGAATGTAATTAAGGGAGTGGTTGTGAAAGCACTTTAAAAGAAGCAAGACGACAGCTTGCTCTCTCTCTGGCTTTGATAATCCCTAATTTCTGCAAGGACTCAAGACTGCTTTACTCGAACGGGAGAGATAAACAAAAAACTGATTTGTAAGTGAACTGACATAGGATATTCTACACGGACTTTGCTAACTGAATATCCTTGAATGGACTGACTTAATGATACATGACTATTGGACTGTTATTTTGACTATGCTATGAACTCATAATGGAATAAACTATATTTTTGATAGCACAAGCGTATCTGTTATTTTTACTGTATGTTAATAAACATACAAACATAGCTCCTTCATTTATCTGTGTGCCTATCTGACTAACGCTGCACATTCTGTTTAGCTTGTCTCCTTAACCCTGGTTGGGGAACTCAGGCTTAACACTGGTTATGGGCCCAGAGGCTGCAAAGTCAGTTTAACTAGGATAAAACAGATTTATGTAAAAGTGAGAGTTTGTGTTGTTATACATTACAGTAAACAGACAGCTGTGTTTTATTAATTATAGTTTTATATCCATATAAAGAAAACATGGCACAAGTCAATCTACAAAGTTTGTCCCTTATATCCAAGCTGGATGGAACAAACTATGTATCATGGTCTATGAAATGTAGTCTACTTCTACGAAGAGAAGGTCTGTGGAACATAATTGAAAATCCACCAAACGTGGAGGAATGGGATCCAGAGGATGATGAAGATAGACTAAAAATAGAAGAATTTATGCATAAAAATGAACAAGCTATTTGCATAATTGGATTAACATTAACTGACAAGCAACTTGTTCATATCCATGGAGAGCAAACAGCTGTTGGGTGTTGGCAGAAGCTGAAGAGGATTTATATTCGAGATAACGTTGGTGCTCACATAAATCTAACACGGAAGCTTTTCAGGACGCATCTCCAAATGAATGGTGATATGCTGAGTCATTAGAAAACTATGCAAAGCAGTTTTCAAGAACTGCATGAGAAAGAGCTTATTTTCTCTGAACTACACCAAGTCTACATAATTCTATCATCACTAAATGATAGTTATGACAACTACGTCACTTCCCTTGAAATTTTGCCAAAGGAAAGCCTAACTTTAACTGATATAACTGGCAGATTGATTGAAGAAGCAAGAAGAAGACTTGAAAGAGATGAATTAAGGAGGGAACAACATCAAAAAGAAGATAATGAATCTCCTACTGCATATGCAATTAAAAAGTGTTTTAATTGTGGAGGAAGAGGACATTTGGCAAGATTTTGTAAAAAAGCAAAGCACCAGAATGCTGGCCAGAATACTAAAAGTCATCAAAAGATAAATAAAAATTTAGAGTTAGCCATGTATACTAATGGAGCTGTAAAAAATAATTTATGGGTGGTTGACAGTGGAGCATCCCACTGTATAACAAATGATAACAAAAATTTTGTTAAAATGTCCCACAGTACACAGCAGATATCGTTAGCCAATGGCTGGAAACTGAAAGCTAAAGGTCAAGGTATAGCATATTGTTCTTTCATAAAAGAGAATGTAAAAATGTTATATGTACCACAACTTAAGTTTAATTTAATTTCAGTTAGAATTTTGGTTAAACTAGGATATGTAGTTACTTTTAGGGGAGATAACTGCATAATTGAAAAAGATGATAAGAAAATTACTGCATCTTTAAGAGGTGAATTATATGTGTTAAATGATGATGGTTTAAAGGTGGCTAACACAGTTTATGAAAATAAGAAACCTCATGATGAATGTATTCACTTGTTACATCGAAGGCTAGGGCATTTAAATTTTAAAATGCTTAAGAAAACTGTTGAATTATCTAAGGAAATAAATTTGAAACCTTGTAATAAGTATTTGCAATGTAATGCCTGTAAACAAAGCAAGAGCAGGGTCACACCGGCTAATAGAGTTGATGGATTTACTACCAAAGAGCATTTAGAAGTAGTATTTGCAGATTTAATAGGTCCGAAAAAACCAAGTGTAGGAGGAGCTCGTTACATACTAAGTATAATGCACCATTATTCTAGATATGGGTTTTGCTATTTAATGAAGAGCAAAACTGAAACATATATAAATCTCTTTAATTGGATAAAATTTGCTGAAAGGAAAACTAAAAAGAAATTAGTAACTCTTATAACAGATAATGGTACAGAATTTACAAATAATAAATTCCAGAACAGACTAAGAATATTAGGTATTCAACATAAAAAATCTGCACCATATAGGCCACAACATAATGCATTTATAGAGAGAAGAGGCCAAACACTACAATCAATGGCACAAACTATGATGTCTGATTCAGGATTACCTGACAATTTATGGGGAGAAGCAATAATGTGTGGTAATCATATGTTAAATAATGTTGTTAATTCAACAACAGGTGAATTACCATTCACACTGTGGCATGGTACAAAACCTGATTTAAGTTACATGCACACATTTGGAGCACCAGCATGGGTGCATATCCCTACACAACTTAAACAAAAAGGACAGCATAGAGCTAAAAGATTATTTTTTGTAGGATATGAATCTAATCATAGATCTTATAGATTCTGGGAACCAGGTACACCTAGAGTTTACACCAGTGCTAGTGCTAAATTCCTAGAACATGTAGGATGGAATAGATTAGAGCAAGATTTAAATAACGAAGTAATTATTGAACCCTACAAAAGGCAGAAAGAAAGATTCGTTATAAGAAGAGTCCAATTGAAGAAGAAGTCCATGAAGAGCAAATAGGACCAGAACAAGAGGAAACTGTTGATCAGGAAGAGTTTGATAATCAAGAAGAGTTAATAAATGAAAGTCCACCTGTAAGTCCTGTAATACCTGGATGTACTACACGTATAACTAGACCACCTGATAGGTATCAAGCAAGTATAGTTTGCCAAGTAACAAAAGTTCCAACTAGTGTAAATGAACTTAAGATGTATCCTGCTAAGGATCAGGAGAATTGGCAAAAGGCAATGGAAAAAGAACTAAATTCATTAAAGATAATGAAAGTTTATGAAGATGCTAAATTACCTCCAGGAGAAAAATCCATTGGGTGCAAATGGATATTTAAAGTAAAAACTGGAAATGATGACTGTTACCCATAAAACTAGGTTAGTAGCTCAAGGATTTAATCAAACTGCATCTGATTACAATCAAGTTTTTGCACCAAGTTTTAAAGCAACATCTTTAAGAGTGGCATTAGTGTAGGCAGCTAAGAAAAACTATGTCATTAACCATTTAGATGTAGAAACTGCTTATCTGCATACACCATTGCATCACACTATATATGAAAAAAAATCCAATTATTTTAAAAGATAATAAAGTAAATAGTAATGATTGTTGGAAACTCAAAAAGAGTCTTTACGGGTTGAAACAATCTGGCTTTGAGTGGAACCAATATATTGTGAAAGAATTAAACAATATTGGTTTTAAATCTGGTTTAGCAGATCCATGTGTGTTTAAAAGAGAAAATAATGGAACGGTGTCATTATTGTTAATATTTACAGATGATATTGCTTTGATAACTAAGACTAATAATGAAGCTAATGAGATTATATCATTATTAGCCAAAAAGATAAAATTAAAGCATTTAGGTGAAATTAAAAAGTATCTAGGATTGACAATTAACAAAACAAAAAATGGATTTAAGATATCTCAAGAAGATAAAATTTGCCAATTAATTAAAATGTTTAAAATGGAACTTTGTAAACCGGCAAAGACTCCATTGAGTCAGGAAGTTTGCCAAACTGATGATCAAAGTCCCAAATTTGATAAGTCTATATATCAATCTTTGATTGGCAGCTTATCATATATAAGCAATTGGTCTAGGCCAGATATAGCTTATAGTGTAAATCAGCTGGCTCGTTTTAATTCAGATCCACATCAATGTCATTGGCAATCATTAAAGAGAATTTTAAGATATCTTAAAGGAACAATGAACCATGCATTGTATATAGAACCAAAGGGTGATTTGAGTCTTAGTGCCTATGCAGATGCAAGTTTTGCAACTGACATAAACACTAGAAAATCAACATCTGGGATGGCTATATTATTTGGTAATACACTAATAGGATGGAGGTCAATCAGACAACAGCATATCAGCTTGTCCACGATGGAAGCGGAATTTTCATGTCTGTCATTACTATGCACTGACTTAATTCTGCACAAACAGTTATTATTAGACATGGGTATAACTGTTAAAGAATCCATTATTGTGTACGAGGACAACCAGGCAGCCATAAAGTTAGCTACTAGTATTGCTGTAAAAACTAGATCAAAGCATACTGATTTAAGATACTTAAATGTTAGAGAATCTGTAAAGAATGGGCTAATTAAATTGGAATACTGCATGACAGAAGAAAACATTGCAGATCAATTTACAAAAACTCAAGGAGTAAGCAAGTTTAAAGAGAGTTGTAACAAATATGATTTAAAGATGTAAATAGTTATATTTATTATTATTTCCTAAAAGGGGAGAATGTTAGGGATAACATTGTTTACCCTAACTGGTTTAGGTAAAATAATAAATATGTAATCATAGTTTATAAGTTAAAGTGTCTGCAACTTTAAATATAGGAATGTAATTAAGGGAGTGGTTGTGAAAGCACTTTAAAAGAAGCAAGACGACAGCAAGACGACAGCTATCTGGCTTTGATAATCCCTAATTACTGCAAGGACTCAAGACTGCTTTACTCGAACGGGAGAGATAAACAAAGGACTGATTTGTAAGTGAACTGACATAGGATATTCTACACGGACTTTGCTAACTGAATATCCTTGAATGGACTGACAATGATACATGACTATTGGACTGTTATTTTGACTATGCTATGAACTCATAATGGAATAAACTATATTTTTGATAGCACAAGCGTATCTGTTATTTTTACTGTATGTTAATAAACATACAAACATAGCTCACTCATTTATCTGTGTGCCTATCTGACTAACGCTGCACATTCTGTTTAGCTTGTCTCCTTAACCCTGGTTGGGGAACTCAGGCTTAACAACTATCAATGAGCCTCTCCCATTGGTTAATGGAGCTAGCGCTCCCTGTGTTTTCATTGGTTAAATAAGTTGAGAATTGCTTATATAAAGGGGCCCATCATGGCCATTGAGCTGAGCTGTTTTCACATGTAAATAAAGAGTTTGAAGTTCACTGTTTCACTGGCTCATTTCCATCCTTGCACCCATGCACAGAACTTAACACTTCCTTATGTAAAAAGGCACAGAGAACGAAGCCTTAGAGAAGGCCTTAAAAGATTGTGGGAAAATGCAATGATCAAACAAGCACAACTTAAGTACATTCTAAGAAGCTTCTTTGAGAAAGACCCTCCCTTATTCACTTGAACATAAAATGAAGGATTTGGAAGAGTCTCTTACTATAACTGTTCAAATTAAAATAAATTTGGAGCCTGATGGCATTGATATCTTAGACCTATAGAGTTGACAACACCAAGAATGTCCATAAGAGCCATACCACTGCATTCTGAACCAGCTATAGCTTCTGAGTGACCATTGAGGGCAGCTGCATTTTTCATGCTTTAGAACAGGGTTGTCAAACTCCTGGCCCATGGGCTGGATGCGTCATGCACTGGCCACATCCACTCCTGGTTTAGTGAACGGAAAAAGTCCTGATATGTCATGTGATGCTGCCATGAGAATGTGAGTTTGACACCCCTGCATTAGAGGGATGCGATTTCAAGGTAACTAAGGCATAAATGACTGTAAGCAGGGTCTTCTGATCTGAAAGAGGATACAACTGGAGCTCTGCAAAGATCCTTGCTGAAGCAATCCAAGAGCATGGGGTCCTTGGGGTCTCTCTGAGCTTGGTTTGTTTCTTGCAGATGTTTTATTTACCAACTATAAAAGAGAAGGAAATAATATTTATATATTATTTTCTTTTACACATCCAGAACAAGAAGGAAGAAATGAACTGAAGAAGGAGATGACCTACTAGCATTGCAAAACTCCTTTCAAAAAGATACTTTGGAATGTGCAGAAGTGTGAACAAAAGCATCTTTTTCCAAGTGAGGTGACTATATCATTCTCTGGGTACTCATATAGAAAAACAGAAGAGAACTCCATTAGTATAGAAAAGGACACTGGATCTTTTATAATTCAAAAAGCATACAATGCTTTTTGATTCAAAAGCAAAAGGCATCCTCTTTTCAGTATGTCAGTTGTTGTTTATAGCACGATCTGAGGAAATGACATATTTGGTTTAGGGAAGTGCAGGTAGATGTACTTACATACATGCTGAAATACATAGTGCCACAATGTTTTATCTAGTGTAGTGGCCTTTTACAAAACAGTTATTGCATAGCATAGATCACAGACAATCTTCATTCGAGAGCTGATCAATGTATGCAATAAGCTTTCCTTCTTTGATATACTGCTTGAATAATTCTTTTGATTACTTTAGTTCAACACTTTTTAAGTTATCTAAGGAATGTGTAAGTGTTGTTACCAAAATACTTAATAGTATATGCTTTTATGAATTAAAATTATCACTAGAACAAAATGTAGTGCAATCTGCTCTAAATATGTGTTAAATTTTGAAGCTAAGCAGTTCTGTCAGGTGAAATGCAAAAAGGGTATTAAATTTACAGTCCAATTAAATGCAGCACCATTACATAAAAAATTAAATTAGATTTCAAACTGTCATAACAAAGGGCAGGGGGAAAGATTAATTCATCTGGGTAACATAAAATTCCTTATATTTTTGTTTTTATAGGAAAAGATATAGAGTGATATTTACTTTTTTCCCCTTTGCCTTTTATGTTCAAATATATGACTTTACATAAAATAACATTCTTTTACTATCAGTGACGGTATTTTATACCTAAATTTTATGATATACTCATATTTTTGGACTATAAGATGCATTCCACCCCCCAAAAATGGGTGGAAATGTTTATGTGTCTTATGGATCAAATATGGGTTCATTTTTGGCCTCCCAAACCCCTTGCATGTCCTGTTTTTGCCCTTTTCGGAATCCAGAAGCACTCTGCAGGCCAAAAACGGGTGTGTTTTTGGCATCCGGAGGCTCCGCTGGTCCTGGTTTTGCCCTCCCCAGTTAAAAACTGGACACATGGAAGGTTGGGAAACGGTCAGCTTGAGAGGTAATCCAAGAAGCCCAGAAATTGTAGTTCTAACTTTACTGTAAGGTTAATTTAAGAAAATGTAGCAATTCTGAATGTACATCTTTTACTCTTCACCTGTACAGACCAAGAAACTAGGGCGGATCCCTTCTGAGATCTTTGTCATATCCTCATTCCTTCTGCAGATTCAATTGCCACTTATCTGACCATTGCCTAATTTGTGACTTTTTCTCCTGTCTACCACTACAATTGTATAATTAATCAAAGTTTTAAGTGGTTTTGTTTTGCATTTTATTTCTGGACTCATGTTTTTACATTATTATTCTAGATTTCTATTTTTATTTTTCCTCCTCCTCCTCCTCCTCCTCCTCCTCCTCCTCCTCCTCCTCCTCCTCCTCCTCCTCCTCCTCCTCCTCCTCCTCCTCCTCCTCCTCCTCCTCTTCTTCTTCTTCTTCTTCTTCTTCTTCTTCTTCTTCTTCTTCTTCTTCTTCTTCTTCTTCTTCTTCTTCTTCTTCTTCTTCTTCTTCTTCTTCTTCTTCTGTAACTTTGCACAGTGCACTACATTCATTTCAGCTACTGAATTCAAACATAAAATTTTGCATCAAATTTTACAATTCAGAGTTCCAATCTTCCAACATGTTTTCCTAGGTTCCCAACAAAACACCACATTTCCCTGTACTCTTAATTCCAGTATGGCCTTTGAGAGGTTTTTAATGTCTTAGAAACATTTATAGCCAATAATTAAATTGTATCCATTTTACAAATTATTATCTAACAACCAACACATTTAAAGCAACATTCCATCTTTTTTCAAATTGTTTGAAGTTGAAGTCCCAGATACAATACTTCTCTTCTTCTTCTTCTTCTTCTTCTTCTTCTTCTTCTTCTTCTTCTTCTTCTTCTTCTTCTTCTTCTTCTTCTTCTTCTTCTTCTTCTTCTTCTTCTTCTTCTTCTTCCTCTATTTTATTCCTTCTTTCATTGTGTAGAATTCTTTTTAAATGGCATTTTCCCATTCCTAGATCTTTTTTCCAAAATGATAAAATTCTCCATATTTTTAATCTTTTCCAATGATGCCTGAATTTCATTGTAAATATGGTACTTGCTGCAAGATTTCTTAGGTTCTGTTCCCAACTGCGGCATTTGTGATTGTTTATCAATTTGTTTTGATAGCATTTATCATTTATAATACCAAGATATTTTTTAAGTCCCAAGCCACTTCTTCTGATTTACTGTTATGTCTTCTGGTTGTCAAGTAACTATCGCTTTTTCAGAATGAAATCACACATATTCAGTAACCTTGTTTGCATATTTTTCTTACCTAATTCCACAAACAATCCAGTTCTTGATAATAGAATATTTCAATCATCAAAATACATAAGACTCTGATAACAATTTAAAAACTGTCATATAAGGACCTTCTTTTTTTCTTCCTATTGCATTCATGTGAAAAATATATGTCTCTCATAAGTAACATTTATTAAAACAATAAGTTGCCAGTCATGCCAAACAAAACTGAGAGATTTTGTTTCTCTAATTCAACATTAACCCAGAAGGTGTTGGTATTGAATATTGCTGTGGTGCCTTCTCTAGCAATTTTCAGGAATCAAGCTGCTTGAATTTTTCAGTGAAAGGAAGGGGAAGGGAAAGGGAAAGGGAAAGAAAAGTTGTTTCTGATTGTAAAAAGTTAGGTCCATAGGATGCTTTTTATTTAAATGCAAAATGGAGCACTGGAACCCATGGGAGTATGTACATGTTGCCTGCACCTTTCCCCTGTCTCCTATTTAGGTCTACCTTTCTGCCTCATCTGCCTTCCTTAATTTTTGGTAAGTTGCTCTGTTTTTCTTTACTTGTTTTTCAAAAAATATGATACTTGGCTTGAGTACAAGGTGAGCCCAATAATAAACTCAAGTCATATATTCCATTTTTTAAACTGAGGAATATACTTAGAAAAAGAATTCAGTATTGCTTAGTGAATGTACCTATGAATTTCATTTGATGGCTCCTTAGTTTATTTTGGACTATATCTTTTTTGTCTGTCCCCATTTTGTTGGGGACAAAATTCTCTTCTTTTAAATGCATTGCAAGCAAGAAATGCAGACATAATAAAACCTGAAAAACTCGTGATAAGATCTATTAAAGCATTTGAAATGCTTAGAAAGGAAAAGGGTATATATGGAAAATAGTTGAATTAATTACTTCGGAAACCTTCAAAAATGTAAAATTTGTAGAAAATCATTAATTTGTTGTGCTTCCTCAGGAAAGACTTTTAGAAAACATCATAACGAATTTGAATAAAAGACTAATGGATTGTGAACATTTAAAAACAGGTTGTAGCCAATTTCAAGACAGGAATAAACTACAATTTCTCATTTTTTTTGGAGCCAGATTATTGGAATATTGTAGAAATAATGGTTCTGTAGAAAACAGCTGAAGAACAATTGCTCCTGTTTAGTGATATTTGTAAATACCAATTAATATTAACAATTATCGAGATTTTGTAGAAAATGTTTTTAAAAATGCCCAGAAATATGCAATTCCTGAAAGTATTCAAAAAGTTAAAAATATTCTCAGAACAATTGTTGTAAGTTCAGCAGAAGCAGAAAGGGGTTTTTCAAAGATGAACATCATAAGTTCAGAGAAGTTGCCTGTTTTCAGTATAACAAACCTAATGACTATTAATCTAATTGGCCTATCTCTAAAGGAATGGGACCCTATTCCTACAGTCAAAAAATTGTTAAGATGATGATGCTTGAGTAAAGAAAAGTGCAAGCAAGTATGCCAATAATACAGCAATTTGGAAATACCTTAAATAACAGTTTTATTGTTTTTTGGTCAGGTATTATCTAATAGTTTTTCATTAATATTGTAAAACTTTCTTGTAACAAAATCTAGTTTTGCGTACCTCTTTTATTGTTCTTATTTAAATAATAAATGTATGAAATAATATACTACCTTTTTGGTATATCTTTTTTTATACTTAAAACAATCATTAGGGCAAAGAAGGGATGACGAGTTGGACATGTCCACCCAGTCACATGCCCATCCATTCACATGCCCATCCATTCACATGCCCATCCAGTCACATGCCCACCCAGTCACATGCCAACAGAGCCACGCCCACCCAACCAGTCATTAGGGCAGAGAACCGGTTGTTAATTTATTTGAATCCCACCATTGAATTTGGTATGAATCTGATTTTCTTGCCTGTACTCAGCAGTTACAGGGCAACACTGATTTGGCTTCAGTCATTAATGTATGGTTTTGTGTAATCTATTCCTTTGATATGCAGAAATTATGTGAGATACAAATTTATGTTGGATGAGAAAGAAAGAGCAAGCAAGTCACACAAAAATAGTTGAATACTCATCTCCTTCCACCTAAGGCAAGAGTGTAAAACTCACATCGTCATGGTGGCATCACATGATGGACTTTTTTCCTCTTTGGTAAACAGGGCATGGCCAGCATGTGAGCATTCAACCCATGGGCCAAGAGTTTAAAAGCCTTGATCTGAGGCAGAGGTCTGCAACTTTAAACACTGAAAGAGCCATTTGGACCCATTTCCCACAGAAAAGAAAACACCGGAAGCCAATAATTTAACAACTGGTGTGACTTGGGTCGGCATGGCCAACTCAATGTCACTCACTCCCACCCAGTCACCTCATGCTCTGGAATATGGAGCGAGTCTTCATTCCCCCTCATCACCCTTATCTTCTCAGGCCAGGCGAGGAATGATGGGAAGGGGAGGGGCCAGCCAGTGGTGGGATCAGCTGACAGGGAACCACAGCAGAGGGCCGAAAGAGCTGCAAGTGGCTCCAGAACCGCATGTTACAGACCCCCTGATCTAAGGCAACAGTAAACAAGCTCTTTCAATGAATATTGCAGGAAAAGGTTGAGATAATTCATCTCCCCAGTGTTCTCTGAAATAACTCCACGGTGTGTGGGATTGAAAGCATCTAGTTGGTGACCTCTCAGCAATTACAAGAGGTCTTTCAGAAAAACTCACAGTTTTTTGGGGGTGGAGCCAGACTGAGAAGCTCAGTTTTGGTATTCTTATCTTTAGGAAGAAAGTGAATCAGCCACTTTCACACTAGGATGTTTATAGGACAGCAAGAAGAACAAAGATGCACCATGACCAAAAACAACCCCACATCTACCTAAAGGTTGGGGCTTCGGTCAGGATGTCAGGATGCATGTTATTTCATGTTTATGCATAAACAGCTGGAATTGTTTTATCAAAATTGTTCAAGGCTAATAGATAGTTTATAAAGCTACCTATTCCACCAACCTTTTTTCAAATACCACAGATGATATTTGAGGACATGAAAAACATACTTCATTTGTTATGATGGTATGATCTGTTAAGGACATGAGTGACAACTTATCTTGAATATCCAAGTTAAGAAAAAAGTTATAATATTTCAATATCAATATTAATAGTTACAAAAGCTTATTAAAGGTAGAAATCAGTTTTGTGGTAAAATTAAACTTGGACACAAACTTTTTGTATTGTTAATTTCTTATATCAATTTCTGAAATGACAATATTACAAGATGATATATGTAAGTGCTAAAATTAATTTTTTTGAGATGATAAAACAGATGTGACAATATATTTATTGGGCAAAACTGATGATGGGACTGTTTTCTATGGGACTGAAAATATTTGCATTCTATTTGCTGTAACAAATTAGGCTTTGGAATTAATGTGTCATATTATCTCTCAAGTATTATTTCATTTTATACATTAGTAATGCAACATATTTACACAAAATATTTAAGATGCAATTATTCTTTATTTTGACTTGCCAGGTGTGCCTCGGTACTTTCCTATTGTGTTCTATGAACCGTGGCTGCATTTTTTCCCCCAGCAATGTTGTTTATTTTATAACATTCTATTCAAAAGTACTCCTCTTCTGTGCACAGCTATTAGTAGAGTGTTGCCCATTCATAATGTCACTTGGTTTGTGCTGTTTTGATGATTGCCTTTGCTTGCTAATAAAGAAGGGAAAGAAGGAAGGCAGCATAATAATAAAAGTGAAAATGCTCTCCAAAACCACTTGGAATGGCTCAGAAAAAATGTACTGTAGCGTTGCACATTATTAGATGTGTGAGTCATTATGTATTCCTTCTGCCAAATGCTGCACAGATAATACAAGCCAAGGCAGACATGCTAATTATTTCCATGCATTAAGTGTGCAGATAGCTACTATGGACAATCCTATCCTCTCAAAAATATTAGTTTGCAATAAAAGCTTTGCAGACTTTTTTTTTCATGTACAGATTTCTTTTGGTGTGTGTGTTTTGTTTTAGAGCAATGTCTTTTCATTTTTTAAGGAACCCCATAATGACTTGAAAAACTATTACTGACTTGAAATGGGGTATCTGATTAATGAGAATGATACAGAGAAATGTCATTGCTAGCTAGGTCTGTCAAGGTTGCAAATACATAGGAAGAAGAAAAATGAATGTCCTTATCCCGAATAATGGTAGTTTAATATTCTATTGTAATTTAATATTTATATAGCAGAAGTTCTCTTTTGGATGTGACCTTACTGTGGTAAATGTTATACAAATACATGCATAAGCCCTACTTTTTACCAGATGAGCCTTAAAACATATTTTACAACAGACAGGCAAACAGCCTACTGACAGGAATAACTCAAAAGGCTTTTTCCCAGATGGAAAAACACTTCACCTGGATCGATATACATGTAGCCACATACACACACAAAAAAGAGAGAAAGAACACTTCCTCTTTCACAAAGATGAACTATCATTATGAATTAGTATGAAATTAGTATTGCTTAGAACTCATTAGAGTTTACTTGATCCCACCTATATTATTTTTTATAAATGACTCAAGGCAATAAACACATAAAATTCCTTCCTTCTCCTCTTTTCCCCACAATGACAATCCTGTAAGATGAGTTATAGTAACTAATGCCAATGATGATGCCATCAAGAAAAATATGTAACGTGCCAGAAATATAGAATAATATTGTCACCTTCTAGACAGTGCGGACTTTAGAATTCTCCAGCTAGCAGGGCAATTGCTGAGAATTCTGAGAATGGAAGTCTACATATCTAGAGCAAGCCTATTTTGGAGATGGATGGTTAATTAATAAGTAAAAAGGAAGTTTATTTTTGAAACTTTGATTCATTTCCTCAAAGCAAAATATATTGATTGTTGAGGTTTTCTCATTTCAGGTTGGATTTCAGGCTATTGTACATATTTGGCATGACCAACAACCTCCTATTTATCCTTAAAATATTTTTAAATGGTGGTAAGAAATATCTTTGTAATCTCAAGAGAAGGGAGATTAATTTATCCTATAGCTCAAGGGTATAACTCAATTTAACAAGAAGCAAACAAAATAACCATCAAATTATATGCAGTTTTAATTATATTTTTCAGTAAATAGACAACGTTATTTTGGGCAAATCCTTATACTAAAAAAACAATAACAAGCAAAATTCTTTAGGGTATATTACAATAAAGCTCTTAGGAAGGCTATTATAGTGATTCTAGCAAATTGAAATCTATTGACATCAAAATATAAATTAAACGTTTGGGCTTTCAAGTACCTCAGTGGACTTTAATGACTACAGAGATGGGTTTTCTTAAATTTTTTTTGAGGAACATGTTGTTTGAAAAAGACCCAAGAGAAGAATTATTCTTCACTATAAGAAAAAAGAAAACAGAAAACTGCTTAAAAGTTTCATAACTCTTTGATAGCAAGACAGATTAACAGAATCCTGTAGAATTCAGCAAAAGAAGTTATATTGTTCCAATGTGCTGACTTATGCAAACAAATGGTACTAACCTAATATAAGGAATGCCACCTATCCCAAAATATGAACTCAGAATGATTGAGTGTTAGCAGACCCTTTACGCATAAAGACACACAGCTTTAGGAAAAGATAATATCCAGATTGGTAATGACCCATGTAAAATGGTTCTTGGTGTTAAAATTAGAGCTGATCAAAAGCATTTTAAATTGGATTAGAAATATAGTTTGTAAATAACAAGAAGTAATAATTCCAGTCTATTCTTCACTGGTGAGACATTGTCTTAAGTACTATATATAATTATGGTTTGTAAAAAGGATCCAGACAAATTGAAAACAAATAATGAGTGTGTATGGGAGAATGGGTTGAAATCCAGAAAAGATACTAATAGATAAAAAGGATGGTCAATTTAGGATATGAAGTGATCCCTGTTCCTTCAAGTATTGTATTCCTTCAGAAAGAGTAAGTTCACAGTTTCTTGAATCATTCACCCTAGATTTGCAAGTGGAATCTGTGACAAAAAGTATGTTTTGCATAATATGGTATGGAACAAATTGCAACAAGTT
Source organism: Hydrophis major (assembly GCA_033807585.1). NCBI lineage: Eukaryota > Metazoa > Chordata > Lepidosauria > Squamata > Elapidae > Hydrophis > Hydrophis major. Next base: position 51,361,944 of record CM066333.1, read on the forward strand.
GGATCCAATAAATAGCCTATCCTTTTTTGAGAACTTCAATATATTATATATAGAGCTATCCTTGAAATATCTTTTAAAATTTTCAAATTATAGAAAATGTAGTGTCAGACAATTACAGGAATCACAAAATACATGTATTGAAAGGTTTGAGTTGCCTATCAGGGGCTGATCTTTGAAATCCTTAAGGCCCAAGTATCTGTTAGCGTCATTAGGCAGACAGACAAAAGTACAAACAAAACTATTAGCTCTATTTAATTGTAAGGCTACAGTAACATAATCTAAAAGTCTATTTCTTCCCTGTTGCCTTTACATCTCAAGAAACTAGAGAGGGTCCCTTCTGAAATGTTGTTTTGCCCACATTCCTTTACAAATTTTTCTCTGATCATTGTTGTGGTTGCAGCTCTCCTTTGTCTCTGAAGGTCATTCCACATAACATTATATCAGCTTCGTCTGACTGTCTAAACCTGACTACTTAGTTCTTCCTCTGCCTATCGTCCTCTGGCGCTATAAACCTCCCTATTTAGATCAGAACCTGCTTGGAAGATATACCCTGAAGTTGTTGGGGTACTTTGGAGTAATGGGTTCTACATGTGGAATGTGTATTGAAGAAACAGAATGACAATGGGTGAGCAAAAAATCAATGGAAGCAGGAAGACTTCTGACTTTCTGTTGTCTTTCCCATTCAGTTTCCTTGCAGAAACCTGGCAGTGGATATCAGAAATTTTCCATTCCCTTCCTGTAGCCAGTGTGGGAGGAACATAGTGAGACTAGTCTAATGGTGGAAAGTTAACTAAATGTGAAGCATCATGGGTCATCTATCCAAACTCTTAAGCTTTTTACTTGTCTACAAGTTTTTTTTTATAGAGAGCAGACTTTACTTTTAAAGCAATGCTAGTTTGTATTTCTTAAATATTATTAATTTTGGATGTTATCATTATAAAGAGTCTTCCTAATAACTGTGTATTCAGCATCAGCTTTGGCTGCAGGATATTTTTTGGCTGATTTATTTCAGGAGCTTATAATGTTGATTATATTTTTTTCTATCCATGCTTGAAAGTGCTTTTCCAGAAGCTTACTGTGTAGGCTAATATTGAAACTCATTGCCAAGTAGTTGAATGTTATACTTTAGATAGAAATTCAGTGTATTGTAGTAGAAGTCAAGGTCTGGAAGACCCAAGATTTCAAGAAATACCAGTAGTCTTCAATCAAGAACTGGTGGGACCAGAAAATAGACAAAGTAATAGAAAATAAAGAAACTAAACTGCTCTGGGATTTTAGAATGCAAACAAACCAGAAGCTGCCTCATAATACCCCAAACTTAATATTGCTGATAAGGAAGATAAAAGGTCTGAATAGTGGATGTTGCAGTACTAAAGTCAGCAGAATAGAAAGAGAAATGCCTGCAAATAGAAGTACAACTATTCAAAAGAAAGCAACGTAATAGGAGCCTTGGGTATAATCCCAACACATCTGGAGCACTACTTGATCACTATGGGCACTGACAAAATCACCATCAGTCAACTGCAAAAGGCAGCTTTACTTGGAACAGCTTACAGCCTACAAGAACATTTTAACACAAACAACAACATTGGATCAATGGATTAAAATGCCAAATCCAGTTTAAACATCTATCTGTCCAACCAACCATAATAAAACTCATGAACCCTAAATTAGTAAAAGTTCATGTGCATACATGATAAACATTTGCTATATTACATATTATAAGATTTACATACAAACAGAATTTTTTATTCTTTATAATAATATATCTGTATCTATCTATATTTTAAAATGCCGGTAGACCTTGACTTACGACTTCATTGTTATTATGGCACTGAAAAAAGTCATGACTGTTGCTGCATTTTCTTGGCCATGTGATCAAAATTTGGATGCTTGGCAGCTGGATGCTTGGCAACTGGTGTATTTACATCAGTGTCTCAGGCTCACATGATTGCCATTTATGATCCTGCCAGAGAGCTTCCAACAAGCAAGTCAATTGGAGAAGCCTGGTTCACTTAACAACTGTGTGATTTAGTTAACAACTGCAATGACTTGCTTAGTCACGGCAAAAAATTGGGCATGACTCACTTAAAAACTTCCTTGCTTAGCAATTATGATCTCAATTGTGTTCATAAGTCAATGATTACCTGTAGTCAATTATGGTTTAGAATTAGATTATCTGTCCTTAAATAAATGTAAAGTATACTAAAGTATAACTGAATGTAGAAAGAGTGTCCAATGTATATGCCATTTTTTTGAATGAATTCTTTTTGAATGAATAGTTTCCTTCAGTATGGCCACTGAATATCTGCTTCATAGACAACATGGAATTCCAGTGGAATTTCTATACCTTAATGTGGAATTTATCAATTTCAGGTAATGCTTTGCACTCAAACTTCTTCATCAATTACTATGCAACAAAACTATAAGTAAATTTTTTTATGACATCTACAACTGTTGCTGAATACTATCAATGGACAATGTATCATCTTCATATCAAAAATAATCAGTGTTTTAAGTAAGCATACCATATCATTGTAGAATGATAGTTAATTATAAAATCATCTTGCTGGAGTAACAATAAATGTAAAGTATACTAAAGTATAATTGAATGTAGAAAGAGTGTCCAGTGTATATACCATTTTTTGAATGAATTCTTAATATATTGTCTTAGGTTTCAGATCAATAATTTGTTTCTCTGCAGCATTTTGGCAAAATATACTTGCTGTTATTCTTAGGATTATATATGTAAATCATCAGGCTATTTGACTATTGAGGCCTTATTGAACTTTGTAAAACCCGCTTACCATCATGCCAGAAACAAGTTGGAAGATATCATAATTCACTGAAAAATCAATGGACTGGAGTGCTTGAAATTTTGGGGTTCTTTTTTCAAAATTGTACAGTAATCAAAGTCTACTAGAAAATCATGCACATGAAAAGAATGGGCCTTCTGCTGATTGGTATTTTAAATGGTACATATAACCAATACCTTTTTAATGCTTCATTTCTTCAATAAAAGCCCAGAACTCCAGATGCTTCTAGTAATTACAGAACTATTGTCTGAGATAATAGCCACACAATTTTCAAAACTGTATAAAATCTGATCCTTATTTTTCAATGGCCTTGGCTCTATATTCAGCATCTATTGATTGGAGGCATATCCAGTAAGTGAGTCCTCACTGAGTCTGAAAGTCTTGCAAGTGTGACAAAAAAATCTGAATTTCCATTTGTATTCTACGAAAAATATTCTTTGTCTTTTAAATAATTTAAATCATAAATGTAGTAATTGCTTGGTAGTAATTGTAGTGTGTTCTATTTGCCAGTGGGGTGACTGGTTTTATGCATTGCTATACATGTTGTTTAACCACTTCATACTTTGCCAAACTGTTTACTGAAAAAGCCATTCAATGTATATTACTAATGTGAAACAATGATGCAGATCACCTGCTTACCACCTCAAAAAAGGTACATTCTCATTCTTTGCTCTATCATTAGGCTGTGTGGATTGGATCAAGGTCTCATCACTTTTTAAAACATTTTAATTTTGTTTTTTAAAAATATCTGCCTTTGTCCTATATGTGGTAGTTCTATAATACCTCTTTAATTAAAGAATCTCATTATAGAAAGTTAAGAAATCACAAGCATATATTTTACAAAATCCGTTATAACTTCCCAGCTGAATACAAAATTCCTTATAAATTCCCTGCTGAATACAAGGAATTGAATGTTACTCCATAGTGTGTTTGATTGGATTCCTGCTTTGATACAATAAAAAAACAAGATGCTGAAAATATTATTTTGAATAAAGGAGCATGTTGCTGTATTTGGTGACTACTAATTATAGAAAATAATTGTTAAAAAAACAAAACACCAATAATTATAGGACTTTTAAAGCTTAAAAGGAAGTGATGGGACTTGCAAAGCTTCAAAGCTTCAGTTCGTGAAATTTCTGGGTTCTAAAATCAAAGCAAATTTGCTACATGCCATCACTTGTGATGTTCCTTCACATATATTATTACACTGTAAACTCTACAGAGACATCTAGTCCTGTTTATATTCTGCCCGTAACATGTTCATTTCTAGGAAGGAATATCTATCTATCTATCTATCTATCTATCTATCTATCTATCTATCTATCTATCTATCTATCTATCTATCTATCTATCTATCTATCTATCTATCTATCTAAATTGACAGATGATGAGGGAGTTAAAATGACTACAGGAAGAAAATTGTGTGGCATCTTTAAGGAAAGAGTTGTGTTGCCTCCCTGGCATAACTTTCTTTGCCAACTTGGAGTGCAATCATTTTGCCTGGGCTCAATAAATAATTCTCCCTGTTATTAGAGCCTTCCAAATATTTTTCTGTTCATGAATAATAATTAAGATAGCTTCAGGCCACTTTCTCTTGTATGCACACTGCTGGAGGTTTCCTGAAATCAGGAAAAACCACCAAACAATTAAAATATCCATGGCAATGATAATTAAAAACTAAATTTTAAACAATATAGATAACAGCAACAATCATAAAACTAAATATTATGACCAAAATATTAAACAAAAAGATGTATAGTAATTCTATCAAATATAATCATAGAATGGTTGAGACTTATCTTAAATAGCTTTGAAATGTTAAGAGGCATTGCACAAGACTGAATACTATTATTTTAAAATATTGTCTACTATTATTTTTAATAGTTTTAATGTTTGCATTTTGTGTGAAATTTCTTTGCCTTCAGGATATTTAAAAGATTGATTAGAAATGTGTTTGAAAAGCAAAATGGCATTGTAAAAATCATGTCTTAATGAAACTGTTGTTAAAAAGTTTGTAATAGTATGTAATGGACATGCAAATAATTTATTTAGGGTGGTTAATTTGACTAATTTTCTACAGCTAAGTATTCTTTCTAAATGTTGATATATATACTTGATTTAGTAACCATTCAGAAAGATAAAATAGAGTTTTAATGAAATAATTGGAAAATGGAACTATTGAAAACATAGTGCATCTTGGCAGCTTGTGGAGATAGGGTTTTTTTTGTAAGAGGCATATAAATCAAACTTTATCAATGGTGATGGGAAGATAGGTGAACCAAATTCCATGAGGTAGGTCAAATGTCATATAGCTTTTTGAAAGAATTATCTGAAAGAAACATCTGTCAAAATCTGCTTCTTAAATAATCCTCTCTGATCAATAACAAGGTAGTTTTGAAAAACAAATAAACCAAATTGAATGCCATCTACACGAGGATGCAATCTAAATTTCACAGCAATCAGTTCTGGCAATTCATCAAGAGAAAAGTCAGAGACATTAATAGCCAGAATGTACTTCTGAAAGCTCTGTTATTTTACCAGGATGAAAAAGAGAATGAGTTAGAAAAATTCTAACAAGATAGGGAGTCTGAATTATTAAAATTTGAAATGGGAATAACTTTTCTCATCAACTTAATATCACAAATTCAAGAAAATGATCTAATCAAAAAGAACTTAACTAAGTAAAATTGAATAATGCAATTGCTACGTCGCCGGCTTGAATGAAACTCAGGAAGTAATTCTTTTTCAAGTCTTTTATACTCATCTTCCAAGGCCTTAGAAGCTTGCCTTTTCCTAATATTCTTTTTTCTTGTTTAATCTATTATCAGACCTCTAGCATATGCCTTCATTGTATCCCAAACATTCTGCGTTGAAGTATCTTACAGAAAATGCCACAGAAAAAAGATATTAAATTGAAGCTGGATGTAATTAAACATAAAATGGAATTAATAGAGAAAGAAGAATTGGCACAGAAAATCAGACATTCTAAACAGAATTACTTTGAAGATGCGAATAAACCAGGTAGATGGCTAGCATATAAATTGAGAAAGGAGAAGGAATCAAGAAAAATATTGAAGTTAATAGATGATCAAGGCCAAGTTTGTTATGGTAATAAGGAGAAAAAGGAAATTATTCGAGATTTTTATGGGCAACTATATAAACAAGAGAATATTGATGAGGAAAAAGTCAAACAATATTTACAGAATGCTAATTTACCAAAGATACCTAAAGAGACTGAAGAAATGTTAGAAAGCAATATAACAATGATGGAATTAAATGAAGCATTTAAGAGACAAAACAATGGGAAAGCACCGGGTCCAGATGGGCTTCCGGCAGAATTCTATAAAACATTTCAAGAATCATTGAGTATCCCATTGTTAGAAGTCATGAATGAAGTTATGTTAAAGAAGATGATACCCAAAACATGGTCAGAGGCTTATATCACACTTATTCCAAAAAAAGAGGCTGACCCACTGCAAAATAAGAACTACAGACCCATCTCCTTATTGAATGCAGACTATAAAATCTTTGTTTCAATTTTAGCAGAAAGACTTAAAAAATATTTAAATAATTTTATTCACCCAGATCAAAATGGATTTCTGCCAAAGAGACAAATCAGAGACAATATGAGAGTCATCTTGGATACTTTGGAATACTATGAGGCTCATCCTGAAAAGCAAATGGCTTTGATATTTTTAGATGCTCAAAAGGCATTTGACAACATGAACTGGAGATTTATGTTAAATTTATTCAAGCAATCGAAGCCATATATAATAAACAGACAGCAGAGGTAATGATGGAGGGGGAACTTACAGATTTTATTAATATAAGAAAAGGCACAAGACAAGGGTGTCCCCTATCTCCTTTGCTATTTGTGTTGACCTATTAGGGATAATAAAAGCATAAAAGGAATGAAAATTAAGAAGGAAGAATTTAAACTACAAGCTTTTGCTGATGATTTAGCTTTTATTCTGGAAGACCCATTAGAAACAGCTCCAAGGTTATTGGAAAAGATAGAGACATATGGTGAGATGGCTGGTTTGAAAATAAATAAAGATAAAACAAAGATTTTGACAAAGAACATGCTATTGAGACAAAGAGAAGAACTGGCAGATCTTTTGAAAATCCAAGTTACAAATAAGGTTAAGTATCTGGGGATATATTTGACAGCAAGATGTAGCACATTAAAAGAGAATAATTATATTAAACTCAAACAACAGATAGCTACAGGTTTGAAGAAGTGGGAAAACTTGCAATTGTCATTAATAGGGAGAATTTCAACAATCAAGATGAATATTTTACCTAGAATTTTATTTTTGTTCCAAACAATACCAATTAGGCTTGGAAAAGACTATTTTGAAGATTTAAATAAAATCATGTTGAAGTTTATATGGCAAGGTAAAAAAGCGAGAATAAAGCTAAAGCTTTTGCAAGACGCTAGAATTAGAGGAGGTTTTGGCCTGCCTTATTGGGAATTGTATTATCAAGCTGCAAATTTGATGTGGGTCAAAGAATGGATAACATTAAGAAAGCATAGGTTGTTGACATTAGAAGGGCATGATTTGCTGTTGGGCTGGCATGCTTTTTTATGGTATAAGGGAACTAAAACACAGGGTTATTTTAGAAGACATTATATGCGGGAGTCTTTGTGGTTAAACTGGGAGAAGATAAAAAGACAATGTTATTTGAAAATTCCAGTTTGGTTATCGACTATTGAAGCATTTTCCTATCCTATAATTTATTAGAAGGAACAAACAGTTAGATATGGGGAACTCTTGGATGAAAAGGGTGAACTTAAATCGATCCAAAACTTAGACCAATCAGGGCACGGCATTTACAAGAATGTTAATGAACCTATACAGAACACCCCTCCCCTCTTGGTATGGTCCTAAGTGACATAGTCCCATAAGTAGGCGGGGCTCCGTACTTGTCTACTTGACTTGCGCAGTTTAGTTGATGCCTGGCCGTCAGGCGGTTCGGTCGGGTTCTGTGTTGCTCCTTGGCTCATTGATGGAACCGCCTGGAATGAGCCAGGCCTCTTGTGGTGGCTACCTATAGGTCTACCCAGGCTGGTCGAGCTGCTGGCTTCGCTATTTCCACCCGGTCTGTCCGGGCTGGTTGAACTGGCCTGGCTGCTTCTTCCCGGTGAGGATTCGAGCTGGTTGTCTGCTTCTGCTTCGGTTGGTGAGTTGTTTTGGTTTCTTCCTGGTTGGGCTTGGTTCCTGGGACTCTCCCTCCCCTCTTGGTTTGTGCTTGGGTGGTTTTCTTCCCTTTCTGGGTTTATGTTTGTGTCTGTTTGTGTGTCGGTTGTGTTTCCCATGATCGTTCTTGATCTTATTTGATCGATGTGTCGTTTCCATGCTCGTTCATCGGCTGTTTGTAGCCGGTACAAGTGGGGACCTGTGGCCTGGGTTACCATTGCCAGTACCCAGAGGGGGTTCCCTCTGAGGTTTTTTGCATATAATGCGTCTCCTGGTGCGAATGCTCGGTGCCTGCTTGATGAGTTGGTGGGTTTCTCGGGGTTGTAGGTGGGGTGAAGTCTGTCTAGTGGGGATCTTAATTTTCTCCCCATTAGTAGCTCTGCGGGGCTTTTGTTGGTTGTTGTGTTTGGTGTTTTTGTTGTATAAAAAGTAGTTTATTTATTTTTTCTTGCATTTCCCCAGTTTTGATTTTTGGGATTGTTTTTTTTGTAAATTGTACCCTCCATTCCGTCCTACCGTTCGCCGCCGGATGTGCCGGTGCTGTTAGGGCGTGTCGTATGCCCTGCTCTGCTAGGAATTTTTCAAACTCCAGTGCTGTAAATTGTGGCCCATTATCGGACACAATTACATCTGGGAGGCCGTGGGTTGAGAATAGTTTGTTTAGTTCTTTGATGACGGCCTCGGTGGTGGTGGTTTTTTGTCGCTTACCTCCAGCCAATTGGAGTAAGCATCTACCGTTATGAGGAATGTGTGTCCGTTTGTGGGCCCGGTGAAATCTATGTGTATCCTGGACCACGGCCCTCTAGGGGTTTCCCATTCCAGGAATGGGGCAGCGGATGGGCTTGGCCTGGATTCTTGGCATTGTCTACAACTTGCCAACCAGGCTTTGATTTGTTTGTTCATCCCTGGCCACCAAGTGTAACTTCTGGCCAGGGCTTTTGTCCTAACGATGCCCGGGTGCCCCTCGTGTAACAATCCCAAATACAACGGTATTAAAGCTAATGGTAATGTTAAAGGCTTTACTAGTTAAAGAAGCATCAGTTTGAATCCTACATTCACTGCCACACTCTTAGTTAGAACTTGGTTCACAACATATAATTCTGTAGCTGGAATATTATTGAACTAAATATATATGTACATGTACAGATTTGAGAATTTTTTTCATTCATAAACTACAATTATATACATCAGGCTTTGTTAAAATGAATCAATGTAAGTAATATTAATCACAGACTGTTTAAGTCCCAGTATTTTCAATGTAATTAGAATTAAGATACATGCTAAGAAAAATCAGAATCTGAATCCTATCTTGTTCTAAGTTTGTCCATTTAGATACAATCTGATCTCTGTCAAAAACATTCCAATCTGCTTAGCTGCACACAGAACAGGGAAAATATGAATTTTGGGCTTAGCTGTAAAAGATGGAAAAAATTAACAAACAGTTGTCATGACCCAGATTGAACTAGCTAGATGTCTACACTTTCTCTACACCTTCATTATATATTAGCATTATCAAGTACAGTACTGCCAATTCTTGAAATTAAAAGATGAACAGTCATGGAGCAGGTCAACAGGCAAAATTTGGGGTGGTGGAATGGGGGAATAAAGATTGAGAGGTTGGGTTCCAATAAAAAGCCATAAACTAAAGCCTTCTTTTGACAGCTGGGTTGAGATTTTTAAAAATGCCATCACTTTTTTCTCCTAGTGAAATGAAAAGTGTTTGGCACATGCACCCAATTTTCTCTCTTTGATTGATAACATATTTTGTTGACCTAATTAAATATGGATAAATTAACACATCATAGCAGCTAGCTTTGTTTTAAGCTTGAGAAATTTCAAGATCCATGATCTTTTCTGAAAATATTTTCCTCAACATTTATAGTGATATTAATAAATTAATAATATTTTATAAAGAGAAACTGTTTTGTAAATCTGTTTTTCAGATATCTGAAGACACAGTTCAACAGCCTGCTAGGTGAGACCCCTCTATCATCACACCTTTCCGTCTTCAAAGTATCTCAAGGGAAGATTTTTCAAAGAAAATGATCCAGTTATAATGGAAACTGACTGTACTGCAGAAAACAGACATGCAGATAACAGTTTGGAAATGATATTCCTAAGAGCAGGCAGTGGTTCTTGCAAAGACACATCATGGATTAATAATAAGTGTTATTAAACAAGATTTATTTTAATCATTGTTCCCGCTTATAGGATATCTAAATAAACTTCACTTAATGAAGGATTCTCTGGACAAAATTCATCACTGCCTCCTACCCACTTTTTAAAGAGCTGACAACAGCTTAAATTATATCCAGCTTTGTTTGGTTAAAGGCTGCACATTGTCTTTCTTCTGGTTCCATTATATAGACGACAACAGTTTTAATTTTCACAGCTGGAATTTATATTTCAAAATACAGAGATACAATAATTATTTCTTTGTTTTTTTCAGTCAGAGTCTGGAAAGGCCCTGGTCATCATTGAATTCTATTTGTACCTTCTAAGACCCAATTTATATATCTGGAGAATCTTTCAGTCTGTCTAAGTTGATTGAGACATGCTTCAGATTTGTAGTCCATGCCCACTTCCCTCATTTTATCCCTGATTTTATTTTTTAAAGAAACTTAAAAAGTTTTTCACTACTTCATAGATTTAATATTACAAAGCATTGCACAATGTGGATTTTACTTTTTCTAGACTATTTCTTCCTTTCTTCCTTCCTTTCCTTGTCTCCCTCCCCACTCCCCCTCCATCTCCTATTCCCTTGTAGGAAGTATACCCCAAAAGGACAGTGCCAGAAACCTCACAGCACCAGAAACCTCAGAAAATTTAAGTGCCAAGAAACTCAAGCCCTTTCTCCTTTAAGAAAATCAAGAATCATCAGCTGAAAGAAAAAGAGCAGCCCTGCTAACAGACCTGACAATAGAAACACTTAAGAGCCATTAAAATAAGGAGAATCAGGCTAAAAATAACTAACCAAGGCAAAATCAGAACTCCTTTTGTCTGAGAGACCGAATAATTCTGGGATTAGATGACCAGATGGTACAGAGCAAGATCATGGCCAAAGGGGACATCAATCTTGCCGATGTAATCAAAGATGCTATTGCAGCAGAAGCAACCAGGAAGTCGGCTGCACCAACATACCGCTCCGTCAACTCGCCAGCGATACCTTACTTCGCCTAAAGAGGCACACAATAGCGACCCACCACGAGGACCTCAAATTGCCATCAGAAAATGATGAGGAGGAGGTCAACCGGCTCCGGTCTGAACGTGACCAACGCAACCAGCGGAATCAAAGACTACCGCACCTATGCGTGGGTTGTGGGGCAAACCACCCACGATCAGACTGCAATTTCCTCAATGCGCTCTGCCATTCCCGTGGGAAAAGAGGCCACATCAGGAAGGTCTGTAAAAGCAAGCAAGGATCCAGCCCAATTCAGAGGGGAAACAACTACTACCAGACCACAGGGAATCGTCCTCTGAGTCGGGAACATTTGAACCACCAATGGAACAACCACTCCCATAGAAATACAACACTGGCCACTTCAACGAGATGGGAAGAGGCACACCAAACCATTACAATCGGTCACTCTTCATCGTTAGATGCAAAGAAGATCTGAGTGAAGATCACCATCGAAAACCAGCCTTGCGTGATGGAAGTCTGTTAGGGATAACATTGTTTTACCCTAACTGGTTTAGGTAAATAATAATATGTTATCATGGTTTATAAGTTAAAGTGTCTGCAACTTTAAATATGGGAATGTAATTAGGGGAGTGGTTGTGAAAGCACTTTAAAAGAAGCAAGACGACAGCTTGCTCTCTCTCTGGCTTTGATGATCCCTGATTACTGCAAGGACTCAAGACTGCATTGCTCAAACGGGAGAGAAACAAAGGACTGATTTGTAAGTGAACTGACATAGGATATTCTGCACGGACTTTGCTAACTGAATATCCCTGAATGGACTGACTAAATGATACATGACTATTGGACTGTTATTTTGACTATGCTATGAACTCATAATGGAATAAACTATATTTTTGATAGCACAAGCGTATCTGTTATTTTTACTGTATGTTAATAAACATACAAGCTTAGCTCACTCATTTATCTGTGTGCCTATCTGACTAACGCTGCACATTCTGTTTAGCTTGTCTCCCTAACCCTGGTTGGGGAAACCAGGCTTAACACTGGTTATGGGCCCAGAGGCTGCAAAGTCAGTTTAACTAGGATAAAACAGATTTATGTAAAAAGTGAGAGTTTGTGTTGTTATACATTACAGTAAACAGACAGCTGTGTTTTATTAATTATATTTTTATATCCATATAAGAAAACATGGCACAAGTCAATCTACAAAGTTTGTCCCTGATATCCAAGTTGGATGGAACAAACTATGTATCATGGTCTATGAAATGTAGTCTGCTTCTACGAAGAGAAGGTTTGTGGAACATAATTGAAAATCCACCAAACGTGGAGGAATGGGATCCAGAGGATGAAGAAGATAAAATAAAGATAGAAGAATTTATGCATAAAAATCAACAAGCTATTTGCATAATTGCTTTAACCTTAACTGACCAACAGCTTGTTTATATCCATGGAGAGAAAACGGCTGTTGGGTGTTGGCAGAAACTGAAGAGGATTTATGTTCGAGATAATGTTGGTGCTCACATAAATCTTACACGGAAGCTTTTCAGTACGCATCTCCAGACGAATGGTGATATGCTGAGTCATTTGAAAACGATGCAAAGCATTTTTCAAGAACTGCAAGAGAAAGAGCTTATTTTCTCTGAACAACACCAAGTCTACATAATTCTATCTTCCCTTAACGAAAGTTATGATAACTACGTAACTTCACTTGAAATTTTGCCAAAGGAAAGTTTAACTTTAACTGATATAACTGGCAGATTGATTGAAGAGGCCAGAAGAAGGCTTGAAAGAAATCAGTTAAGGAGGCAGCAACCTCAAAAAGAAGATAATGAATCTCCTACTGCATATGCAATTAAAAAGTGTTTTAATTGTGGAGGAAGAGGACATTTGGCAAGATTTTGTAAAAAGGCAAAACGCCAGAACGCTGGCCAGAATACTAAAAGTCATGAAAAGATAAATAAAAATTTAGAGTTAGCCATGTATACTAATGGAGCTGTAAAAAATAATTTATGGGTGGTTGACAGTGGAGCATCCCACTGTATAACAAATGATAACAAAAATTTTGTTAAAATGTCCCAGAGTACACAGCAGATATCGTTAGCCAATGGCTGGAAACTGAAAGCTAAAGGTCAAGGTATAGCATATTGTTCTTTCATAAAAGAGAATGTAAAAATGTTATATGTACCACAACTTAAGTTTAATTTAATTTCAGTTAGAATTTTGGTTAAACTAGGATATGTAGTTACTTTTAAAGGAGATAACTGCATAATTGAGAAAGAAAATAAGAAAATTACTGCATCTTTAAGAGGTGAATTATATGTGTTAAATGATAATGGTTTAAAGGTGGCTAACACAGTTTATGAAAATAAGAAACCTCATGATGAATGTATTCAATTGTTACATCAAAGGCTAGGGCATTTAAATTTTAAAATGCTTAAGAAAACTGTTGAATTATCTAAGGGAATAAGTTTGAAACCTTGTAAAAAGTATTTGCAATGTAATGCCTGTAATCAAAGCAAAGCAAGAGTCATACCGGCTGATAGAGTTGATGGATTTACCACCAAAGAACCTTTAGAAGTAGTATTTGCAGATTTAATAGGTCCTAAAAAACCAAGTGTAGGAGGAGCTTGTTACATACTAAGTATAATGGACCACTATTCTAGATATGGGTTTTGCTATTTAATGAAGAGCAAAACTGAAACGTATCAAAATCTTTTTAATTGGATAAAATTTGCTGAAAGGAAAACTAAAAAGAAATTAGTAACTCTTATAACAGATAATGGTACAGAATTTACAATAATAAATTCCAGAACAGACTAAGAATGTTAGGTATTCAACATAAAATGTCTGCACCATATAGGCCACAACATAATGCCTTTATAGAGAGAAGAGGCCAAACATTACAATCAATGACACGAACTATGATGTCTGATTCAGGATTACCTGACAATTTATGGGGAGAAGCAATAATGTGTGGTAATCATATATTAAATAATGTTGTTAATTCAACAACAGGTGAATTACCATTCACACTGTGGCATGGTACAAAACCTGATTTAAGTTACATGCACACATTTGGAGCACCAGCATGGGTGCATATCCCTACACAACTTAGACACAAAGGACAACATAAAGCTAAAAGATTATATTTTGTAGGATATACATCTAATCATAGATCTTATAGATTCTGGGAACCAGGTACATCTAGAGTTTACACCAGTGCCAGTGCTAAATTCCTAGAACATGTAGGATGGAATAGATTAGAGCAAGATTTAAATAATGAAGTAATTATTGAACCCTACAAAAGGCAGAAAGATCAGATTAGTTATAAGAAGAGTCCAATTAAAGAAGAAGTCCATGAAGAGCAAATAGGACCAGAACAAGAGGAAACAGTTGATCAGGAAGAGTTAGATAATCAAGAAGAGTTAATAAATGAAAGTCCACCTGTAAGTCCTATAATACCTAGAGGTACTACACGTGTAACTAGACCACCTGATAGATATCAAGCAAGTATAGTTTGCCAAGTAACTAAAGTTCCAACTAGTGTAGATGAACGAAGGATGTATCCTGCTAAGGATCAGGAGAATTGGCAAAAGGCAATGGAAAAAGAACTAAATTCATTAAAGGTAATGAAAGTATATGAAGATGCCATATTACCTCCAGGAGAAAAATCCATTGGGTGCAAATGGATATTTAAAGTAAAAACTGGAAATGATGGGACTGTTACCCATAAAGCTAGGTTGGTAGCTCAAGGATTTAATCAAACTGCATCTGATTACGATGAAGTTTTTGCACCAAGTCTTAAAGCAACATCTTTAAGAGCAGCATTAGTGTGGGCAGCTAAGAAAAACCATTTAACCATTAGATGTAGAAACTATGGGTTGGAATAATTCCAAAATTGAAAAAACACACAGTAGTATAGTCCAAGACGGAATATATTTCGGGGGCGATTGTTTAACCCCCTTGTTCACCCGCGAAGTACAATAAGGCAGTAGAAACTGCCTATCTGCATGCACCATTGCAGCACACTATATATTTAAGAAAACCAGTAGGTATAAAAGACAATAAAGTAAATAGTAATGATTGTTGGAAACTCAAAAAGAGTCTTTACGGGTTGAAACAATCTGGGTTTGAGTGGAACCAATATATTGTGAAAGAGTTAAACAATATAGGTTTTAAATCTGGTTTAGCAGATCCATGTGTGTTTAAAAGAGAAAATAATGGAACGGTGTCATTATTGTTATTATTTACAGATGATATTGCTTTGATAACTAAGACTAATAATGAAGCTAATGAGATTATATCATTATTAGCCAAAAAGATAAAATTAAAGCATTTAGATGAAATTAAAAAGTATCTAGGATTGACAATTAACAAAACAAAAAATGGTTTTAAGATATCTCAAGAAGATAAAATTTGCCAATTAATTAAAACATATAAAATGGAACTTTGTAAACCGGCAAAGACTCCAATGAGTCAGGAAGTTTGCCAAACTGATGATCAAAGTCCCAAATTTGATAAGTCCATACATCAATCTTTGATTGGAAGCTTATCATATATAAGCAATTGGTCTAGGCCTGATATAGCTTATAGTGTTAATCAGCTGGCACGTTTTAATTCAGATCCACATCAATGTCATTGGCAATCATTAAAGAGAATTTTAAGATATCTTAAAGGAACAATGAACCATGCATTGTATATAGAACCAAAGGGTGATTTGAGTCTTAGTGCCTATGCAGATGCAAGTTTTGCAACTGATATAAACACAAGAAAATCAACATCTGGGATGGCTATATTATTTGGTAAGACATTAATAGGGTGGAGGTCAATCAGACAACAGCATATCAGCTTGTCCACGATGGAAGCGGAATTTTCATGTCTGTCATTACTATGCACTGACTTAATTTTATACAAACAGTTATTATTAGACATGGGTATAACTGTTAAAGATTCCATTATTGTGTACGAGGACAACCAGGCAGCTATAAAGTTAGCTACTAGTATTGCTGTAAAAACTAGATCAAAGCATACTGACTTAAGATACTTAAATGTTAGAGAATCTGTAAAGAATGGGCTAATTAAATTGGAATACTGCATGACGGAAGAAAACATTGCAGACCAATTTACAAAAGCTCAAGGAGTAACTAAGTTTAAAGAAAGTTGTAACAAATATGACTTAAAGATGTAAATAGTTATATTTATTATTTCCTAAACGGGGAGAATGTTAGGGATAACATTGTTTTACCCTAACTGGTTTAGGTAAATAATAATATGTTTATCATGGTTTATAAGTTAAAGTGTCTGCAACTTTAAATATGGGAATGTAATTAGGGGAGTGGTTGTGAAAGCACTTTAAAAGAAGCAAGACGACAGCTTGCTATCTCTCTGGCTTTGATGATCCCTGATTACTGCAAGGACTCAAGACTGCATTGCTCAAACGGGAGAGAAACAAAGGACTGATTTGTAAGTGAACTGACATAGGATATTCTGCACGGACTTTGCTAACTGAATATCCCTGAATGGACTGACTAAATGATACATGACTATTGGACTGTTATTTTGACTATGCTATGAACTCATAATGGAATAAACTATATTTTTGACAGCACAAGTGTATCTGTTATTTTTACTGTATGTTAATAAACATACAAGCTTAGCTCACTCATTTATCTGTGTGCCTATCTGACTAACGCTGCACATTCTGTTTAGCTTGTCTCCCTAACCCTGGTTGGGGAAACCAGGCTTAACAAAGTCGACTCAGGGTCATCCCTCTCGATGGTTTCCTGGAAGACCCTTAAACAATTGATCCCTGCCATCCGGCATCAAGACCTCAGAGCCCAAAGAATCATACTCAAAGATTATCAGGGGAACCGAATTCCGGTCGTTGGATCCAGCCAAGTCCAGGTCTCATTCAAAAATCGTACTGTGCCATTACCACTGACTGTCGTCGACCGCAACCGGCCTAGTTTGTTAGGCCTTCAATGGTTCACCCCACTTGGGATCGAGGTAGCCGGCATTCACCAAATCAGAAGCGACGACTGGGAGGAGGCCCTCATCCAGGAATTCCAGGATGTCTTTGCAGACAAACTAGGCGAGTACAAGGGGACCCCGATATCATTTAACCTTAACCCTGAAGTAGCCCCCATCCGCCTTAAGCCTCGTCAGGTAGCTTTTGCCCTTAAACCAAAGATCAACGAGCAACTCGATAAATTAATAGCCCAGGGTGTTTTAGAACCAACTGACCAGACCCATTGGGAAACCCCAATCGTAACATCCATCAAACCGGATGGATCGTTAAGGATTTGTGGGGACTACCAGGCCACCCTGAATCACACCCCTCAACAGAACACTTACTCGGTGCCGATGGTGCAACACCTTCTCCATTCCCTAGGGGGGCGGAAAAGTCTTTGCTAAATTGGATTTAGCACAGGCATACCAACAACTGCCTGTAGATAAAAAAAACCCGCAGAGGCACAGATGATTGTTACGCACTGAGGCACCTTTAAATGCAACTGACTCCAATTCGGAGTGAGCGTAGCCCCAGGGATTTTTCAAAGTCTGATGGAGAGACTCTTGCAAGGGATCAAGGGGGTCATGCCATACTTTGATGATGTTTTAATTGCGCCCCGAATAGAGAAGTATTAGAAAAACGTCTTAAAATGGTTCTCCAGAAATTTAAAGATTCCGGCCTAAAGATTAAAAAAAATAAATGTCAACTGTGTACAGATAAAGTAGAGTTCCTGGGGTACCTAATCGATAAGCAAGGCATTCACCCCACTAATAGCAAACTAAAAGCAATCAAAAATGCCCCAAGACCCAGGAATAAGACTGACCTCCAAGCTTTCCTGGGGCTCATTAATTTTTACAACATCTTCTTGCCCCAGAAAGCGACCGTAGCTGAGCCCCTACATAGACTTCTCAACAAAAAAGCAACCTGGGTCTGGGGACACCGAGAGGAGCACACATTCTGACAAGTGAAAAAGTTACTAACCTCAGATGCTCTTTTAATGCAGTATAATGAGACTTTGCCTTTAACAATTACATGTGACGCGTCACCGTTTGGAGTAGGAGCCATTTTGAGTCATGTGTTACCAAATGGTAGTGAGGCCCCTATTGCCTATTTTTCAAGGACCCTATCGAGGGCTGAACTTAACTATAGCAAATTGACAAAGAGGCTCTTGCTGTTGTATCTGCTGTGAAATGGTTTCATGAATATGTGTATGGACAAGATTTTACTATTATTACCAATCACAAACCTTTGCTAGAGATTATAGTGGGAGACAAGCCAACCCCCTATATATTGTCACCTAGAATGACTCGCTGGTCGGAGTTCTTAGCTGCGTACAACTATAAATTACAACACCGCCCGGGGAAAGCCATTCCCCATGCTGAAGCATTGAGCCGTGCCCCACTCCTGGAAATTGTTGACGATCCAGCTCCAACCCTTACGACACTCCAGATTGAAACACTACATTCACCGCCGCTAACAGCCAGAGACATCGCTATCGAAACGAAATGAGATCCTGTCCTGGTGCGAGTTCTCAGCTGGATCGAACGAGGATGGCCAGTAGAACAAACCCCTGACAACTTCACCCCTTTCAGAAACTGGCAAACAGAACTTTTCTCGCAAAAAGGCTGCATCCTATGGGGATACAGAGTCGTCGTCCCAGAGCGGTTACAACGAGCAGTATTGAAAACATTGCATGACGGTCACCACAGCATCGTGCGTATGAAAGCACTCACATGAAGCTACGCATGGTGGCTGGGCATTGACAAGCAGATCGAAGCCTGGGTAAAGACTTGTCTAAAGTGCCAATAAGTCAGCAGTGCCCCACCTAGAGCAACTCCAACGGAGTGGGAAACCCTCCGGGGGCCGTGGTCCTGCATCCATGTTGACTTTGCGGGACCTACTAAGGGACATACGTTCCTCCTAACAGTGGATGCCTATTCCAACTGGCTTGAGATCCACAAAATGAAGACTACTACAACCGATTCCGTCATCCGAAAATTGAATAGGCTATTTGCAACGCATGGGCTGCCAGACGTTCTGGTCTCCGACAATGGACCCCAGTTCACCACCCTGGCGTTTGAACAATATTTAGCGGACCGGGGTATCCGCCATGCACTAACTTCGCCGGCGCACCCTGCGGCTAATGGCAGGGCCAAGCGCATGGTCCAATTTGTTAAAAAAACTCTGCACAAAATGGACTATGGGGACATTGACGACAAACTAAACAGAATACTCCTACTCCAACACATCACCTTGCACAGTGTCACCAACAAGACTACAGCTGAACTGTTGATGGGATGCAAGCTCCGTTCCCACCTCGACCGGCTCCACCCATCCTATGCACCAAAGAAACCCTGTGGATCTAGCGGAAAATGCCGCGAGTTCATGGTAGGCGACTTAGTTTTCACTAAAAACCTTTCCGGCGAACCATTATGGGTCGAAGCAACCGTAACTCAAACCACCAGGCCCAGATCGTACTGTGTGCAAACATGGGACGGAAAAATATGGAAACGCCATATAGATCAGCTTCGCTCTAGGCTACAACCCAGTTTCCAGGGTGGAAAGCAGAATCGAAGAAATTCAGCAGCCAGGCGCAATACATGAAGAAGTATCAGGGAGAGGGATGGCCTCGCCACAGAGAAATACCTCAACAGAGGCAAGCCCGTAGAGATTGGAGGACAACAACGACAGAATTAGCGGCGCTGAGTCGTCCAGTGAGGATGCGGATCCGCCTGTACCAGATATATCAAAAAACGTCCCACCACAACCGGACTACAGACAGGAACCAGTGGGACAGCGCAAATCTAATAGACAGTTAAAACAACCTGCATATCTACGGGATTACATCACCGCACCCCTCAAACGGAACCTAGGGGGACGGGGTGTTATGAACTAATAAAGGCGTTTAATAAAGTTTTAACAACCTTAAGAAAAAGCAGGGTTCTAATCCTGCACTTCTGATTGGCCGATAATAGCGATATCGGATTGGTCCTTTCTGGGAAATCTGATTGGCTTTTAACGGGCCAACTCTCATTGGTTCAAGGGTTTAACACTTCCATGTTTTTCATTGGCTAATAGGTCAGCAGCCTACCCTATAAAAGGGCTGCTGCTGCCCTAGGGTTCTGGCTCTGTTCAGCATGATTAATAAAGAGTTGAAGTTCACTGTTCACTGCCTCGTCTCTGTTCCTTGCACCCATGCGCAGAACTTAACAATCACCTTGCAGTCCAAGGAACTCGCAGGAATCTTCTCCAGCACCATAGTTCAAAGGCCTTGATTCTTTGGTGCCCAGCCTTATGATCCAACTTTCACAGCCATACATTGCAACTGGGAAAACTATAGCATTGACTATATGCACTCAAATTCTCTAGAAGAAGAATAATTTTTAATAGTTGCTTTTGAGTGGTTCATATTACTAGCTATGATGATAGTACCATGCAATTTGGTTTTTCATTCTGTTGATGCTGGAACTGGGCACTAGTCTGCCTCCTCTATTACTGCAGGATGGTGAGAATAAGAAAATCTCAAAATTTCAGTTCAGATCCTGGTTAAAATGCAATGCATTTTATTTGGAGGATTATATTCTGTCCTTATCCCAAGAGTTTAAAGGTTCCCCAACAACCACTGAGTGTAATAAACTGTGCTGAACAAAAGTGTTAAAATATTTAGTTGGGATGGTGACATTACTGGGTAAATATTATTCTACATTGTAGACTAAATGGACTGTTTTTATTTTTCATGTTTCAGAAATGACATTTTAGTTTCATCAATTGCAATAATAAAATAGTAACTAACATAGGGTATAAGTTGGTCCAATGTTTTAGGAAGAGCTTGGGGAAACTATCTTTTTCAAAATGCATATGTTTGAACTGCTGATACCTCATTAGTACAAATACACCTTTAATTCTGCCTTGTTTTCTTTGTACACACGCTTAAGTGCAATTCTCTTCCCATGATTTATCATCTTTAAGGCAACCAATTACTTAATTTAAAATTTCAGTTCCTTTGGCACTTTGCTATTTTTCTTTATTAATTATGCTTAGGGTCCTAAGTTGGGTCAAGAGTGTGCTCAGTGAAAACTGTAACAAGATGATTAATCCACCCACTCCTTATTCTATGCTATCCAGATGTAGACCAGGTAACTATTATTACTTTCTGAATAGTTCATCACTTATTATCAACATTCTATTGGCTCTCTTTTTTCCTCTGGCAGCTATTTGCCTTGTAATATTTAATCGGTATTTCCATTTAAACTCTGTACTTTGAATGACTTGATCTTGACTTATTAGAATTAGCATTTAATTCATCTATTTTTTTTTTAGCTGCTAAAGTTGAATACTTTTTTTCCCTCAAATACAGAAATAAAAACTGTGCTGGGTAAAAGCAAAGTTATATATAAATAACAGTGCTACTTAAAAACCTTAGAAAACATACTTGTATTATTATTGTATTATATTATTATATATGATTATTTTCATTGATTTAATATATTGAAAGAAAGAAAAAAATTGGAAACTAAATAAAAAATTAAAAAACCTACATAAAAATCAATTTAATTTTTAAGCACAACATTAAACCTTTTTATCACATGAAACAGTACTGCTCAGCCTTTTAATTATCTTGACAAAGACAGAGTGAACAGAGTGAACATCTATTATGAATCACAATTTGATGATTTGGAATGGCATTGTCTTTCTATACAGATGGTTTAAAGCACCTTTTTCTGTTATATGCAAAACTCCTCACTTCAGGAATATTAATAGGAAACTGATCACAACCCAGTGCAGCCATTAAACGTTGTCAATGTACAGAATAAGAAAAGGGAATTTTGAATTCTTCATACTGTATGTTTCTTTTCTCATATAAAACTGAAGTAGAGCTCAAGGAGTGCATAAGAAAAGGGGGTGGTTTTTTTTGGACAGATTATAATATTGAAAATAGAACAACTAAAGGCAATGTAGGAGGTCAGGAGAGTGCATAAGCAAATAATATATACTTCTAAGAATGATTCCCCACCCCTAGCATCTTCCTTGTGATTCACAAAGAAAAGCTGGGATCATATGGGCACAATTAAATTTACAAGCCGTGTTAAGCCCAAATGGTTATTTTTATATATAAAAAGAAAGCATTCTTAAATGTTTGAGAATATTGTGATAAAAGCTACAGGAAAGTTCAATAGAAGAAAGTTTGATTCAGGTAAATGAAAGAGAAAGGAGTTTATGCCTTCCCAATAAATCTTTTTATTTAGTTTTACAAAAAGAAGTAGAATCATTTTAAATTCTAATACTATTTAAAAAAGGGATAGGAACAAATTGATTAAATAAAAAATTACTTCAGATAAAAACACAGACCATAGTAAAGACACCGCTCAGATGCTTTGGACTGCAGTTTCCAGAATCTCTGTATTTTGACCATCTCAACCACAAGTTATGGAACATGGACTCCAGTACGTCTAGAAGTTATATATTTGTATTTACATTATTTACAGTTATATATTTGTATTTACATTAGCTCAGCAAACCATCTCATTAATTTTCTTCTTCATGTTATCTTTTTTCTCACATTTTCAAAGGTCTTGGCAATGTACCAGTATTACTTTTTCTTCCAGAAATATTTTTCAAGTAGTCATCATGTACTCATGTACAAGACTAGTTGAAATATGCCCCATTTCAATTGGCTATGAACTCAGTCAGATATCCAGCAAGTTCTATGTTTAGAATTGTAGTAAGATTTTAAATTTATTTTCTTCTGCAAATGTCCTAATACATGCATCTTTGTGCACAATGGTTGTCAACTGATATATTTTTTCCAGTTAACTTCTCTTAATGTATACAGATTGGTACTCAAGTCTACAGTTGAATTCATATTAAAGTCCAGAGGAGTGCTGAATGCAAAAGAAAATTTGTAGCAATTTGCTATGTCTCTGGTGAGAAGCTGACCAAAAAATACAGTTTAGAATTGCAAGGGTCTAATTAAGCAAAACAAAACAAAAAAAACCACAATAAGTAAAATATTGAGTGCAGGATAATGACTTGGCTAAAAAAAATCCTTCTCAGAAGTTGCCACAAAACCTACAAAGATGTAAACAGACCAAGAAGTCAACGTCATAGCACATGGGTACATAAGCTTAAAAGTGATAACAGTTTTTTTGTTTATGTTTTATTTCTTTTAAACATTACTGGAACAAATCATGATTCCGAATATTTATAAAACAATGAAACAAAAAACACACACCACTAAACAACAGAATGAAAAATAGAATAGAAATAATAGAATGGAAAAAACCTGAAATATTGTAATACTTATGTTATCTACCGGTATAGACATGATGATGAAATATTGATAGATATACAGACAGACACCCAGATAACCAGATATGGCAGCAAAGCACTTCAAATGAATGGAGGTGGTCTGATATTTTAGCAGATAACAGGTTCATGTTGAGATTTTGGCAGAGGTGGGATTCAAAAATTTCAGCAAAGGGTTCTCTGCCCAGTTGCTGGGTGGGTGGATGGATGTGACCTAGTCAGCCTCCTGCACTATGGGGGGGGGGGAGAGGTGTTTTTGCCCTCCCTGGGCTCCAGAGGGTTTCTTCAAGCTCCCAGGAGTGTGAAAATGGCTTCCCCATGCTCTGGAGGCTTTCTGGAAACTGAAAACGGGCCCATTTCTGGCCTTTCCTGAACTTCTGGGAGGCTCTTTTTTCACCTCCCTGAGTCTCCGCACATGCCTTGCACTTTCCTGCATCTAAAATGGGCTGCGTGGTGACTCCTGGGATGGGCGGGATCAGCCAGAAGTGGGATTTGGGGGTTCTCTGAACTGCATAGAACCTTAGCTATGGGCTCTCCCGAAGCCCTGCGAACCTCCATCAGCCCACCCCTGGATTTTGGAGACTATTGTTTTAGCCCTTTTAATACTCTTTAGTTCCCAAATTCACCAACAAATAAATTGACAAATAAATCTACATTGATAAAATGAATTGTGAAGTATAATAATTAGTTTCACAGGAAAAAGGCTTGATAAAGCTTGAAAAACAAATCTATTAGAATTGCTAACTATAAATGTTTGCTAAGGTTCTGTTAAAGACAATGGTATAAAGTCAGACTTTTTCAGTGTGGGGTTATCAAGATGACTTGCCACTTCCCAGCATTCCAGAGCTGTGTAATAAGACACTTCCTTCAGATTTAAAAAAGAAAACTCGTTCTTGGATATATTTTTGTGTTATCGCAATCCTATTTTTTTTCCTTCTGAATTCAAGCTATCTATTTATATACAACAAATGGCAGCTTCCACTGAATACAGAAAAGCACTATAATGGATGTTTCATGCTCTCCAACTAGTAGCCTGTATGGTATTGTTGCTGATGGCAAAAGTAATGCAGACAGGCTGCCAGAAGGAAAAATGGAAACTGAACAAGGAATGGCAATAAGAAATATTTGCCAGTATAAGTTTTTAATTAGGATTTGAAGAATAGCATATGAGGTAAGGTTCCGAACTTTGCTGTAGACATTTTCTCCAAATGACCTAAGAATAATTTTGGTGTGATGGGAAAGTTTGAGAGACACATTCTTTGTGAATTCTGATTCAGTTGACCTGGCCAACACACTGTGGACTAAAGTATGGATCAGAATAAGTTTATGCTTCAGGTTTTGTGGTTCTTTGGTTGCTGCAATAGAACTTTGTCTGAGAAAAACTATGAAGAAGTTATGTGTGTTTTAGATGATATCTCCTAACAGTTTATATTCTGATAAAAGATTTTTTTAAAAATATACATATTGTAGAAAAAAATTAGATACCAGGCTATAAAGTTATATATGTACTTAAATAGCACTTTTATGCAGCTTTTTTTTTTTCAAATGGCAGATAAGTGCTGAATAGATAGAATGAGTTATGAACTTTCATTCATAATGAATATCTGAATTTTAACACAGACTAGAAATAGAATGACCTGTCTATCCCAGGGATAGGTTTCATCAACATTAGCTTTAAATTATGTTACTAATGTGAGATTATAATGAGGTAATCAAACAAAAAATAGTTTAAATTAATCCTGAAGGTTTCTGAGAATTTTTTTCCAAACATATTCCCAGATCCTCTTCACTAATTATTTCTTTCATTCTCTGATGATGGTAATATTGCTTTCTACAATCATAATAACTAAGACATTTCCCTTCAGAATTCCTTCAAACTAACACTTCTCTAATTCATGTTTTGCTATGTTTGCCTTTTCCTTTGACCACTGATCCTACTGTGTGGGCCTGAGGGGATCTGTAGTCCAAAAGAAGCTAGGAAAGCATACTGTAGGTTGTCCATTACTAAGTGGATAGAAGCAATACAATTGTTCTGAAATTAATCTGACAGAAAAAAGTCTTACATACTGTACCACAGTAAATAACAAATGTGTGTGTGTATATGTGTATTTTGTATGTATATATGTGTTATGTCTCACCTGTACGAAAGAGGTGAGGTCCAAATTCCAACTGAACACAAACAAGCAAGCAAATCCAGTAATTATAGAGTTAAATTCCTTGAGCCGATAAAGTTCTTGGCAGACTCACACATGCTGTCTGCCAAGTCCGACAAGAAAGCAGAAATATAAATCACACAAGCCGTCACAGAATACTTTGGAGCTCCTCTGGATAAGTAACACATTGTCCCGAACGAAGCTCCCAGAGCAAACATGCCCACTTTTATTTCCTGTGGGGCATGACAGTCCCTCAGCTCAGTTTCTGATTCGTCCCTTCTTTCTGTGTTGCAGCTGGCACTTTTGCCTGCAACATTGCCTCACATCAAGCCAGCATTCCTCTGCTTGATTCTCAGTCAGAGACTCTGATATGCCCTCCTCCTTTTCCTGATTAGCCTCAGGTCTTCCCTCCCTGTTATCTGCTGACACCTGAGGCACAATCAGGGAGGAAGGCATTGCCGAAGAGGAAGGTCCTGGGGAGGAAGGCATTTCCAAATCCTCCTCTTCCTCATTGTCTGAGTCTTCGTCCTCTAACAAATCAGGCTCAAACCTCAGAGCCACAACATATATGTATGTATATGCATATATCTATGTACAGACTATAGTGTGTGAGTCTGGGTGTATGGTTGTGTGTTCATGTTTATGTGTATTCTTGTGTTAGGTAGAGAGGCGGAGGAAGAGGAGTTCTGGTTGCCATGACTGAGGAAGAATGTACCAGCTGCATGTAATTTTTATCAGTTTTCTGTTGACCATTCAAATCTATAGCCTAAACTTGAGACACTTACTGTGGAACCATGCTCTATAGATTTGTACTTAAACTAAATCTACATTGTAGTTATAAATACATAAATTAAGAAAAATGCATAAATGCCTTTTTCCCCCAGAAAGAATAATAGAACTAACATCAAATGAATGTAAATAGATGCTAGAACACTTTCCAGAATAAAGTGTCTTGTTTAGGTGAAAGTCCAAAGACATTGCTCAAAATGGTTATTTAATACCTTCAGGTTAACAGTGAAGATTATTTGTGGTGGGAGCTCACATAGAATTAATGATGATACCATGAACTGGCACTTGTACCGAAACTTATAATGAGTTTAGGTCTGGACATGAGCAATTTATTTTTCCAGGTACAAATTTTGGATATTATCAGGAAGCGTTGAATAGGATCAAAAGTGGGATGTTGATGAGGCTAGGAAGAAGGTGACAAGAGGCTAGAAAGAAGGTGACCTGTCTGAAGTTTCTTATGAGGAATGGGTGGAGCAGTCGTGACTGATTTATATATGCAGAATTGAACTTAATTATACACATTATTAATTGGGACTATTTCCTAAGGCTGGAGATAGATTTGAATTTGAAAACAAACACTGTGATTTGGAGCACAGTGGACCGAGTATGCTCTGCTTGTAACACTAGAAACTGAATATATATTTTCTTAAATTCATATGGTATCAGCCCATGATCCTGTAAACAAGTGCCAGCTCGAAGTTTCTAAGCACTCTTAAGTATGTTACTGCATTCACATGCAAAGTCTATTGAAGTCTAATGTTTACATAGATTTGAATCCTGATCAAATTCAGTGGTATGTCCAGAGGTGGCATTCAGCAGGTTCTAAACAGAGATCAGCAGGTTCTGACCAGTTCTGGAGAACTGGTAGCAAAAATTTTGAATAATTCAGAAAACCAGCAAATACCACCTCTGACTGGAGACTTTATAGTATTCTTCCCCTGCCACACCCACCAAACCAGTAGTAAAAATTTTTGAATCCCACTGCTGGTTCTGACCAGTTCTGGAGAACCACTAGCAGAAATTTTGAGTAGTTTGGAGAACCAGCCAACACCACCTCTGACTGGCCCCACCCCATCTATTCTCTGCCTGATCAGCTGGGTCTTGTTTTCTTGCCCTGCACAGGAAAATGGACCTGGAAAGCAGGTTGGTGGGGTGGGGAGGGAATAGGGATTTTGCAATAACCTTTCCTCAGGAGTGGGGAGGGAATGGAGATTTTACAGTATCCTTCCCCTGCCATGCCCACCAAGCCACACTCACAGAACCGGTAGTAAAACATTTTTAATCCCACCACTGGATATGCCTAATGCAAAACACTGGTTTATAGACAAATTCTTATCTATTTCTATGGCCTTGTTTCTTCCCTAGCCAGATCAGGCAAGTTTATCCAACCCAACATGCTTAGGATTTTTTTTTTTTGGTGCGGACTATTGTTTGTATTTTCTCAATAATCTTCAAAAGCAATCCCAGTGTGTTGTAATAACCAGGAATGAATGAGAATTATGACATTCACATCCTAGGAATGAAGCAATTAGGGTAGAAAAGGGAATTGGCATTAAACTACCAAAATGGCCAGTTGGGTTCCTAGTGTTCTATTTCCTTCTGCCTAGCACAGGGTGGGGGAGGGAATCTGCCTCTTGCCTTTGTAATTTTTTTTTCAAAATCTAATGCCCATGGTGATTCTCATTCTTCATCTTTAACAGTGTGCAGAAAGCATACTATTATTTCAAAGCCAAATTTATTCAGCTACTGAACAAATAGTATTCAGCTACTAACTCAAATACCTTGCAACCATTTCCCCATAGTAATGCTATTACTCATCTGTTCTTGGTATCCCTGCCATCCTCAACTGTATTTTTAAAAACCACCTGAATACAGAATCTGGAAAGATTCTGGAAAGAAAACACTAATTATACCTACTTTGCAACCAAATATGTGAAAAAGGGAAAGGGGAATGAGTAGGGAAGGATATAGAAGATATGATCACAGATTTATGAATTTGGTGCTAAGAAGCCCCCACACAAGCACTAAATGCAAGAGAAAACCTTAATTTGATCTAAAAAGCAAAGAGGGAAATAATGTCAGGTAATTATTAATCTATGAAAGCAATGGACGTGGTTAATTGGTTATAATTATATCAATTTCTCTTCCTTTGTATTTTAGTTGAGGGTGAATGGAAGGCTCTCAGGTTGCTAATTCCAATAGCAAATGCAACTTAAAAAGTATACCAGAGCATTATTCATGAGGGAGAAGAACATTGAAAACTTCCTTTCACTTCTAAACAATATAAACTTCTGAATAAGCCACGTTATACTTAATAATTCAAAATAACATTGCTTCAGTGGGACTGTGCTCTCAGAGGCATATCAAATGCAAATACCAAAGTAATAAGTTTACAGGTGATGTGTATCTTTCTGTCTTGAATTTATCCAAAATGTTGTATGACTCCTACTTCATTGGATTCAAGCTGATGCACGATCAAGCAAGGGGACACACGATGAAAATAGTTGAAGATCTTACCAATTTATTTTCTGACACCAATTCTTGTCCCTGTGATCTTTGAGTATGTGAAGCTCTATCTTCCTTATTCAGGAAAAAAGACAGGTCCATAGATCTCAAACTCCCATTTATAATAGCCTCCCTCCCTTCTCATGACTAATTTTGCACATGTAAAGCAATCATATATTGCCCAGACAAAATAATTTCCACATAGGTCTGTAATTTAGACTTATTGGTGAATTGCAACTTATTTTCTTTTTTATTGTTCTCTATCGTGGTACAATAAAGTTCCTCAAATCAGCTTCCAAAATGTTTTGTTTAATGATTCAAATATTTATATTTTCTATAGTTGTCTTAGTTACTTATTATTGAGCCCAGGAAATCAATGACTCATATAATGGACATTGTGCGCTGATATGAAGTTTATAAGATTTTTAATATTTTTCCTGATATATGATGAAACACAAAACACATTAAAAATTTGTTCAAAATAAATCGGACATTTTCACCCTCCTTCTGAGAGTTTTATGCAAATAAAATATTGTAAAATTATAAAATTTAATACAAATCATTTAAATCTCTGAGTTCTTATAGCTATTTATGTAAAGATGGGATATGATTTTCCAAACCCCACTGGTTCAAGTCATTTAGATTGGTATGTTTTGTTCATAAGAAATCCACAAATGGCTATGAAAGTAATATCTGTGATCTCTAGTTATGGTCCTCCTCATTCTCTAAACACAATATTGTCACATTTAAATCTGAAGCTTACATTTTATATGCCATTGAGAGGTCTATTCTTCAATGTCAGAGATATCACCCCATCTTCCCTTTAGAGAAAAACAGATAGACATACATACATACATACATACAGACAGACAGACAGACAGACAGACAGATAGACAGATAGATATAGATATAGATATAGATATAGATATAGATATAGATATAGATATAGATATAGATATAGATATAGATATAGATATAGATATGTGTGTGTGTGTGTGTGTGTGTGTGTGTGTGTTACTCAGCTTTGTTTGGGTATTTTTCCACGTCATTATTGTTGTGCTTTTAAAGTTGCAGCAAAGTTTAGGCAGAATCTCATCTGCCATCATCAGGCTTCTGTATAGTGTTTGTCTATGAGTCAGATTTTCACAGCCGTTTCAGTTTTAAATTTGGGGCTAGCCTACTGCTGTACCAGAATGATTTTTTCTTCATCCTGATTGGTTGGGAGTCTTGGTCTATGTTTATTGGTCTTGGAATTTGCTGTGTTCTGCTTGATTGGTGTTTCTAATATCTTCTGTCTGTTTTGTGGCTTTTTTTGTCTTGATTGGCTGGCAACATTGTATTGGAGGCTTTTAGTGCAGCTTGACTTGAGTAAATGGACGGCTATCATTTATTAGGAAGCTAGGTTTCATCTGGGTGCCTGGTTGGGGTGTGTTTAAGCTGGAGGTATCGGGGGCGTCTGGTGTTTGCCTGGCTTGTGGTATGGAGATTTTTTTGTTTGTGAGTGCAGGCTTCCAAATAATTGACAGTCTGGTGGAATCATCTCTTCTATTCATGCTTTCAGGTCTTTTTTCAATAAGAAGGCATAGAGATTGGCGTGCTGGGCTGGTTGGCTGCACTGCTGCCTCTTGATTAGTTGATGGAGTTGATGTTGGTATAATTAGCTGTGTGATGGCCTTGTGAGTTTTTTTGTGAAGATATCCTGGATATTGTGCTGTAATCTCCTGGGTCGTTTGTTTTGTAGTGATCTTTTTTCCATTAGCCTCTCATATTTTAACAGCTTAGGTAATGGGTTGTGTGATGGGCTTGCGAGTTCTTTTGTTGTTGTATCCTGGGTCCTGCGTTGTAATTCATGGGTCGTCTGTGTTTTGATCTCTTTTCCATTAGCCTCCTGTGTTGTAACGGCTTGGGTAATGGGTTGTGTGATGACCTTGTGAGATTTATTGCTGTGATATCCTGGGTCATTTGTGTAGCAACTTCTTGAGTTCTTGTGGTGCAATTTTCTGAGTTTTCTGATGTGATATCCTGAGCGGGTGGCTGTGATGTAGCATTCTGGGTTTTAGTCTGGGTTCGAGTTTGGGGTCTGGGTTCTTGGCGTGTGTCGCCTTGTTTGGTTTTGGGGTCAGGGGTGTGACAGCTAGCGCAGCAGCTGTGGTCTGTTTTCTGGATGGTGGTTGTCCTTCGTTTATAGGATGGGCTTGGGCCTGGGTCTGATAAGGGGGATTGGCGGTGGTGTCCTGTGTTGTTTTGGGTCTGGGGTTGGCTTTTGTGGCTGGGACTTGTTTGTTGGTGAGGGCTAGCTTCCAGATATCTGGTAGATGGGAGGTATCATCCCGTCTATTCATGTTATGGGGGTGTTTCTCTATCTCGATGGCTTCCCTGATTATTTTCTTGCTGGAGTGTTCAATGTTGGATATTAATTTTGTTCCTTCGAAATTAATTTCATGTCCTGTGGCTTTAAGGTGCTGGAAGAGGGAGGAAGTATTTTCTTCTCTTCTGACTGCGTTTTTGTGTTCTGCGATGCGTGCATTTATTCTTCTGTTGGTTTGTCCAATGAATGTGGCTGGGCAATTGTTGCATGGTATTTCATAAACTCCTTGGTTTTCTACCTGATCTTGTCTTTGGGATTTCTTAGGATGTTGGCTATTTTTTGGTCAGTGCCGAAGGCTGTCCTGATATTGTGTTTGTGGAGAATTTTGCTGATTTTTTCTGTGGTACCTTTGATGTAGGGGAGGAGTGCGATACCGTTGTCTTGTTCTAGTAAGAGGAAAGTATCTGAGTGGTTGGAGGAAATCCTGGGTTTATAAAAGAGCCACAGAGAACAGGGGATGAGAATATTCAGCATCAATCAAACAAGAAACACCACAAAAATGAGGCAATAAGAACAGAAATATCTATTTTGTTGGATTTTATTGATGACTGTCTGGAACCTGAATGACAGGGGTTCTATTGCACTGAAACATTTTGTGGTAGATTTCACCTGTAATAATGAAAATGCCTTTGAGAGAATTGTTGTGCTGATCCAAAGAAGAAAGAATCAGTCATATATCCACACAGATGCAAATATTGTATCTCTGTGATGCCTGGTCTTCACCAAGCTCACTAAGTAGTAATATAGACATCTCATCTTCAGAGGCAACTGTGTTCATGTAGCTCAGCAGCTGTGTCTATTTCTTGCTGCATTGTTTGAATGCTTGTTAGAACGATTTGTCACCAACATGATTTCAAGTAACTAAAGAATCTCCCAGTTTGGCTTCTAATGCACAATCACAATAAAGCCAACCACTAGGATTCCAGAGAAGGGGGAGGAGGAGGAGGAATTGTGAATCCTCAAGAAGATAGATGTTTCTAGTAGTGGTAATGCTTCATTTCATGATATTAACAAAATATTGAGCATAACATATTCATTTCCACAGCATAGCAATCACTTGCACAATGCATAGTTCTGAATAGTTCTCAAAAAGTACTGCATTTGTTGTGTCCCAAATGCCTGGTTTGAATGCCAAAACATTTTGGCAGAAAAAAGAAAATCCTCCAAGTTAGAATATTTTCTATAGACAAAGGTGCTTGTAAAATGACAATGAACTACAGCCATTAGATAGGCATTCTGCCTGTATTCAGTGGAAATAACAGTTCAGCAAATCCCACTCACAATATTTCTAAAAATATGGCCCTTCATGTAAGTCTTGAAATATAGTTTTACTAATAAAACTTTTCCCTTTCAGGCAAATGAATGTTACCAGGTTTGCTTTGCTCTGGACCTTCCCAAAGGCGATGGTTAACAATTTTTTAAAATTCACAAAACATAATTCTAGCTACTTATGTCCCAAGAGCTGTGTCTTGCATATTGCACTTGTACTTCAGACTGCGAAGGATCCATAGAACATTGTCTGAAAAACCCTGATCTTTTTGTAAAGGGACTGGGTCTGGGAATGCTTGTTTTGGGATACTACCAGAGTTAGACTGGATTGAAAAAAAATATGTTTGGAACAAAAAATTCCAAACATCACTTCTGTATTATTCAGTGTTGTAACCAAGATGCAACTTTGACTTGTTTATTGTAGTCATTACCTTTTTAAAACCCAAAGGCATCATGGAATTCCGTGATTAGTAGAAAAGGTTTGTGTTAAATGCAAACAAATTGGTAGCAATGACTTTGACCAATCTTTTGTCTGTTTTAAAGAAACCTTTTTGCTATGAGTTAAGAATTGTATGCCAATTATAAGTGAGAATCAGAAAGCAGTGTAATTGCAATGGCGTGCCATCAGAAATGAATGCTTTGCCTTCTAAAGAGCAAGGAAAAGATTCAGAAGGAACAAGGAATACACTATTGTAAGCTATGTAACAAGGCAGCAGGTGTATTTACTGCCAAGGTTGTCTTAGTAACAGGGAACTTTCCTTCCCTTTTCCTACAATTTAAAGTGAAGTTTGTGTTCATCTTCCTAGGGATACACAGGGATGTTACAACATAACTAAAACATTGGTCATATTGACCTATTTTTATTATACATTTATGATTATCTCGCTAAAATAATAATAATAATAATAATAATAATAATAATAATAATAATAATAATAACAACAACAACAACAACAATAATAATAATAATAATAATAATAATAATAATAATAATAATGCAAATAGTAAACAGAATTAAAAATGTTCAATAAAACAACAATAAACAAAATTAGAATCTCATAATCTCATCATAAGAACCACGGTGGTGCAGTGGTAAGAATGCAGTACTGCAGACTACTTCTGCTGACTGCTGACTGCTAGCTGTTTGGCAGTTCAGTTCTCACCAGCTCAAGAGTAACTCAGCCTTCCAATCTTCTGAGATTGATAAAATGAGGACCCAGTTTATAAGGGCAATATGCTGACTCTATAAATCACTTAGAGAGTGCTGTAAAACAGTGTGAAGCAGTATATAGATCTATTGCTATGTTAGTCTGTTATCATGTGTAGATTTGTAATCACACAAGGCAGCAGTATTACTTATTAATTAATATAAATTTAAACAGCTTCATATTTTGGGCTTGGGAAGATATTTTTTTGAGGGTGAGAAGTGAAACGCACACACAATACATAAAGCTCAGGGCTTAAACATCCTCTATTCACCTTGGAAAAACGTAAGCTCCAGGAATAAACTATAAATGAGATTTGATTGGCCTGACCACCTGCCTTTCAAAAGATAATGAAGGCCTGCTTTTTTCGCCAGGCTCTAGATCAGAAAGTGATATGATCTATTTGGATAATTTTTTTCTAGCAGTTTATCCTGTTATATTTTAATGTTTTGTTTTTATTACTTGCTTGCCATAGTGTTTCACATGAATTTATTATTGAGGACATAGATCCCTCCTTGAAGACCCACCAGAAGTTACAACTGGTCCAGAATACGCTGGTGTGTACAGTGATGGATGCCTTAGGTTCTTGTACAAAATAGCTCTGTTATGCGAGCTTTCTTCTACATACAAGTTAAGATGGTGATTATTACATTGAAAGCCCTATATGAGATCATGTTAACTGTGGGACTACCTGTGCTTAAGACCATTAGGGTTTCCTACTAAATTGGATACAGTGGGTACCCACTTAATGCCCTCCCTTAAGTGTTGCCAAAGTACACAGGAAGCATGTGTACTTTCCATAGTAGCCTCTGCCCTATGAACACGTTTCTCCCCGAGGTTCTCCTAACCCTCTACACTTTTAACCCTCTCAAAAGCATTCAAGACCTTGGTTTTTACCCAAGTCCTGGAACAGAATGACATTACTGAGATTAATTTATTGTGGGCTGAGCTGCATGTAAAAGTTTGGCTATGGTGATAAGTCTTCTTAATATTTTTTATTGGAAACTAGGGTTATTTTTTCTTTGGTTTTAAACAGCCCAGAATTTGGTACAAGATGATGACTCAATAAATGTTTTAAATAAATAAATCCTTTGTACCAAGGTGGAGACTATATCAATTAGTTATAATTCAATTATAAATCTATATCAATAAGGGGCGTGCATAAGTGCACCAATGTGCCTATCATCCCTGTCCTATTGTTTCTTTTTAGTTTTCTTATATGTATCAATTTCATGTATTCATAACTATGTTTATACTTATTCCGGTTATCTCATAATCGCTTGACAAAATAAAATAAATAAATAAATAAATAAATTCAGTCATTCAGTAGTATTGCAGTTGTGCTCACCCTTGGAACCAAGATACAAGATTCAATAGTCCAGTGTCCCTATTACTGGTAGAGAATGATGCAAGATGAGCATCCCTGATGCTGGAAAGACAGCATTTAGACTTATAAATGGCTTCATAGTGCTTTATAGCACTATCTATTAGTAGTTTCCAGGATCAGTATATTACCCCCAACAATCTGGGACCTAGCATAATTGGACATTAATAGGAACATGGAACAAGAAACATAGTACTCTTTTCTTAAGCAAGGGAAAAATTACTACATACGGCAAAAGGGTTTGTCTGTCCTTTGTATTAATACACACACATAGACAGACTACTTTACTTATAAATCATGAAAGGCATAGATTGGCACGAAAAAATGGTTAGATAGCCTAACTAGAGTACACAGAAATAGGTCATGGAAGCAGCTCATGTTTAAACATTTAGAATCTGTTTGTGATAAAACTATAGGAAGAAAAGTGGAACTGATTTTTCTCTTTCGAATAATAAATGAAATGGAAAAGAGTGCTTTGCTAGGCAACACCCTTTCTCATTAACACATAACAGGAAACAGTTTTGTGTGGGCCAGATTCCTGATACATTTACATACCATTACATTGGTCATTAGAAAATGGGAAAGAGATCATCATTATGTTAAAATGGCAGTAAGGTGATAATTAATGCAAACTCTCACTAGCAGACCTGAATTCTCTTTGCCTCTGTATAATTTATCATCTTCCACAAAATGAGGTGAGAACTGTAGCAGCGATCCATTTTTACTGCTATAATATTTTGAATTTATCTAAATAAAAAGAATACTTATATAATGCTAAACTGAAGTACAAGATATGTTGAATTTGGTGGAATCTGTATCTGTGAAAATATTTATGACTTATAAGCAAACATTACAAACATTTGCATTAGGGGTATCTTGCTGATCTCTGAGCTTGGTTGTTTGCTTGTAGACATTTCATAAACCAACTCACACTGCACTCAAGCTGATGATGTTACTGAACTGGGTAATGAAATGTCTGCAAGCAAACACCTAACTTAAAGAATACTTAGAACCCCACAATTCAACCTTGAGCTACACATATTCTCTTCTATTGAAAGGTTTATATAAAAGGTTTCCCACCAGTTCACCTTCATTAAATCAGGATGCTCTTGTAGCAGAATGCTGCCTGTAAATGCTGCCTGTATGATTACCCATATGTTGTTGCTTTTAAATATTGTTTGATTTCTTTTGTCTGTTTCAATCTGTGTTTTCACAGGTTGCTGTTATCTGAAGCAATGAAAGCAAAATGATAACCTCGGGCAGCCAGGGAGAACAAGCCCAGTCCTTTGTTGTCTTTAATTTCATACCATAAAAACTTCAGGAGTTTTAAGCACCATTGGAGGATAACTTGTTTTTCTCTGAGTTTTATCTGAAATGACCATGAACAAAAATATCACCTGGTGCTTATAACTGTAAAACAGAAGATATTACCACTCGAAATGGTTTTATAAAGGCAGGGGAAATTCAAAATATTTATGTTCTTTCTGGGATGAGATTATTTGGACAGTTTTTGCTCCTTATAAAAG
Source organism: Hydrophis major (assembly GCA_033807585.1). Classification (NCBI taxonomy): domain Eukaryota; kingdom Metazoa; phylum Chordata; class Lepidosauria; order Squamata; family Elapidae; genus Hydrophis; species Hydrophis major. Next base: position 51,398,618 of record CM066333.1, read on the forward strand.
ACTGACTGCCAATTAAAAGACAAGGATTTTCATGAAAGTCATATATGGAAATTATTTTCTTCTTGATTTGTTGAATTTTTTTTTTTTTTTAATAACCAAAACAACAAATAAAACCTTTCAGTTAATACAGTGTGTTGGCTGGGTACATATATCGTGTGCACAATATTTGTATACATTTCTTCTTTAGTTTACATTCATATTATATTCTAATCAACATTATATATCATATTATATCATGATTACATTGTCATTAGATTTTTTATTTCAGTTTCCAGCTATCCTTGAAAGTAAATCCCAGCTCTTACTAGATAATATTATATCCTTTAATTTCTTACTCTACTTTCTAACCATCCACAAAATAAATCCCAAATCTTATAATACTCCTTTTCTTTTTGCTTTCAAATTGCAGTTTTCTTCCTATTTTGTAAGAAATTATTATTACAAAAAAAAAAACCTTACTGTGATATTTTTCTTTTCTTTTAATTACTAAATAAAACAGCTTCCTCAGTAAGTTGTGCTATGTTGACAGTTACAATAAATTATTTTCTCATTTTTAAAAGGAGAGAAAGTAAGGTCAGTACTTACTTCAATTATTCTAAAAATAATACTCCTTAATATAGCAATTACAAAATTAAGAATACATAAGGTGCATTCTAGCTCTAATGTTTTGTGAGCACCCAAATTTAACTCAGTAGATTTGATTCTCTCAAAGTAATTTAGGTTAAAGTTACAGGAGTTCATGACCATTTTTCAACAGGTGGTACTGTCTATCCAACAACTACTAGGTCATGTCAAAAGCTCATATTGTGTTTAGAAGTATGTATAATATCCCATATTAATTGAGGCTATGTTTCTGTAGCATTATTATTTTAGCTAACAGACATTCTTTGCAAAATATGCAGGCTGAAAACTTCAGAGGAAAGTAAGCATTGAAGAAGACACTCTGTATTTTGTTGCCGACAGATTAATCTGAGGGGTAACTGGAAACTTCAGATGGTAAACATTGCTAATGTGGATATTACACTGGGATGCCCATATCGAAAAGTTTGTGCTGGGGGTTGCCATTTCTTTATCAGACACTGTATAAGATGTTGATCTTAGTAGTGGGATTCAAATAATTTAACAACTGGTTCTCTGCCCTAATGACTAGCTGGGTAAGTGTGGCTAAGTGGTCATGTGACTGGGTGGGTGTGGCCAACTTGACATCACTCACACTGAGAGGCACTTCACCTCACCCAGCCTCTTGTGACCATGAGGGTGCTGCAATGGTCATAAGTGTGAAAAATGGTCATGTCACTTTTTTTCGGTGCCATTGTAATTTTGAATTGTCAGTAAATGAACTGCCATAAGTCAAAGATTATCTGTTCAAAAATCCAAAAGGTTCTTTGCTTGCAAAAAGCTGCTCTAAATACCAATCATTAGGTTAGAAATGGGGGGGGGGATACACACTGAAGATCAATGATAGCCTCAAGATATCCTAAGGAAATCATCCAGGAAAGATCACATGTGCCCAGAAAGATAGTAAAAAATCAGGCAGAGTGCCAAGCTTGCATCCTGTCTCTTGGAAGTACACCCCAAAAGGACAGTGCCAGGAACCAGTAAAGCAGTGTAAAAATCTTAAAACAAGCCTTCCCCTTTAAGAAAGTCAAGACCCTCCAGAGCTTAGGCAACAGAAAGTCTGGGCATACTGCCAAGAGCCATTAGCTGTTAAAATGTAACAAGGCTTACTTGAGAAGCAGTTTCTGAAAACACTTAAAGATAAGCAGGATAAGACTAGAAACATATTAGAATGTCTCCTTCCTTCCTGAAAGAATTAGCTCTGTAAAATGGGAAAAATAAAAGGCTGTTTGAAAGAGATTTCTTCCAACAACTGGTTTGCTGAACTGCTCAGAAAGTTAACGAAGGGTTCTCCCAAATAGGTGTGAACCACCTGAATCCCACCACTGGTTGATCTTTACTTTTACACACCCAATGGAGACTTTATAAGCAATTCTCCAAAATACTTGTATGTTTAATATTCTATTTTGCTTGTTAATCTAAATCCTTAATCTATATATTAAATAAATATGTCTATCTTAATTATTTAGCTTAATAGAACAAAGCAATCAGAAAAAATATCATACATACATATGTGTATATATTTAGACATTACATAAAAATATGAATGTGCTTGTATAATGAATGGATGTATAATGTATTTTATTATAATAATCCTTATGGATCCTACAAGTGTAAGCACATTTTCCTAACTTGCACGCAGCATCGTTCAATTAAATAATATGAATTCTTAAACATTTATATTGAAAAATATATGTTTAGTAATGTTATATCTGTAAATATTACCAATAGCTGGGAAAAGGTAAATTAATGTTTGTCCTTTAACATACAAAATAATGAAAACACAGCATTATAATTCATTAATTAGAGTACTTAGACTATGGTAAAAAGCCCAACATCCATTCCATACCCCCAAAATGTATAACACAATATTTTTTAAAAAATTCAGTTTTAGATTATGAGTTAGCTCATAATACTCACTCCTTACCTAGCATGCAAACCATCCAACTTGCCTAGCTGGGTAAGTTATTTTTCCTTTTTCCCCCCCGACTATCAGCTGTTCTGCTCTGCCAAGAGATTTAGATTAGCAAGAAAGCAGGAAATCCTTGGATTTCTTGTTTTCTACCTAGTCTAAAAACAGAGCCAAACCTTCCTTAGGATTGAAATTTTTCAGTGCAGACTCAGATAGATATATCTCTATGTTAATTTGTGATTCTGTGAGCAACTCAATCTGCCTACCTGCTTTGCCTGCTTTGGGGTAAATGTTGCTATCTTTTTTTATAAAAACATTAAATATTTACATACATGGTGTATTGTGAGTTAATTTTGTGAGTTTGCTTGCTAGCAAATTTTATGAGTTTGCTTACAAGCAAATTTTATGTGACAGACTCAAATAGCCGATTGCAGATAGATCTCTAAGTGACTCTGTGATTCTATGAGCAACTCAATCTGCCTGCCTGCTTTTTGGTAAAAGTTTCTCTCTTTTTTTTAATAAAAAACCCAATATTTACATAAATATTTATAATATTTACATACAAGCCATGCCCACCCAGTCACATGACCATCAAGCCACACCCACAAATTAAGCATACCCACAGAACCAGTTATTAAGAAATTTGACTCCCACCCCTGGTTACAATTCAAGATAACAGAAAATTCACCCCATTTTTAATTGAAAATAAGCATACAGAAATAGTTATTAAAAGAGAAGATTCATGACAAGGAGCTATTGGTATCTTTAAGCTTGGCATGTAAAGAGGCAGAGGCTAGATTAAGCTAACAGGCTTTATTATAACAAAGTAACCCAGCTGTGGCTTGCCGCAAGCTAACCATGCAGCCGGCTGACAGAGAACAACTGATTCCATTTGACAGCTCCTTTTATACAGAACTGTCAAATGGACTCAGCCAATCAGACATGGCTACAGCTTCCACTCAAAGAGTGGACTGGAGTGAAGACTTCTGCTGGATGCAGCAGGTTATGGCACCAAAGTTTTGGAGGCTTTCCCTTACTATTAAACCATCTGATCATTGCCAATCCTTAATTAATAATATAGATTGAAGAACATTTGTGCTATTAAATTTGCTGCACTTGGCAGTTATTTGATGGTAAATATCAAAAGGGTTTTTTTTACATGAACATCTGTCTGTGTCATAAGCTATAGCACCGAGTTCTTCAAATTTTCTGGTTTGTGGACCAGCATGGATTCACCTGCCACTTTGAGCAGCCCAATTCTGAACAGTTCAAGTCTCAGTGGGTTTTGACCTGAGGGCTGTGAATTTCTGGTATAGAAAGTGTACAACAAGTTCTACTGTAATGCAGTTTCTACAGACTTACTTGGTACATTAATGAGTGTGACTATAGCAAAAAACCATTTGTTGAACTCGATTGGTAAAACAGCAATTGTAATATCCAGAAGAATCAATGAAATAGGACAATAATTAAGACACAAAGTATGATCTTTAACTGGTTTTGATGTAACTATGTTAGTTGCTTTAGAACAGAGGTCTCCAAATGTGGCAACTTTAACACTTGTGGAATTTAACTCCCAGAATTCCTCAGCCAGCTTTGCTATGTATTGTACTGTATAATTGTTAAAATTTAGAAACAGGTCTGTAAAATCTATAAAGCAGATATTTTATATAGTCTCTCAAGAAATCTATCAAAGTTTGATTCTGTACTACTAACTCATGTCCAGAATCATTTTTTAATCTTATCGACAAAGTAGCAACTAATGATTGGTGTAAAAAATTTGTGACACAATAATGTGATCAATACATTTATTTATTTATTTTTCATATTTCTAAACTACCCATCTTCTTCAAAGAAAAGCATTGGGCAATGTACAATATAATATGACTGATAAATAAAAATACAGATAAAATGAACATTAAAATTAAAAATTTGATTTAAATTAAAAAGTTTAAATTTATAGAATAATGACAATTAAACATTAAAAGGGGGAGGAAATCTTATGATGGCCATTTAGTGTTGGAGTATTAAAAGTGTGGGTAGCTCTCAAGAGGTAGCCAGCCCCATCATTGTGTGGCCCTCTGTTCCTGCAATGCAAGTTTTAACTCCTTTGTGGAAGGTCATAAGAGTAGGGGCTTCCTCACCTCTGGGGGCAGGATGTTTATATCTTCACCACGTAGTTTCTCAGGATTATAATATAGGTAAGTGTAAACATTTTAAAACTGGTCAATTATATATTCAAAATTACATATAATTCTCATCTTTAATGCCTGTAATAACTTTTTTTCTTTTTCTACCTCATTCACATCAAGTGATTTGTGAGGTCCTTTATCTATCAAGTTGATTAATTCATAATATTGAATATGAAAGGAACAATGTTATACAACAAAGAAGAACTAAGAAAGAAAAGAAGCATGACTTGGGAAACACAGACTTGAGAGGAGAAAAATTATATTATTATTTTAAATAAGCTATATGACATTTTTAACCCAAACTCTCAAGCTTATTTGTAAAGAAATAGAGAATTCAGGAAGTCCATGTTGTTTTGGATAGGCCTAGCTGAATAAAAAGTATGCTAGTAGTCCTTCTTGTTCAGGAAAATCTAGTGCCCAGCCTATAAGGACTAAAGATTCTAAACTGTCATGCAAAAAGTGTTCAACAGCTCATCACTTGAAGCACCTGTGCCAAATCTCACAAGTCCTGATTGCACAACTGTCACAACTGCCACCCTGCACTTCAGCCTCGCTTTACTAGATGCCAGCCTGCCAGAGAGGGAGGAGTGAGTTGCTGTGAGGGGAAAACAGAAACTTCTCAATGTGCTTTCCCAAGACATTGGTTCACCATCCCAAGGCCAGATGCCTGCTGATGCAGGGACTTTTACCAATACAATTCCTTTGAATGTAATTGGACAAAAGGGAGATAACAGAGGGGAAGAACAGGAAAGGGAAAGTTATCTAGGGAAAGTCTGTAGAGATTCTCAGTCATCTAGATCATAGTTGTCCCAAAGATACTTTTTCAGGAGCCAACTGAACTTTCTTGTTTTTTTCTTTTGAAGACGTTTCGCTTCCCATTCAAGAAGCTGAGTAGCGACAAATTTTCAAAAGAAGAAATAAGAAATCCCAGTTGTTTCCTGAAAAAATACCTTTGGAACAACTATGATTTGGATGACTGAGAATCTCTACAGACTTTTAGCGATACAATTTGGGATGAACACCCTTTGAATGGTGTGGGAGTAAGAATGGATTTCCCGAAGAAAAATATTGCAGATCATAGGAACCAGGAGCACCACTCAGATGACCCTGAGAACACAGATAAACCTCCAAGTGCTTCAATGAACTAGCTGATGAAGTTGTGTGAATGGGACCACAGGCTTCATTTGAGCCTTGCAGCCAGTTTTTGACAGCCAGAATTTGAAAGGCTGTTTTGTTATATGATGAGCGTAACATATGTGAAACTTGAATTTTCATGTCATTTTATTTTCACATTTATTTATTCAGACACCTGTGTACTATTGTTTGGTGTCATGCTACAATGTGGTAACATTAGGGTTTCTGCAAAAACAAGATCTGATCAGGTGTGCTCTCAAGAAAACAATATAATTCTGTTTCTCCTGCAAAGATTGTAGGAAATAGCTTGCCACTCAGTTTACATTATCTCCTGCAATTCTATATCTCTTTGCCTGCATAAGGCAAAGCAAGCAAGCAAAGACATTGTTGAAGAAAAGATGCAATTGATGGTCACATTATAAATATTTGTTAATGATCTATTCAGTAAGCACAGAGTGCACAATAAATGAGATGGCCACTTTCATCATGCAAGTTTTGGATAAAACGCTCACTATTCACAAACTGCACTGAACCACTATGGGAATGATTTTTGAGCCAAAATGATAGAACTGTAGTCTTCAAGGAAAAAAAACAATAGGTGTAATGAGGTTTGTGTGTTCATAATAGTTTATGGAAAGGGCAAGAAGAGCTGCCTTAATTAGATTTTTAACAGTTGGGAGTAAGATAATTCATAATGGGGGGAGAGCATTTTAGTTTTTGGTTAGGTAAGAATTGTGCATATATTCAGGGAAAATAATGGCAAATGTTAATCCATATGGAAAATTATCTGGCATATGATTTCACATAGAGTCTGGCAAAAATAGAAAACATCAAAGAGAAAAAAAGAGAAACATACATGTAATAGGAAACGAGTGAATAAAATGACCATTTATCAAATGGTAGCTACATGCAGAGCCTATAATCACATACATTGTTTTATTCCAGCTGATAAATGGAAGAATCCTATCATTCTCCCAGTTTCTAATTTTCTAATGAACTGTAGTTATAGTTGTCTGATTTTTCTTACCATTCCATTTCAGGATTAATTGAACAGTATCATTGACCAGTTTATGAAGTGGTTAATTACATTTTATTCCTACCTGGCTAACAATAGTCTCTGCTTGCATCATGCCATGTTATGTATGGGCTCACCCTGCCAAATCTCCACCGGCAAGCAGATAGACTTACATTTTTCTCCATATTTTCCTACTCTGGAAATATAGGCTGCAAATATAAAACTTTCACACTTGTCACACTTCCACTTGTCATGTGGAAGAGGGTTGATCCCCAAAATGATGGCTGCTGTTGCTGCTGACCTGAGTATACTTTTTCCAAATATTGTTTACTTTTCTAGAGTATTTCATGATTATTGATTACTTATTTCCTTTATTATTATTTATTTCATGGTTATCCATCCAATAAGTCCTGAGGGCATTTCACATTGAGGGGGGCTTGGAAGAAGAATTTGCTTTCCTACTGTGCATGCCGCAGACTTTTTCCTGAAAGTCTGAGAAGACCAGGAACTGAAAGCACCAAGACTAGTTACCACATATTAGCCCAGCTCCATTTTTAGTGGGCATTAATATTTTCTTAGCATTCTCTGCTGGCCTTATAACTATGGTTTCCTTGGAAATCTGTAGAGACAGGTATGGAAGAACATGAAGAAAAAATGTCTTCGCTTATACCTTGTCTTATCACATTCTTTCTATGTGTCCTTCTCTGGAGTTTTCTTCAGACATTTGCTACAAGCTTGTAACTTGTTTTGCTCCTATGAATCTCACTATATTCATCATAGAACTTTTGTTGCTGTTTCTGGGGGCCCTCTGGTTGCACGATTTAGCCATGTTCTCTTAAAGTTGTGAAATAAACCTGAAAGCTTTCTAATATACTCCTTTAAATGTGTCTTATAAACCAATAGAAAAGAGTTGTATAGAAACAGGTCATTGATGACAGGATTATATTTTTTCATGTTTCATTAAGGATTCTGCATATTTAATCAGTACATTGTACTGGAGAAATGTGCTAAAAATGATTTCAGAGCCAAAGGATTGCTTTGGGATTAATGGCACAGAATAATTCACCAACTGCATTTTTCTTGAACATATTAATGAAACTGAAGTACATTACATTTTGCTTATGAATAGCATACATGTCTCCTAGTGGAGAATTACAGATTATTATTTTCTTGCTTTATAGTCATATATTCTGAGTTTTAATTTATTATGAGTACATAGCATTATAATTATATCAGCTTTATAGATACAATCTTTCTTTCCTGCCTACTGCTTTTATATATTTCTCTTAGGTACATGATTTATAATGTTGAATGGTATAAGTGGATAGCTGGTTGAGAGAATAAACTGAAAATATTTGCAGTTGTTCCAATCCATATAAATATTACTATGAAAATAATTTTGATGACTGACTCTCTCTCTCTCTGTGTATATAAATTTAAATCTTTATTATTATATTAAGAAGATAATAGAGAACATGTCATGAACATAAGGCTGCCCAGCTGAATAGCTTTCTCCTGGGTGATGTCTTCAGTTTGCTAGATATTCTAAGCAGACGTTAAACACAACTGAGGATCATTCAGTTGAACTTACTGTATCATCATGGGTAGATCCCTCCAAGGTCTCTTGCAGACTGAGGGACCTTTTAAGCATTTTTTCCTCAAAAACAGAATGACATGGAAGAAAAAGTACTTTTATTTATTTATTTATTTTATTTATTTGATTTGTCAATCACTTACAAGATAATAGGTATAAGGATAAACATAGTTATGAATACAAAAAAATGAGTTCATATTTGAAAAATAAAAGAAACAATAGGACAGGGACAGTAGGCACTTTGGTGCGCTTATGCACATCCCCTACTTTGTTTAAGTAATTGCTGGAGTTATTGGTTACCTATTGTGAGTAAATGCCAGATACCTAACAGTGCCAAAACTACTTTCCAGCTTTTCTTTTGGAACCTCATGAGAATCGACACTTTTTTTCTAGCAATTGCCATTCAATGGCAGCAAAGATAATTTCCTTTAGAAATTCCTTCAGAAGAGAAGAAGCATCCAACAGGCACATGGATGATCTTACACTTAATTAAGGAGTTTAAGAAATGTTCTGTTTTTCATTGGAAAATTGTCTGTTGGTGTATTCAGTATGCCTGACTACTCTTATATTCCTTAATTTTCAGGAGAAGAATCATGATGAAACAGAGAGCTTTCAGTAGTGATGAGTTGTGCATCTGAGAAATTCTTAGAGGCTTTCCCCTTCTTCTGAAGAAATTGAAGGGAATTTCTTATTATCTCTACCCACATACAGTATATGGTAAAGAATTTGAACAAGTCATTTGTATCCAGTGCAGAATAGAATTTTTTTTCAAAACTTTGGCAAGGATTATGAGGTATCTTTTCCACGTAGAAAACTTAACACCTACCATTTAATTCCTGAATTTAATTCAGCAGTGATTTTATATCAATAATTTACTAAAATTTCAGGTGACATTTGCTCCTATTAGGCAATACAGAAATGACACTGTTTTCATTCTCAAGCGACAGCAGCACTTCAATGATTTTGGATGATCTCAAGAAGCTAAGCAACATTGGCCATTTAATATTGGGATGAGATATCATTAGAAAAGCCCAGGGCTTTAATCTAAACAAGAAAGTTGAAAAATATATCCTGGAAGGAGGCAATGAGTTAGTATTTAAAATTCTAGACTAGAGCTAAATAAATCCTGGATCAAATCCACCTTCAGTTTAGAAGGTCATTGCGTGGCTTTGGGACAGTTAGTCCAACATTCTTACAGGATTGTGGGAAAATTGAAGTAGAAGTCTAACATACATCACCTTGAGCTCTTGAAGAAATATTAAGAAGTGTCAAAGTTACTGTCGTGAAAATTACATGGCTGTATCTGTGCAATGACTCTAGAATGAACTTGATCTTGAAGAGGTCTTTATTTTTAACCAAACTGAAAGCTTGCTGACCCCAGTATTGTACCCAATTTCAACTTCAATTTAAATTTCTAGGGGTGTGTGTGTGTGTGTGTGTATCTCATGATTCTATGAAAGTTCATAGCGCAATAAACTAGAAGGAAGTCTTCTACTTGACTTGACTTTCTTGATCAGTAAATAATAAGAGAACAAATGCTGTGCTTTAGGTTGGAAGGAAATATTAAAATGATAATAATTTCTGTATGATTCTTTTGTCTTTTTCTTGATGTTGAACTAGCATCTATTTTAGTTTTTATTCCTTGACAAATGACAAGTAACAGAGCAATCGTTAACTCCCTGAAAAGCCCTCCATATAAATTAGAATGGGCTGAAGGGCTCGCTGGTGATAAGATACTTCTTTAGTGGTGGAAAGAGTTGGAAAATGTCATGACTATGCAACACACGCATTTGAAATGAAGCCCAGTTGACCCAAAGAATGGCGATTCCCTCCATTGGCAAAGACTTTGTATAATAAAACATGTGCGGTGTATTGGAAACGCTGTTTGGTTAAGATATGAGAATTAACCACAATAGATGTGATTGCACTACGACGAGTAATCATGAGTAGTAAGGGTAATCGTCGGTAATAAGGGTAATCTTGGGTAATAGGGAGTAATAAGGAGAAATCATTATAAATACCAGATTCCATGAAACTCGGGTTAGAGCCAACTTTAATTTATTTGCTTAACTATTTTCTTGGAGTCCTTGTGGAGGAAGGAATAAAAAATAGCTTTTTGTTTTACCAAATATTAAAGTGACATTTGGTTTATTTTCTCCATGTATTTGGCCCAAAGAATGGTTGAGAGAAAATAAGGGCTACTCAGAGGCCCAATAAAGGTCCCCAAAAAGTTAATTCCAAAAGCAGGCAGAGGGTTCAGTTTCATACCACAAAAAAGCAGCAGAACATCTTAGTAACATAGCTTAGTTAGTTATTTATTTCCTGTTAATCTAATTATGATTAAAAACCAAAGCAAAATCCCAACTAATCCCCACCTTTCCTACTCTTGCCAGTAGAAGTCGCCAAAGTTGCTAGGAAACTTCCTTCATAGGTGAATTTGTCAGAGTGCAGGAATAGCCTGAAAGTTATAATTGATTGCTAGAAGTTTGCCTTGTTTTCAAATGATTAAGATTTAAATTTACTTTTTAAACTTAAAAGTTTACCTTGTTTTAAGGTTTACCTTGTTTTTAACTTATTAAGATCATATCAATCAGCAAGATCAAAATAGTGTGGGATTCCTTAAGAAGTTTAAACAAATTAAATGGTAAGTAATTAGGAAGATTCACTGCAAAAATTCATAGACATTTTTCTTCAAATATTTCTGGACAGAAAAGGAAATAATATGGAACAAACGAACAGAAGCATTAAGGAGCTTCTCCAAGAGTTCATCCTGAGGATAGCTTTTAAAGATCTTATGAATCACTCTATTATTTCTAAAGTTAACAAAAAATGCTTCAAATCATTGGGGGCTCCAAAATGTAATTGAATGAACAACAATTATTTAACTTCCTGATAGATCATCCATCCAGCAAAAATTTAGAGGAACTCAAAGCACATTTGTGTTATTTTGATATAAAATCCGTGCAGTGTTCTAGCCCTAGAATGCTGTCTAGATTCTCAAGACATACAGTACTACATTCAGGATTATCTTGTGTCTCTTTGGCTGTTTCATTCAAATTAACCTCAAACTGCTCTCAAGGAAATGGAAGAAACATTATTTAGGAGACTGTGCTCCTGTATGTGCTACTTGGATGATTGATATATTCTTTTCAAAAAGAGACACATTGAACCTTATTTCCAAAGTTATATGTGATTTTCCTCTTTCTGCTGTTCTTTTCAGCACAACAGGTGACTGTCTCTCCCACACCAGAATTTTACAACTGACAGAAACAGTGAGGTTGAGTGAAGGGGCACAGCTAAAGGCATGGTCTTGAGTTCCTTTGGCCCTAATGGATGAGTATACGAAAATATGAAAAATTCTTTTAACAATCCCACTTTTCCCAGCTAAAAAAGAACCAGATCTATCCTTGATCTATGAATTATCTTTAGTAAAGCAAATATTAGAGAAACTTGAGTATTGTGTTTAGGTCTACTATTCCCTTTGTTGTTATTAGCTTCAAGGTAGCTTGGAGTGAATGATACTTATCCATTTCATAAGTGAGGGAATCTTATCCCAGGTTGCACTGTGAACTCTTATAACTATATTTTAATGTCTCAATTGGGCAGTGATGCTGACTTTGTGTGAAAAATTAAAAGAAACATAAAAAGTTAAAACACAAAACATAAAAAGTAGAGCGAAGAGGCCAATTTGATATAAAAATACTTTGTGACTTAATCAAGTTGCAGAAGACTTTATCTTAAAGCTAGGTGTACAGTTTTTGAAATTCTTCAACAAATATGTGCAATTTCACTGCTTTCTAGAGAAGGAGATTACATTTCCAACATTTTCTTAGAACCAACACTTGGTTTCAACAGTAACAACAGGATTAATATTTTGAAAAATATTATTCTTTTAATATTAAACATTATTCTTTCATTTCTGAAATATATAAAACTAATACAAAAATGAAGATATATGCAAAGGAAACAAACTTCATAATGAATCATCACCTCTGTAGGTAACTCCAATCTCATCTAGGTATTTTGTCCTTTTTGAGGTGACTTTTGAAATGAAGGGCAGTCTCTTACGAGTCATATGTAGATTTATCACCATAACAAGTCAGATTGTTTCTCCTAGCTGTCCCAATTTTTTTTAGTTTTTAAATAAGGGATTAAGTAAGCAGCACTTTCAAGACGTACAATTTGCAGTCAACAAGAACATGTCCAATGTATGCTCCACAAATGCAGTCTTTCTTTAGTTCTTCAGTAACATTAGTAATGTTTTACCATGGCATCCAGTTGTTTGAAGGTCATGAACAAGTGAGGAAGAAAGAAGTCTGACTCAGCAAGATAGATATTACATATTGGCGTTTACTTCATATTGTCTCTGAATCCTCCTCACACTCTCAACTGTGCAAAATCTACCCTCTCTGAGAACAAATTACACACTCACACACACACACACACACACACACAAAAGTTACAATGGAATGGGTATCAGATGCAGAATTGCCTTTTTTGGTGCTGGCATCAGGAATCCATTTCCTCTTGCAGCTGCTAGGTTGCTTTTATATTTACAAACACTTGGTGAGCATTCTGACAGGTTTATTATTTGTTGGCTTTCTCCAGCATTGTACAATAAAAATTGTTTTAAAGAGTACTCTGAAGTCTAGATGACTACTACTGTATCAAACCCAGTCAATCTGCTAAGGTATTTTGTTTCATTGATTGATAACTGTTGCCATGGTTTGGCATTTCAGGGAAGGAGAACAAGACTGGATGGTTATTAATCTTTTATGTCTTCCTTGAGCAGTGGTTTGCACTATTACCTGCATTTCTAGCTACTGATTTTGATGCTCATGACTGCTGAGCCTAGCAGTAAATCTACCGATGTGCATTTCACTTTGCAAAGATGTTTCATTATTTGGTCCAGGAAACTCCTGCTGAGATGCAATGGACTAAGATACAAATAGGGATAACTGGGTTAATCTTGCTTCAGTTTATTTTAGAAATAGGGACTGCTAATATTCCACGTATTGGAAAACAATGTCTCTTGTCTATTGCTATGAACTTTCAGGGTTTGATCAGATTCATCAAGGATTGGAGCTGGGTTCTGACTCGATTTATGTTTTGTGCTAAGCCTTAGTGGCTTATCATGATGTGCCTTTGCTTCTAATACTGGAGTCTTGCTTTTTCTTAACAATTTCTGCACAGGCTTACACAACATCCTGACTGAAATCTTGCTTACAATCTGCAATTCTTGCAGTAAATGAGACAGAAATGTGACATGTTGTGTCCTCGAAAATGATGCCAGGAGTCGGTGACTTCAAATCATGCTCTTTTATTAGTGTAGGAACCGAACTCGGGCTATGGAAAAAGTTTGTGGCTTTTATTCCTTTAGCCGCGGCGGCCGCGGCCAATGGCACCGCTTTGAATCTCCCGTGATTCGAACAGACCAATCGCGGGAGATTCTTAGCGAGCCAATCAGCGTGGCTCGCCTAACCAATCAGAGTGCCCCGCGCTTTGGCCAATCAAAGCGCAGGGATCTCAAGAATGCTAATGAGGGGACAGAACACCCCTCCCCTCTTGGTTTAGTCCTTACGTCACGTAGTCCCGTAGGTAGGCGGGGCTCCGTCTTAGCCTACTGGACCTGCGCAGCTCAGTCGTTGGTTGGATCCCGGCCGGTTCGGTCGGGGTCTCTGTTCCTCCGGATGCCGTCGTGGGAACCGGCTGGTCGGTCGGGCCGGGCCGCTCTCCGTAGCTCCCTCCTGGGTCTCCCGGGTTGGTTGAGCTGTGGGTTTCGCCGCTCCCGCTCGGTCTTCCCGGGTCAGTCGAGCTGGCCTGGCTGTCTCTTCCTGGTGAGGGGTCGTGTTGGCTGCTTTCCGGTAAGTATGGTTGGTTTATTCTTCTTTGGTTTTGGTCCCCTGGGTATTCCCTCCCCCCTTGGTTTGTGTTGTGGGGGTTGGTTTCGCCTGCTTGTGCGTCGGTGGTTTCTTGGGTGGTCGTCCTCGACCTTAATTGGTCGATGTGGCGTTTCCATGCTCGTCCGTCTGCTGTTTGTAGCCGGTATGAGTGTGGGCCTGTTATTTGTGTGATGACGGCCAGTACCCATAATGGGTCTCCCGTCAGGTTTCTTGCGTATACGGGGTCGCCTGGTGCGAAAGTTCGGTGTTTGCTGTTTTAGTCTGGGGGCTTCTCCGGGTTATACGTGGGGTGTAATCTGTCGAGTGGGGACCTTAATTTCCTCCCCATTAATAGTTCGGCTGGGCTCTTATTCATTGTGGTGTTTGGGGTTATGTGTTGGGTGAAGAGTAATTTGTTTATTTTATCCTGGATCTCCCCGTGGTCTATTTTCCGGATGGTTGTCAGCGCGTGGCGGATGCCCCTTTCCGCTAGGAATTTTTCGAATTCCAGCGAGGTGAATTGAGGCCCGTTGTCGGAAACGACGACGTCTGGGAGGCTGTGCGTTGCAAAGAGTTTGCCGAGTTCCTTGATCATGGCCTCCGTGGTTGTTGTTTTCATGTTGCTTACCTCCAGCCAGTTGGAGTAAGCGTCTACTGTTATAAGGAAGGTGTGTCCTTTTGTGGGCCCGGCGAAGTCTATGTGGATCCTAGACCAAGGTCCCCTTGGGGTTTCCCATTCTAGGACGGGTGCTGTGGGTGGGCTTGGCCTAGTTTCCTGGCATCGTTGGCACCTTGCTACCCAGGTCTCAATTTGTTTGTCCATCCCTGGCCACCAAGTGTAACTTCTGGCCAGGGCTTTAGTCCTAACGATGCCAGGGTGCCCCTCGTGTAATAGTTCCAGAACCTTCCCTTGTAGTTTTTCTGGAATGACCACCCTATCCCCCCATAGTATGCACCCTTTTAATAATGAGAGTTCCGTTTACTGGTTTCAGAATGTCTTGATGGACTCGTCGTTGTCCCTTTCCGGCCACCCTTTCTCTACCCAATGCAACACCCACGCCAGACGTTTGTCTTTATTAGTTTCTCGGGCAATGCCTGACGCGGTGATGGGTAGGTTGGGTAGAGTCTCTATACTGAGGGTGGTCATCGTGGGTGCTGGGTCGGTGTCAGGTTCCGGTAGCGGCGAGCGGCTTAAGGCATCTGCATGGGAGATTGTCTTACCCGGTCTGTGTATGAGTCCGTAGTTGTAGGCTGCCAGGAACTCGGACCACCTTGTCATTCAGGGAGACAGAATGTTCGGGGTGGCCCGGTTCCCTGCAAGGATTCCCAGCAGTGGTTTGTGGTCGGTTATGATGGTGAATGTCCGGCTGTAGAGATACTCGTGGAATCTTTTTACTGCGGCAACGATAGCCAGAGCCTCTTTGTCCAGCTGGCTATAGTTCCGCTCCGGTTTGGTGAGGGTACTTGAAAAGAACGCGATGGGTGCTTCTTTTCTGTCGGGGAGGGTATGGCTGAGGACAGCGCTGACGCCGAAGGGTGATGCGTCGCATGTGACGGCCAGAGGTAGGGTCTCGTTATACTGTATAAGGACGGCGTCCGAAGTGAGGAGGTCCTTTGTTCTTTGGAAGGCGGCTTGCTCGCGTTTCCCCCAAGTCCAGGTCTCCGCCTTGTCCAGGAGCCTATGCAACGGCTCCGCCACCGTTGCCTTTTGGGGCAGGAAAACATTGTAAAAGTTAAGTAGCCCCAGGAATGCCTGTAGTTCCGTCTTCGACTTGGGTGTGGGGGCTTCTTTGATGGCCTTGATTTTTTGGTTTGTGGGGTGAATGCCGTGACGGTCTAGGAGGTATCCTAGGAATTCAACTCGTTCCGTATATAATTGGCATTTCTCCCTCTTTACTTTGAGCCCGGTCTCTTTGAATTTGGTTAGGACCTCCCTTAGGCGACCCTCTAGTTCGGCTTGGTTGGTTGCTGACACTAAGACGTCATCGAAGTAAGGTACCACCCCCTTGATGCCTTGTAATAGTCTTTCCATTAGGCTTTGGAATATTCCCGGTGCCACGCTGACTCCGAATTGGAGCCGGTTGCACTTAAATGCTCCCCCGTGGGTGACTATGGTTTGCGCTTCTGCCATTTCCTTGTCGACTGGCAACTGTTAGTATGCCTGGGCGAGATCGAGTTTGGCGAAAACCTTGCCCCCTCCCAGTGAGTGCAATAGGTGTTGCACTACTGGGATGGGGTAGGCGCTTTGTTGCAATGCGCCATTTAGGGTGGCCTTATAGTCCCCACAGATCCTCACCGACCCATTGGGCTTGATCGGGGTGACTATGGGGGTCTCCCACCGGGCGTGGTCTATTGGCTGTAGGACCCCTTGCTTGACAAGCTTGTCAATTTGCTCGTCTATCTTGGGTTTAAGTGCAAATGGCACCCGCATTGGTTTCAGGCGTTTTGGGGGGACGTTTGGGTCTAGGCTGAATGATATAAGGGGCCCTCGGTACTTGCCTAGGTTTCTGTCGAAGACCTCTTGGAATTCCTGGGCCAGTTGTTGCTCCCAGCTGTCGTCGGTGACGTGGTCGACTCCCGTGACTGCGATGCCGAGCGGGGTGAACCATTGCAGTCCCAGTAGGCTTGGGCGGTCGCGATCGACAATTGTCAGGGGAAGCCTTTCGGTGCGCCCTTTGTATGGCACGTTGAACTGTCCGGTTCCGACTACCGGGATGCGGTTTCCCTGGTATTCCTTTACGATTAGTCTCTGGCTGTCTAGGCTTCTCCTTTGGATGGTAGGCACCAAGCGCTTTATTTCATGCCATGCTATCATGGAGAGGTAGGACCCGGAGTCCACCTCCATTTTGCATGGCTCGCCCTCGATGCCTACCTCCACGTGGACCTTGTGGGCATCATTGGTTGTGGCGTGGCCAATGGTGACCGTCTGATGGGTCTCCTCTCTTCGCCGGGTATCGCCGCCTCGTAGGGATCGTCCGTTCCAGTTCCATCTGTTGTCAGAGGGGCGATCTCTGGTCCGGGGTGGTGTGCTCCGTTCACTCTGGTCCCATCGGGGCAGGCTGCGGTCCTTTTTAAGGCGGCAGACGCGGGCGATGTGTCCCTTCTTGTCACAATGCCGGCAGATCGACTCGAAAAACCGGCATTCGGACCTGGGTGGTCGCGTCCGCAACCGGCACAGTTGGTCCTCGACTTACGACCCCGCTGGTTCCGTGGGTCGCGGCCTGTCTGGAGGCGATGAATTTCCTCCTCGTCATCGGAAGTGCCTGATGCCGAGTGGAAATTGCCCTGGTGGGTGGTCGTCTCGGGTTGGGCCTCGGCTGACCTTGCAGGGTTGTTGTTCCCGCTGCAGTCCCCAGCATTCGGTCGGCTCATTCGGTCGGCGGATGTTCGGGTCGCTTCGGCGGCTGCGGCTGCAGTGAGGGTGTCTGCAAGGCTGATATTGCCCTGGGCCCTCAGCCGGCTCTGGAGGACGGGCTCCCACAGGCCAAGCATGATTCTGTCTCGCAGGGCATCGTTCAGGTTGTCGAATTCGCACAGCCCCTCTAGGTACCGTAGTTTGTCGACGAAGTCGCTGAAACTCTCACCCGACCGTTGGTCCCGACGGTAGAATTCGTTGCGTCGGATCAGGATGGGTACCTCTGGAGTGTAGTGCCGCCGAAGTATTGGCTCGAGGACGTCCCAGTCCATCGCGGTCGCGTCGGCGGGTTTGGCAAGTGCCTTGGCCATCTTGAATACCTCGGTCCCGCAGTGGGTCAGGAAGACGGTGCGCTTCATGGGGCCGGTGGCGTCCTTCAGATCACTGCACTCGAGGAACATGCGGAATCGGTCGGAGTACGATTCCCAGTCCTCGGTGGCGGGGTTGAAGGGTGCGGGGGGTGCGATTTTCGCCATCATGGAGATTCGTCTGGCTTCCGTCGGACACGTGGTCCGGTTCAGGGTCTGGATCCCATCCTCGTCGCCAGTGTCGTGTCCTCGAAAATGATGCCAGGAGTCGGTGACTTCAAATCATGCTCTTTTATTAGTGTAGGAACCGAACTCGGGCTATGGAAAAAGTTTGCGGCTTTTATTCCTTTAGCCGCGGCGGCCGCGGCCAATGGCACCGCTTTGAATCTCCCGCGATTCGAACCGACCAATCGCGGGAGATTCTTAGCGAGCCAATCGGCGCAGCTCGCCTAACCAATCAGAGTGCCCCGCGCTTTAACCAATCAAAGCGCGGGGATCTCAAGAATGCTAATGAGGGGACAGAACATGACATGTGTTCAGTGTTCTGATAGACCCAGTAGATTTTTTCCCTTACATACTGCAATGAATGCAAGTAGTAGTAGTAGTAGTAGTAGGACTGAAGAGGTAGAATAAAACCTTCTCTTCTTATTTCATTTTTAAAAATAATTTTATTGAAGCAATTTTTAACAAAATAAAACACATACATAAATAATGATAATAAAGACAAATAATAAATAGTGTAGATAGAAAATGGAAAAAGAAATATAAAATGGAAGTAATAAAGCAATAAAGACAAAGGAAAGGAAAGAAAAAAGAAAAGAGAATGAAAAAAAGAAAGAAAGAAAGAAAGAAAGAAAGAAAGAAAGAAAGAGAGAGAGAGAGAGAGAGAGAAAGAAAGAAAGAAAGAAAGAAAGAAAGAAAGAAAGAAAGAAAGAAAGAAAGAAAGAAAGAAGCAGCTTTCAAATCTCTTGACAGTGGTTATAGATAACTTTATATTTTGTTCCCTCCCTTTAAAGTTGCTGCATAATTTCATTCTTTCAATAAATTATCCTTTCTTAACTTCAAACCACAAATCATAAGTCACAAGTTCATTTTTCTTTTATTTCAGGAAAACGTTTGTAACGGGCTTCCAATCATCTTACTTCCCTTAAAGCTAATGTATTTGATCAAAGTATTTGATCGAAGGATAGGTGGTTTACAATAGACAAAAACACCAATAAAACATCAAAACAATAGAGACATTACATCTGAATTAAAATGGAGACATGGAGATAAAGGGAGCACAGTGAACATGGGGAAGATGTGGAGTTTTATCTAATTGATTAACCACCCCCAGAATGACATGCCCCCATTGGGGCCCTGGCCAGTTGGCAGAATCACGTGTTCATGTCTTTTCAGAACACCAAAACAGTGAATGCAAACCATACCAAGGGGCATGACGTTCCAGGTAGAAGGAGCGATGACAGAAAATTCTATTCTCCTGGACCCCTCCAGCTGGAATTCCTTGACTGAGTCCATAGCATGCCCCTTCTATCAGTGTAGGAAAGTCCCATCAGGTAAAAAAGTTCCTCAGATATCCTTGTCCCCTGCCATGAAGATTTTTAAAGATGATAATCAACATTTTGAATTAGACTTGGAAGCAAGATGGCAACTAATGCAGCTCATGGAACACCCAAGGATTTTCAAGAATAGTCAGCACAGCTGCATTCTGCATTAGCTGTAGCTTTCAGATACTCTTCAAGGTTCAACCCATGTACAGCACAATGCAATAGTCTAACTGTGATACAACTAGGGCTTGAGTGATTGAGCACAAGGACCTCCGATCCAGATAAGTATATAACTGGCATACAACATGAAGTTATGCAAAGGCTCTCCTAACCACAACTCTTTGAGCAAGAATTGTAAGTCCAAGAGAATCCCCTAAATTATGCATTGTGTCTTTCTGGGGCAGTGCAAACCCTTGCAGAACCAAATATGTTAAAATCTCAGATCGAAAAGCTCCACAAACCGAAAGCCAATTGGTCCTGTAAGATATATATCAAGGGAGGTCTACAAGTTCATTAGTACTTCCAAGTATCATACTGCAGAGGCATTCAGTCTTTTATTAAGTGCTTAATTAAAAACTAATTAAAAACTCATTTGCCTAATTAAAAACTCATTCAGAAGAACTGAAGAACTGTACAGAAGAACTAGGTACCTTCAGTTTCTGCATAGAATTCTGAGTATTTGTTAGAAATAATGAACTCCCATCTTCTTACATTGATTGTGAAATAGTCTAATGTTATTATTGAATAGATATGTTGACAAGGAAGATAGGAAACATATCTTTGGTTCTGGCCTCTGGGATATCTTTTATTTACAGATTTCAACCAATTTCAAACAATTGTCATGCTTTTTTTCCCAAAAACTCTGTTTTGCTACAAAACTGCATTATCCAAAAGTGACTTTTAAATATCTTTCTGAAATGAAATTTTCCATTCCAGTCTGACAGCTAAACTGATATGAAACGGATGCTTTCTTTGTAACATTTATATATTTTTTGAATAAATATCTTTTTGGAGGAAATGTAGACTACCAAGAAATTAAGTGCTGCCAATAAAGCCTTTAGCAAAATGCACAGACATAAGAACTGTTTGTAAACGCTGGTGACACTGAAAGTTTTATCCAGTCTTTTAAATCCTGTTGATGCCCCCCAAAGCCTAGTTCATTTTAATTCATGGATAAGGGCTGCATCATAAATATAAAATAAGTAAGAGAAAATCACTGTCTCTAAGATTTAGAAGGCTTTCAATTCATGCCAGTGTGCTTTTGTCTGAAAACTTGGCATGGGTTTTATAACAATGAGAAACACTACTTTTTCTGGTTGGGGAGAAAGGTACTTGAGGATCAATATAATTAAAAGAACTTGGCAACATTCTTTGCATCAGAGCTTCTCATTATGTTGTTTACAAGCTTGATGTTGCTAACAAGACCATCAAGTGGATTCCTGTCTTGGCAGAATAAGCAAATGATGATGTAATAGTATAGAACTTTTATGCTCCAAGGCTGCTTTAGAGTTCCCCTGGGAGAAAGGAAGGCTCAGAAGGCAACCTTCAATAATTAAAAGCACACATAAAGTATAGGCCACCTACTAGGCAAATGGTTAGTGGTTTCATAAAACAGTTCTATTTGTTTAAACCTGACTCTCTTTAGTCCTTTTCTACATTGGCAGATTAAGTTGTCATCCCTCCCTCCTTGTGGCTACAGAAAAGTATGCACCCAATGGTATGTTGATTTCACATGGTCAGATTGTATAAAGCTAAACAGATGGATGAACTTTCTAGCTTTGCTATGGTTCCTCACTTTTGAATGTCATAACTGTCTCGAAAGACCACAAAACAATGCAGGCTATGTGTTGTGTCCGCGAAATGATGCCAGGAGTCGGTGACTTAGTGCAAAGCTCTTTATTGATCTGCGGGAACCGAACTGGCGAAAGGAAAAAAACCCACGGCTTTTATTCCTTTCGTCGCGGCGGCCGCGGCCAATGGCACCGCTTTGAATCTCCCGTGGTCTGAACGGACCAATCGCGGGAGATTCTTAGTGAGCCAATCGGCGCGGCTCGCCTGACCAATCGGAGAGCCCCGCGCTTTGGCCAATCAAAGCGCAGGGATCTCGAGTATGTTAATGAAGGACAGAACACCCCTCCCCTCTTGGTTCAGTCCTTACGTTGCGTAGTCACGTAGGTAGGCGGGGCTCCGTCTGGTCCTACTTGACCTGCGCAACTCAGTTGTAGGCTGGATCCCGGCCGGTTCGGTCGGGATCTCCGTTGGTCCTGCTGCTGTCGTGGGAACCGGCTGGTCGATCGGGCCGGTCCTTTCTCCATAGCTCCCTCCTGGGCCTTCCGGGTTGGTTGAGCTACGGGTTTCGCCGCTCCCGCTCGGTCTTTCTGGGTCGGTCGAGCTGGCTTGGCTGTTCCTTTCTGGCGAGGGGTCGTGATGGCTGCGTTCCGGTGAGTACTGCTGGTTTATTTTTCTTTGGATTCGGTCCCCTGGGTATTCCCTCCCCCCTTGGCTTGCGTTGCGGGGGTTGGGTTCATTTGTTTGTGCGTCGGCGGTTTGTTGGTTTGCAGTTCTCGACCTAAGTTGTGGCGTTTCCATGCTCGTCCGTCTGCTGTTTGTAGCCGGTACGAGTGTGGGCCTGTTGCTTGTGTGATGATGGCTGGGATCCATAGAGGGTCTCCCATCAGGTTTTTTGCATATACGGGGTCCCCGGGTGCGAAAGTTCGGTGTTTGGTGCTTGAGTCTGGGGGCCTCTTCGGGTTATACGTAGGGTGTAACCTGTCGAGTGGGGACCTTAGCTTTCTACCCATTAGTAGTTCGGCTGGGCTTTTATTGGTTGTGGTATTCGGGGTTATGTGTTGGGTGAAGAGTATTCTGTTGATTTTCTCTTGGATCTCCCCGTGGTCTATTTTCCGGATGGTCTTTTTAGTGAATTGGACCATCCGTTCCGCCCTACTGTTCGCCGCCGGGTGCGCCGGTGCTGTCAGCGCGTGGCGGATGCCTCTTTCCACTAGGAATTTTTCGAATTCAAGCGAGGTGAACTGGGGCCCGTTGTCGGAGATGACGACGTCTGGGAGGCCGTGTGTTGCAAAGAGTTTGCAGAGTTCTTTGGTCACGGCCTCCGTGGTTGTCGTCTTCATGTTGCTTACCTCCAGCCAGTTGGAGTTTATGAGGAAGGTGTGTCCTTTTGTGGGCCCGTCGAAGTCTATATGGATTCTAGACCAAGGTCCCCTTGGGGTTTCCCACTCTAGGACGGGTGCTGTGGGTGGGCTGGGCCTCGTTTCCTGGCATCGTTGGCACCTAGCTACCCAGGCCTCTATTTGTTTGTCCATCCCTGGCCACCAAGCGTAACTTCTGGCCAAGGCTTTAGTCCTCACGATGCCAGGGTGCCCCTCGTGTAGCATTTCCAAAACCTTCCCCTGTAGTTTTTCCGGAATGACCACCCTGTCCCCCCATAGTATGCACCCTTTTAACAACGAGAGCTCCGTTTGGCGGTTTCGGAACGTTTTGACCGACTCGTCGTTGTCCCTTTCCGGCCACCCTTTCTCCATCCAATGCAACACCCGCGCCAGACGTTTGTCTTTATTAGTCTCTCAGGCAATGTCTGACGCGGTTATGGGCAGGTTGGGTAGAGTCTCTATACTGAGGGTGGTCATCGTGGGTGCTGGGTCGGTGTCAGGTTCCGGTAGCGGCGAGCGGCTTAAGGCGTCTGCATGGGAGATTGTCTTACCCGGTCTGTGTATGTGTTCGTAGTTGTAGGCTGCCAGGAACTCGGACCATCTTGTCATTCGGGGAGACAGAATGTTCGGGGTGGCCCGGTTCCCTGCAAGGATTCCCAGCAGCGGCTTGTGGTCCGTTATGATGGTGAAAGTCCGGCCGTAGAGGTATTCGTGGAATCGTTTTATGGCGGCAACTATAGCCAGAGCCTCTTTGTCCAGTTGGCTATAGTTCCGCTCTGGTTTGGTGAGGGTCCTTGAAAAGAACGCGATGGGCACTTCTTTTCTGTCGGGAAGGGTATGGCTGAGGACAGCGCCGACACCGAAGGGTGATGCGTCGCATGTGACGGCCAGAGGTAGGGTCTCGTTGAATTGTATGGGATGGCGTCGGAGGTGAGGAGGTCCTTCGTTCTTTGGAAGGCGGCTTGCTCCCGTTTTCCCCAAGTCCAGGTCGCCGCCTTGTCCAGGAGCCTATGCAAGGGCTCCGCCGCCGTCGCCTTTTGGGGTAGGAAAACATTGTAAAAGTTCAGTAACCCCAAGAATGCTTGTAGCTCAGTCTTTGATTTAGGGGTGGGGGCTTCTTTGATGGCCTTGATTTTTTTGCTTGTGGGGTGAATGCCGTGCCGGTCTAGGAGGTAACCCAGGAATTCCACTCGTTCCGTGCAAAGCTGGCATTTTTCCCTCTTTACTTTTAGCCCTGTCTCTTTAAATTTAGTTAGGACCTCCCTTAGTCGACCTTCTAGTTCGGCTTGGCTGGCTGCCGACACTAGACGTCGTCGAAATAAGGTACCACCCCCTTGATACCTTGCAATAGCCTCTCCATTAGGCTCTGGAATATGCCCGGTGCCACGCTGACTCCGAATTGGAGTTGGTTGCATTTGAATGCTCCCCGGTGGGTGACAATGGTCTGCGCTTCTGCCGTTTGCTCGTCGACCGGCAACTGTTGGTATGCCTGGGCGAGATCGAGCTTGGCGAAAACCTTGCCCCCTCCCAGTGAGTGCAGTAGGTGTTGCACTACTGGGACGGGGTAGGCGCTTTGTTGCAGCGCGCCATTTAGGGTGGCCTTATAGTCCCCACAGATTCTCACCAACCCATCGGGCTTGATCGGGGTGACTATGGGGGTCTCCCACCGGGCGTGGTCTATGGGCTGCAGGACCCCTTGTTTGACGAGCTTATCAATTTGCTCGTCTATTTTGGGTTTCAGTGCGAATGGCACCCGCCTTGGTTTCAGGCATTTGGGGGGGACGTTAGGGTCTAGGTCGAACGAGATAAGGGGCCCTCGGTACTTGCCTAGGTTTCCGTCGAAGACCTCTTGGAACTCCTGGGCTAGTTGCTGCTCCCAGCCGTCGTCGGTGATGTGGTTGACTCCCGTGAGGGCGATGTCGAGCGGGGCGAACCATTGCAGCCCCAGTAGGCTTGGGCGGTCGCGGTCTACGATCGTTAGGGGGAGTCGTTCGGTGCGCCCCTTATACGTGATGTTAAAGCTTTTGGTGCCGACTACCGAGATGCGGTTTCCCTGGTAGTCCTTTACAATGAGTCTCTGGCTGTCTAAGTTCCTCCTTTGGAGGGTAGGCACCAACCGCTTTATCTCGTGCCATGCAATCATGGAGAGGTAGGATCCGGAGTCCACCTCCATTTTGCACGGCTGGCCCTCGATGCGTACTTCGACGTGGACCTTCCGGGCGTCGTTGGGGATGTCGTGGCCGATGGTGACCGTCTGGTGGGTCTCCTCTCTCCGCCGGTTGTCGCCGCCTCACGAGGATCATCCGTTCCGGTCC
Source organism: Hydrophis major (assembly GCA_033807585.1). NCBI lineage: Eukaryota > Metazoa > Chordata > Lepidosauria > Squamata > Elapidae > Hydrophis > Hydrophis major. Next base: position 51,423,717 of record CM066333.1, read on the forward strand.
CATCGGCTGTCCGAGGGGCGATCTCTGGTCCGGGGTGGTGTGCTCTCCCTCCTCCGGTCGCTCTGGTCCCATCGTGCCGGACTGCGGTTTTTTTTCAGGCGGCAAACCCAGGCGATGTGTCCCTTTTTGTCGCAATGCCGGCAGATTGAATCGAAAGACCGGCATTCCGACCTGGGGTGGTCGCCGCCGCAGCCGGCACAGTTGGTCCTCAACTTACGACCTCGCCGGTTCCGTGGGTCGCGCCCTGTCTGGAGTCGGTGGATGTCCTCCTCGTCATCGGACGTGCTGGATGCTGAGTGGAAATCGCCCTGGTGCGTTGTCGTCTCGGTTTTTGGCTCAGTCGACCTCGCCGGGTTGTTGTTTCTGCCGCGGTCCCTCGTGTCCGGTCTGCGCATGCTGTCGGCGGAAGTTCGGGTTGCTTCTGCGGCTGCGGCTGCGATGAGGGTGTCTGCTGGGCTGATGTCGCCCTTAGCCATCAGCCGGCTCTGGAGGGCGGGGTCCCACAGACTGAGCACAATTCGGTCTCTCAGAGCGTTGTTTAGGTTATCGAATTTGCAGAGCCCCCCTAGGTGCCACAGCTCGGCGACGAAGTCGCTGAAACTCTCACCCGATCTCTGGTCCCGCCGGTAGAATTTGTTGCGCCGGATCAGGATGGGTACCTCTGGTGCGTAGTGTCACCGAAGGATGGGTTCGAGGACGTCCCAGTCCATGGCGGTCGCATTGGCGGGCTTGGCCAACGCTTTGGCCATCTGGAAGACCTCGGTCCTGCAGTGGGTGAGGAAGACAGCGCGTTTCAGTGGGCCGGAGGCGTCCTTCATGCCGGTGCACTCGAGGTACATGCGGAATCGGTCGGAGAATGATTCCCAGTCCTCGGTGGCGGGGTTGAAGGGGGCGGGCGGTGCGATTTTCGCCATCTCGGTGCTTCGTCTGGCTTCCGTCGGACACGTGGTTCAGTTCAGGGTCTGTATCCCACCTTCGTCGCCAGTGTTGTGTCCGCGAAATGATGCTAGGAGTCGGTGACTTAGTGCAAAGCTCTTTATTGATCTGCGGGAACCGAACTGGCGAAAGGAAAAAAGCCCGCGGCTTTTATTCCTTTCGCCGCGGCGGCCGCGGCCAATGGCACCACTTTGAATCTCCCGCGGTCTGAACGGACCAATCGCGGGAGATTCTTAGCGAGCCAATCGGCGCGGCTCGCCTGACCAATCGGAGAGCCCCGCGCTTTGGCCAATCAAAGCGCGGGGATCTCGAGTATGTTAATGAAGGACAGAACACTATGCATTAGGTAGTGTTAGATCAGGGGTGTCAAACTTATGGCCCATGAGTCAGATGTGTCACATACTGGCCACACTGACCCTCCAATTTAGCAAAGGGGAAAAAAGATATATCATGTAATGATGACATAATGTGTGTTTGACATCCGTGTGTTAGATGATTATTTTTTTACAGGTGGCTTGATCTGTCTCTCCTGTTTTACTGCATGCAAAACAAGGGAGGACAAATATGCTCTCAAATTCTTCTTTTTTTATAAGTTCAGTAATCACAAAATAAACAATAACAAAAAAGATATATTCTCCTGCATTCGAAAAGTACAGATTTTTGAAAACTTGGTAACTTTCTAGAAATTTCCAAGGAGGGAGAAGGGAAGAAAGGAAGGAAAATACTGGTTCTCAGCAGCTGTACAGGAAAGAAAATATATGTATGAACTTTAAATGTCTAATAGATTCAGAGCTGATCGTCCCTTATGGGTTAAAAAACCGGCCTGACATCAGCATGGGGAATTGAAGTGTGTCAGATTTAACATATCTTGAAACAGTTTACTGTGGGATCAAGGATACATACGAACCTGAGATGAAAATGGGATGGGAATTGTGGTCCTTCTGGTCCTGCTTCTTAAAATAATAGGACTGGATAGAAACTTAGAGATCTTACAGTCCAAACCCCCTACCCAAGCAGAAGTCCTTATACCATCCCAGACAAATGGTTGTCTATTTTTTCTTGAGAACCTCCAGCAATGGAACTCCTACAACTCCTACTGTTCCATTTATTCATTATTTATTGTCAGGAAATTCTCCTTATTTTGAGGTTGTATCTCCCTCTGATAAGCTTTTACTCTTTGTGTGATTTTCAATTACCTTTAATACTATTGATCACAATATCTTCTGGACTCACTCATGCGATTGGGAGCAAAGTTAATGTGATTCTTCTTCTCAAGAGATGGTTTAAGCTGACAGTGATAATGTGAGGAAGGTTTGGCCTTAAGGCTCTGTGTTGTGAAGTTTACTCATTGGACTTTCTTATTTAACTTTTTTCAACCAGAAATCAGTGAAAGCTTATAAGATATTCCCATTATTGATGGATATTCTCTATAGATATTCTTCATTGTAGAGTATGCAAACAAATCTAAATCTGACATAGGCTATAATTAAAACAATATTTAATGTATGTGGCTGATATAATTCTCATACATATAAAATTTCACATTTTTTTCACAAAAGCTCTGTTGATGTTAAAAGCATAACAATTAAGAATAAGGCCCCTGAAATGTATTGTGGTACCATATTTTCCTATGTTACAAACCATATAAAATGATCAGAGGATTTAAATATGGATTGACCATTTAACATTTCAAAAGTCATTGCCAAAGTATATTGAAGTGGCTTTTAAGATTGAGTGTCATAATATAACATTTCCAAACATTGCTCTTAAATCATGTGGAAGTCTAATTCAAGCTGAATTATATGGGAACTTGCTAATAACAGAAATTCCAAAATATCACAGAGAATTATACTTACAGTTTTACTAGGTATTAAAAATACATTTTACCTTGGCTAGCTGTCTGATAAAGATTTCATAGCTTGCAAAATATATTGTCTCTAAGAGCTACTTTATTCATTAGTTGTCAGATTATATTTGGCTCATACTGACTTTTTAAAAATATGGAGTGAATTGTTTTGCAGCACAAAGAAACAGATATAACAGGCAGTATGCCAACACATTCAGTTAAATATGAGGACCTGTCTACTACTGGCACAATTACTGGTCCTCTATTCTATTTGTCTAGCACAGGCAGAGCTTCAAGCAGCTTTAAAATACTAATTAAGTAATAAGAATAAGCGGAACAATGGTTCCAACATTTCTGTTTGCACTGCTGACATACTTACTGTGTTGTATATTAGGCTGCCTATCCCAGAAAGGTATCTTAGCCATAGTAGAAATCACAACAGTAATCTGTTATTTTTGTATTTATTGAAAAGATTTGTATGGCTTCCCATAAAATATCTGTGTGCATGATGAACAATAAAAATACAAATAACAAAAGAAAAAAATCCCAAAATAAACTCTTATACCATCAAGCACCATAACAATCCCTTTTACAAAACCAAAATGCTGTGTTCACCTTCTGTTCTGACCTACAGGTGAAACTCGAAAAATTAGAATATCGTGCAAAAGTTCATTTATTTCAGTAATGCAACTTAAAAGGTGAAACTAATGTATGAGATAGACTCATTACATGCAAAGCAAGATAGTTCAAGCCATGATTTATCATAATTGAGATGATTATGGCTTACAGAAAACCCCAAATCCACAATCTCAGAAAATTAGAATATTACATGCAGTCAATAAAACAAAGATTGTACATAGAACAATATCGGACCTCTGAAAGGTATAAGCATGCATATATACTCAGTACTTGGTTTGGGCCCATTTTTCCGCAATTACTGCCTCAGTGCGGTGTGGCATGGAAGCTATCAGCCTGTGGCACTGCTGAGGTGTTATGGAAGACCAGGATGCTTCAATAGCAGCCTTCAGCTCTTCTGCATTGTTCAGTCTCATGTCTCTAATCTTTCTCTTGGCAATGCCCCATAGATTCCCTATGGGGTTCAGGTCAGATGAGTTTGCTGGCCAATCAAGCACAGTAATCCCCATGGTCATTGAACCAGGTTTAGGTGCTTTTGGCAATATGGGCAGGTGCCAAATCCTGCTGGAAAATGAAGTCAGCATCCCCATAAAGCTCCTCTGCGGAAGGAAGCATGAAGTGCTCCAAAATCTGGTAGACAGCTGCATTGACCCTGGACTTAATGAAGCACAGTGGACCAACACCAGCAGATAACATGGCTCCCCAAATCAATACAGACTGTGGAAACTTCACACTGGACTTTAGGCATCTTGCAGTGTGTGCTTCTCCATTCTTCCTCCAGACTCTGGGTTCTTGGTTTCCAAATGAGATGCAAAAGTTGCAGTCATCAGAAAAGAGGACTTTGGACCACTGAGCAACAGAGCAGTTCTATTTTTCTTTAGCCCAGGTAAGACGCTTCTGATGTTGTTTGTTGTTCAGGAGAGGCTTGACAAGAAGAATACGACATTTGAAGCCCATGTCCAGGATCCTGTGTGATGGCTCTTGATGCACTGACTTCAGCCTCAGTCCACTCCTTGTGAAAGTCCCCAACACTTTTGAATGGCCTTTTCCTGACAATCCTCTCCAGGCTGCGGTCATCCCTGCTGCTGGTGCACCTTTTCCCCCCACACTTTTCCCTTCCACATAACTTTCTATTAATGTGCTTTGATACAGCACTTTGGGAACATCCAACTTCTTTTGCAATTACCTTTTGAGGCTTTCCTTCATTATGGAGGGTGTCAATGATGGTTTTCTGCACAACTGTCAGGTCAGCAGTCTTTCCCATGATTGTGCTTCTTACTGAACCTGACTGAGAGACCATTTAAAGGCTTGGGAACCCTTTGCAGTTGTTATGACTTAATTAACTGATTATAGTGGAACACTTTGAGCCTAGAATATTGAACCTTTTCACAATATTCTAATTTTCTGAGATTGTTGATTTGGGATTCTCATGACTGTAAGCCATAATCATATCAATTATGACAAATCATGGCTTGAACTATTTTGCTTTGCATGTAATGAGTCTATCTCATATATTAGTTTCACTTTTTAAGTTGCATTACTGAAATAAATGAACTTTTGCACAATATTCTAATTTTTCAAGTTTCACCTGTAGTGCCTAAGGGAAAAAGGCAGACCACATTCCTTTCTGGCCTTAAAGAAACTTATCCTTTTTGTGGATCAAATGAATGTGTAAGGAAAGATACAGCTACTTTAAGAAGCTCTGATCTTAAATTCCTTGTATTTCAGAAGGACATTATCTGTAATCTGTAAATTCAGTCAGCCACATGTGTGCTGCTCATTATTTTGAACTTTGTGGAACCTTTAGTTTTTCTGTTCCTTCACAGGTTGAAGGTGACCATGTACAAAAGTTTTTAAAGGTGGATTGGGCTGAAAAGTGTGCTTCATCAGGATTCCTGACTGCAGATCTCTATAAGTATAGTATTTTTAAGTGCCTGACAACACTTTTATTTTAACCTTGCTTTTTTCCTAAGAATGCAAGAGGCTTTCAAACCATCCATTTTTCTCCCTTTTTTTTCTCCATAGCACCAACCCTTGAGTGTGAAAGTAACTGCTCCAATTTTTCATGGCTAGCAATGATCTGGAACTCAGACTTTTCTGTTCTGATCCACTCTTTAATAATTACACCATATTGGTACTCAAGAATTCTTGGTAGATTCTTATACTGAAAGTGTAAAGATCACATCAGCATCTAGAAGTACAGTGACATTGGTGGATATCAATGAAAAATCTACATCCCAGTTAGATTTAGTCATTCATTCAATTTACCCACTCAGTTCAGGCCTCAGGTGCCCATGAGCAGCAAAACCTGAATAAAGCTTATGTGAACAATTCAAGACAAATGTAAATTCAGAAATGGATGGTCAGAACATCTAATTCTTTCTTGGTTGTTTTTTTATTCTATTGCCAGTAAAATTCTAGCATACTCTGCCAGATAACCATCAATAGTACTATGCAACATAATGAAGATAGCAAATACTGCATTTGTCTTGATGGAAGTAGTACTGATAGCTATTAACACATTTTCCTCCTAAATGGGATGCATTTTTAACAGAAAGAAGACAACTTGTATGTGTATATGTCTTTGTGTAATCTGTTTTGTAATTCTTCTTTGTAATCTTTGACTATTGTGCTTTCAGAATTTTCTCTGAGAAAAAGAATGAAAGTCAAATACAAAGGAAATTAGCCACACATCTCTCTAACAGGTACTTTTCTTAAATGTTCTGCAGGTGTCTTGCAACATCAGAAGTCCATATCATTGAGAATAGCATATTATAATGGTTGTGCCATATGACAAGCTGAAAAAATTCTTTTTTTTTTTTTTGAAAAAGATTTTATTAATTTTCTACAAACAAACAAGACAAACAAAACATAAAAACATCAACTCTTATATGTACATCCAGTGTGTCAGTTGGTTCATCATTTTTGTGCATTCATTCTGTAGTCTCAATTACAATTATGTTACATAACAACTCATATTGTCAATCCAAACTTATATATCCTAATATCACTAAAAAAAAAAGTTTTTGACTATATTTTTAATCATTCATGCTTTATGAGCTAACAATACTTTAAACCAGTTTATTCTATAACAAATCGTATAATCATATCAAATCAATCCTAAAAAACCCTTTATAAATATAATGTCGAGAAGGCGGAGCTTCATTTTGGCGATATAGCTGTGATCTCGGGGCTCTGAGATCGCAGCCGATATTTTCTCCCCTGGTCGGTCCCAACGGACCTAAACCGTCCCGTAGAGACGGGGATTGAGAAGGGTACTGTTCCAGGATCCCAGAGATATCGCAAAATCTCTGGTTTAATCCGGAAGAAGCCCTTTTGCTGGCGGCGGAGAGGCAGCCTCTATAGCTGCTGAAGTCAGGACAGCTCCGGAAAGAAAGTGGCTGGAGTGAAAGTGTGTCGGCTGGGTGAGAAAAACTCTTTTGTGTTGTAAATTCGCTGAGGTTGGAAAGGACATCCTGATCAAAGAAGAAATCTGTGAGACTTTTTTTTTTGACTGAAACTGTCTGAGCGGCATTTTTTAAAGTGATGTCAAATTGAGGCTTGGGTTTTTTTTTTTTTTTTCTCTATATTTTTTTTGGGGGACTTTAGTGTGACTTTGTAGGTAACCAGATTGAATTTTCTCTTATATATATTTTTATGCTCCCTTTGATTTTTTAACTTTCTTTTGGATAGAGGCTCCCTTTGGCTATTTTTTTTTTGTCTCTGTATATATTACTCCTTTTTTCTGGCTGGGGGGGAGGAAGAGCATTAAGAAACTTTGCAACACTGCCAACTAGAGGCTTGAAAGTATTTTATTTGAATTGGAGAGAATTGCAAAAAGACCTCTTCTCAAGGACATTTTAAAGTGATAAGATAGAGGGAGAGCACAGCAAAATATTATTGCAGGTGCTTTCCTGGACTGTTATCAATAATTCAACACTTGAGGTTTGGCTTTGAAGCTGCTGGAGAAGAGAGTCATAACAAGAGCCTTGGATAAATAAATAAAGTGCAGTGTGCCTTCCTATATATATATATATCCTATTCGCCAGCCTTTTTCTAAATTTCAATTCTAGTAATATTTTTATTTCTGCCTTTTATTTTAAAGGGAAAGCCTCAGAGTTTTTTCTTTATTTTTCTTTTCTTTTTTATTGGGACTTTTTTGCTTTTCCTATCTATGTTTTTGGACCACTTTGTTTTTCTTTTTTGATTATTGAGACTTTTCAACTGGATTAAGGTGTGAAGAACCTGAAGGAACTTTTTGTTTTTTCTCTTTTTGCTTTTTTTTTCTTTTCCATTTTTTGCTCTTAATCAATATTATTATTTTTGGATTTGTTTGTTTTTCTCCTTTCTATTTTTTCTTTTTTATGGTGGACTACTTCGTAATTGGATTAGGGTCTAGAAGAACCTGAAGATCTTTCTTCCTTTTTTCCTGTTTCTTTTTTGGTTTTGTGCCTTTTACTATTGGAGTTTTCTATTTTGGATTATAATTGGCTGCCTTACTAGTTGGATTAAAAGTCAAGAAGAATTTGAAGCTTTGGAAGCATTGAAATGAGCAGGAAACCAATACCATCTGGCATTTCTACTTATCCCTCTGCTTCCCCACCAGCTGGAGGACAACGTTTAATTCAGACAATGTTGAAGCAAGATAAGGAACAAGAAAGAGTAACTTTACAGATGATTATGCAAGGAATCCAAGATCTCAAGACAAAATCAGACATCATTGAACAAAGAACAGGAAATATTGAACAAAGAACAGAAAATATTGAACAAAGAACAGAAAATATTGAACAAAGAATAGAGAAGACTGATGAAAAAGTGGAAAACATTAAACAAATGATGGTCAAGTATGAGGAGAGATTCCAAAAAATTGAGGAAGAAGGAAAACAAAGAGAGAAGAAGATTGGAAATATTGACAGTAGATTAACAGCGGTTGAACAAGAAAAAAGATTTCAAAATATAGAAGAGGAAAAAGGAGAAAATTTGGCAGCGGTAATGATAGAAATTTTGGCAGATGCTTTGGAAATTACAGAGGAAAAGATGATGGATGGAATAGATGAGATATATCGAGTCTATACAAGGTATGCGATGAGAAATAAATTACCTAAGGAAGTCCATATTAGATTTACCAAAAAATCAATTAAAACGCATATATTACAAGTAGTAAGAGAGAAAACATTGAAATACAAAGGTAAAGAGGTTGTGGTTTTAAAACAAATACCCAGAAGAGTGAGAGAGATGAGAAGAGAAGATCGATTTCTGACCAAAATGCTATTGGAAAACGAAGTGAATTATAGATGGCTGATTCCAGAAGGACTAATGTTTAGGTGGCAAGAGCAGAGATATAGAATTGATTCAATTGAGAAAGCGGAACTTTTCCATGCAGAATTTTTTGGAGGAAGAAGAGAGGAGGCAGAGAAAGAGGTCTCATTAATTGAGTTTGAAGAGGAACAACTGGAGACTGAAAAAGAGAAAGGAGCAGTAGGGGGACAGATGGATAGCAAAGAACAGCGTGAAGTGAGATCCACAAGAGCGGTTAGACCTAAATATAAAGCATAATCATGGAAGAAAAAAAACTGATTACAATGAATATAAATGGACTTAATTCAGCTGTTAAAAGAAGGAAAACTTTTCATAAATTAGAGAAATTAAAATTTGATATAATTTGTCTACAAGAAGTTCATATTAAAAAACAACATGAATAATTGTTAGTACAGCCAAAATTGGGGAAAATATTTACTTCTTTGACTCAATGTAAGAAAAGAGGAGTGGTTCTATACATTAAAGAGGCTATCCCAGCAAAATTGATTTACACGGATGAGGATGGAAGAGTATTAATGGTAGAAATAATGGACAATAATATAAAAATACTCTTGATTGCAATTTATGCTCCGAATGATAAACAAGAAGAGTTTTATAAAAAGCTACACATGAAAATAATTGGGCTGGACTATGTTAATATAATTATGATGGGAGATTTTAATGGAATTGTGGACAATAAATAGGACTATATAGCAACAACAACAAAGCAAAATAGAAAGGCTCTCCCAAGGTCTTTTTTTAAAATGACAGATGAATTAACTTTAAAAGATATTTGGAGAGAAAGAAATGTTAAAGCTAAACAATATACTTTTTATTCAAATAGACATTTATCATGGTCCAGATTAGATATGATTTGGATCTCAACAGAATTAATATCCAATATTCAAGAAACAAATATTGAAACAAGTACTTGGGCAGATCATAGCCCAATGACAATTAAATGGAAGGGACAAAAAAAAAGATCGAGATGGACATTAAATAATACTATTTTAAAGGAGAAAGATTTTATACAATGGATGGAGAAGGAATTGGCTTTTTTCTTCAGAGAAAATAAAAAAGAAGATACTTCAACGCAGAATGTGTGGGATACAATGAAGGCATACGCTAGAGGTTTGATAATAGATTATACAAGAAAAAAGAATATTAGGAAAAGGCAAGCTTCTAAGGCCTTGGAAGATGAGTATAAAATTCTTGAAAAAGAATTACAGAAAATGCCACAGAAAAAGGATATTAAATTGAAGCTGGATGTAATTAAGCATAAAATGGAATTAATAGAGAAAGAAGAACTGGCACAGAAAATCAGAAACTCTAAACAGAATTATTTTGAAGATGCAAATAAACCAGGGAGATGGCTAGCATATAAATTGAGAAAAGAGAAGGAATCAAGAAAAATATTGAACTTAATAGATGAACAAGGCCAAGTTTGTTATGGGAATAAGGAGAAATTATTCGAGATTTTTATGGGCAACTATATAAACAAGAGAATATTGCTGCGGAAAAAGTCAAACAGTATTTACAGGAAGCTAATTTACCGAAGATACCTAAAGAGACTGAAGAAGTGCTAGAAAGCAATATAACAATGATGGAACTAAATGAAGCATTTAAGAGACAAAATAATGGGAAAGCACCGGGTCCAGATGGGCTTCCAGCAGAATTCTATAAAACATTTCAAGAATCATTGAGCACCCCATTGTTAGAAGTTATGAATGAAGTTATGTTAAAAAAGATGATACCCAAAACATGGTCAGAGGCTTATATTACACTTATACCGAAGGAAGAGACTGACCCACTGCAAATTAAGAATTATAGACCTATTTCTTTATTGAATGCAGACTATAAAATCTTTGCTTCAATCTTAGCAGAAAGACTTAAAAAATATTTAAATAATTTTATTCACCCAGATCAAAATGGATTTCTGCCAAAGAGACAAATTAGAGACAATATGAGAGTAATCTTGGACACTTTGGAATACTATGAGGCTCATCCTGAAAAGCAAATGGCTTTGATATTCCTAGATGCTCAAAAAGCATTTGACAACGTGAACTGGAGATTTATATTATTATTATTGGAGCAGATGGGTTTTGCTAAAAAATTTATTCAAGCAATAGAAGCCATATATAATAAACAGACAGCAAAGGTAATGATGGAGGGGGAACTTACAGATTTTATTAATATGAGGAAAGGCACAAGACAAGGATGCCCCCTATCTCCTTTGCTATTTGTGTTGACCTTGGAAGTGTTGAATAGAAATATTAGGGATGATAAAAGCATAAAAGGAATGAAAATTAAGAAGGAAGAATTTAAGCTACAAGCTTTTGCTGATGATTTAGCTTTTATTTTGGAAGACCCGCTAGAAACAGCTCCAAAGTTATTGGAAAGGATAGAGACATATGGAGAGGTGGCTGGTTTGACAATAAATAAAGATAAAACAAAGATTTTGACAAAGAATATGCTATTGAGACAGAGAGAAGAACTAGCAGATTGTTAGGGATAACATTGTTTTACCCTAACTGGTTTAGGTAAATAATAATATGTAATCATAGTTTGTAAGTTAAAGTGTATGCAACTTTAACTGTGGGATAGTAATTAAGGGAGTGGTTGTGAAAGCACTTTAAAAGAAGCAAGGCTGCAGCTTTCTCTCTCTCTGGCTTTGATGATCCCTGATTACTGCAAGGACTCAAGACTGCATTGCTCGAACGGGAGAGAAAACAAAGGACTGACTTGTAAGTGAACTGACATAGGATATTCTACACGGATTTTTTGCTAACTGAATATCCCTGAATGGACTGACTAAATGATACATGACTATTGGACTGTTATTTTGACTATGCTATGAACTCATAATGGAATAAACTATATTTTTGATAGCACAAGCGTATCTGTCATTTTTACTGTATGTTAATAAACATACAAGCTTAGCTCACTCATTTATCTGTGTACCTATCTGACTAACGCTGCACATTCTGTTTAGCTTGTCTCCCTAACCCTGGTTGGGGAAACCAGGCTTAACACTGGTTATGGGCCCAGAGGCTGCAAAGTCAGTTTAACTAGGATAAAACAGATTTATGTAAAAGTGAGAGTTTGTGTTGTTATACATTACAGTAAACAGACAGCTGTGTTTTATTAATTATAGTTTTATATCCATATAAGAAAACATGGCACAAGTCAATCTACAAAGTTTGTCCCTTATATCCAAGCTGGATGGAACAAACTATGTATCATGGTCTATGAAATGTAGTCTACTTCTACGAAGAGAAGGTTTGTGGAACATAATTGAAAATCCACCAAATGTAGAAGAATGGGATCCAGAGGATGAGGAAGATAGAATAAAGATAGAAGAATTTATGCATAAAAATCAACAAGCTATTTGCATAATTGGGTTAACCTTAAATGATCAACAGCTTGTTTATATCCATGGAGAGAAAACGGCTGTTGGGTGTTGGCAGAAGCTGAAGAGGATTTATGTTCAAGATAATGTTGGTGCTACATAAATCTAACACGGAAGCTTTTCAGTACACATCTCCAAACAAATGGTGATATGCTGAGTCATTTGAAAACTATGCAAAGCATTTTTCAAGAACTGCATGAGAAAGAGCTTATTTTCTCTGAACAACACCAAGTCTACATAATTCTATCTTCCCTTAACGAAAGTTATGATAACTACGTAACTTCCCTTGAAATTTTGCCAAAGGAAAGCCTAACTTTAACTGATATAACTGGCAGATTGATTGAAGAGCCCAGAAGAAGGCTTGAAAGAGATGAGTTAAGGAGGCAGCAACCTCAAAAAGAAGATAATGAATCTCCTACTGCATATGCAATTAAAAAGTGCTTTAATTGTGGAGGAAGAGGACATTTGGCAAGATTTTGTAAAAAAGCAAAGTACCAGAACGCTGGCCAGAATACAAAAAGTCATCAAAAGATAAATAAAAATGTAGAGTTAGCCATGTATACTAACGGAGCTGTAAAAAATAATTTATGGGTGGTTGACAGTGGAGCATCCCATTGTATAACAAATGATAACAAAATTTTTATTAAAATGTCCCAGAGTACACAGCAGATATCGTTAGCCAATGGCTGGAAACTGAAAGCTAAAGGTCAAGGTATAGCATATTGTTCTTTTATAAAAGAGAATGTAAAAATGTTATATGTACCACAACTTAAGTTTAATTTAATTTCAGTTAGAATTTTGGTTAAACTAGGATATGTAGTTACTTTTAAAGGAGATAACTGCATAATTGAGAAAGAAGATAAAAAAATTACTGCATCTTTAAGAGGTGAATTATATGTGTTAAATGATGATGGTTTAAAGGTGGCTAACACAATTTATGAAAATAAGAAACCTCATGATGAATGTATTCACTTGTTACATCGAAGGCTAGGGCATTTAAATTTTAAAATGCTTAAGAAAACTGTTGTATTATCTAAGGGAATAAGTTTAAAGCCTTATCATAAGTATTTGCAATGTAATATTTGCAATCAAAGTAAGAGCAGGGTTATACCGGCTAATAGAGTTGATGGATTTACTACCAAAGAACCTTTAGAAGTAGTATTTGCTGATTTAATAGGTCCGAAAAAACCAAGTGTAGGAGGAGCTCGTTACATATTAAGTATAATGGACCACTATTCTAGATATGGGTTTTGCTATTTCATGAAGAGCAAAACTGAAACGTATCAAAATCTATTTAATTGGATTAAATTTGCAGAAAGAAAAACTAAAAAGAAATTAGTAACTCTTATAACAGATAATGGTACGGAATTTACAAATAATAAATTCCAGAACAGACTAAGAATGTTAGGTATTCAACATAAAATGTCTGCACCATATAGGCCACAACATAATGCCTTTATAGAGAGAAGAGGCCAAACATTACAATCAATGACACGAACTATGATGTCTGATTCAGGATTACTTGACAATTTGTGGGGAGAAGCAATAATGTGTGGTAATCATATATTAAATAATATTGTTAATTCAACAACAGGTGAATTACCATTCACACTGTGGCATGGTACAAAACCGGATTTAAGTTACATGCACACATTTGGAGCACCAGCATGGGTGCATATCCCTTCACAACTTAGACACAAAGGACAGCATAGAGCTAAAAGATTATATTTTGTAGGATATACATCTAATCATAGATCTTATAGATTCTGGGAACCAGGTACATCTAGAGTTTACACCAGTGCTAGTGCAAAATTCCTAGAACATGTAGGATGGAATAGATTAGAGCAAGATTTAAATAATGAAGTAATTATTGAACCCTACAAAAGGCAGAAAGATCAGATTAGTTATAAGAAGAGTCCAATTAAAGAAGAAGTCCACGAAGAGCAAATAGGACCAGAACAAGAGGAAACAGTTGATCAGGAAGAGTTAGATAATCAAGAAGAGTTAATAAATGAAAGTCCACCTGTAAGTCCTGTAATACCTAGACGTACTACACGTGTAACTAGACCACCTGATAGGTATCAAGCAAATATAGTTTGCCAAGTAACTAAAGTTCCAACGAGTGTAGATGAACTTAGGATGTATCCTGCTAAGGATCAGGAGAATTGGCAAAAGGCAATGGAAAAGGAACTAAATTCATTAAAGGTAATGAAAGTACATGAAGATGCTAAATTACCTCCAGGAGAAAAATCCATTGGGTGCAAATGGATATTTAAAGTAAAAACTGGAAATGATGGGACTGTTACCCATAAGGCTAGGTTAGTAGCTCAAGGATTTAATCAAACTGCATCTGATTACGATGAAGTTTTTGCACCAAGTCTTAAAGCAACATCTTTAAGGGCAGCATTAGTGTGGGCAGCTAAGAAAAACTATGTCATTAACCATTTAGATGTAGAAACTGCTTATCTACATGCACCATTGCAGCACACTATATATTTAAGAAAACCAGTAGGTATAAAAGACAATAAAGTAAATAGTAATGATTGTTGGAAACTCAAAAAGAGTCTTTACGGGTTGAAACAATCTGGGTTTGAATGGAACCGATATATTGTGAAAGAATTAAACAATATAGGTTTTAAATCTGGTTTAGCAGATCCATGTGTGTTTAAAAGAGAAAATAATGGAACGGTGTCATTATTGTTATTATTTACAGATGATATTGCTTTGATAACTAAGACTAATAATGAAGCTAATGAGATTATATCATTATTAGCCAAAAAGATAAAATTAAAGCATTTAGGTGAAATTAAAAAGTATCTAGAATTGACAATTAACAAAACAAATAATGTTTTTAAGATATCTCAAGAAGATAAAATTTGCCAATTAATTAAAACGTTTAAAATGGAACTTTGTAAACCGGCAAAGACTCCAATGAGTCAGGAAGTTTGCCAAACTAATGATCAAAGTCCCAAATTTGATAAGTCAATGTATCAATCTTTGATTGGAAGCTTATCATATATAAGCAATTGGTCTAGGCCTGATATAGCTTATAGTGTTAATCAGCTGGCACGTTTTAATTCAGATCCACATCAATGTCATTGGCAATCATTAAAGAGAATTTTAAGATATCTAAAAGGAACACTGAACCATGCATTGTATATAGAACCAAAGGGTGATTTGAGTCTTAGTGCCTATGCAGATGCAAGTTTTGCAACTGATATAAACACAAGAAAATCAACATCTGGGATGGCTATATTATTTGGTAAGACACTAATAGGGTGGAAGTCAATCAGACAACAGCATATTAGCTTGTCCACGATGGAAGCGGAATTTTCATGTCTGTCATTATTATGCACTGACTTGATTTTGTACAAACAGTTATTATTAGACATGGGTATAACTGTAAAAGATTCCATTATTGTGTACGAGGATAACCAAGCAGCTATAAAGTTAGCTACTAGTATTGCTGTAAAAACTAGATCAAAGCATACTGATTTAAGATACTCAAATGTTAGAGAATCTGTAAAGAATGGGCTAATTAAATTGGAATACTGCATGACGGAAGAAAACATTGCAGACCAATTTACAAAAGCTCAAGGAGTAATTAAGTTTAAAGAGAGTTGTAACAAATATGATTTAAAGATGTAAATAGTTATATTTATTATTATTTCCTAAAAGGGGAGAATGTTAGGGATAACATTGTTTTACCCTAACTGGTTTAGGTAAATAATAATATGTAATCATAGTTTGTAAGTTAAAGTGTGTGCAACTTTAACTGTGGGATAGTAATTAAGGGAGTGGTTGTGAAAGCACTTTAAAAGAAGCAAGGCTGCAGCTTGCTCTCTCTCTGGCTTTGATGATCCCTGATTACTGCAAGGACTCAAGACTGCATTGCTCGAACGGGAGAGAAAACAAAGGACTGACTTGTAAGTGAACTGACATAGGATATTCTACACGGATTTTTTGCTAACTGAATATCCCTGAATGGACTGACTAAATGATACATGACTATTGGACTGTTATTTTGACTATGCTATGAACTCATAATGGAATAAACTATATTTTTGATAGCACAAGCGTATCTGTCATTTTTACTGTATGTTAATAAACATACAAGCTTAGCTCACTCATTTATCTGTGTACCTATCTGACTAACGCTGCACATTCTGTTTAGCTTGTCTCCCTAACCCTGGTTGGGGAAACAAGGCTTAACACAGATCTTTTGAAAATTCAAGTTACAAATAAGGTTAAGTATCTGGGGATATATTTGACAAAAAGATGTAGCACATTAAAGGAGAATAATTATATTAAACTTAAACAACAGATAACTACAGATTTGAAGAAGTGGGAAAACTTGCAATTGTCATTATTAGGGAGAATTTCAACAATTAAGATGAATATTTTACCTAGAATTTTATTTTTGTTTCAAACAATACCAATTAGGCTTGGAAAAGACTATTTTGAAGAATTAAATAAAATTATGTTGAAGTTTATATGGCAAGGTAAAAAAGCGAGAATAAAGCTAAAGCTTTTGCAAGATGCTAGAATTAGAGGAGGTTTTGCTCTGCCTAATTGGGAATTGTACTATCAAGCTGCAAGTTTGATGTGGGTCAAAAAATGGATAACATTAAGGAAACATAGGTTGTTGACATTAGAAGGGCATGACTTGCTGTTGGGCTGGCATGCTTTTTTATGGTATAAGGGAACTAAAACACAGGGTTATTTTAGAAGACATTATGTACGGGAGTCTTTGTGGTTAAATTGGGAGAAGATAAAAAGACAATGTTATTTGAAAATTCCAGTTTGGTTATTGACCATTGAAGCATTTTCCTATCCTATAATCTACAAGAAGGAACAAACAGTTAGATATGGGGAACTTTTGGATGAAAAGGGTGAACTTAAATCGATCCAAAACTTAGAGGAACAAGGTATAAGGATGAATCGGTTTTCATATGCACAAATACATTCAAGGTATGATGAAGATTCTAAAACGAAGGGATTTTATGATAAGCAGACTGATTTAGATAAGATCTTGATGGGTACTGATGAGAAGGTGATCAAAACATTATATGGTTATTTACTGGGAATGAAATTAGAGGAAGAACAAGTGAAAGAAACTATGATTGTTTGGGGGAAGAATTTTGGATATGGGATTGATTTAGAGAAATGGCAGAAATTGTGGTCTCAAAATTATAAAATGACAATGTCAACAGCATATAAAGAAAACTTGTATAAGATGTTTTACAGGTGGCACTTTCCTCCGACAAGAATAACAAGAATGTTTAAGAACAAATCTGAAAAATGCTGGAACTGTCATCAGATACCCGGCTCGTATTACCATATGTGGTGGACTTCTGAGGATGCTAGAAAATATTGGACTATAATTCGCATGTGGCTGGAAAAAATGACAAAGAAACATATAGACTTGAAACCAGAGATCTTCTTATTGGGAATTTTACCTGATATATATAGTAAAGATTTGAAGTACCTGATTGTAAATGTAGTAACAGCGGCCAGGATTGTATTTGCTAAAAATTGGAAGAATGAGAAAATACCATTACAGGAAGAAATTATTAAGAAAATATTGGAATGTGCTGAGATGAATAGATTGACATTTGAAATTAGAGAGCAAGAGGATAAACAATTTTATGAAATTTGGGATCTTTTTTTTTTTTTGAAACAAATTTTTATTAATTTTAAAGATAAAACAACACATCATTAACCATTAAATATATAAACACATAAAACCTCTTAACATTGTAAATCCTTACAAGTCAAACAAAACATTATTTTTATACAGCATTATTCCAATTTATCCCATCTCCATATGGACACACAAATATCTTTCAGCAAATTTCTCATTATTTCTCTTTACTCCTATTCAATTTCATTTCTCTTCCATATTTATCCATTTTATAGTCATCATATTCTTTTCTTTCTGGCTTGTTTAAATTATTCTCGTCTAACATTCCTCCAAGGTTTTATTGATTCTTTTTTCCTTTTTTTTTTTTAAAAAAAAAACAAATTTTGTTAGTTTTACCATAAGCACAATACACAAACATACAAACACAAAACATAAACAAAACTAAAAGATCTTTTCTGAAGGTTGTCTGTTCCCGGGTTAAAACTCTTTACACAGACACAAATTCAAACATCATATTCAACCCATATCTCCTTCCATATCTTATTATCATTTTCTTTTTTATATATATATATAAAAACCATTTTTATCAGTTTTATAAAAACAATGCACAAAGAATCAAGGCATAGCAGCTTATAAATTCTTTTCTAAGAAAAAATAATAATAATAGACCAATAAGGCATAACATTTCCAGATTATAATATCAATATTTCATATAATATTAACTTCATATCTTGTCCCTACTTCTCTTTTCCATCCAAATTATTTATTAATTAAAATTTTATTGCCTTTTATCAATATACAAAATCCAAAAAAAAAAAAAAGCATATATATCCTTCCATATCTTATTACCATTTTCAACAACATTCTTTGTCTGTTCTGTTTCCAATTATCCATTCATCTTTTTTTTCTTTTACTATACTTCTCCTGTGCACCAATTGGGGTAACATCTATAACTCATTACCCTAACTTAGAAATACTACATATAGCAATCTTTCTTGCCATTCTGTTTAAAAAATTCTAAAATTACATAATAAATTTTATATTCTAAATATACATATAAAAACACACTCTTATATACCCTCCAGAATCCCTCTTTTAATCTAAATTAAATTCACCCATTGTCTCTAAATAAACTTTTTTTCTTTAGGTCTTGCTTCCCCCCATTAAGGCTTCTCCTCCCCCCGTTTCTCTCTTGCTTATTCTTCTCCTTGCCCTTTCTACCCCTTTGCTTTTTCTCTTCGCTTTTCTTGCTCCTTTTCCTTTGCTTTCTAACCTTGCCTCCATCTTTTCGCTCATTTTTCTCTCTTTTGGTTGTTTTTATAATTCTTAAAATCCCCTTTTTCTTATCCTTTTTCTCCTCCTCTCCGGAAGGGACCCATTGTTCATCAAAGATGGCTTCTTCTTCCTCTTCTTCCTTGTCCCAGTCCTTCTGCTGCGTAATCAACTTTTCAAAAGAACATAACGCCATTTCTAAGAATTGAAACAAAGCGCCCAAAGTATCTTCTTTTTTATATTTTTGATATTCAATCTCTAGTTCATCCACAGACGATGCCATTATGAAAAGGGAAACTTTTTCCAAAACAACCACAAGTATTTTTAATCAAAGACAATCAAAAGCAATTAAAAAAAGAAAAAAAAAGTTCCAAAAGTTAATACTTTTCTTCCTTCTTCTCTTTCTCTTTCTGAATTAATTTTTAATCAAAGAGGTCCAATTACCATATATCTTCTTTTGGGATCCACAAAGACGTTCTAGACAATCTCCTCCTTTTTCAGCTTCTGCTCCAATTTTTTTTTTCTCCCTTCCCACTTGCAATGACAATTTTAAATAATCAAAAATCCATACCTCCAGCAGAGATTTTCCAATTTCTCAAATTTTTCAATGTCCAAAAATCCCTTTGTCTCTTAGCTTCAACTTTCAAAGCAATCCACTTTCAATGTCTAATATATCGAAATATTTCTGCTTTTTCCGTGGGGTGGGAGAGTAAAAAAAAAAAAAAATTCCCTTTAACAGCTTCTCCGCCGCTTTTCGCTCTTCTTAGGGATACAATGTATCCTCCAGCAACAAGCAGCTCAATTCCAGGCAATTTGAAAGGTGTTACTTGACCCGGCTCAGACAGAACTTTCACTCTTCACACTTCCTCCAGCACAGTTCTTACCCGGTTGCTGGCTTCTTCGTGGCGGCCATTGCTGACCGCCGCTCCACCGCCTTGGGAAAAAGGGGTTTTCCCAGAGAAGGGGGGGGTCTGCGATGCCCCCACCTCCCTATCCGACTCCCCTCTCTCTTCAGCTGTCCCTACAGGGCAGCCATATCCCCCTGACCCATCTGGATCGGGGGTACCTCGACGGCTAGCACAGCAGGAATCGCGAGCTGTCGCGAATTCCTGCTGCCCCGAAGCCACGCAAACCGGAAGTCAAATTTGATAAAATATGATAATAGAATATTTTAGATAATAAGAAATATCTTTATCTTGTTATTTTGCTATTATTTTGTTATTTGATATTATATTTATAAAGGTTTTTTTTTAGGATTGATTTGGTATGATTATATGATTTGTTGAATAATCTGCTTAAAGTATTGTTAGCTCATAAAGCATGAATGATTAAAAGTATAGTCAATTTTTTTTTATTTTTTTTAGTGATTATAGGATATATAAGTTTGGATTGATAATATGAGTTGTTATGTAACATAATTGTAACTGGGACTACAGAATGAATGCACAAAAATGATGAACCAACTGACACACTGGATGTACATACGAGAGTTGAATGTTTTAATGTTTTGTTTGTCTTGTTAGTTTGTAGAAAATTAATAAAATTTTCTTTAAAAAAATATATATATAATGTCGAATAAAAAAATAATAGCAAAATAAACATATTCCTTACTATCTAGCATTCTAAATATTCTATTATCGTATTTTATCATCTAACCATTGATAAAAAAGATCCCAAATTTCATAAAATTGTTTATCCTCTTGCTCTCTAATTTCAAATGTCAATCTACTCATCTCAGCACATTCCAATATTTTCTTAATAATTTCTTCCTGTAATGGTATTTTCTCATTCTTCCAATTTTTAGCAAATACAATCCTAGCCGCTGTTAATACATTTACAATCAGGTATTTCAAATCTTTACTATATATATCAGGTAAAATTCCCAATAAGAAGTTCTCTGGTTTCAAGTCTATGTGTTTCTTTGTCATTTTTTCCAACCACATGCGAATTATAGTCCAATATTTTCTAGCATCCTCACAAGTCCATCACATATGGTAATACGAGCCGGGTATCTGATGACATTTCCAGCATTTTTCAGATTTGTTCTTAAACATTCTTGCTATTCTTGTCAGGGGAAAGTGCCACCTGTAAAACATCTTATACAAGTTTTCTTTATATGCTGTTGACATTGTCATTTTATAATTTTGAGACCACAATTTCTGCCATTTCTCTAGATCAATCCTATATCCAAAATTCTTCCCCCAAACAATCATAGTTTCTTTCACTTGTTCTTCCTCTAATTTCATTCCCAGTAAATAACCATATAATTTTTTAATCACCTTCTCATCAGTACCCATCAAGATCTTATCTAAATCAGTCTGCTTATCATAGAATCCCTCCGTTTTGGAATCTTCATCATACCTTGAATGTATTTGTGCATATGAAAACCAATTCATCCTTATACCTTGTTCCTCTAAGTTTTGTATTGATTTAAGTTCACCCTTTTCATCCAAAAGTTCCCCATATATAACTGTTTCTTCCTTCTTATAAATTATAGGATAGGAAAATGCTTCAATAATCGATAACCAAACTGGAATTTTCAAATGACATTGTCTTTTTATCTTCTCCCAGTTTAACCACAAAGACTCCCGCATATAATGTCTTCTAAAATAACCCTGTGTTTTAGTTCCCTTATACCATAAAAAAGCATGCCAGCCCAACAGCAAATCATGCCCTTCTAATGTCAACAACCTATGCTTTCTTAATGTTATCCATTCTTTGACCCACATCAAATTTGCAGCTTGATAATACAATTCCCAATTAGGCAGGCCAAAACTTCCTCTAATTCTAGCGTCTTGCAAAAGCTTTAGCTTTATTCTCGCTTTTTTACCTTGCCATATAAACTTCAACATGATTTTATTTAAATCTTCAAAATAGTCTTTTCCAAGCCTAATTGGTATTGTTTGGAACAAAAATAAAATTCTAGGTAAAATATTCATCTTGATTGTTGAAATTCTCCTTATTAATGACAATTGCAAGTTTTCCCACTTCTTCAAATCTGTAGCTATCTGTTGTTTGAGTTTAATATAATTATTCTCTTTTAATGTGCTACATCTTGCTGTCAAATATATCCCCAGATACTTAACCTTATTTGTAATTTGGATTTTCAAAAGATCTGCCAGTTCTTCTCTTTGTCTCAATAGCATGTTCTTTGTCAAAATCTTTGTTTTATCTTTATTTATTTTCAAACCAGCCATCTCACCATATGTCTCTATCTTTTCCAATAACTTTGGAGCTGTTTCTAGCGGATCTTCCAGAATAAAAGCTAAATCATCAGCAAAAGCTTGTAGTTTAAATTCTTCCTTCTTAATTTTCATTCCTTTTATGCTTTTATCATCCCCAATATTTCTATTCAACACTTCCAAGGTCAACACAAATAGCAAAGTGGATAGGGGATACCCTTGTCTTGTGCCTTTTCTTATAATTAATAAAATCTGTAAGTTCCCCCTCCATCATTACCTTTGCTGTCTGTTTATTACATATGGCTTCGATTGCTTGAATAAATTTCTTAGCAAAACCCATCTGTTCCAATAGTAATAACATAAATCTCAAATTCACGTTGTCAAATGCCTTTTGAGCATCTAAAAATATCAAAGCCATTTGCTTTTCAGGATGAGCCTCATAGTATTCCGAAGTATCCAAGATTACTCTCATATTGTCTCTGATTTGTCTCTTTGGCAGAAATCCATTTTGATCTGGGTGAATAAAATTATTTAAATATTTTTTAAGTCTTTCTGCTAAAATTGAAGCAAAGATTTTATAGTCTGCATTCAATAAGGAGATGGGTCTGTAGTTCTTAATTTGCCTCTTCTTTTGGAATAAGTGTGATATACGCTCTGACCATGTTTTGGGTATCATCTTCTTTAACATAACTTCATTCATGACTTCTAACAATGGGATACTCAATGATTCTTGAAATGTTTTATAGAATTCTGCCGGAAGCCCATCTGGACCCGGTGCTTTCCCATTGTTTTGTCTCTTAAATGCTTCATTTAATTCCATCATTGTTATATTGCTTTCTAACATTTCTTCAGTCTCTTTAGGTATCTTCGGTAAATTAGCATTCTGTAAATATTGTTTGACTTTTTCCTCATCAATATTCTCTTGTTTATATAGTTGCCCATAAAAATCTCGAATAATTTCCTTTTTCTCCTTATTACCATAACAAACTTGGCCTTGATCATCTATTAACTTCAATATTTTTCTTGATTCCTTCTCCTTTCTCAATTTATATGCTAGCCATCTACCTGGTTTATTCGCATCTTCGAAGTAATTCTTTTTAGAATTTCTGATTTTCTGTGCCAATTCTTCTTTCTCTATTAATTCCATTTTATGTTTAATTACATCCAGCTTCAATTTAATATCTTTTTTCTGTGGCATTTTCTGTATTTCTTTTTCAAGTCTTTTATACTCATCTTCCAAGACCTTAGAAGCTTGCCTTTTCCCAATATTCTTTTTTTCTTGTATAATCTATTATCAGACCTCTAGCATATCCCTTCATTGTATCCAAACATTCTGCGTTGAAGTATCTTCTTTTTTATTTTCTCTGAAAAAGAAAGTCAATTTCTTCTCCATCCATTGTATAAAATCTTTCTCCTTTAAAATAGTATTATTTAATGTCCATCTTGATCTTTTTTTTTGTCCCTTCCATTTAATTGTCATTGGGCTATGATCTGCCCAAGTACTTGTTTCAATATTTGTTTCTTGAATATTGGATATTAATTCTGTTGAGATCCAAATCATATCTAATCTGGACCATGATAAATGTCTATTTGAATAGAAAGTGTATTGTTTAGTTTTAACATTTCTTTCACTCCAAATATCTTTTAAAGATAGTTCGTCTGTCATTTTAAAAAAAGATTTATGGAGAGCCTTTCTATTTTGCTTGGTTGTTGTTGCTATTTCATCCAATTAATTGTCCACAACTCCATTAAAATCTCCCATCATAATTATATTAACATAGTGCAGTCCAGTTATTTTCATGTGTAGCTTTTTATAAAACTCTTCTTGTTTTTCATTCGGAGCATAAATTGCAATCAAGAGTATTTTTATATTATTGTCCATTATTTCCACGATTCATACTCTTCCATCTTCATCAGTGTAGATCAGTTTTGCTGGGATAGCCTCTTTAATGTATAGAACCACTCCTCTTTTCTTACATTGAGTCAAAGAAGTAAATATTTTCCCCAATTTTGGCTGTACTAACAATTGTTCATGTTGTTTTTTAATATGAACTTCTTGTAGACAAATTATATCAAATTTTAATTTCTCTAATTTATGAAAAGTTTTCCTTCTTTTAACAGCTGAATTAAGTCCATTTATGTTCATTGTAATCAGTTTTCTTTCTTCCATGATTATGCTTTATATTTAGGTCTAACCACTCTCATGGATCTCACTTCACACTGTTCTTTACTGTCCACCTGTCCACCTACAGCTCCTTTCTCTTTTTCAGTCTCCAGTTGTTCCTCTTGAAACTCAATTAATGAGACCTCTTTCTCTGCCTCCTCTCTTCTTCTTCCAAAAAATTCTGCATGGAAAAGTTCTGCTTTCTCAATTGAATCAATTCTATGTCTCTGCTCTTGCCACATAAACATTAACCCTTCTGGAATCAGCCATCTATAATTCACTTCATTTTCTAGCAGCATTTTGGTCAGAAATCGATATTCTGTTCTCATCTCTCTCACTCTTCTGGGTATTTGTTTTAAAACCACAATCTCTTTATCTTTGTATTTCAATGTTTTCTCTCTTACCACTTTTAATATTTGTGTTTTGATGGATTTTTTGGTAAATCTAATATGGACTTCCTTTGGTAATTTATTTCTCATTGCATATCTTGTATAAACTCGATATATCTCATCTACTCCATCCATCATCTTTTCCTCTGTAATTTCCAAAGCATCTGCCAAAATTTCTATCATTATCACAGCCAAATTTTCTCCTTTTTCCTCTTCTATATTTTGAAATCTGAGATAAAATTCTGACCTTTCCATCTCCCACCTCAACATCCCATTTTTTTCTTGTTCAACCACTGTTAATCTACTGTCAATATTTCCAATCTTCTCCTCTCTTTGTTTCCCTTCTTTCTCATTTTTTTGGAATCTCTCCTCATACTTCCCCATCATTTGTTTGATATTTTCCACTTTTTCATCAGTCTTCTCTATTCTTTGTTCAATGATGTCTGACTTTATCTTGAGATATTGGATTCCTTGCATAATCATCTGTAAAGTTACTTTTTCTTGTTCTTTATTTTGCTTCAACATTGTTTGAATTAAACGTTGTCCTCCAGCTGGTGGGGAAGCAGAGGTAGAAGTAGAAATGCCAACTGGTATTGGTTTCCTGCTCATTTTAATGCCTCCAAAGCTTCAAATTCTTTTTGGCTTTTAATCCAACTGGTAGAATAGTCAATTATAATCCAAAAAGGAGAAAAAGGAAAAAAGAAAGAAGAAAAATCTTCAGGTTCTTCTTGACCCTAATCCAATTACAAAGTAGTCCACCATAAAAAAGGAAAAATAGAAAGGAAAAAAACAAAGAAACCCAAAAATGATATTATTGATTAAGAGCAAATAAAAAACAAAATAAAAAAAAAGAAATTCCTTCAGGTTCTTCACACCTTAATCTCAATAATCAAAAAAGAAAAACAAAGTGGTCCAAAAACATGGATAGAAAAAGCAAAGAAGTCCCAAAAAAATAAAGAGAAAAAAAGAAAAATAAAGAAAAAACTCTGAGACTTTCCCTTTAAAATAAAAGGCAAAAATAAGAATATTACTAGAATTGAGATTTACAAAAAGGCTGGCGAATGGGGGATATATATATATATATATATATATATATATATATGAGCACACTGCACTTTATTTATTTATCCAAGGCTGTTAATATGACTCTCTTCTCCAGCAGCTTCAAAGCTAAGCCTCAAGTGTTGAAATATTGATAAGAGTCCAGGAAAACACCTGTAATAATATTTTGCTATGCTCTCCCTCTATCTTATCACGTTGAAATGTCCTTGAGAAGGAGTCTTAAAGTATTTTCAAGCCTCTAGTTGGCAGTGTTGCAAGCCAGAAAAAGTGAGTAATGTATACAAAAAAAAAAGAAAAAGAAAATAGCTAAAGGGAGCCTATCCTAGAAAAAATTAAAAAATCAAAAGGAGCATAAAAATATATATAAGAGAAAATTCAATCCGGTTACCTACAAAGTCACACTTAAGTCCCCAGAAAAAAAAATAGGAAAAAGAAAAAAGAATCCAAGCCTCAATTTGACATCACTTTAAAAAACGCCTCTCAAACAGTTTGGTCAAAAAAAAAAGCCTCACAGATTTCTTCTTTGTTCAGGATGCCCTTTCAAGCCTCAGCGAATTTACAACACAAAAGGAATTTCTCACCCAGCCGACACACTTCTTTCCTACAAGCTGAAAAAATTCTAAAGTGGTGAAATTGATAATGGCTCTATCAGGAACCAATGTGCATTAATAACAAGAGAGAAAGACAAAAAAAGTACACAACAACCCTAAATACATGTTATGTGGAAAGGAAGCCTAATAGCAGAAGTCCTGATAACCTAATAGCTCAGCATGGAACTCTTGATATATCCTAACCTCTATCAAAAAAGAAAATCAATAGTCTCACTAGCTTGTGCTGGGAGAGGAGTACAGTCTCAAGATGAAAGGGTAAAGGTACTTGAAGTGGAAATAGGCCCAAAGGAATAACACTACAAATGAGGAAGAGCTACAGTAATTTTCCTGGAAAATTGGCTTAAAAGAGGTCATTGCTGCCTTTTGTTTAGAAATACAAGGCCTACTTGGGAAAAAAAGTATTATTCTGCCTCTTGCCAATTTTTGTTTCTTGTTTTTATTTTTTCTAGGAAAGTAAAAGATAAGTAATCCTATCATTGACTTTCAAACTGCCTAACCTTTATGCTAGGTTGGGCAAGAGAGGACAGATTGCAAAATGCTTTAAGGTCCTTTATGGTAAACTCTGAGATAAACTCTACATAAACCTTCTTATGACTGTTCTCTTGATGTTATCCAGAGAAAAAAGTGCTTGTTACTGAATGCTGCTAGATGTTTGGGGAAATAAGAAATATATTTGATCGGTGAAAAGAGTCTTTGGGGCTTAAATTCAACATCAAACAAAATGAAGCATTTTGTTAGCAACTTATACTCTGACATCTTTGTCATTTTTTAAAAGAAGAATACTCGTGGTTGGATCATCTTTTCCATTCTGCTCAGTTTCCATGCCCATATAAACTAATCCTAATCATTTATACTCAGAAATAGGAGTGTATAGATCAAGTTCATTTTATTTGTTGTATCACAACAGATTTTCACCCTGACATTTTTATATCTTTGACTTGAATTAAAGAAAAAAAGATCTGAATTGATTGCTTTATGGCAGATATGTACTTTCCTTTGAAAATATACACTATGTACTTACTTCCTCATTTCTTTTACAGAAGATGTGCCATATCTGCTCAGTAGAACATGCTTTCTGCAGAAGCAAATTCATTGCAAAAGAACCTGGAGAGACTGTATGACACTTCCAATAAAGTATCTCATTTTTGCAATTAATTATAGAAATTATGTCTATTCACAGCTCTAATACCTCTTTTCATTTTTTGAGGCAGTTTCCAATAAAAGCATAATATGCATTTTAAAAATTGAGACGTTTCAGTAGCTTCAACCAAGACACTATTTGGCTAACTCTTATCTACATAATTGAGATCTGAAGATTCTTGGATTCTGATTTCAACATAATTTAGGATTATGATATTTATAATTTCATCAACATTGACTTTCAGAAGGCTTTTGGCTTCCCTCCAGCTTACATTTATGAATTTCAAGTTAGAAGCAAGAATTAAGCTCTTTCTTTTATGCACATTAGATGAAACCATCAAGTAACTCTTCCCAGAAAAATTTACTGTAGCTTAATTATTCCAGAAGGAATTCCAGAAGTTAGAAACAATATATTAAATTCAAGAAACAATTTATTCTTTTGAATTTTCAATAGGACCATTAAATACCTGCATAAAATGATTCCTGTATTTTTTAAAGAAAAATGTGGATTGCTCAGATATATCCTAATAATTAAGTGGATTATTATCAGAGTGGTAACACAGATCCATAAAAATCCACATATGGAACCATGACTACATAGCTTTAAGGTTGAATAAAAAAGTTTTCGGAAATAATTAATTTGCCAAGGCAATATTGAATATGAACAAAGTCAATAATGCTTGACATTATTACCATTATTTATCTATGCATCTTCCAATCTGGTATCTTTCAATTTTCAGTGTTATGTATGTACCATAGTTAATAAAGTATGAGCTTGAGGTTAAGTGCAGGGTTCTGGCCCTGCACTTCTGATTGGCTGTTAGGCGGCCAGATCGGATTGGCTAGTTCTTAG
Organism: Hydrophis major; assembly: GCA_033807585.1. NCBI lineage: Eukaryota > Metazoa > Chordata > Lepidosauria > Squamata > Elapidae > Hydrophis > Hydrophis major. The sequence continues at coordinate 51,452,159 of CM066333.1, forward strand.
GAATCCGATTGGCCCTTAACAGAGGATTTTTATTGGTTTAAAGTACTTGCGTTCATAGCTCGCTATTGGACAATTCTCACAAAGGTTGCCAAAATAAGGCAGGGTTCACTGTTGTTGTTTTGAGAAGTCACTATGCTAATAAAGAGCTGAAAGTCACTATTCAGAGGCTGTCTCCATTTACTCCGACCCATGTCCAAGTATTTAACACTGGTGACGAAGGTGGGATTTGGAGACATCTGAACCTAAGAAGTCAGGAAGCAAGACTGAGCACGTGGAAGACGACGCCAACAACGGAACCATGTCCAGCAGCATCGTACCACCCGCTCCGTTCAATCCAAACCAAGAGGATTGGGAATCCAACATGGATCGCTTCCAAATGTATCTTGAGATGAATAATTTGAAGGACGCCACACCAGCAAAAAAGCGGGCACTGTTCCTGACGCACTGCGGCCTGGCTGTTTTTAAAATGGCAAAAGCACGCGCCAAACCTCGAGAAGTGAAAGCCATGAGCTGGGACGACCTCAAACCCATCCTGAGAATCATTATGCTCCAACCGTGCCTACGCTTGTGAGACGCCATGAGTTTTATCAAAGGAACCAGCGAAAAGGAGAGAGCGTGGCCGATTTCGTGGCAGACATCCGAAATTTAGGAGGCCTCTGCGGGTTCGCCGATTTAGAAGAAGCACTAAGAGACCGAGTAATTCTGGGATTAGATGCGCTAGGCGTGCAGAGCAAGCTGATGGCGAAAGGCGACATCAGCCTTGCTGATGCCATCGCCGAGGCCACGGCTGCAGAGGCGACCAAAAAGTCGGCTGCACAATTACGGTGAAGCCGCACTTTGGCAACACAACCGACCGGCGAAATCTTACCCAACTTAGAAGGGCAGCTCGTTACGACGCACCACGAGGACCTCTCTTCGTCGTCAGAAAGCGACGAAGAAGGGGTCCATCGAATGCGGTCCGACTGGGATCCTCGCCCTAAGCCCTTACGCCCTTGCGCTGGCTGTGGAGCAAACCATGCCAGGGCCGAATGCAAATTCTGCGACGCACTCTGCCCTGAGTGCGGGAAACGAGGCCACATCAGCCGGGTCTGCCGCAGCTTACCAGGACCCAGCCAGGCCTCAAAAGAGGCCAACTATCGCCAATCGACAGGAAACCGTCCTGTAAGGCGAGAACCAGTAAACCAATCCTACAGAAATTGCGCTTTGCAAAAAGAAGAGGCTCACCATACTATCACTATAGGTCACGCCTCAGTCATGGACACTAAGAAAATTCGAGTCACGGTAGCCATCGAGAACCAGCCTTGCCACATGGAGGTCGACTCGGGATCGTCCCTCTCGATGGTGTCTTGGAAGACACTCAAGCAACTTATCCCCACAATCCAACGCCAAGACCTCCAATTTCAACGCCTCATCCTCAAGGACTACCAAGGAAATCGAATCCCTGTGGTCAGGTCCTGCCGAGTCTGAGTCTCCTTCAAAAAACATACAGCGTACTTACCTCTAACGATCATCGACAGAGATAGGCCTAGTCTATTAGGTCTCCAATGGTTCACGCCACTAGGCATCGAGGTGGCCAGCGTGAACCGAGTCGGTGGTTGTGAGTGGGAGGAAGACCTTGTTTCTGAGTTCAGCGACATCTTCGCGGACCGTTTAGGCGAGTATAAGGGGACCCCAATCTCATTTAGTTTAGATCCAAAAGTAGCCCCAATTCGCTTGAAGCCCTGTCGAGTTCCATTCGCTCTTAAAGCTAAGATCGACGAACAACTCGATAAGTTAATTGCTCAAGGGGTGTTGAAGCCCATCGATCACTCTCCATGGGAAATCCCTGTTGTAATGCCCATTAAGCCAGATGGGTCAATCCGAATTTGTGGGGACTACCGGGCCACTTTAAACCACGCCCTACAGCAGAATGCGTATCCAGTTTCGGTGGTGCAGCACCTCCTCCATTTCTTGTGGGGCGGAAAGGTTTTCGCTAAATTAGATTTAGCTCAAGCTTATCAACAACTACCAGTGGATGAAAAGACGGCTCAGGCCCAAACAATTGTAATGCACAGAGGTGCTTTTAAATGTACTCGATTGCAATTTGGGGTTAGTGTAGCCCCGGGGATATTCCAAAGCCTCATGGAAAGGTTGTTACAGGGAATCAAGGGCGTGGTTCTGTATTTTGATGACGTATTAATTGCAGCCCCTACCAAAAAAATCTTGCAGGATCATTTGAAAAGTGTTCTTAAAAAATTCCAAGAGGCAGGACTTAAGGTGAAAAAAAATAAATGTCACTTATATACTGACAGTGTTGAGTTTCTAGGGTATAGGATTGATAGCCAGGGCATCCACCCTACCGAAAGTAAATTAAAGGTGATAAAAAATGCCCCCAGGCCACGTAACAAGGCTGATCTCCAGGCATTCTTAGGCCTCATTAATTTTTATAATGTATTTTTACCGCACAAGGCAACTGTTGCTGAACCGTTACACCGGTTATTAGATAAAAAAGCATTGTGGGTATGGGGTTATTGGGAAGAACAAGCGTTCCGGAATGTTAAAAAATTGCTCACATCTGACTCTGTACTTATGCAGTATAACGAGACTTTACCATTAGTTATAACCTACGATGCCTCGCCCTTCGGGGTGGGCGCCATTTTGAGTCATGTACTGCCTAATGGGAACGAAGCCCCTGTTGCATACTTTTCGAAGACTCTTTCACATGCAGAGCGGAACTATGGACAAATTGATAAAGAAGCTCTCGCAATCGTTGCAGCTATAAAGAAATTTCATGAATATGTGTATGGAAGGACATTCACCATTATAACTGACCACAAACCGTTACCAGGAACAAGCCAACCCCCTTCATATTATCCCCTAGAATGACCCAATGGTCAGAATTCCTCGCTGCTTACAATTATCGCCTTCAATATCGACCGGGGAAAGCCATTCCCCACGCCGATGCATTAAGCTGAGCACCGCTTCCAGAGACTCTCGACGATCCGGCACCAACGGCAACCACATTGCAGATCGAAACACTCAACTCGCCACCTATGACCGCCGCCCGAGACATCGCGAGAGAAACCAAATGAAACCACACCCTAGCTCGAGTCCTAGGCTGGGTAGAACGCGGATGGCCATTGGACCAAGTCCCAGATGACTTCGCGCCATTTAAAGTAAGACAGACTGAACTTTTTTCACAAAAGTCTGTGTCATCTGGGGCGATAGAGTCGTTGTCCCAGAACGACTCCGGAAGACACTACTACAAACCCTGCATGAGGGCCACCCTGGCATCGTGCGGATGAAAGCACTCGCACGAAGCTACGCATGGTGGCCGGGCATGGACCGGCAAATTGAACAGTGGGTCAAAGCGTGTACCAGTTGCCAACAAGCCAGCAACGCCCCACCAAAAGCCATGCCTACTGAATGGGAAACGCCACGTGGACCCTGGTCCAGAATCCACCTGGATTTTGTGGGGCCAACCAAAGGATATACCTTCCTGCTGACAGTTGATGCATATTCCAATTGGTTAGAAGTTCATCGTATGATGGCCACAACTTCTGAGGCAGTGATTAAGATCCTAAATAGACTCTTTGCAACCCACGGATTGCCTGACGTCCTGGTGTCCGATAACGGGCCACAGCTCACGGCATTGATGTTCGAGCAGTACCTCGCTGACCGCGGCATCCGCCATGCACTCACCTCGCCTGTGCACCCTGCGACCAATGGCCGAGCGGAACGCATGGTCCAATTTGTTAAAAAGACTTTGCAAAAAATGGACTATGACAATATCGATGACAAAGTCAACCAGATTCTCTTTTTGCAACACATAACTCCACATAGCGTCATCGGCAGAACTCCCGCAGAACTACTGATGGGACGAAGACTCTGTTCCCACCTCGACCGGTTGCACCCTGCTTACGAACTGGAAAAGCCAATAGGATCCAGTGGCTGCTGTCGCACGTTCCCGGTAGGAGACCGCGTTTATGCACGGAACTTATCAGGCGACCCGTTATGGATAGAGGCAATGGTAGTACGAGTGACCGGCCCCAAATCCTACGTAGTGAAATGCTGTGACAGTAGACTGTGGAAATCGCATATCGACCAATTACGGTCACGACTCATAACGGCCAGTCAACAACTCCCCCATGACCAAACCGAGGGGGGGGGGAGGTACAGAAGAAGAAGATGACGTTCCAGGGAACCTACTCGAAGAGAGTGACAAATCAAGTGAGACTCAAGAAATGGAGCAGGAAGGAGAATTGTTTGCACCACAAGAAATTGCACCTGAGCAAGAAGTAGATCCACTGCCAAACAACAATCTACCTCAACAGGATTGCAATCAACCAGTCCAACGAAAATCCGAAAGACTTAAAAGACAACCATCCTACTTAAAGGATTATATAACTGCACCATAATTAAGAAGCCAGGGGGAAGGGGTGTTATGTATGTACCATAGTTAATAAAGTATGAGCTTGAGGTTAAGTGCAGGGTTCTGGTCCTGCACTTCTGATTGGCTGTTAGGCAGCCAGATCGGATTGGCTAGTTCTTAGGAATCCAATTGGCCCTTAACAGAGGATTATTATTGGTTTAAAGTACTTGCGTTCATAGCTCGCTTTTGGACAATTCTCACAAAGGTTGCCTATATAAGGCAGGGTTCACTGTTGTTGTTTTGAGAAGTCACTATGCTAATAAAGAGCTGAAAGTCACTATTCAGAGGCTGTCTCCATTTACTCCGACCCATGTCCAAGTACTTAACATTCAGTTTATAAAAAATAAAGTTTGTTATGCTAAAAGAACTATCCCACTATGGATTAATTCTAGATAAATCAAAACTATTAGATGTGAGAACTTGGCAAAGTAAAAGATATAAAACTACTGCTATTCAATGTCTTTTCAGTCTCTGTCCTATAACAGCTAACAGAATAGCAGAGTTGGAAGTGACAACCAAACAACACCAGTTTTACTGGAGCAACACAAAATGTGTTGTGAGTTCATCAAAGCCTGGTACTCCACAAACAATTCCATCAACAGATACATTGACCTACAATTGGCCTGCAAACCCCTCAGAATCCAAATCAATCATACAGCTAAATAGAGATAGTACAGACCCTAAATCCAACCCAAGCAAGCTCCCCCCTCAGCAGTTCACCTCCCTATAATCCTCACCTGATGTAACCTTGTCCTCATAAAACTCATCACAAAAGCCTTCATTGATGACTCACACCTGACCCATCACAAAACTCTCACTTGACACACCCATACTTGAAGCCCTTATACTGACACCACATAGACTCTGCTGAAGATGTTCCCTAATCTGTACATAATGTCTTCTAAAATAACCCTGTGTTTTAGTTCCCTTATACCATAAAAAAGCATGCCAACCCAACAGCAAGTCATGCCCTTCTAATGTCAACAACCTATGTTTCCTTAATGTTATCCATTCTTTGACCCACATCAAACTTGCAGCTTGATAATACAATTCCCAATTAGGCAGACCAAAACCTCCTCTAATTCTAGCATCTTGCAAAAGCTTTAACTTTATTCTCGCTTTTTTATCTTGCCATATAAACTTCAACATAATTTTATTTAAATCTTCAAAATAGTCTTTTCCAAGCCTAATTGGTATTGTTTGAAACAAAAATAAAATTCTAGGCAAGATATTCATCTTAATTGTTGAAATTCTCCCTATTAATGACAATTGCAAGTTTTCCCACTTCTTCAAATCTGTAGTTATCTGTTGTTTAAGTTTAATATAATTATTCTCCTTTAATGTGCTACATCTTGTTGTCAAATATATCCCCAAATACTTAACCTTATTTGTAACTTGAATTTTCAAAAGATCTGCCAGTTCTTCTCTCTGTCTCAATAACATATTCTTTGTCAAAATCTTTGTTTTATCTTTGTTTATTTTCAAACCAGCCACCTCTCCATATGACTCTATCCTTTCCAGTAACTTTGGAGCTGTTTCAATCGGATCTTCCAAAATAAAAGCTAAATCATCAGCAAAAGCTTGTAGCTTAAATTCTTCCTTCTTAATTTTCATTCCTTTTATGCTTTTATCATCCCTAATATTTCTATTCAAGACTTCCAAGGTCAACACAAATAGCAAAGGAGATAGGGGGCATCCTTGTCTTGTGCCTTTCCTTATATTAATAAAATCTGTAAGTTCCCCCTCCATCATTACCCTTGCTGTCTGTTTATTGTATATAGCTTCTATTGCTTGAATAAATTTTTTAGCAAAACCCATCTGCTCCAATAATAATAACATAAATCTCCAGTTGACGTTGTCAAATGCTTTTTGAGCATCTAGGAATATCAAAGCCATTTGCTTTTCAGGATGAGCCTCATAATATTCCAAAGTGTCCAAGATTACTCTCATATTGTCTCTAATTTGTCTCTTTGGCAGAAATCCATTTTGATCTGAGTGAATAAAATTATTTAAATATTTTTTAAGTCTTTCTGCTAAAATTGAAGCAAAAATTTTATAGTCTGCATTCAATAAAGAAATAGGTCTATAATTCTTAATTTGCAATGGGTCAGTCTCTTCCTTTGGTATAAGTGTAATATAAGCCTCTGACCATGTTTTAGGTATCATCTTTTTTAACATAACTTCATTCATAACTTCTAACAATGGGATGCTCAATAATTCTTGAAATGTTTTATAAAATTCTACTGGAAGCCCATCTGGGCCCGGAGCTTTCCCATTGTTTTGTCTCTTAAATGCTTCATTTAGTTCCATCATTGTTATATTGCTTTCTAGCATTTCTTCAGTCTCTTTAGGTATCTTTGGTAAATTAGCTTCCTGTAAATACTGTTTGACTTTTCCTTCATCAATATTCTCTTGTTTATATAATTGCCCATAAAAATCTCGGATAATTTCTTTTTTCTCCTTGTTCCCATAACAAACTTGGCCTTGTTCATCTATTAACTTCAATATTTTTCTTGATTCCTTCTCTTTTCTCAATTTATATGCTAGCCATCTACCTGGTTTATTTGCATCTTCAAAATAATTCTGTTTAGAGTTTCTAATTTTCTGTGCCAATTCTTCTTTCTCTATTAATTCCATTTTATGTTTGATTACATCCAGCTTCAATTTAATATCCTTTTTCTGTGGCATTTTCTGTAATTCTTTTTCAAGAGTTTTATACTCATTTTCCAAGGCCTTAGAAGCTTGCCTTTTTCTAATATTCTTTTTTCTTATATAATCTATTATGTACGGGAGTCTTTGTGGTTAAATTGGGAGAAGATAAAAAGACAATGTTATTTGAAAATTCCAGTTTGGTTATCGACCATTGAAGCATTTTCCTATCCTATAATTTACAAGAAGGAACAAACAGTTAGATATGGGGAACTTTTGGATGAAAAGGGTGAACTTAAATCGATCCAAAACTTAGAAGAACAAGGTATAAGGATGAATTGGTTTTCATATGCACAAATACACTCAAGGTATGATGAAGATTCTAAAACGGAGGGATTTTATGATAAACAGACTGATTTAGATAAGATCTTGATGGGTACTGATGAGAAGGTGATTAAAAAATTATATGGTTATTTACTGGGAATGAAATTAGAGGAAGAACAAGTCAAAGAAACTATGATTGTTTGGGGGAAGAATTTTGGATATGGGATTGATTTGGAGAAATGGCAGAAATTGTGGTCTCAAAATTATAAAATGACAATGTCAACAGCATATAAAGAAAACTTGTATAAGATGTTTTACAGGTGGCACTTTCCTCCGACAAGAATAGCAAGAATGTTTAAGAACAAATCTGAAAAATGTTGGAAATGTCATCAGATACCCGGCTCGTATTACCATATGTGGTGGACTTGTGAGGATGCTAGAAAATATTGGACTATAATTCGCATGTGGTTGGAAAAAATGACAAAGAAACATATAGATTTGAAACCAGAGATCTTCTTATTGGGAATTTTACCTGATATATATAGTAAAGATTTGAAATACCTGATTGTAAATGTATTAACAGCGGCCAGGATTGTATTTGCTAAAAATTGGAAGAATGAGAAAATACCATTACAGGAAGAAATTATTAAGAAAATATTGGAATGTGCTGAGATGAGCAGATTGACATTTGAAATTAGAGAGCAAGAGGATAAACAATTTTACGAAATTTGGGATCTTTTTTATAAATGGCTAGATGATAAAATACGATAATAGAATATTTAGAATGCTAGATAGTAAGGATTATCTTTATTTTGTCATTATTTTGCTATTTGATATTATATTTATAAAGGATTTTTTAGGATTGATTTGATATGATTAGATGATTTGTTATAGAGTAAACTGGTTTAAAGTATTGTTAGCTCATTAAGCATAAATGATTAAAAATATAGTCAAAAATTTCTTTTTTTAGTGATATTAGGATATATAAGTTTGGATTGACAATATGAGTTGTTATGTAACATAATTGTAATTGAGACTACAGAATGAATGCACAAAAATGATGAACCAACTGACACACTGGATGTACATACAAGATTTGATGTTTTTATGTTTTGTTTGTCTTGTTTGTTTGTAGAAAATTAATAAAAACTTTTTCAAAAAAAAAAAAAAAGATGTTCCCTAATCTGGTAATGAAATGTTCAGAAACCAACTTCCAAGCTTGAAGAATGAACTTTCACCCTCATCCTACATCCAGGCTAAAGATATTTGCACTATTGCAAATAAAGGTTATATCCACTGGGTCATTTTCTTCCTTGCCCTTTTCAAAATAATACATTCATGTATGAGTTGGCATTAATCACTATAGTTCTTATTTTCAATCTCACAGCCATTATAATTCCAAATGGCTGAAATCCTGCTTATCTAATGTAATGGTTATCACATGAGTGAACAGATGCTGACATGAGTAACAGTTGACATTTTATAAAATGAATATCACTCAGCTAGCTACAACAGGCCTGTAAAAGTAGAAACTGTTCTGTCACCAGGATAAAGCAGACTCGGAGACCGGAGTTAAATTCAGTTCTTTATTTAGCAACCAGTACCTTCAACTAAAGTCGAGCCACAGCAGCCCTTTTTATAGCGGCTGCTCGCGGCTCGCAACCAATGGCATTTATTTAAACTTCCTGCTACTTAAGTGGCCAAGTGTAACTGTTGTTATTAACCAATTGTTTCGTTGCATTAACTAACCAATAGGAATGTATTCTTAGGAGTCTCTATTTGAATACACTACAGAAACAGCAAAAAGTCTGCAGAGGTTGTTCTGCCAATAAAATTATTTAAGTTACCTGAAATACTTTGAAATGTGCTGAGGTATCAGCACATTTCAAAGTATTTCAGGTATCACATTCTTGATAGTTTTGTTTGAAATTACATTTATTTAAGGATCCTTAGGTTTTTGGGTGTTTTTTTGGACAAGTGTTCAACTTCCTATGTTTTTACAGATGCCAAAAATGGGACAAACTAATTCATAGGTCTGGTTGAATTTGTCAGACTTCTGGACTAAAAGTTAATCCAAAAAACAAAAAAACAACTTTGTCAGAGTTGTCTGATGAGCAAAATAAGATTAAAATAACAATGCAAGAATTCCAGCAAGTGTTCCACTTTTAAATGAAAAATCTCTACATAAGCAAATTGGGTCAGGAAGAGAGCTTTTTTTTTCCTCATGGTTTTTTTTTTAAAGTGGAAGAACTATCTTTTTGGTGAATCAAAGAAGGACCAGACTTATTTGCTGATTGTTTTGAAAGTAGCAACCAGACATTATCATATCAATCTAAGAATCAGATCTTTCTGTATTAAACAAATACATTGCTTTCAACAGATGTAGATTAAGTTGAACAGCTTTGACTGGATCTTGGAAAGTAGTTTTAGAAATACTGTAGAATTCTGCATAATATATATAACAGAGTCTGAAAATTTTATTCTCCTACTTTGCTAATGTGTAGATGATAAGACAGAAGTACTGTAATTCAATGGTAGAGTTGCATATCTAAAAAAAACATAACAAATCAAGACCTGCTTGCCATCTCAGTCCAAAGGCCTAGCTAATTTAACATTTTGCATGGACAACTATATGCAACCAAAAACTCACAAACAATAAGTTAATAGCTCTTTTTGTGTTGTTCCTTAGCAATGAATTCTTAATTACAACTTGCTTTTGAGGTTTGAAATATAAGATTAGTTTTACTATTTCCTATGAATTTGACCATTAAATCTGGTCTTCATTATTATATTGGATGACAACAAATTTCATAATAGAACTGAGCCGGTAGAAACAGTGAACTTCAAACTCTTTATTTACATGGTGTGACAGCTCAAATGGAAGGCTGCTATAGCCTTCCTTATATAGGCAACTTATTAACTATTCAACCAATAGCAAACCTGGAGCGCTAGCTCTGTTAACCAATGGGAATGGCCTGTTAATGGCCAATCAGATTCTCCTGAACGGACCAATCCGATCTTGCCATTAACAGCCAATCAGAAGTGCAGGGCCAGAACCCTGCACTTGACTTCAAGCTCAAGATAACTTTATTGGTATTATTCATTCACAACACCCCTTTCCCGGGCTTCTGCCCACGGGGCGCGGTTATATAGTCGTTAAGATAGGACGGCTGTTTTGTTAGTCTTTTCAATTTTTGCAAAGTGCCTGGCGGTTGGCTGCACTTCTGCTGAGGTAGATCATTGTTTATCGGTAGGGTTGCCTCTGGTTCTGAGTTCGCGTTCCCGTTGTCACCAATATCACTGGCCACTCCCTGAGGTGAACTCACTCCAGTCCCTGGTTCCTGTTCCTGCGTTTCAGTCCCATTATCGGTTTCTTCAAAAAGGTTTCCCTCTAATTGCAATTCGCTTTCCTCTGTATATAAAAATTCAACACTATCGGTACACAGTTTGCACTTATTTTTTTTTGACTTTCAAGCCTGCTTCCTGCAATTTTCGTAATATCAGTCTTAAACGCTCCTGTAAGATTTTTGGAGTGGGGGAGGCAATGAGCACATCGTCAAAATAGGGGACAACGTCCTTGATCCCCTACAATAGTCTCTCCATTAGGCTCTGAAAGATCCCCGGGGCCTCACTGACTCCGAATTGAAGCCACGTACATTTAAAGGCACCTCGGTGTGTTATGATAGTCTGTGCCTGTGCCGTTTTTTCGTCAACTGGCAGCTGCTGATAATCCTCAGCTAAGTCTAGTTTAGCGAAGACTTTTCCGCCCCCCAGGGAATGGAGGAGGTGTTGTACAACTGGTACCGGATATGGGTTCTGTTGCAGGGCGTGGTTTAGGGTGGCTCGGTAGTCCCCACAAATTCTAATGGAGCCGTCCGGCTTAATTGATGTCACAATCGGCGTTTCCCATGGGGAGTGGTCAGTTGGCTTTAACACTCCCTGGGCAATCAACTTATCAAGCTGCTCATCGATTTTTGGCTTTAGAGCGAACGGAACTCGACGAGGCTCAAGGCGGATGGGAGTTATCTTTGGATTAAGGCTAAAGGATATCGGGGTCCCCTTGTACTCGCCTAGCTTTTCCACAAAGACATCCCTGAATTCGTGGGTGAGATCTTCCTCCCAGTTACTGCCGCCTATTCGGTTAATGCCAGCCACTTCAATGCTGAGTGGTGCAAACCATTGCAGGCCTAACAGACTAGGTCGGTCCTTATCAATCACCGTCAGGGGTAAGTATGCCGTGCGGTTCTTGAATGCAACCTGGACTTGACTGGATCCTGTGACTGGAATTCGGTTCCCCTGGTAGTCCTTTAACACGATCCGTTGGAATTGAAGGTCTTGGCGCTGGATAGTGGGGATGAGTTGCTTGAGGGTCTTCCATGAGACCGTTGAAAGAGACGATCCTGAGTCAACTTCCATTTGGCAAGGCTGATTTTCAATGTTCACATTGACCCGAATTTTCTTAGGGTCTAGTGAAGAGGCATGGCCAATAGTGAGTGTTTGGTGGGCCTCTTCCCATCTCGCTAGATGATTCACAGGTCAGTTTCTGTAGGAGTGGTTTACTGGTTCTCGCCTTACAGGGCGATTCCCTGTCAATTGGCAGAGGTTGGTTCCTTTTGAGGTCTGGCTGGGTCCGAGGAGGCTTCTGCAGACCCGTCCGATGTGGCCTCGTTTCCCGCACTCATGGAAGAGCGCGTCACGGAATTTGCAGTCGGAGCGGTAATGGTTGGCCCCGCAGCCAGCGCACAGTTGCTGGGATTTCAGGTAACGGTCCCAATCGGACCGCAGGCGATGGACCTCTTCTTTGTCGCTGTCTGACGACGAAGAGAGGTCCTCATGGTGGGCCATCTGCAGCTGCCCTTCTGCGTTAGGTGAAACTTCGCCAGCCGGTGGGTGTGCTGGAGCGCGATTTCGGCGTAGTTGGGCAGCCGACTTCTTGGTTACCTCCGCTGCTGTAGCTTCAGCTATGGCGTCTTTAAGGGTGATGTCGCCCTTTGCCATTATTTTGCTCTGTACATTTAGAATGTCTAGCCTGAGGACTACTCGGTCTCTCAAGGCCTCTTCTCGGTCGGTGAAATCACAAAGGCCTCCCATGTTCCAGAGGTCTGCAACGAAATCGGCGACGCTTTCTCCTTTCTGCTGGTTTCTTTGATAGAACTCGTGTCGTCTTACGAGCGTTGGAACGGTTGGTGCATAATGGGCCCTCAGCAGCGGTTCGAGGACGTCCCAGTCCATGGCCTTCGCTTCCGCCAGTTTCGCTAATGCCTTAGCCATTTTGAATACCGTCAGGCCACAGTGTGTTAGGAATACCGCCCGTTTCTTCCCGGGTGTGGCATCCTTCAGATTATTCATTTCCAAAAACATTTGAAAACGATCCATGTAGGACTCCCAGTCCTCTTGAGCTGGATTGAATGGAGTGGGTGGTACTACCCCGCCGGACATGATTCCGCCATTGTGCGCTTCAGCCACATGCTTAGTTGTCTTAGTTGGCTCTGATGTCATCCAATCCCATCCTCGTCGCCAGTGTCAAGTCTGGAGCATGGGTGCGAATGATGGAGACGAGCCGGTAGAAACAGTGAACTTCAAACTCTTTATTTACATGGTGTGACAGCTCAGATGGAGGGCTGCTATAGCCTTCCTTATATAGGCAACTTGTTAACTATTCAACCAATAGCAAACCTGGAGCGCTAGCTCCGTTAACCAATGGGAATGGCCTGTTAATGGCCAATCAAATGCTCCTGAACGGACTAATCCGATCCTGCCATTAACAGCCAATCAGAAGTGCAGGGCCAGAACCCGGCGCTTGACCTCAAGCTCAAGATAACTTTATTGGTATTATTCATTCACAACAAGAACTACAATATCCATTGGATAAAAATAAATGTCTTTCATTGGATCTCAAGCTTCTCATATTTAGTTTTAGTCAACAAGTCCATATTCTATTATTGTGAAAAAAGGAGAAAATTATCCAGAGTTTCCATATCATTTTATATATCCCTATCATGTCTCCAGTATTTTAATTTTAATTTCTAATTTATTCAAATTGTCCTTATGGGCAGTTGAGGCACTTTCTGTATTGCATTATAATATTCAATATTCTGAACTAAGGCAGAGAATGCCAGCCAATCTGTGCATACTCTGTCTTTTTCAGATTGGTCAATTAGTAAGTTTATTGCCTTCAGAGTATCCAGTAATGTATGCATTTAAAAAGTGAAGTAGTTGCTGCCCACTCATCCAAGCATTTGTCCACATGGGTATATGTGTCTTCAGTTTTGCCAAACTTTCTCCTCGGCATACAGTGATAGATGAATTGCAAGAAAAGATTCATTGATACATCTCAGAAACTTTTTGTTTTCCATGATATCAAATTAGTACTGGATAAGGGCTTGTACCCAGAATGATAAAATGTATTTATTCGAACAAATATTGAAAATTTTGCAAATCTTAGGAGAATATATGCTAGCAAAATTGTGTTCAGTAAATTGTATTCTGCCTCCCTGATTAGTCTGAATTAAATAGTGGTTCAGCAATTGGAGGTTTTCAGATGGGAAGAGTATATAACAAGAAAAGAAACATCCATAAAGTCTGTCTAATGCAAGGAGAGTAAATGTAAATGTTCTTTCCTGGCTTGAAGGCAGAGGCTAGAAAAAGGAAAATAAGTCAAGGGATTCTGCAGAAAGGAGGAGGCAGGAGACAAAGAAACATAATAAAATTAACAAGTAAAAGTTTAAGAGCTAAGTTGAAAATCAATAAAGAGTCAAGAAAGTGTTAACAGACACAAATAATCAGGAATGAGTAAAAACAGGAGATGTGAAGTGAAGCTGAAGTGTAGAGAAAGCTTTAGTTAAGGTTAAAACTGAAATTAGACTAAAATAAATTAAGATAAATTTCTTTGGTTTAAAAGAAATTACTGATTATACTTGTCCCATAAAAATAGTGTCACAGATTTACTTGAAGTTAGGCAAACTGTTGAAGAAGAAAAGCATGCAGTGCCTGATTATGCATCACATATAGTGGTGGGATTCAAAAAATTTTACTACCCGGTTCTCTGGCATGGCTTGGTGGGAGTGGCAGAGGAAGGGTATTGTAAAATCTCTAGTCAGAAGTGGTATTTGCTTCAAAATTTCTGCTACCGGTTCTCCAGAACTGGTCAGAACCTGCTGAATACCACCTCTGATCAGATAGTCAAGTATAAGGCATTAATACAAGTTTAAAACTTGCTGAATGTACAGGAAACAAAACATAGATATTGGAATAAAGTAATAAAACCAAAAATTGAATGCTGGTAAGGAAAAGCATCATATGCTCAATTTCTTTGAAAGATCAAGGAGAAAGTAGATAAAAATAAAGCCAGTGACTGGTTTGCAACTAGATTATTAAGAAAAGAAATTAAATGCTTGATTCTGACTGTTCAAGACCTGCTATCTACTATCTCTACTCAACTATGCTCATTGCAATTTTTTTCTTTTCCACTGTACTATCAATTGATTTATTTATTTTTTAAAAATATCATAACAGGTCAACCAAAATTTAACTGTTCAACTTGCCAGTTATTAATAGTAACAAAAGATGTTTGGTATGGTTGATTTCTATCTAGTGGTTCTCCAGGTTTATGCAGCCAAGAAACAACCAGTACATAGCAATATGCTTTAATTTCATCCTTATGTTGGAGGAAGGTCAATTAGCATTAAAAGCATTTATCTCAAAGCCTATCCTTAATGTTTCTCTGCAATGGACCCATTCAGTGCTACCACCTGCAAATGCAACTGGTGTCCAGTGCTGGGGAAGAAAGGCAATTCAAAAGTAAGAAAGTAAAATCAGTAAGCCTGGGTGTCTGGTGGAAAGCTATCTCAGTGCCTGGAAATGCTGGAGATTTCATTGCAATAGCCACAAAGCAAGGAATAATCAGTGAAATTCTATAGAAGCTGGAAAAATGTGCCTGGAAAACTAATCAGTTTAGGCTACTTTGGGTCAAGCTGTGGTATGGTAATCAATTTCATGCACTAAAACTTTTGACCAGAGACCTTAATCTTTCTTGTTTAAGGTCTACTTGTGGTAACCTTTCTCAACTAGTGTTCCATAAGAGGTCACTAGGGATGTTATGAAAGATTCTGACTAAAAAAAAAAAGATTAGTTGCTTTTAACTTTGCACATTGCACAATGCTAGAACCCACACTGGTAGGAATATCTACGTACCGTGAATGGCCAGCCTGTCACTTTGCTGTTGTTAATAAGTGGTATAAGAGGTATAAATTGTGGATTGTGTAAGTTAGAAGTTAATTGAATTGTGAAGTTTTTATATCTTTTGTCATTTTCATGAAGGGGATTCCTGAGACCTAAAATTATTTCAAGGGCTTTTCCAGAATAAAAAGGTTGAGAAAGGCTGCTTAAGGGTTTTATAAAGGACAAGGGGTTGAGCTTTCAAGAGAAAGGTGGGAATTCAAGAAGCATGAAATTCACTCTGCCTGATAGAATGATTTCTCATAATCTGAAAAATATTTTTAAAGGTACCATTCTTATTTATGTTGAACACTTCGGAAATTGCACTGAGGCGGGTATAAGGGGAGAAAGAGTTGGAGTACAGAATTTATCTGTCAAAGGAAATATGTGAACTATTGTTATAGAGTGCAACCGGAGCCATTTTGTTCTGATTTTCACTTGAAATTTATTTTTATTTTTAAACATTTTTTTAACTATGTTAAAAAAAATAGATGAGAGAAAGGGGACATCATGAAGAGATTTTATTTTTTCCCCAATGAGAATATTAAATTCATAGAAGACTTATGTTTTATCTTCTGCAAAGTTGATATTCCTATTAGAATATGTGCAGAATAACCCTTGTATAAAAAGGATATACACACGGAAACGGTTTATGAGAACAATTATGAATAAATATACAGCCACACAGAGTTACAAGTTGTATTAATGTTTACCACAAGAAATAGCACTGGTTCATGACATGAACTCTGGGAGTTGAAGTCCGCCAGGCTTCCAGGGGCCAAGGTTGGAGACCCCTGTATTAGAGTGTTGTTTATATATTTCTGTATTCAGATATTTGTTTCTTTCTTTTGATTTTCCAAACAGTTTTATCTGTGTTGTACTTAGTAAGCCTAAGGGAATGGTACTAGAAAGTCAAATTACACATTTCTTTCTTTTTCAATGAAAAATTATTGTGGCAGTCAGAACTTTTCTGTTTGTTTTTTTCAACTCAGAGCTATGCACCAGGAAATTTCTGTTTTTAGTAATTACTGCAATGAAGACAATAAACAAATCTGACCCTGACTGAAAATTCATGAAAATTCACAAAAAATGTACAGGTAAAAGATGTTTGAAAAATGTACATCTGTGAGACTGGTAAATAAGTTTTAAAGTCTTAGACAGTCATTTTTCAAAGAATACTGACAGATCTGTAGAACTGTCTATTTGGACATGTCTTTTGAATTACACGTCTCCATTTAGAGTTGCTGGTTGGGAAATAGAAAATGTATTAATAGTGAGCAGCTGGTTCCCATTCAGAACTATTTATTTGGTTCTCTTTTATGAGTCAGACTTGATGCCATGATAGGCTAAAAGGAGCTCATCATGTTCCTCGTTGGCATGTTTTGTAAATTACTAAGAGAAAGCACTGCCCCATGTCCTTTTATAGAGAAGGTAATTGAATTGTTTTCTGCTAATTAGGAAGTCTACAGAGAAACAAAGCATTTGGGAAACTTATTAGTAAATGACAGCAGTTTTACACCTTGTCTCTTCGTCTAAAGCCAATCACCCATTCATGCAGAGCTGAGTAGGGGAGGCATGAGCAGATCCTGTAAATGAGGTAGTCTTCTGTTTCAGTCACCCAGGTCAGCCCAAAATTTCTTATTGGGATAAAAGCATTTCAGTTGCTTTTTGATAAACTAAAGGTATAATCTGGAAATATGCAAGGAATACACATCACAAAGACAAAATTTCCCCATATCGAGAGGTCTGGAGCAAAGTATGGGGGTCAGCAGTGCTTTTTCATTATGCAAGGCATTTTCATTTACTGGAATGAGCAATACTGACGTTTACTCAATATAATACAACAGTAATTGTATTTATAGATTTATTTGTATTCATTTAATTTTGTAAATTCCATTCAGCAACAAGGGAAAAAGTGTTTTATTATTATTATTTGCAGATGGCTTTCAGAAAATACCTGCCTACAAAGAAATATATGGCTTTCTCTTTACTATTAGCCTGTAAATAGAAATAAGTTGCTATTTACATGCTAAACAGAAGACTTTTTGATATTTTGATAACAATAAATATTGCTATGCATGTGAGAGAACCAGGACAGGACAAAATATTAAATGGAAAAATTCTCTTTTTGAATTCCAATTGTTTATGATATTTTTTTTTTCTTATGACAATCTGTGGATGTGAAGCTGGATTTGGGAGAATAGGATTATTGATACACCTTCTAATTGATGGAGAAAACTTTTAAGGATAGACAGACAGGAAAACAGGTGAACTATAGAGCACAATAAGCAAGAATTCTCAAATAAAACAATTACATCTGCATCATTTTTGACATATGATGCAGATACCCAGTTTCCCTGAGAGGTCCATAATTTGGGATTTAATTATTTATTTCATTTATTTTTATTTATATTTATTTGATTTGTCAATCGCTTACAAGATAATAGGTATAAGTATATACATAGTTATGAATACATGAAATGGGTACATATAAGAAAAATTAAAAAAAAAAAACAATAGGACAGGGATGGTAGGCACATTGGTGCACTTATGCATGCCCTCTACAGACCTCTTAGGAAAGGGGTGAGGTCAATAGTAGACAGTCTAAGGTTAAAGTTTTTAGTGTTTGGGGAAGAAACCACAGAGTTTTTGGGGTTTGGGGAAGAAACTACAGAGTCAGGTAGAGTATTCTAGACATTGACCACTCTGTTGCTGAAGTTGTATTTCCTGCAATCAAGTTTGGTGCAGTTAACCTTGAGTTTGTATCTATTGTGTGCTCTTGTGTTGTTATGGTTGAAGCTGAAGTATTCATTGACAGGTAAGTCATTGCAATGTATGACTTTTATATACCATACTAAGATTAGACATAATTCAAGGTTTTCTAGGTCTAGAATTTCAAGTCTGGTGGCATAAGGTATTCTACAATGAGTAGAGGAATGGAGAACTATTCTTGTGAAATATTTCTGTACTTTCTCAACTGTGCTAATATCAGATACATAATGTGGGTTCCAGACTGATGAGCTGTATTCAAGAATTGGTCTAGCAAATGTTTTGTATGTTCTAGTTAGTAGTGTGATATTACCAGAAAAAAAGCTACGTCGGGTTAGCTTAACAACTCTTAAAGCCTTTTTGGCTATGTAGTTACAGTGGCACTTAGATCATTAGAGATGAGTATTCTGAGGTCCTTTATAGAGGTCCTTTGGATCATCAACAAGGTCTTGACTATTCAGCTTGTATTTTATTTTCTGATTTTTTTGCCAATATGTAAAACAGAGCATTTATTTGTTGAGATTTGAAGTTGCCATTTGTTTGACCATTCTGATACATAGTCAAGATCTTTTTGAAGGGTAGCAGTATTGTCTGTGGTATTGAAGAGCTTTACATCATCAGCAAAGAGAATGCAGTTGCTCTTAATATGATCATAGTGGTCATTTATGTAGAGTATGAAGAGAGTTGGTCCTAGATCACTGCCTTGGGGGACACCACTATTGACAGGTACAGAATTTGACAAGACACTTCCAATTTTGACCATTTGTTGTCTGGTCAGTTGTGCAGTTGTCCAGAGATACCATAAGATTTTAGTTTTATAGTAGTTTGTTGTGTACCACTGAATCAAAGGCTTTACAGAAGTCTGTGTAGATTGCATCTATTGTTTTCTCCTGATTGAGTTGTGTAGTCCATATGTTTTTGCAGTGTAAGAGTTGCAGATTACAGGATAGTTTTTTTCTGAAACCAAATTGTTTATTAGAGAGTAGGTTATTTGTCTCTAAGTGGAGGATAATGGATTGGTTAATAATTGATTCCATCACTTTATAGGTGATGCAGCATAAGGAGATTGGTCTGTAATTTTAAACTAGGCTGGGGTCTCCCTTTTTGAAGATGGGGATGACCGTGGCTTGTGACCATAGGTTAGGCAAGGAGCTGGTCCTGAGAGATTTTTCAAAGGTTATGCTTAGAGGTTCTGCTATGTCAGTAGATAGCTTTTTAAAGAAGTAGGCACATATTCCTTCCGGTCCAATAGATAGAGATGGTTTTAGATTGTATAGTGCTTTTTCAACATTGTCTTCTGTAAAATTGATATGTATTAGATCATTGTAGTTGTCTGTGGTTCAACCAGGAAATACTGGTCATGATCCATTGCTGTTTACAAATACTGAGCCGAAGAATGTGTTGAAGATGTTGGTTTTAATGGTGTCATCGTTGCAGTCTTTACCATTAGGTCCTATCAGGGATGGGATGGACCTTGACTCTTTTAGTTTGTTGTTTATAAAATTGTAAAAAGCACAGGTGGAATTGGTGCATAGAGCATTTTCTTCCTGTTTAATGTGATAATTGGTGCATTCAGTCTTTATCTGGTGGCATACATTTTTGTATTGGCTTTTGAAGTTGGCAACGTGACCAGATTTGTTTTTCCACCAAAGTTATCTCTTTTTGGATTGAAACTTCCTTATTATTATGGGTAATCTGTTTTTTGTTTGTTTGTTTTGGGACTTGTTATTGGTACATATAGTTTGTACAAACTATATTTTATTAATTAGGACAAGAATGAACTAAAATGCCAAGTTGAAGTTAGAACATTCTGGACAGAATCCATCCATGTGCTCAGTAAGTTTCAAAACTGATTTGATGGCAATCAATCAATCAATCAACCTGCTAACCAACTTGTCAATCAATCAATCAATGTTTCTTCCATTTACTCTTGAAGGCTATTCTTAGCATACTGAATGCAAAATAAAAATATATTTATTGATTTAAAAGATTTCTGTGGCCACTTATCTTAAAATTTGCTCAGCCCAGCCCACTTCACAGAGCTGTTGTTGTGAGGAAAATAGGAGGAGGAAGTATTATGTATGTTCACTGCCCTGAGTTATTTATAAAGTAACAAAGGTGGGATAAAAACCAAATAAACAATGAATGAATTCAATGAAAGAAATTCAACTCTGGGTGGCTCATAATAAACAGCAGAGAACAAAGATTTTTATATTTATATATACAAAAGGTCTTTTTTACTGTTATTTAACTGTTTTTTAACCTCATAAAAAGATGTATCAGTTCACAGCTGATCAAGAACTTCCTTTTTATTAGACAGTAAAAAAATTACAGTGATAAAAATCTTCCATAGTATCCAGCGATTATAAATGTTTAAAGAGGAAAAATATCTTGTAGGACAGTAAATCTTACACATAAAATATTAAGAATAAGTTTCAAAAACTTTGTATTTCACATAGATTTAGTCAAATCCTGAAGTGAATTTTACCATGAGTGGACATAGGAAGCTGCCAAGAAAATGTTAAAATGCTAAAAATATTGAAGAGATATAACATATTCTATGTTACCCACAGAAGGGAGGAATCTCTTAGCATTGATTCCATATTACCTCAAACAGCAACTACTGAAAAGAAGTCCATGCAAGTTGTATTACACAGCTGGGAGCTCAGCTTACAAGTTTGCTATGAAATTTGAAGCAATGCTGTGTTTTATAGTTGAGAAAGAGCTCATATCTAATATGAAATTGTCAGTTTCAGCTTGGCACTTCAGGAAGACTCAAAATAGAAATTTGGGACTTATTGTAGGATTGGTTTATCTTAAAGTTTTTTCAGTCAGAATTAGGCATCTACAACATTTCATGACCAACCATTTGCTTCAGTTCTTGGAAATAGTGGATCATTAAATAGATCATTATAAAATCTCCCAAATGTTTTCAGACTATGTGTAATATCTAGAATTTTTGGAAGTCCCATGGATTAAGTTAGAAGACAGAACAATCCAGAAACATCTTTGGAAATGGGAAAACAAATCAGATTGACATCCATGCCTGTGTATGATTGAAGCCCCAGATCTTTTTACCTGTAAAAATTTGATCATATTATTTGAGCCATCATGATGACTTTTATGGCATCATCAGTCAGATGTCTTTATAGTGACTTCTTGATGAATTAAGGGTTAATAAAAAGTTAGAAAACAGTTGTGTACTGTCTGCCTTCACAGCTTAAAAAAAGTGTATTCTACAATTTCCTAAGTATCAAGCTGTGTAGAATAAAGAAATTCTTTTGTACTATTGCAATATCAAGAGTTCAGAGGAAGAATGGAGTCTCACAATTTGCATTCCATACTGCTATAGTGCTGATTTAAGAAAAACATCCAACCAAGTTTTTCTAGGATTATTAGCTACATTTTATTCAAGCTACGCTATATATTTAAAGGAAGAATTTTTTAAAAAATCTTCCCATTCGGGTTCCATTATTTGAACCTAAATAATGAAAAGGCTATCTAGCTTTGAATGGCATAAAAATTGCAGTGGGAAGAAAAATTTGTAAGCTAAAGTAGGCATTTTTACATTTAATTATTTAGAGAGAGATTTACAGCTTGAATTAACATTCTGTTTGATTTCTAAAATAAACTGTTGGTAAACCTAAAAGAATATGATTATTTTTTTTTGAAAAGTATTTCTGAGACTTTGGGGCATTTTACAATTTTCCTTTTGTCTCTGTTTGGGTTGTCTATTCTGATTTATATCAGTGTTTTCTTTTTACTGGTACCATTCACTGATTTACCTAATGTAATTGTTTTCTTCCTATCTGTATTTCCCCACTGCATATTTCCCCCATTTACGTTTATACTGACTGCTTTACATGTAACTATCTTCGTGGCTCTGATTCCTGCTTAATTACAGTTTTGTATTCCTGTATTATTCCCATCCTATTCCTATGCCTATGCCTATTCCCATCCTAATCTCCCTGCACTTCTAGAACTGAACAAAGGGACTGGAAAAAAATAGTCCGTCTGCTTACCTGACATTAGCCAACTGAGCAAATGAATGCTTTCTGGTTTTTCTGGGTTAATTGTAGCCCCCACCCCATTGTGGAGGAACAGGAGGTGAGGAGCATTCTGAGGTCTGTGGACCCTAGAAAGGCTGCCCGTCCTGATGGAGTGCTTAAAGACTGTACTGATCAGTTGGCTGGAGTCTTTACCAGGATCTTCGATCGATCTTTATCCCAGTCCACTATTCCATCTTGTTTGAAGGCTTCCACCATTGTTCTGCTGCCAAAGAAGTTCCCTATCAATAACCTCAATGATTACAGACCAGTGGCACTCATTCCTATCATCATGAAGTGCTTTGAGAAATTGGTCTGCTGGCACATCATTTCTAGTCTTCTGCAAACTTTTGATAAACACTAGGTTGCATACAGAAAAAATAGATCTACAGAGGACGCTATAGCCATCACTCTTCACACTGCTCTGACTCATCTAGAACAGTGAGAGGGGGTTTATGTGAGGATGCTTTTTGTGGATTTTAGTTCTGTGTTTAACACAATTCTTCCACATAGACTAGTGTCTAAACTTCTGGACCTTGGGCTTTCTTATTCAATCTGCCTTTGAATTATGGATTTCCTGTCTGGCCACTCACAGAGGTAATCATGCCTCTTCAGCCCTTATTCTTAACACTGGTATACCACAGGTTTGCATGTTGAGTCCCTTATTCTATACTCTTTATATGCATGACTGCATTTCCACTCATGCTAGTAATACTAAATTTGCAGATGATATAACAATGGTGGGACTCATCTCTGGAGGGGATGAGTCTGCCTATCGAGATGAGGTGGACCAGTTGCTTTAGTGGTGTGGAGACAATAACTTGGTCCTCAACACGAATAAGACCAAGGAGCTTATAGTCGATTATAGAAGGAACAGATCAGACATCCAGTCCTTGCTTATCAATGGAGACCGAGTGGAGCAAGTGGCCAGTTTTAAGTTTCTGGGTGTTACCCTAAAAGAGGACCTGACTGGGGTGCTCACATTGCAGCACTGGTCAAAAGGGCCCAGCAGAGATTATACTACCTGAGACTTCTCAGAAAACAACAACTGAATGAAAAACTGCTGGTGACCTTCTACTGCTGCACCATAGAGAGCATTTTAACATACTGCACCTCTGTATGGTTTGCCAATTGCACAGTGGCAGATAGGAAAGCACTCCAGAGGGTTAATGTCATTGCCCAAAAGATCATTGGTTGCCCTCTCCCCTCTTTGGAAGAGCTTTATGGCTCCCACTGCCTTAAGAAAGTTCAAAACATCCTCAAGGATCCATCTTATCCTTGGTAACCTTTTTCTGAATGATTACCATCTGGCAGATGGAACAGAATAATAAAAACAAGGACAAATAGGCTGAAAAACAGCTTCTATCCCAGGGCAGTAGCTCTTTTGAATTCTACTGTATAGTGCAGTGTTGGTGTGGTATTGCAGGTTTCTGATTCAATGTGTGAAGGATGTGTGTTTGTGTTTGTTTTCATGGTCATGGTCATGATGTGCACTGAAGATGGTGTTTGATTTCGTTGTATGAGGTGCAACGACAATAAATTAAACTAAACTAAACTAAACTTTGTGGCCAAAGGAGCAGAGATGAGTTGGAGAGATAGGCAGGTGGGAAAAGTTGAAGTGTTCCTGTGGCTGTAGTACTAGCTTCAACCTTAAATTAAAACAGAAACTAAATGGATCACACTATATAAAAACAGGTGGGCTACTAGCACCCACATTTTAATCACATGATTTGAGGCATAGAAACAGTTATAATTTCAGGCACAGTATCATAATTTTAGTGCCATCACAGTTTTGAGAGATTGCTGAATGAATAGCTGTTAGTCAAGAATTACTGTACTTCTATTGCTCTCTTTTAGACCATCCACTCTGGTCTAGGTCCCAACATCTTCTTTCTATTAGCTGCTGTAATCTAGTGGCTGCAGAGGTTCAAAACACACATCTCCTCCCAGACCCTTGTTTCTGCTTTATTAGAACTTCTGGTGGGCTGATGCTGAGGGAAAGGCTCAAAGGGGAAGGAAAGAAGACAGCACATATGCCTGCAATTTTGTTCAAGCAGACTGTTCTTCCACAGGATCTGGAAAACCAGGTCTCCTTCATTTGTGTTTATATGTCATGTATCATGTGGCCTAACACACCAAAGCATATCTCAAGCTCTAAGTATTCAGATCAACATTATCTGACCTATTTAGCCAACCAACCTTAAAGAAGACCAGGATCTCAACCTCCAGCAATGCATATAACAACTGGATAAAAGTATAATGGAAAATCCATCCTTAGAGATGAAATGATAGGTTGGAATAGATTCTAAAGTAGTTTGAGTAAAAATCAAGCAGACAAAGTAAGGAAGCTGAGAAAGTGTTGGCTTCATGAATTATGGATGGACAGAAGAAAGATTCAAATGCCAAAAGCTTCCTTAGTTCCATTAAGACAGATTTTGCAAATTCTAGTAGATACTTTTTCTTTGCAGACCACTTGCTTGTACAAGTTTCCTGGTTCTAAATTGATTAATGGTGGACCAAATGTCTCCATTTGAATTTCTTTCATAGCAACAAATGAACACTTTTGTCCTTTTATTCAAGTTGGGCAGCACTTTTTGTTGTTTGGTAATCTATATGCAGTCCTTCTTCCTGTTTCCCACTGGTCCCTCTCATTCATTTGCAAAGGGGTTTTAGGCCAAGGATGGCATGTGTTTTAACAGCCTTGAGTTAACACTAGTTAAGTAGTTGGGTCCAGGAAGAGATCCTTCTCTGCCATTGCCTCCACTTTGTGGAACATCCTGCTTTCAGAGGTAAGGAGAATCCCCAATCTCTCAGCCTTTCCCAAAGAGGTCAAAAGTTTGCTTTGGAGCCTTGCATGGGGTGCACCAGAGGGGCATGCAACCACAGGGCTGGCTAACCTAAAACTAACCTCTTTTCATGTTTCATTGTCATTATTCTATAATTTTAAAAATTTAATCCTAGTTTACTTTTTAATTTCAATGTTAATTTTTATGTTTTATTTATTACCATGTTTCCCTGCAAATATGACCTCTCCTATAAACAAGCCCTAGCCTAATTTTCACACCTTTGCCTAAAATAAGCCCTCATTAAACCTTCCCACCTACTGGCTGTGTGAGATGGGGTGAGGTGCAGGATTAAAAATCAAGCTAGTGGGCAGAGAGCTGTTCCACATGCCCCACGCCCACTTACCTTAGGAACACTGCAACAGGCCATCCACACCCCGATATCTGTCGCTACCCGACTTCTTATATAGCCACTCAAGCTTCTTCCTGCTTTAGCTTTTCCCTCAGTCAGGAGTGGGATGGTTCATGATGGGTGACTTTGCTTGTGAATTACTCCTAAAGCCTCAGCAGGAGGGAGTTGCTTGGGTAGTTGGCTGAGAAAGTGAGGTTAATACGTGAGATGTGGGTATAGGTCAAGTTTGGCATTTCATCTTCCTGCATTTTGCAAACTTTTGGCGGCATGCAGGGAAAGCAGAAGCAGCAGAGTCCCTGGCTTATTTCTCTCCCTGAAACTCCACCGGAAATGAGTCTTTGTGAGATTTGTCATGCCAGTACAGCCTCTCAGGGCAGGATGCTGTAAGGATTGTGCCATTGCATGTGTGAGCAGCAATACTGCTGGGAGGTTCATCCTACTGGTGCATCCGTGAGTGGCAGGACACCCTGAGGCTCATCGCAGCAGTGCCACTGCTCACGCATGCAACACCACAATAAGTCTTGTGGCATCCAGCCATGAGAGGCTGCACCAATGGGACAAACCTTGCAACAGTGCCACAGCTCATGCACACAATGACACAACAAGCCTTGCAGCTTTGGGGAGAGAAACAAAGCATGGTCTCTGCTGCTTCTTCTTTCCTTGCATACAGCCAAAAGTTTGCAAAAGGTAGAAAGATGAAATGCAAAGCTCGACCTGTACTCACACCTCACGTATTTATTACATTTTTTCAGCCTACTACCCAAGTGACCTTCCCTTCCTGCTGAGGCTTTAGGAATACTTCACAAGAGAATTCACCCACCATTTTGAGATGAATACCCTGCTCCTGACTGAAGGCAAAGCTAAAGCAGAAAGAATGTGCAGCTGTGGAACCACGCCTTCTTGCTGGCTTCAAGCATGCTCAGAGAGCACCAGCAATGCCTTTTGCAGCAGCAGAAGCTGGAGCCAAAGTGCCATTTTTGGTTTCTCTGGGACACTGAGCTGCCCTGAACAATAGGACAAAAAAAGAGACATCCCTGAAAATAAGCCCTAGCGCTTATTTTGGAGGTCAAAATAAAATAAGACCGGGTCTTATTTTGGGGGAAACAAGGTAGTTATATTATGTTGTGTATACATAGACCTTTTTGAGGCATATGGGTGGTTTGGAAATATGAAATATAAACAAACAAACACCCAGATCACTATATCAGTGGCCATACATAATGCAGCAAAATGGAAGGTGTATGAAAGCAGCAAGCTATTTTTGTAGAGATACTTATTATTGTGTTATTGTAGGAAGCTGTACAAGAAAGATAGTTTTTTGAGAACCCATTTTCAAAAGAAATAAAGCTTTCCAAACAAGTGGGGACATTAGTGTAACATTATATCTCTGTTCACTGGTGGGCAGTGTCTCTCTATACTCAGGATTCAACCTTTACTGAAGAATTCTCATATTCTGTTAACATTTCAACTTGATAATTTGTACAGACTGGGTCAGAGTACACAAGATGAATTTGACAGGTAATATATTGATCTCATATTGAAGGCTGATGCAGAACAGCTGCTACAATGTTAATGGTTATATTTAAGGATGATTCTGTATAATGTGCCTGAATACATTAAAAAGCATTTTGGAAGATAAGTAAATATGATTAATTGAGTGTCCTTTCTTTTTTTCATTCAACCTTATTTAGGTTTTTTTTTAAACAAACTTTTTATTAGTTTTAAAAACAAACAAAACATCATTAAACATTACAAACATAAAACTTCTTTCCATTGTGAGTTTTTACAAGGCAGATAAAAATTATTTTATACAGCATAGTTCTAATTTATCCCATTTCCTTATAGACACATAAATATCTTTTAGCAAATTTCTCATTATTTCTCTTTACTTTTATTCAATTACATTTATTTTCTATATTTATCTATTTTATAGCCATCATATTTATATTTCCATCTGACTTGTTTACAAATATTCTCATCTAACATTCCTCCAAGGTTTTATTAATTCTTAATCAAACATAAACACACAAAACACAAAAACATAAAACTTCTTTTTAGAAAGTGGCTTGGCCCCAGATTATCTTTGTATGAAATTCAATTAAATTCATGCTCATCTTATATATCATTACCTACCTTGTTTACCATTCTATGTCTTCTATATAACTTCACCCCGCTTTTCACTCTTCTTATTTCTATTTTATTTATTTCATCTTACTTTAAATCATTATTTTTGTATCTTTTGTCCATTCTTTTCCAATTATCCATTTATCTCATTCTCTTTAATTTATGACAAAAAAAAAAAGATTTCTCCTGTAATCACTAATTGAAGTATGATGCCTTTCTATCTCCTAAGTTGACATTTAAAGTAATACCTAGATCCCAATCTGATTCTGCTTAATACATTCTACCTATTAAATTTTAAGGAAATGAAAAAAAGAAAAAAAAAAGAGAATAATAAATCTATAAAATAATTAAGTACATAATTACCATTCTAATTTTTTAATACATTTTAAATAATACATTTTGAACTAAAAAAGTAAAAAAGAGGAAAAAAATAAAGTTATGATATGTTATTAAGAGAATTACAAAACTCTATCATTAATACTACAACAATAAGTTTATAATAACATTAACACAATAGCTAATAAACTCTATATTTTAAACATTCCCTTTAATATTTTATTAAAGCATTTTAATATTTTATAAGTTCTTATAAAATTCTAATTTTCTATTTCTAATACAAGTATTACAGTACTATCTCATGTACTTCTGCAGAATCAAATTATAAATTACCCTTTGTCCCTAAAAAAAAATGGCTTTTTCCCATCTTGTATTATACCTTTGTGGCTTTTTTCCCCCTTCTCCCTTCCTTTCTTATCCCACTTAGTCTTTTTACCCCCCACTCTCCTAACCTCTGCCTTTTTAGCTTCCCTCTCTGTTGTATTTCTCTTTTCTTTTGCTTTCTAACATTGTATTGATTTTGCATCTCATTTTTCTCTTTCTTGGGTGTTTCTTTTTTATCTTAAGTCCTTCATTTTCCTTCCTCTCTTTCTCTTTTCTTTCTTAGTCCGATTTTTTAATTCATTAAAGATGGCGTCTTCTTCTTTTTCTTCTTCCTCTGCTTCCTACATTTGTTGTTGTATTTGCTGGTAAGTAGCAAGCACCATTTCTAAAAAATGAAAGATATCTCCCAAAGAGTTCTTTCTTTCTTTCTTTATTTATTTTTCCATATTCCTTTCTTAGTTCATCAATAGATAAAGCCATTATAAACCTTTCTTCTTCTTCTTTCCCTCTTCTTCTTAAAACAACCAAGATGTTTCAAAACTTAAAAGACAGTTCCCCAAAGTTCCAGAGTCATTAAGCATCCAAACAGAGCAGAAAGTTCTTTCCTTTACACTTTCTCTTCCTGGGGTAATATCAATTAAGGAAAAAAAATCAGTCTGTAGTTTAAAGCCTTATTGCAGTTACCTTCTAATCTCAAAATCTTCAAGGCATCTCCTCCAACAAGATCTTAATATGGGTTTTTTTTTTGTCCTCTCCCTTCCCACTTATAACAAAGAGCTTTAAAATTTACCTTCTTTAGAAAAGCAGTTTTTTCAGTGCCATTTGCTAAGTCCGTAGGGAAGGAGAGTAAACTTTCCCTTTCAGCACCTCCACTCACTGCCTTTAGAATCTCCTCTGGAAACAATGTATCATTCAAAAAATCATGATTTTCAGGATATTAGATATTTCTTGAAGTCCCGGTAGCCAAAGAACTTTCACTTCAAAACTTTCTCCTTCTTCCTCCTGCACATTCTTATCCAGTTGCCGGCTTCTTTGTGGTGGCCATTACTGACCGCCACTCCACTGTCTTGAGAAAAGGAGGTTTTGCTGGGTGGGGAGGGGGTCTGAGACACCCCCAAGCCCCTATCCAGCTCCCCCTATCTTTGGCTGCCTCTACGGGGCAGCCTTATCCTCCAGACCTGTCGGGATCGGAGGCACCAAGATGGCTAGCGCAACAGGGATCGTGCTGAAACGCGAATCCCTGCTGCCACCGAAACCTGGCAAACCGGAAGTTCCAACCTTATTTAGTTTTAAAGAGAGATAAAATACAAAAAAAGGAAAAAAAAATGGGCAGAGGGTATCAAAAAAGGGGAAAAAGTTAGAAAGTGACAAGAAAAATAAGTGGTAAATATAAGTTGGACTTCCAACTCTCTTCAGTATAGATAGAAAGATATACTAGAATAACCTCTTACTCTAAATAAAAACAAAATCACAAAAACATCATCAAATTGTATATATTTTTTCTAATTGACAATTTATTCTGATTGAGCAAGTGCCTTATTAATTGTTTAGATCAATAGGGAAAATTGCTTTTTTTGTAGATAAAGTTTTTTATTTTTAAACACAAACATACACATACAAAAATATAAAATCACCTTCCATTTTATGTACATACAGTGTGTCAGTTGGTTATGTATCTTTTGTGCTATACTTTTGTAGTCATTTACTCACAATTTATATCAATCTTCACATTGTCAAACTAACATATGTTTATATATTTATCAGTTATTAATCATCCATGACTAAACTATTTATTCCATCGTTTTATACAAGTTGTTCCACATTTTATCTTAAAATTTATGTTATATTTTCAACCAGGGGTTATATATATCTGTATCATGTTTTATATCAATCTATTAGATTTCTATCACAAAATTATCTAGTCTATTATATTACCATGCTTTTATCCAACCATTGATAAAACAAATCCCATATCATAAAAAATTGCTTATCTTCTTATTCTCTAATTTCAAATGTCAATTTACTAATTTCAGCACAGTCCATAATTTTTTTGATAACTTCCTCCTGCATAGGTATT
The DNA here is from genome assembly GCA_033807585.1 of Hydrophis major. Classification (NCBI taxonomy): domain Eukaryota; kingdom Metazoa; phylum Chordata; class Lepidosauria; order Squamata; family Elapidae; genus Hydrophis; species Hydrophis major. The sequence continues at coordinate 51,482,631 of CM066333.1, forward strand.
TTGTCATTTTTCCAGTTCTTCGCAAATACAGTTCTAGCTGCTGTTAAGACATTTACAATCAAATATTTCAGTTCTTTATTGTATATGTCTGGTATGACTCCCAATAAAAAAATCTCTGCTTTAATGTCTATATGTTGTTTTATCATTTTTTCCAACCATGTGTAGATTTTAGTCCAATATTTATTTGCGTCTGAACATGTCCACCACATATGGTAATATGAGCCAGGTATCTGATGACATTTCCAACATTTTTCAGATTTTTTTTTGAACATTCTTACTATTCTCATTGGGGGGAGATACCACCTGTAAAACATATTATACAAATTTTCTTTATATGCAGTTGACATTGTTATTTTGTAATTTTGAAACCACAATTTTTGCCATTTTTCCAAATCAATCCCATATCAAAAACATTTTCCCCAAGCAATCATCGTTTCTTTAACTTGTTCCTCCTCCAATTTTTAATTACCTTTTCATCAGTACCCATCAAAATTTTATCTAAGTCAGTCAACTTATCATAAATACCTTCTGCCTTGGAGTCTTTATCAAACCTAGATTGTATTTGCAAATAAGAAAACCAATTCATTTTTACACCTTGTTCTTGCAACATTTGCATAGATTTAAGTTCACCATTTTCATTCAATAACTCCCCATATCTAACTGTTTGTTCCTTTTTATATATTATTATTGGATAAGAAAAAGCTTCAACAGTTGATATCCATGTTGGAATTTCTAAGTAATAATGTCTTTTAATCTTCTCCCAGCTCAAAAACAATGCCTCACGAATATAATGTCTTCTACCCCTGTATTTTAGTTCCTTTATACCAGAGAAAGGCATGCCAGCAGCAAGTCGTGGCCTTCTAAAGTCAATAATCTACTGTTCCTTAGTGTTATCCATTCCTTTACCCACAGCAAACTTGTCGCCTGGTAATACAGCTCCCAATTGGGCAAGGCAAACCTTCCTCTTGTAGCAGCTTTAATTTTATTCTTGCTTTTTTACCCTGCCAAATATATTTTAACACAATTCTATTTAAATCTTCAAAAAACTTTTTCCCTAATTGAATAGGAATTGTCTGGAATAAATATAAAACTCTAGACATATATGAATATATTCATCTTAATTGTGGATATTCTCCCAATCAATGATAGTTGCAATTTTTCCCATTTCATCAAGTCTGTCGCAATCTGCTGTTTGAGTTTAACACAGTTATCTTCCTTCAGGGTACTGCTTCTTGGTGCAATATAAATCCCTAAGTTTTTAACTTTGTTCATGACCTGTATTTTTAAAGTTTCTTCCAACTCTTTCTTTTGTCTTGTTAACATATTCTTTGTTAATATCTTTGTTTTGTCTTTATTTATCCTCAGACCTGCTACTTTTCCATATTTTTCTATTTTTTCTATGAATTTGGGTGTTGTTTCCATTGGGTTTTCTAATATAAATACCAGGTCATCTGCAAAAGCTTGCAATTTATATTCCTCCTTTTTAATTTTCATTCCTTTTATTTCTTTTTCTTCTCTGATATTCCTGTTCAACACTTCCAATGTTAACACAAACAGCAGAGGCAACAATGGACAGCCTTGCCTTGTCCCTTTTCTTATATCTATGGATTCTGTTAATTCTCCTTTCACCATCACCTTTGCAGTTTGTTCATGATATATTGTTTCAATGGCTTGGATAAATTTCTTACCAAAGCCCATTTGTATCAGTTGCAGTAAAATAAATCGCCAACTCACATTGTCAAAGGCTTTTTGAGCATCTAGAAACATCAAGGCCATTTGCTTCTCAGGGTGTGCTTCATAATATTCCAGAGTATCCAAAATGATTCTCACATTGTCTTTGGTTTGTCTCTTTGGTAGAAATCCATTTTGATCAGTATGCATAAAATTATTTAAGTATCTTTTAGTCTTTCTGCCAAAATTGAAGCAAAGATTTTATAGTCTGAGTTCAATAAAGATATAGGTCTAAAATTTTTAACTTTCTGCAGGTCTGTACCTTCCTTTGGTATAAGTATAATGTATGCTTCTGACCATGTTTTTGGTATTCTTTTCTTTAACATAACTTCACTCATAACTTTTAGAAGATGAAGATTCAATATTTCCTGAAAAGTCTTTATAGAACTCTGCTGGCAACCCATCTGAACCTGGAGCTATCCCAGCATTCTGGTTTTTTTTTAAGGCTTCTGTTAGTTCCATCATAGTTATATTTCCTTCTAACATTGTTTCAATTTTTTTGGGTATCTGAGGTAAATTTACTTTCTGAAGATATTGCTTGATTTTTCTTCTTCTTGAATATTCTCTTGAAAGTATAGTTTTCCATAGTAATCTTGCATATTTTTTTCCTTCTCCTCATTTCCATAACAAATCTGTCTTTCTTTATTTATCAATTGGCTAATTCTTCTTGCTTCTCTTTCCTTTCTCAGTTTATAAGCTAGCCATCTGCCTGGTTTATTTGCATCTTCAAAGTAATTCTGTTTCACACTTAATTTTTTGTGCTAATTCCTCTTTTTTCCATTAGTCCTATTTTATGTTTAATTATATCCATTTTATTTTTAATGTCTTTTTTTTGTGTGGGGAATTCTGTTAGTCTTTTTCCTGTCTTTTATAGTCATCTTCTAATGTCTCTAATATCTTTTTCTGTTTTATGTTTCTTCTCCTAGTATAACCTATTATCAAGCCTCTTGTGTAGGCCTTCATTATGTCCCAGAGATTCTGTAAAGATGTATCCTCTTTTTATTTTCTTTGAAGAAGAAAACAAGTTCTTTGTCTATATTTGGTATTTTCACTGCCTTGAAATAAAGTAATAAAGGTTGTATTAAAAAAAAAATCTAATAAATAAATGAAATATGCATCCATCATCAACAGGTCTGGAAATAAGAAGAAATCCAAAGCATCTTTTCATTGTGCTGCAAGAAAACACAAAAGCTTTGAAATCTGAATCGCTGTAAATTATAAGCTAATGTTCCCTCTCCTTCATTGGCTATCACCTGTCTGTAACAGCTACCATTCTTGCAATGCAATTAAGATTTAGTTTGATGTCCCTTTTGTCTGTCTCTGAAGACCATGAAACATGCTAAATTGGATGTTTTAATAATAAAAGATGTAGAAATTAAGTAGCAATGCCACTAAAAAGGGTATTGCTAAACATTTGTGAGTGATGCACTCATATTTATTTCACCTCAAAGTTTTGTGGAGGTGAATTGACTTGCCTCCAAAAGGCATTGAGACAAAATGAGACACCTACCTCACACTTCACACTTACCTCAGATACTTTACATGTGAAGAGCTTCAAAGAGTAACAGTGACTGATCTGCACAGGCCTGATAGAGTGAGTTTTCAACTTATATTCATGGTTGGCTACAGTGTTTGATTTTTCTCATTCCCATTTGTCTCAATCCTGAAGATTAGGAATATCAAGCTGGAGACAGGGTGTGAACTGGACAATATTTTTTATTGCATTGTCAGTATAATACTTTTTTTTTTTTTGTTAAAAATGCAGATCATCTACATCCGGGTCATAGTTGTCTCAAAAGATGTTTTTCAAAAGGCAACTGGACTGTTTTTTCTTTGAGGAAGAAGAAGACATCTCATTTCTCATCCAATAATTTTCATCAATTCTGGTAGAATGGTGGGGACTATGGTAGGATTTAGTTCTGACAGGAAGAGGGAGGGGTTGGAAAGATCATATTTCTTTTCAGGCATCTGGTCTTAGCACTCTTCCTGACAGCTCTTGAGGTCACTTGGGGGTTTATCTGTTTTCTCAGTATCGCCTATATCAGAGTGCAAATAGGTGTGGAATTTTCTTTGAACTGCTGAAAGGACTGCCTTATAAACAGGAGATAGGTGGTATCTTATCCCTTTGTTGAGAGATGGCAGCTGAATATTAACATAAATGGCCTCTTTTACCCCTATTTCATACCAATGTTCCTCTCTATCCAAAATGTCTTCAAAAGAGTGACCTTTGTCTTTCAAATGCAGATGGATTGCTGAATCTTGTCCCTATGGCTTTGCTCTCCTATGTTACCAGAAACAGTGAAGCATCTTGGAAAATAATGGATCCAGGATCCTCCTTCTTGCATAGCCTTAATTGTAAAACAAAGGAGAGAAATGATGCCAGCCACAATAAAATTGAGACAAGGAAAATATCAATTAAAACAACAAAATCAGAAGTCTTAAAATATATAAAAATATTTTAACTGAATTAAAAGTCACTAAATTCTCATTTCTGGGATACTTGATAAGCCTATTCCAAGGACCATCAGTTATTTGGCTTTTCTTCTTTGAAATAACAGACAGAATCTTATTTTTTGTGAGCTATTATTCCAAAATGAAATATGTGGGAAATTTTTTCCAATTCAGTCTGAGAGTAATTGCAACAGCCATTCAGAGAATTACACCACTCATAAACTTTGCATAGTATACTACAGCAATAGAGGGTGCAGAAAAACCTTCCTTCCATTTGATCACCTTTCATGTTTCTTCTACTTGAAGTAAGGAAAAAGTGTGCTTCATGGTTGGTGAGGATTTACTATTATAATTATTTGGGAATTGCTTTTGGAATTATGTGTGGGCAGAAAATAAGAATGTTGATAATCTGTCCGGAAAAGGGGGGAGAACATGCATTTGAAAACATTCATTTCTCAAATGGAAGTGTTTTTTACTGTCCCTAGAAATTAATACCTATGGAATTCTTTGTCACCATAATTAGTGAACTGAATTATAAAGTCTCAAAAAGCACTTTGAGATCAATGGCAGAATTTGGACAAAAGGCAGGTTGACATACTTTGTATCAATCTTGCTGAACGGTATCCTTCTGTTTGTGTGAAAATGAAAAAAGAAGCCTCAATCACACCACCTTTATTTGTGTCATGACATCGCTCCAGAGATGGTATTCAGCAGGTTCTGATCGGTTCTGGAGAACTGGAAGTGGAAATTTTGAGTAATTCAGAGAACTGGCAAATACCACCTCTGACTGGAAATTTTACTGTAATGACCCGTAGTCTCTCAAAATAACCCCAAACCCAAAACATATATTAAAGTCCGTTAAGGCCTTCAACTTAACTTCACTGTTTTATTATGCACAGTTTAAAGTCACAAAAGTAAATAATGAGGCAAACAGAAAAACAAAACAAACCGCATTGATGAGAGTTCCGGAGCAAGCCGAAATAACTAATCATAAACTCCAGGAAAATAACCAAGATAAGTCCATGGAAAGAACGCCAACAAAGATAAACCTCTTTCAAGGTAAACACTAATTGACTCCAGCAATTCAAACTACGTAGTTGAAAACTTATATACATAGCTCCCACTTGCAAGCCATGAGGAGGATCATGGTAATCTCCTCTTGAGTAGACCTCGCTTTTCCTCTCCTCCCTGCGTGACCTAGGATGGATAGGAGATGGGCCCGGATCCTCCTCTGACTGCTCAGCCGGCCTCTGCCCTTCCCCAGCCTCCTCTACCACCTCTAGAGCCACATTCCCATTCCCTGCTGGCTGTTCCTCCTCTTCCTCAGAGTCAGATTCCACCAGGGGCATGACATTTTACAGTATCCCTCCCCAAGCCATGCCCACAGAAACGGTAGTAATTTTTTTTGAATCCCATCATTGCATGCCTAACATATATGTGGGGCCAGTCCTTGACTCATGATACTAATTTCCTTTTTTGATAAAACCATGAGACCTCTGTTACTGAGGAAGGATAGGTAAATATGAAAATAGTACCATAGAAGAGATTGCTTTGAGATCTACCATAAAAATGAAGAAATATGAGGCATACAAATGTAATTAAACCATTGCAGAAAAGGTCCATACAGTAGGCTATTTTCCAAACAAACTCATGATTAAATCTATAGTGGATTCCTATATACATTTCAACCTGAATAATTAATTTAATTCAGCCTTTTTTTAATATTGTTATGTCCTGAGCATGGGCGCAAGGAACAGAGACAAGATATTGAACGGTGACTTCAACTCTTTATTGTGAAATAAGAACAGAGCAAATACTTGGGCAGCAACAGCTCTTTTATGGAGCTGGCTGCTGTCAAAACAACCAATGATTTGAGTTTACTGCTCTCACAAGCGTCCAATCAGAGAGGCCCGTTAACAGCCAATCAGACTGGCCAGAAACGACCAATCACGACTCGCTATTCGTGGGCCAATGAGAAGTGCAGGATTACGAGCCTGCTGCAAAGTAAAGCTATTTAAGGTTGTTACTGATGCGTTGGCTTAGTCCATAACAAATATCATTCTTTGCTTCCCAAAATTGTAGTGCTTGCGGTAAGAACATTACCATGTAATCTGTTATGAATGAATTTCATTTTCATTGTTCAGAAATAATCAGGCTGGAGTACTTTCTAAAGTGCTTCCTTCAATATTTGTTCCTTTTTCTTTTCTTGATTAAAGTATTAACACAGCAACATGTTTCAGCACAGAAACCACAGCTTAGTCATGCTGTTAAAGGCCAGCCTCTTGTGAAGACTCAAACAAGGTTGAAGTATAAACCCACAGAGAAAAATCTCTTTACTTATGAGACATATTTGGCTAACACATAGTTTTTGCCTCTATGTCTCACCTAGGAAAAAAGACATTCTTACAAGCTGACATGAAAAATATTCAGAAGTGGAAGGAGGTGAAATTTAAAATCAAAAGAAAAGTTTCCCTTGGGATATATCCATAGCCGTTGTAATCAATGATTCTAATCTCATTTGCACACATGTCTCTCCAGCAGGGTTGTAGGAGACACTCCAGTATAATTTAAATAAGAATAAAATATTAATTAGTGCATAGCTGAATGGTTTGTCAGGGTTGTGATATCAGCCACACCAGAACTGCCCTCATTTTTTTTAGTTTGCAATTTGCAACAATTGTGATGTCCCCTCAGTCTCCACTGCAAACCCTTTCTTTCTTTCTTTCTTTCTTTCTTTCTTTCTTTCTTTCTTTCTTTCTTTCTTTCTTTCTTTCTTTCTTTCTTTCTTTCTTTTTCTTTCTTTCTTTCTTTCTTTCTTTCTTTCTTTCTTTCTTTTTTTCTTTCTCTTTTTTTCCTCTCTTTCTCTCTCTTTTTCTCTCTCTTTTTCTCTCTCTCTTTCTCTCTCTCTGTCTCCTTCCTCCCTCCCTCTTGTTCATGCATTTCATTTGACTTTCTTGCTGAGCTGGTTAATCAAGAACTCTAAGGGCAAAAATTCCTTAGATCTAGCCATATTAAAATTAGCTGGCCATGATTATTTTAGAAAGCAATTTTTCAGTGATGCCAGTTGTTACATGCTGGAAATCCAAAATAAGATGTATCTCATTTCTTGTTCCATTTTTACATCTGAAATATATCAGGTATATCAGGTATCAATGATCAATATAAATAATCAACCATCAATCTCTAATAGGGACATAATTTTCATACAATAATTTCCTGGTTATATTTTTGGCAACTCTAGAAGGGCTAAAAAAAAAGATTCTAGTCACAAATCTTGCAAAACCACTGCCAGTCACTGACTTGATTTGCACATTATACTTAACTGAAACATAGGAAGAAGTGTTACAGTGGAATCTACAGTAGAATGTGAAGGAATACATAGTCAGCCTTGAAGAAAATATATAGTAACTGTTAGTAAATCATTAGCTTCACCATTTTAATTCAAATAATCTAACAACCGGTTCTCTGCCCTAATAACCAGATGGGTAGGTGTGGCTCGGTGGTCATATGACTAGGTGGGCATGGCCAATTTGACATCACTCACATTGAAGGGTGCTTCACCTTGCCTGGCCTCTTTTATTTGTTCAATCTATATAGCCACATGGATGGTCTCCACTGAGCTTCTGGTATTGAAGCAGACTATGTTCAGGAACTAAGTTCATAGCATGCTGTCCAAGACGTAGGTAGCACTCTTGTTCAAGATCATCATCCCACTCTATGAAGGTGGTATTTCATGATCCTGTTTTGATTGTCTTGGGTAGTCTTAGGTACTATTGCAGAAGTTGTGACTCAGAATGCAAAAAGCCAATGAAGGAAAACTCATCATTGGAAGTGAATTCTTTTGGTGATCACAGTTTTGGGTCTGCAAAGGCATTTTCAGAGACAAGGCAATGTGCCTTGCATGGTCAGAAATCTATCAAACTGCTTTATTCAGTGTGGGGATCACACAGATCTAACTTATTATTTTAGAAGGTCACTGCACCATAAAATTTGAGAAGCCATGCCTTTCCCACACTGACATTGACAGGGTGGCCTTACATAAATGAAGCCTAGAAATGTTCTAAAAAGAACTAAGTAGGTTTCTGTCTAAACAGAGCTGCTCACTCAACCATTAAACTGAACCGATCAGAAAATATTTAGCTTGATGAAAAATGGAGAACTGGCAGGCTTTGGCTGGTACTCTCAGAATGTAGAGAGCTATTTTTTTTGCTGCAGCTCTTATCTTCTGGCAGGAATATAGTAATAGCATTTTAAGTGGTATCTTGTATGCAGTGGATACAATGCAAGTTTTGAAAAAAATTTGGAAAGAGTGCTATACTGCTTATGTGAACACAATACCTCTCTATTGTTATTAAAACAGCCAGCTTCTGCATGAACCAAGAAAAAAAAAAGCCACTGCTTTAAGGAGTGGACTCATTAAAATGAATGCAGTTCAAGTCAACCATTAAAAAGAATATTAGAGTTTGGAGGATAAAATGTTTTCACGCCACCAACTCCACATAATAACTGAAGGAATGAAGAGTGATTTCTCTTCCTTTATATAGTATAGAAGCTATAAGGGCTGCTTGGTTGCAAATCAGCAACAGCATCAAGTTCAATAACTAGGAATTATTAAGGATCGATTAGTGTTACTGATTTGTGCACAAGCCATTTCCTCTATAATGTTAGTGGCTATTTTTCAGCAATGTATGCTAAAAAAAATTATTAAATTTATAAGCTGCCCACTTTACTACCCAAAATGACTCTGGGTGGCTTATAATATAATAAAATTATAAATATAAAAACATTAAAATTAATATGAACTAGATAAAAACTAAAAACCAAAAGCATGAGGAGTATAAAGGTGAGATCTTCTCTATTACTCCAGCAAACACCTTCAGTGTAAAGCATGCCCATTTGGCCCAAAGTCAGCTGGCCAGAACCAAGTTTTAAGACCCTTCTGGAAGGCCATAAGGGTGGGGGTGGATCTCAGCCCTAGTAGCAAGATATTCCAAAGTGCGGGGCTATGGAAGAAAAGGTTCTTTGCCAAAATTCCTTGCTTGAACAGGGTCTGCAACATGCTCAGAGCCAATAACTTGTTATGCATCTAATGAATATGCTCCAGGAAATAGTTTTTTAAAAAATCAAAAAAGTCAGTTAGAATAGTGTGAATAAAGTTTTGTCTGGTTTTTATATGTTGATGCCTAGAAAACCTAGGTGAAGCTTTGATCATACTGCTGCAGCCATCACCCCAACTTTGTTTTACCCTTACTCTATGGACATTCCTAAGTATGCAGTCACAAGGCTTTTATGAAAGACAGGAACAGGTCTGGTGGCTCTGGTTTTATCACACAAGGAAAGGAATCTGGCAAACCATGTAGCTTACTATGTCATTTGAGCAACATTCATAGAACAAATGTCTTAATCATAGTTAAGAGTTTCCACACTTGGACTGTTCTTTAAATGCAGTTTGGATCTTCTGGCTTATAGTTTGCTGGAAACTATTTCTCATCCAATGTTGATGGGGAGAGAAAAAAAAAATTATGGAAAGTACAGCATGTGATAAATTTCTTTTAACATATCCTTCTGTATAAATACAGAGAAGAATTGAAAATCTGGTAGAACCTCAATGTCGTGCTACTTGTTTGTTATGATGAGTATGTTATTCACTTGCCATGCTTTTATAAGATAAAATAAAGCATGTTTTTATAATGATGGCCTACACTCTCTTCAAACTTGATATTGTTTAAATATGTTTAATTGCAGTTTCATAATCCTAGCTGGCATGGGTTATGGAAATTGTAGTTCAAGGAAAGATAATGGTATACAAACAAGAGAAAGAGAGGATCTTTAATTTTTTCTTTAATTACTAAGAAAAGAAGATTGTCTCAGCTCTGTCTAATATCATGCTGGTTAGTTTGAGTATTTCCGAAATCAAATAGTATCCTCTCTAAACCAATACTATGATCGCAAATCAGGGAAAACAACTATGCCCAAATGTTTTCATATAACTAGATCTAAAAGGAAACATGATAGCTATAATATAATAATTACTAAATGTTTTAGTGTTTGACATATTGGGTTGAAAGAAAACATGGAGATAAAATATGACTTTCTGATAGAGTAATATTTATCAGAAATATATTGCTCAGTTACATCAAATTGAAGCTATGGACAAGAAATTTTATTCAAGCTGCACAATAATTTAGTAGCAGTTGATTCCCACTAAGATATATAGTAGTTTTGCAGAACATATTGTTTATTCCTTAGAGTGATGTCTCATTCATGATAATATCATGTACTGTAATAACAGTAGGTACTACAGTATGTTTACACAGCACTATAAATCAGGGGTGGGATTCAAATTTTTTAATAACCAGTTCTGTGGGCATGGCTTAGTTGGTGGGTGTGGCTTGGTGGTCATGTGACTGGGTGGACATGGCTTGGTGGTCATGTTACTAGCTGGGCGTGGCCTCAACATCATTCACCTCAAGGCACGCATCTCCTCACCTGGCCTCTTGTGACTGTGGGGATGCTGCAACAGTTGTAAGTGTGAAAAATGGTCATAAGTCACTTTTTCAATGCCATTGTAACTTTGAATGGTCACTCCACACAAGCAAAATACCAGCAAAGGAGGAGAAAAAAAACTCCAGAGAAGTTCCAGAAACAGGAAGTCTAGTCCTGCCAAGAATGTAATAAGGGTTAATGGAGAGGCAGTTTCTGTAAGCAACACCAGAATGTTTCCTTCCTGCCTTCCTTACAGGATTAGGCCAGTAATTTCTTCTAACAACCTGTTCTCCGAACTGTTTATAATGTTAACAATCGGTTTTAGCAAATAGGTGCAAACTGGTAGAATCCCACCCCTGCTATAAATTGCTCAATATGTATATATATTAGCCCAATAAACAATATATATTGCCCTTCACCCTTTTTGTGATTTTAACTATGCATACAAAACAGACAAACATATATTTTTAGTTTTTCCACAACTAAACCAATGCATTATAATTCAAAATTACTACTGTAGTAGTGTATTAATTGGCTTCTGGAGTGCAAAATCTGCTACACTATTTTAGGGACTCAGTTTTGAAAATATATCTCACAGCACAGATAAAAAGAATCTCATTGTTTCCATTTGAATAAGATGCTTCTGTAAGTATAAAACAACACGATTGTTGCTTAAGAAGTAAGTGTTCACACCAATCACAAAATTCAGTTTGAAGTGGGATGGGGGCAGTCAGCAAAATCATCAAGATGGTGACTTCAATCATGAGATAAAAACTTGCCTTTTTGATGAGCTTTTTTAAAAAATAATTCTAGTGGTAGATGTAAGTGGCTTAGATCTGGCCTGGAAATGAAGAAATTGGAAATTGGCCTGCTACTCTCCTCAAGAAACAATTCAGAAATCTAGCCCTTCCATGTTTCCCCTGTTGATGTAAGATCTTAATTTGCATCTAAATTGGGAAATCTAAAACTTTCATACCTTTTACTGATTATTGGAGCCACAAATTCCTTGTTCAACAGAACTAGATGAGGTTTTTGGGAAAAGTAGCTCCTTATGGGAAGATGACATGGGGGAGAAAAGAGACAGATAGACTCAGGCAATAAGGATTCATTATTTTTTAGCCTTAATTAGAAGAAGTATGGAAGAATGTTAATTCTGTGCATATCTATATAAAAGTAACTTTCACTGTACTCAGTAAGACTTTCTTTCAGGTAGGTAGGTAAGCAGGCTAGATTCATAACAAACCCACAGTGGACCTAATATTTTGATGTTCTGCAAGTTAATAAATGCCTTTTGTAATTCAGTGATGTACCCAGATGAAAATCAATGGGTAAAGTGTAGAGATGTCATATTTGTATAAAATTAAATCCAGCAATAATGCCAGCTTGAATGCTAAGAAAAAGTTGCAATGTCCATCAATCATTATATAAATATTAATCTTTCTCTGGATGTGATTAAAAACCCTACACACAGTGGAACCAGTTATAAAAATGAAATAGCTTTAACAGAACATACTACTGTGCTATCTTCAACAATTTATGGTGAAACAATGAAGCAAAGGGTGTATTAAATTTGTATTTGAAAATTATCCATCTTTTTTGAGTTACTCATTAAATTGGGAAGGATTTAAGAAGAATGGTACTAGAAGGAAAGATGGGTGTCGGTCATGGGAAGGAGAAAGGTGTAAACATTTCTGCATGGGCAATATATTACATTTATTGTAAAAAAAATTATGAGTGAAAACATTTTGCTTTGTGACAAGGAAAAAATGCAAGCTCTTAAATCAGTAATACAGCTTCCCGTACTTTCAAACTGAAAAACAGTCATAAATATAAAAATAATCATAAATCTGATTTTGTTGGTTTTCCTCATTTCTGTAATTTAAAACCATTAACTCTTATTTACTTCAGAAACATTTGGATTCTTATCTAGGCAGTCTATCAAGGTGACACAGAGGACCGAAGTCCTGCATCTTTAATAGTTGAACACTTGTAGACATATCAACACAGTAATTTTTTTTTCTTACTATGTAACTAGTCAGTTTTAGCTGTTGAAATGTCTTTTGCTCTATTTTGTATTAGTAGGTCAAATTTAAGCCTGCTTCTTTAATTGTAATCATTAGTTCCTTTTGGTTGCTTCCTTTAGTCCCCTTTTTGTAACTAACTGTTAGTCTGTGCTCCCTTTAGATCCCAAGAAAGAAATACTCAGACTCCATGGTGTAGAGCAAAGTTATCCTTTTACTGGAAAATAAAGTGGAAGCTACAAATCAATTCTGAAACTGAGAAATTGGTGAGTAGAGTACACATACAAAGAAATAGAATTGCTCCTACCCCCCCAAAGTTCAAATGATTCTTCCAATTAAAACTTCTGAATAAGCTCATGCGGTTTCTTCTCAAATGGCCTTGACACATTTTGATAAAAGTTCGCAGTTGCGCAAAAGAGGACAGAAAATAGCCAAGAAACAGAAAGTTAAAGAAAAGAATCCCCCCTCCCCTTGCTAGCCCAGCAAAGGAATGCAAAACACCTCCAGCCTTCTTCCCCTCCAAAGTCCCCCCTCCCACCATTGTCATGACAGCCGAAAGAAGCAATAGCAGAAAAGCAACAGTGGAAAATATCTTGAGGCTGACATTCGGACTCCCTAGAAAAAGGACATTAGTCCCTATAAGAAAAAATAACATAATTACATGTTAACAATGATATACATTTCTATGGTTTATCAGGGTATTTGGCATAAAATTTCTTTAACAGTTCAGGAGCTCTAAGGTCTTTCTCATTTACCGATTCAGAATGGGACGGAGGAAAATGTTTCCAAGCTACAAGATATTGGGTATGACCCCTCCATTTTCTAGAGTCTAGAATTTCTTTAATTTCAAAATGCTGTTCACCCTCAATTAACAATGGTATGGGGGTATCAGACTGGGTCAGTCTCAAGGTACAGGTATGTTCTGTTTTCAACAAACTGATGTGGAAAACTGGATGAATACGACGAAGAGTCTTTGGTAAAGTCAGTTGAACAGTCACAGGATTTACAATCCTCTCAATGGGAAAAGGTCCCACATACTTAGGACCCAACTTCTTCGATTTTTGGGTAGTCTGCAAATACTTGGTTGAGAGGAATACTTTATCACCCACTTGATTTGACATCTGTGGGGCTCGCTTTCTGTCAGCAAATTTCTTATGAGATTGGTGCGCCTCGTCCAAAGCTTTGCGGGCGACCGGCCAATTAAGTTGAAGTTGAGATATCCAATCACTCAACGACTGGACACTTGGTTTTTCACCAGGCAGTTCAGGTATGGGCACAAAATCTTGCCCCGTTGCTATTTTGAAAGGAGTAAACCCCGTACTACTGTGAACAGAGTTATTATATGCTACCTCCACAAAAGGTAGTAGATCCACCCAGTTGTCTTGCTGATAATTTATGTAACTTCGGAGGTATTGCTCTAGTACCCCGTTAGTTCTCTCGCAAGCCCCATTAGTTTGGGGATGGTGGGCGGAGCTTAAGCTTTGGGTGGAGCCTATTAATTTCAAAAATTCCCTCCAGAAATTCGAGGTAAATTGGACTCCTCAATCAGAAACTACACGCTCAGGTATACCATGCAACCTGTAGACATGAAGAATGAACAGCCTGGCCAATGACCTCGCCAAAGGGATCTTTGAGCAAGGGATGAAGTGGGCTTGTCTGGAGAACAAGTCAGTCACCATCCAAATGACTGTGTGTCCACGGCTCTCGGGTAGATCTACTATAAAGTCCATGGAAACTTCCTTCCAAGGAGCAGTTGGTCTGGCCACATTTTGCAGCAGCCCTGGTGCCTTACCAGGAGGTCTTTTTGCTGAGGCGCAAATCGGACAACTCACCACATAAGTCTCAATGTCCCTTTTCAACGAAGGCCACCAAAACTGCCATTTCATCAAATGTAGGGTCTTCACAAACCCAAAATGACCAGCCACCTTGGAATCATGAGTTTGTTGCAATATATGGCTTCTCAGGTTTTGAGGTACATACAACTTCACCACCATCCAGGCTAGACCATCTCGAACGGTGCAGTTATTCGCATTTGCCAGAAACCATTCATCCATCTTCAAAGCCTCCTTAAACCGTTCCATCAGGTCAGTGGACAGATCCCTCTCCCGGTTTCTTTTTTGCGCGTGGGTAACTACAGGGGCAGCCAGTTGTGTAGTGGACACGATTGGCCTTATCACTTCTTTACGGGTACTGTTGTATTGAGGCATTCTAGATAAAGCATCTGCCATAAATTTTTTTCCCCCTGGGATATATTTCAAGGAGAAATTGAATCACTTGAAAAACTGAGCCCACCTAACTTGCTTAGAGGATAGCTTCTGAGGGATTTTTAAAGCTTCTAGATTTTTATGGTCAGTCCACACTTCAAATGGGTGTTTCGCTCCTTCCAGAAAGTCCCTCCAAGCTAGTAAAGCCCAACGGACTGCAAACACTTCCTTCTCCCAAACGGCCCATCTCCTTTCAGTCTCAGTCAATTTACGAGAGGTGTAAGTGCACGGTTGTAGTGTCCCCTTCTCGTTTAATTGAAGTAAGACTGCCCCCACCGCCGCATCACTCGCATCAGCTTGGATCACAAAAGGGGCATCCATGTCTGGGTGTTTCAGTACTGGTTCTGCAGCAAAAAGTCTCTTAAGCTTTTCAAATGCAGCTTGGCACTCCATGGTCCAATTCAATGGTTGGCTGGGCTTTGGTTTCAATTCCCCCTTTGTTTTCAGGAGGTTGGTGATGAGCATGGCTATTTTAGCAAAAGACGGGATGAATTGCTGATAAAAGTTGGCAAATCCCAGAAAACTTTGAATCTGTTTATGGGTTCTCGATGGGGCCCAGTCCAAAACAGCTCGCACTTTCTCTGGGTCCATCTCAATGCCCTCGGGGGAGATACGATATCCCAAGTAGTCGATTTTTTCTTGATGGAACTCACATTTGGATAGTTTGGCGTACAATTTGGCGGCCCTCAGCTTGTGCAACGCAGAGCATACAAGTTTCACATGTTCGTCTCTAGTCTCCGTGTAGATAAGAATATCATCAAGGTATACTAGAACCCCTTTGTATAAATGTTCATGAAGCACTTGATTGATCAGTTGCATGAAAACAGCAGGCGTCCCCTGTAAGCCGAAAGGGAAAACACTGAACTGGAAACAACCCATTGGAGAGTTGAACGCAGTCTTCCACTCGTCTCCCTCCTTTATCCGGATTCAGTAGTACGCCTCCCTCAAGTCCAGCTTTGTGAAAATCTTCCCCTTTGCCAGGTGGGCGAACATGTCCTTCATCAGAGGGAGGGGGTACATGTTCTCTACGGATACTGCGTTCAGATTTCTATAGTCCACTACCAGACATTTGGAGCCATCTTTCTTCTCGTGGAACATCACAGGGGCCGCCACTCGAGGTCTGGCAGGCATGATGAAACCCCATTGCAAGTTCTTGTCAGGAAATGCCCTCAATTCCTCCAACTCCTCCGGTGTCATTGGATACATCTTCGGTTTCGAAAGCGTCACCCCCGGCAGGAATTCAATGCTACAATCGGTCGACCGATGGGGGGGAGCTCGTTGGAAGCCTCTTCACTAAACACCTCTCTTAAGTCCCAATACTCCTTCGGGATTTTCTCCTCCCCTTCCATGTGTTCGGCACCTGTAGAAGCTATCTCGGTGGGTACCTGGGACTTCGGATGGGAGTTCTCCTCCCCTTCCAGATAGGGTTGCTCCTCCCCTTCTGGTGGCCGATCGGTGTGGATGCGTATCCATCCCTCTCTCTAGTTCACATTCCATTTCTGAAGCCAGGGTAATAATATTTGGGGCTGTTCCATCCCAGGGGCCACAATAAAACACAGGGTCTCATGGTGGTTTCCCATGGTCATTTCTAGTGGTTCTGTTATAAAATGTGTGGGGCAACCTCCCGCCACCGATCCATCCAGTTGGCAGAAAAATATGGGCGTTCTTAAAGTTCTCAGTCCTATGCCCATACCTTTAACTACTTTCATGTTAATTACACACCTCGTGCACCCCGAGTCCAATAAGGCCAACATCACTCCCTCAGTCCCAGAGGTGGGCTGCCTTAACTTTATTGGGATGGTCATGGGCCCTTGGTTAGGACTTACTGGGACGTCATCTTCCGAGTCAGTCTCGTTCTCGTCGAGTGGGGTTGGAGGTCCCAGCTCCTCTCCCACCGAAAGGGCAACCTCTACAACTTCTCTTGCCTTCAGTCCGGTCTCACGGGGTTTGGTTGAGGGGTTTTTGGGCTTCCTCCCAGGGCCCCGCGCTTTCGGTGTGTTTGTCTTTACCCGGCAATCCGCCATCTGGTGGCCCTCCTTCCCACAACGGAAGCATGCCGTGGTCTTGGCTCTTGCTGCCATCCCTCCCGGTTGGGGGTTTGAAGTCTCTCGGAGACGTGGGGGGAGCGGTTTTCTTCTTTGGGCTAGATCAATGTCCACCTCTTCCGCCAACAAGTACCACGACTGTAAATCATGGGGGTCCCTTCTGGAGATGCACATGTGGTATACATCTTCATTTAAGCCATCTTTGTAGGCTTCCACCAGAGCCTCCTGGGACCAACCTTGGATGTGGTATGCCAGCTGCCTGAATTCTTGGGTGTAGTCTGCCACCGATCTCCCCCCTTGGACTAGGGTCTTCATTCTGATCCTGGCCTTTCTTTCTCTCCTCAAACCTTCTCCTCAGTGCAGTCATGAAAACATCAAGGTTTCGCAGTTGGGGGGAGTTATCATTGTACAAAGTCACCACCCAGTCTGCTGCCATCCCTTCCAGGGTTCTGGTGACACATCTCACTTTGGCTGCTTCAGAGGTGAACTCCCGCTTTTGGTTCCTTCCTTTAGTCCCCTTTTTGTAACTAACTGTCAGTCTGTGCTCCCTTTAGATCCCAAGAAAGAAATACTCAGACTCCATGGTGTAGAGCAAAGTTATCCTTTTACTGGAAAATAAAGTGGAAGCTACAAATCAATTCCGAAACTGAGAAATTGGCGGGTAGAACACACATACAAAGAAATAGAATTGCTCCCACCCCCCTAAAGTTCAAATGATTCTTCCAATTAAAACTTCTGAATAAGCTCATGTGGTTTCTTGTCAAATGGCCTTGACACATTTTGATAAAAGTTCTCAGTTGTGCAAAAGAGGACAGAAAATAGCCAAGAAACAGAAAGTTAAAGAAAAGAATCCCCCCTCCCCTTGCTAGCCCAGCAAAGGAATGCAAAACACCTCCAGCCTTCTTCCTCTCCAAAGTCCCCCCTCCCACCGTTGTCATGACAGCCGAAAGAATTAATAGCAGAAAAGCAACAGTGGAAAATATCTTGAGGCTGACACTAACCTTCAAGGTCTCATCCTATCATTTTTAAAAAGAATTCAAAAGAAAGGCATTTTACCATGGGAAATATTTTTATATTAATTCAGAAATCTTATTTCAAATCCATCTGGACCATTATAGTCTTTTGTAATTTTACAAAATCAAAGTTGAAACCCCTAATTTGCTACTTTATTTCAAAAGAATTGTTTAAAATATTAAACTTTTCTTTAATTTTTTTTTTTGCTTAGAATTGAAGGAAACTTGTAAAACATGTTGATCCAAAGTTATCTAACAGCTGAAAAGTAGTTAGCAAGCAATTTCCAAAAGTTATTTTAAAAGGAACTTGGTAAGTTCTTTTTCATAGGTGAACTCAATGTCCTTAGAAAAGGAACTGACCAGTTTGAGTGAAGATGGCTTCTCTTCTCCCCCAGAGTTCTAAGCCTACCACAGACCACTGTCTTGTAGTTTCCTTGTGAGGAGCACCTGTGTGCAATCTCAGATTCTCTTCTTATTCACAAAGTAATTACAAAGAATTGGTCTACTTGCCAGATCTTCATTCCCTTGGGATCATTGGCTCTGCTTTTCATGGAGCTTTTCAGTCTGCCATTTCTTCCCAGAAGTTCTGATAGTGAATTCATACTCAAAGTGCATTCATTCTTCTTTAGCCATACAAAAAGAATAGATGTCAACAAACCTTTCAGAACATCAAGTTTTTCTGAAGCACAATATGGCAGATGGAACTTCAAAACAAGTAAGTGATGATTAGGCATGCTCAGTGACCTCGAGAGCTGTTTCAAACAGGGATTTGAGAACCTCAATGTAACTGGAGTTCTGCAGTTTATTAATCTATTGACTGTCTTTCAAGTGAATTAGAAAACTGATATTCTAATTCACCAGTGATTCTCAGTGAATAAGTTATTATTTAACACATGTTCAGAGTGAATATTTAGTAAAAGTAAGTATAGTATTTGTAAGCAGTATATTTTTAAGAGACTCCTTTTCCATCCAACTAAAAATTTAGACTAGGACTGTGAATTAGAAAAAGAAGAGTTGTCTATTCAATATGATCATTTTTAAGAACATGAAATGGAAAAGACTGAGGATGTTGGTAGAACTTTAACTGGAAAAAATGGAGTGGGATATCCTGAAAGATAAGATATAATATATGATTTAAAATTTTGTTACAAAATAATCTGAAGTACTAGATGGCCAATTTTATTTTTCCTTAGTGTAAGCTAAGGAGTTTTTATTCCCTTGGTTTCATGTCCTGGAAAGTATCTTTAACCCAACAGAGATTAATTATAGTAGGAAGAAAAGAACATTTTTGCTTCATTCCATTTTTGTTGCTTCTCATTACTCTCTTTATGGCTCCTGTTTCTGATTTTATGTTTAATTAGGAACATTTATAAAAGAATAATTCAAGAACTGGAGAAAGCACAATCCTTCAGTGGGTTAGAATCTTCTTTCTAAATATTTTTGTACATGCATGCCTAAATAATCAAACAATGGTAATATGCGTTTCCCATTGCTACATCAATTTTATACATACATACATACATACATACATACATACATACATACATACATAATATATCCTGAATTATATAAACCCTTGTAAGTATTAGAACACTGTGAAGATGATTGCAAAGCTATGCTACTTTTTCTTTTGCTTAAAAAGCTATTTTAACTATTTGCTAATAGGAAACCATCAACATAATTAGAAAGCATATTCAACAGAAGACACATCAGGATGGTTTTTGCCTATATTCTAAGAAGGAATTCAGCTGATTGACCATATTGTTCTCCATTACCCTATTTACTTAGTTTACGTAAGAATTTAAATTTGCATAAATCCAAATTTGCAGAAACTGACAAAAAAAAAAAAAAACCCAGAAAGTTTTATAGCACTTTTTCTGAATTTAAAATTTTATTAAATGTTTATTAAATGAGCTCATGAAAGCTTATGGCTTATATCTTTTTTACTGAGAAATTGTACTAGCAAACTCCTGATTCTTTGTTATTGTAAGACTAGCAGATTCTCCATCTACAATGATGAAATGACAAAAATTCCTTTCTCTTCCTGTACATCCATCAGATGATGATTTTTAGGAATGTCACAACATTTTGTAAATTGTGAATGTAGTCCAAATTCTTTACACTAGCATAATGTATTGTATTATTGTATTTTAATAATCTGCTTTATGAAAAAGTTAACAATAAATATGCCAGTATCTCATTAGTTATTAACTCTGAAGTAGAATATTTACTACTAGGTTTCATAGATTTCTAATTGTACTATTAAATCTATTTTAATATTTGTGTATATGTTGTACATGTGTGTATATGTGCATGTATATGTATGCATTAAAAATAAATTCTGGGCTATTTTTTTAGTATATTTTTATATTGTTGTTTATAGCTCAGGGTCTATGGATTGGGGACATAATAGAAATTGTAAAATAAAGAAATTCTAAATGTCTGAATGTTAAGTTGCTTATTTAATGTAAGTGACAATTTGTCTATAGAATATTCATTTTATAATTTAAAACTGTGTTTGTATAAATTTACAATTTGGTTTTGCCTCAATTGTGTACCAACCTTAACTCAATGTATGCAGATTATGCATAAAAACAAACAGTTTGTATATATTTTACAGATCAATAGCAGTAGCAAAATGACATTTTGTCTTTCAGTAATCCAATGACTTGGCAGACTGTCTCTGCTACCGAGGAAACAAAATGGGTGTAAATACCAGTGCTTTCTGGGAATAATGCTTGTTAAACATTGGCTTTATCAGATTCTCCTCTATCTTGTTTGAAATTCCTCTCATTTCATGCTGTTGGCCAGCAGTATTAAAAAGCAAATAGTTCATTTCACATTTGTATTCTCCTAGCATGAATTACATGCAGATTAAAAATAGGGGGGGGGGGGCTCTTATTTGAAATTGCCAGATTCAATTCCTCTTGTGTACTGTAGATGTTTCTCATTGGGGTTAGCTGAAGTGGGAGACATAAATTCCTACAGATTTTCACAGACCTTGTTTATACTTTCCTTATTTTGTTTACTTCTACTTTCCTTATTTTGTTTACTTCTAAGGCTAATCTTCCCCAGCTTTGGGTATATTTTGTGCAAATGTGAAATGAAAAACAAACTTGCTACCATTCAGAGTCACTTGCAGCCAGCAGTTGCTGGATTTGTGAGCCCTGCAGAAATAAATTTTTATTTTTTCTCCAGTGATTCCTTCCTTCTTGTCTATTTAGTGGTTTCAAATTTTAGTGAGCCTTTCAGCACTATCTGTCAAGATATTACTGCATTTCTGCCAGGGCAGCTCAAGACATTTTGCTGCCTAATGAAAAGAATAAATATTAGGCCTATGCAAATTGTGTAAAATCTAGTTTGAATCACCAGTTTGGAAATTCCATTTGCTCTGATTCAATAACTCAGACTAATTCTGCCAATCAAATCATCAAATCAGACTTACTCAATTCAGATTTCCAAATCATTTTTACAAGCTGTTTCTGCACATAGCCAGAAGCATCCAAATAATCCAAACCAAATTTAAATTGATTTTTTGATTCAAAAAATTAATTCAGTGTGGAAATCAAATTACTGTGGAATCCAATCTCCAAACAAAAAGTTTTTTTTAGCACTACGATAATTACCACTGATGTAGTGTCTTCCTTCTTGCTTGGTCAGCATATAACTAAAAGAGCCCTAAGCAATCTTGTGACACTCACAGCTCTTTTCTAATATTTTCAGTTCCTATCTGTGACACTTGCCTGATTACCATTTACTCCTTCTCCCAAGCTTCTATTTGCTTCATGATACTAAAAATACCAGGAATATAGAGTCCTTCAATCTCCCTGATTTTGAACTATCCTTAAATATCACATTTCGGTTCTTACTATGTTACAGAGCCCCTGATTATGACATCAAACATGCAAACAAGCTAAATACACTGTTAACATGGACAGCATCCTGGCCACACTCTTTTATCTTTCTTGGTGACTTCAATCTACCTAATATTAACTGGACGCTGAACGAATTTACTACTGAACCCACACATGCAACCTTCTACAATGCAGTAACAAATCTGGGATTAGAACAACAAGTAACTAACAACACTAGACTTAAAAACTGCCTCAATCTCATCTTCTGCAATAGTTTGAATTCAATTTACGGAATACAAATTAAAGAACCCTTTTCCAACAGTGACCACAACGTGATTGACTTTTGTCTTAACATACGTCCACACAAAAATCATCACAATGACAAAATCCCCAATTATAACTTCAAAAAAAAGGCAACTATGATCTTATAATCAACGATCTCTCTTTCCTTGATTGGCAATTTCTATTCACTGGATGCAATACTGTTGAAGACTATTACAACATATTCTTACTCGAAATCAAAAGAGCAATCAAACTATATGTACCAATAACAACTCCCAAGAACAGATTACCCATAACAATAAGGAAGCTTCAATCCAAAAAGAGATCACTTTGGCGAAAAAACAGATCTGGTCACATTGCCAACTTCAAAAGCCGATACAAAAATTTATGCCATCAGATAAAAACTGAATGCATACTTATCACATTAAACAAGAGGAAAACCTTCTACTCACAAATTCCACCTGTGCGTTCTACAATTTTATAAACAACAAACTAAAAAACTCAAAGTCCATCCCACCCCTGAAAGGACCTAATGGCAAAGACTGCAACAATGACACTATTAAAGCCAACCTCTTTAACACATTCTTTGGCTCAGTATTTGTAAACAGCAATGGATCATGCCCGGTATTTCCTAGTCGAATCACAGACAACTACAATGATCTAATACATATAGATTTTACAGAAGACAATGTTGAAAAAGCACTGCGCAATCTACAACCATCTCTATCTATTGGACCGGGCAGAATATGTGCCTACTTCTTAAAAAAGCTACCCGCTGCCATAACTGAAGCTTTAAGCATAATCTTTGAAAAATCTTTCAGGACCAGCTCCTTGCCAAAACTATGGTCACAAGCCACAGTCATCCCCATCTTCAAAAAGGGAGATGCCAGCCTTGTTGAAAATTACATACCAATCTCTTTATGCTGCGTCACCTGTAAAGTCATGGAATCAATTATTAACCAATCCATTATCCTCCACTTAGAAACAAACAACCTATTCTCTAATAAACAATCTGGTTTTAGGAAAAAACTATCATATAATCTGCAACTCTTACACTGCTAAAACATATGGACTACACAACTCAATCAGGGCAAAGCAATAGGTGCAATCTACATAGACTTCTGTAAAACCTTTGATTCAGTGGTACACAACAAACTACTCCTAAAACTAAAATATTACAGTATCTCTGGACAACTGCATAACTGAATAGAAGCATTCCTGTCAAACAGACAACAAATGGTCAAAATTAGGCAGTGTCCTATCAAATTCTGTACCTGTCAACAGTGGTGATCCCCAAGGAGTGTTCTAGGACCAACTCTTTCCATACTCTACATAAATGACCTCTGTGATCATATCAAGAGCAACTGCGTTCTCTTTGCTGATGATGTAAAGCTATTCAACACCACAGACAATACTGCTGCCCTTCAAAAAGACCTTGACTATGTATCAGAATGAGAAAACAAATGCCAACTTCAAATCTCAACAAATAAATGCTCTGTCCTACATATTGGCAAAAAAATCCAGAAAATAAAATACTAGGCTGAATCGTCAAGATCTTGTTGATGATCCAAACTCTGTCAAGGATCTTCGAATACTCATCTCTAATGACCTAAGTGCTAGAGCCCACTATAAGTACATAGCCAAAAAGGTGTTAAGAGTTGTTAACCTGATCTTACATAGCTTTTTCTCTGGTAATATTACACAACTAACTAGAGCATACAAAACATTTGCTAGACCAATGCTCGAATACAGTTCATCAGTCTGTAACCCACATTACGTATCTGATATTAGCACAGTTGAGAAAATACAGAAATATTTCACAAGAAGAGTTCTCCATTCCTCTACTCGTTGTAGAATACCTTATGCCACCAGACTCGAAATTCCAGACCTAGTAAACCTAGAACTACGCAGTCCGATCTAAGTATAGCATATAAAATCATACATTGCAATGTCCTCTCTGTCAATGAATACTTTAGCTTCAACCATAACAACACAAGAGCACACAATAGATACAAACTCAAGGTTAACCACACCAAACTTGATTGCAGGAAATACAACTTTAGCAACAGAGTGGTCAATGTCTGGAATACTCTACCTGATTCTGTGGTGTTTTTTCAACAAACCCCCAAAATTTTAACCTTAGACTGTCTACTATTGACCTCACCCCTTTCCTAAGAGGTCTTTAGGGGGCGTGCATAAGTGTACCAACGTGCCTACCGACCCTGTTCTATTGTTTCTTTTATTTTTTATTTTTCTTATATGTGTCCATGTATTCATAACTACTTTTACTTATACCTATTATCTTGTAAGCAATTGACAAATAAAAATAAATAAATGAATAAAAACAAATTTTGTTGTCTGATTGCGAATGTTTCATTAATCAACTGGGTAGTATCATCAGTGCTAGTGAGTATAGGATTCACTTATACAGCTTATATAGGTGAAACTCAAAAAATTAGAATATCATGCAAAAGTTCATTTATTTCAGTAATGCAACTTAAAAGGTCAACCTAATATATGAAATAGACTCATTATATACAAAGCAAGCCATGATGTGCCATAATTGAGATGATTATGGTTTATAGCTCATGAAAACTCCAAAGTCACAATCTCATAAAATTAGAATATTGTGAAAAGGTTCAATATTCTAGGCTCAAAGGGTCTCACTCTAATCAGCTAATTAAGCCATTACACCTGCAAAGGGTTCCTGACCCTTTGAAGGGTCTCTCAGTCAGGTTCAGTAGGAATCTCAATCATGGGAAAGACTGCTGACCTGACAGTTGTGCAGAAAACCATCATTGACACCCTCCATAAGGAGGGAAAGCCTCAAAAGGTAATTGCAAATGAAGTTGGATGTTCCCAAAGTGCTGTATCAAAGCAATTAATAGAAAATTATGTGGAAGGGAAAAGTACGAAAGAAAAAGGTGCACAAGCAGCAGGGATGACCGTAGCCTGGAGAGGATTGTCAGGAAAAGGCCATTCAAAAATGTTGGGGACTTTCACAAGGAGTGGACTGAGGATGGAGTCAGTGCATCAAGAACCATCACACACAGACGGATCCTGGACATGGGCTTCAAATGTCATATTCCTCTTGTCAAGCCACTCCTGAACAACAAACAACATGAGAAGCATCTTACCTGGGTTAAAGAAAAACAGACCTGGTCTGTTGTTCAGTGGTTCAAAGTCCTCTTTTCTGATGAGGGCAACTTTTGCATCTCATTTGGAAACCAAGGACCCAGAGTCTGGAGGAAGAATGTAGAGGCACACACTGCAAGATGCTTGAAGTCCAGTGTGAAATTTCCAGAGTCTGTGTTGATTTGGGGAGCCATGTCATCTGCTGGTATTGGCCCATTGTGTTTCATTAAGTCCAGGGTCAACGCAGTGGTCTATCAGGAGATTTTGGAGCATTTCATGCTTCCTTCCACAGGCGAGCTTTATGGGGATGCTGATTCATTTTCCAGCAGGACTTGGCACCTGCCCACACTGCCAAAAGCACCAAAACCTGGTTCAATGACCATGGACTATTGTGCTTGATTGGTCAGCAAACGTGCCTGACCTGAACCCCATAGGGAATCTATGGGGCATTGCCAAGAGAAACATGAGAGACATGAGACTGAACAATGCAGAAGAGCTGAAGGCTGCTATTGAAGCAACCTGGTCTTCCATAACACCTCAGCAGTGTCACAGGCTGATAGCTTCCATGCCACGCCATATTGAAGCAGTAATTGCTGCAAAAGGGGCCCAACCAAGTGTAAAAAAATCTCTATACCACAATCCAGGCAAGCATCTGGCCACAAACGGACCCCCCCAATGCCTCCAGCCCAAACATGCCCCAGCCAGCTACCCAAATAAAACCTAGCTTCCTAATAAATAATTATCGGCCATTCACAAGAAATCAAGCTGCATTAAGGAACCCCAATGTACAAAACACAATGTTGCCAACCAATCAAGAACACAGCAACTCGAAGACCAATAGAAAGAGAACTAGACTCCCAGCCAATCAGGATAAGGAAAAAAACCAATCAAATAAAGCAGAAAGCCAGCACCAAATTCAAACAAAAAACTGCTGCTAAGCCTGACACACAAGATAAAAAAAAACACAGTACACAAACCTGAGGAGGGCAGATGAGATTCTGCCAAAACGTCACTTTAATAAAAGCACAAATATTAAGATGTGGGAAAATACCCAAAGAAACCTAAATACCTTACATATAAATACCCGCGAAAACCTAAGAAAACATTATGTATATGTATATGTATATGTATATGTATATGTATATGTATATGTATATGTATATGTATATGTATATGTATACATATATGTATGTATGTGTATGTATGTGTGTATATATATGTTGTGACTGAAAGGATCGATCCTGCTGTGAGTTTTGACTCTGATGACTCTGAAGATGGAAGGCTGGAGCCTGCTGTGAATGTGGAGTCTGAATTATTAGAGGACACAGATGTGAGCCAGGAGGATGAGAGTTTATCACAGAGACAACCCCTCTCAGAGCCTTCGACGTCATTCATGTCAGCAACTGATCCACAAAATGAGTCAGAGGCTTTGAGTGGGGAAACTGATAGATCGTGGCTTGATGCCAGAACTAGGAGGAGACTGAAACATCAAGCTGAGGGGAGGCGTCAAGCCAGACATTGATTAGAGAGACTGACACGCCCATCCAGGTGATTTAAGGAGGCGTGATGATTCTCAAACTTTGCTTGGAAGCAAAGTGTTTGATGTATTGAAAGGATATGTGTGGAGCGGCTTTTGTAATTTATGGACATTCTGAATTACCAGACAGATTCCGGGAAGTCTGCCAAGGACTGGAATATAATTCTGTTAACCCTTTTTTAGTCTGGCTCTGTTTTGTTTGAATATTTTGAACTGTGGAACTCCTTGTTCTCACTTGCGAAAATAGGTGAGAGATAACATTTTTGCTGCCAAGCCTAACAAACCATCTTCAAAACAAGATGGACCAAACCCAACTGCAGAGTTTGGTAGAGCAGCAACAGCAACAGATAAGTCAATTACTTCAAATCAATGTGACTCTTCAGAATCAGGTAACACAACTGGTGAATCATATTTCCAGCTTGCAAAACCCTGCTGCTGCTCCCTCAGCCCCTCCCTTGAGGAAAAGCCCGGTATCCATGCCGGAGAAATTTTCAGGGTAAATGGACATGTTCCCGGCATTTATGGGTCAGTGCCAATTGTTTGTCTCTCTGAGGCCTGAAGACTTCCCAAGCGACCGGGCTAAGGTAGGATTTATGATTAGCCGATTATCTGTGCAGGTTGCCAAATGGGCTACTTCCTTGTTAGTTCAAGATAGCCCGTTGTTGGACAATTTTCAGGGTTTTCTACAACAAATGAGAGTTATGTTCGAAAACCCAATTAAACTACAAACTGTGGCTAGACGGTTATGGGACATTAATCAGGGGAAATGTTCCCTGCAGGAATACATTGCAGAATTCCATTTGCTGTGTATGGACTCTAATTGGAACGAACCGGCTCATATGGCTGCATTCCAGGAAGGCTTGTCTGATGCCATCAAGGATGAGTTAGTCCATGCAGAGTGGGCTTCAACTCTGGATGCATTGGTAATCCAGTGCTTACGTATTGAAGCTCGTTTACAGCAACGTGGAAGTAAATGGCCCGTTTGGAACCACCTTCGTCTCCTCGTGCACAAACCACGCCACCGAGAGTTTTCCAAACCACGGTTAAGGCTGAGGAGCCGATGGAGTTAGGCACACTCCGCCCTCACCAAACGGCGCGAGAACATTCGAGAAGGTTCCAGGAAGGCTTATGCCTTTATTGCAGGGGTCTGGGATATTTTACAAATTCCTGCACTCAGAGAGGGACTCGCAGACCTGTGCCTGAAACCACTCCTGGCCCGTCGGGAAACGGGGTAGGCCTGACCTCGGGGAAACCCTAGGTCAGGCACGTCCTACACCCCCACCCCAAATTGCCAAAGTAAATCCTGGCCCTCCTCGGCATTTACTTTTGGACACTCATATCTTTCTGTAGTCCCAGAAGGAGGGAATTCCTGCTGTTGCGCTGGTGGATTCAGGGGCTACAATCAGCTTTATGGACTGTGCTTTTGTAAAACATTTTGGAATTCTTTTGATTCCTGTGAATCCACCCATTAAGGTGGAAACCGTAGATGGGCGTGAACTCAAATCAGGACCCATTCGCTTTGCCACTCAACCAGTGCCTATGCTTATTGGGGATCATGAGGAGGCGATAAGTTTTTATGTCACCTCGAACCTCCATCTCCCTTTGGTGCTCGGAGTATCCTGGTTACATTTGCATGATCCGTTGGTGGCTTGGGCGCAGAACACTATTTCTTTCCCAAGCCTACAATGTGAGGACCACCTGAGGCATGTCTGCGCTGGCCAGGATATCGCCACTCCTGCTGTCTCAATTCCTTCAGAGCTGTCGGACTTCTCTGATGTTTTCAGCGAACAGGAGGTAGACCGATTACCACCACATTGTGCTTATGATTGTCCCGTGGACCTGATACCGGATGCTCCATTGCCAAAGGGGCGGTTATACTCCATGTCGGAGCCCGAGTTGGTTGCACTTCGAGAGTTTTTAGATAAAAACTTAGCTCGGGGATTTATTCAACTCTCGTCGTCCCCTCTTTCGGCTCCCGTTCTTTTTGTCAAAAAGAAGTCGGGAGAACTTCGTCTCTGCTGTGATTACTGATGATTAAATGCTATCACTGTGAGGAATAGCTATCCCTTGCCGCTCATTCCGGAATTGATGGAGCGGTTGCGAGAGGCTACAATCTTCATGAAACTCGATCTGCGTGGGGCCTACAACCTGGTTTGGATGAGAAAGGGGGACGAGTGGAAGACAGCGTTTGGCACTTGTTATGGTCATTTTGAGTACACCGTCATGCCATTTGGTCTGACCAACGCTCTGGCTGTATTCCAGCATTTGATGAACGATATTTTACGGAACATGCTGGATAGGTTTGTTGTGGTG
Organism: Hydrophis major; assembly: GCA_033807585.1. Classification (NCBI taxonomy): domain Eukaryota; kingdom Metazoa; phylum Chordata; class Lepidosauria; order Squamata; family Elapidae; genus Hydrophis; species Hydrophis major. The sequence continues at coordinate 51,511,763 of CM066333.1, forward strand.
TATTTGGACGACATTTTAATTTACTCCCAGTCCAGAGATCACCACCTTCAACAGGTTCGTCAAGTGCTTCAGCGTCTTCGGGAGCATAAACTCTACGCGAAACTGGAGAAGTGTTTCTTTTTCCAGTCGTCGATAGAGTTTTTGGGACACATCATTTCTCCCGAAGGCATTGCTATGGACCCTAAAAAGGTTGAGTCATTGTGTAGTTGGGAAGCACCTCGTTGAGTCAAGGACGTATAACATCCTTTGGGATTCACCAACTACTATCAGACTTTTATCCCGGACTTTGCTAAAGTAATGCATCCCATAATTCAGCTCCTCCGTAAGAAGATCCCGTTTGTGTGGGGCCCCCCGCAACAACAGGCTTTTGAAATTTTAAAGAAAGCGTTCAAAGAAGCGTTTAAAGAAAGGCCAAGAAAACGTTTAAAGAAGCGTTTAAAGAAGAAAGAAAGTGTTTAAAGAGAAAGCGTTTAAAGAGAAAGCGTTCAAAGAAAGCGTTTAAAGAAGGCCAAGCCGATATTGAGGCATCCTGATCCGAATCGTCCATTTGTGGTTGAGACAGATGCCTCTAATGTCGCTATCAGAGCGGTACTGTTACAAGCTCTGAAGGACGGTGCGCCTCTTTTCCCATGCACATACTATTCTAGGAAGCTCACAGCTTCAGAGCATAATTACACCATCTGGAAAAAGGAGTTGTTGGCTATTAAGGCTGCCTTTGAGACCTGGGGACATCATTTAGAGGGGGCTCGGCACAAGGTAGAGGTTCGGACGGATCATCGAAACTTGGAAAATTTGTCTACCGCTAAGAAGTTGAACCAATATCAGATTCGGTGGTCGTTGTTTTTCGCAAGGTTCAATTTCTCCATCACTTATGTTCCAAGTGGACAGAATCGGAGGGCAGACGCGTTCTCTCGGAAGCCCGAGTATATCGGTCCCAAGGATCCTCTTTCTCTACGAATGGTGTTACCACCGGAATCCTTGGCCATACTTCAAGATCCAGTAGATTTGCGGGCTCGCATATGGGAGGTGCAGCGATTGGATGCGTGGACGCAGCAGAGAAGGGGGAAGTTGGACCCGATTCCCCATGGTCCTTTGAAGAGGGCTTGCTAAGACATTGGGATTTATTGTACGTACCCACCAGAATGCTTAGAGCCCTCATCATGACGCAATGTCATGACAACCCTGCTGCTGTCCATTTTGGTTTTCACAAAACTCTGCACTTGGTCACCCGGACTTTTTGGTGGCCTCGGGTTTGCCACAATGTGTCTTCCTATGTCGCTTCTTGCGTACAATGTCGACAAGTGAAAGCGGCATCGGGTGTGCCTCCTGGACTTCTTCAACCACTGCCAACTCCGAGCAGACCATGGGGAACGATCTCCATGGACTTTCTAACGCACTTGCCCCTTTCGTCGGGTTATACGATGGTGCTCGTGGTGGTTGACATGCTCACTAAAATGGTCCATTTCATTCCATGTAGGAGATTACCCTCAGCTCGTGTTACTGCCTGGCTTTTCATACAACACGTGTTCCGTTTACATGGCTTACCGGACAGAGTTGTTTCAGATTGCGGTGTTCAGTTCACTGCTCAATTCTGGAAAAGTCTAATGAATGCCCTACAAGTACAAGTATGTTTAGCATCGGTGCACCATCCGGAAACTGATGGCGGAACTGAGAAGGTAATTGGCATCCTCGCCCAATACCTCAGATGTTTTGTAAATCAATGACAAAACGACTGGGTGACTTATTTTCCATTGGCAGAGTTTGCCTTTAATAATTCTCGGCACACCTCCACCCACATGACGCCTTTTTATGCCAATGTGGGTTATCATCTGAGGTTTTTCCCCCTGTCAATCGCAGATTCTCCAGTTCCAGAGGCACGGGATTTTTTGTCGGAGTTATATGCGGTGCATCAATTAATTTCCAGACAATTGGAACGAGCGAAAGCAGATTATAAGCGTTTTGCAGATCATCTGTGTCGAATGACGCCTCCGTTGGCTGTGGCGGACAAGGTGTGGTTGTCAATGAAACATCTTCAGGTCAATCGTCCGATTAGGAAGTTGGATCATCGTTTTATTGGTCCCTTCCCTTTCGAGGCAGTTATTAATCTTGTGGCTTATCGACTTACTTTACCATGCTCCATGCACATTCACCCTGTTTTTCATCGCTCCCTGTTTTTCATCGCTACCTTACACTCCATCATGTACTCTCCGCTCTCCAGAAGATACAGGTTCTCCATATAGGCTCAGCACTGAACCTGTTATGGAACTGAACCTGGTCGGAATTTATGATTCACAATGGCTGAAGGGACGATTCCAGTACTTCGTGGGAAGACTGGAAAATGAAACAGAGATTCGCTCTTGGCAGGATGTATCTAAGGTGCATGCCCCAGATCTTATTCATATATATCATGCACAATTTCCTTCAAAACCACATCCTGATCGTCAGACTCAGGGGAAAGGCCCTGCAGTGAGGGATAGTGTTGTGACTGAAAGGATAGATCCTGCTGTGAGTTTTGACTCTGATGACTCTGAAGATGGAAGGCTGGAGCCTGCTGTGAATGTGGAGTCTGAATTATTAGAGGACGCAGATGTGAGCCAGGAGGATGAGAGTTTATCACAGAGACAACTCCCCTCAGAGCCTTCGATGTCATTCATGCCAGCAACTGATCCACAAAATGAGTCAGAGGCTTTGAGTGGGGAAACTGACAGGTCGTGGCTTGATGCCAGAACTAGGAGGAGACTGAAACGTTAAGCTGAGGGGAGGCGTCAAGCCAGACATTGATTAGAGAGACTGACACGCCCATCCAGGTGATTTAAGGAGGCATGATGATTCTCAAACTTTGCTTGGAAGCAAAGTATTTGATGTATCGAAAGGATACGTGTGGAGCGGCTTTTGTAATTTATGGACATTCTGAATTACCAGACAGATTCCAGGAAGTCTGCCAAGGACTGGAATATAATTCTGTTAACCCTTTTTTAGTCTGGCTCTGTTTTGTTTGACTATTTTGAACTGTGGAACTCCTTGTTCTCACTTGTGAAAATAGGTGAGATGAAACGTTGCTACAACTTTAAAAGCACCACTACTATGACGTGGGAAAATACCTGAACAAAGCTGAATGCCAGATATATATATATATATATTTTCTTAAGTTTTCACGGGTACTTACATGTATGGTATTCAGCTTTGTTCGGGTATTTTCCCACGTCATTGTAGTTGTGCTTTTAAAGTTGTATCAACGTTTCGGCAGAAACTCATCTGCCATCATCAGGCTTCTGTATTGTCTTCATCTGGACGTGGAAGTGTGGTGATAGTATTTTGTGTGGCCTTCGTGGGTGTGGGTCTGGTGTCATTCTTCATGTTAGGTACTCGTTTGTCAATGAGGGTGGGTTTCCAAACATGGAAACCACACTTCCACTTCCACTACACTTCCACGTAGAAAGCAGATTCATACCCACACAGATGATGAGACATGACCACGGACCAGAAGCCGTACCGCAGCTGCATCACTACCTGCTTCAAACCCCTCCGACCCATACATGAAGCGAACTGATGCCCAACATGAAGATGTTGCACAACCACAAACATGAAGCCAAACAACAGGATCACAGCTTACCAGCTCAAATCCCCTGATAACTAAGACTAACCTGAACACAGCCAAGCCCCCACCTGAACAGAACACACCCCCAGCCAATCAGAACACAGCCAAGCCCCCATCCAGTCAAGCTGCACTCTCACTGGCAGTTAAAAGAAAAAACAGCTGCAAGCTCACATTACTCCAAGAAGCACAAAGCCGAAGACACAAGACTGAAGATGACGAATGAGATTTTGTCAAAACGTCACCAAAATACTTCCAATTTTATGTGGGAGAAAAGCCAAATAACCAAAGATCCAAATACAAATACCCACGAAAACCTCAGAATATATACATATATATATACACACACACACACACACACAGAGAGAGAGAGATATGATGAAACTTAGTTTCCTAACTAACGATAGCCATCCATTTACCCGGAGCCAAGCTGCACTAAAGGCCTCCAATAAAGTAACACAATGTTGCCAGCCAATCAAGATACAAAAAGAGCCAAAAAGCAGACAGAAGATATTAGAAACACCAATCAAGCAAAACACAGCAAACTCCAAGACCAATAAACACAGACCAAGACTCCCAACCAATCAGGATGAAGAAAAAAACATTCTGGCACAGCAATAGGCTGCCCAAAATTTAAATCTGAAACCACTGTAAAAAGTCTGACTCAGAGATGAATACTATATAGAATCCTGATGATGGCAGATGAGATTCTGCTGAAACGTTGCTACAACTTTAAAAGAACAACTACAATGACGTGGGAAAATACCCGAACAAAGCTGAATGCCATACATGTAAATACCCGCGAAAACTTAAGAATGAATATATATATACATATATACATAGCCACAGAATCATCAGAGAAGCCATAGAGATTGAAAAAAGACCAGAAAGCATGAACAGAAGAGATGATTCCACCAGGCTGTCAATCATTTGGAAGCCTGCACTCACAAACAAAAAAATCTCCACGCCACAAGCCAGGCAAACACCTGGGCACAAACAGAACCCCCCCTGATACCTCCAGCTCAAACACACCCCAACCAGGCACCCAGATGAAACCCAGCTTCCTAACTAATGATAGCTGTCCATTTACCCAAAGCCAAGCTGCACTAAAGGCCTCCAATAAAGTAACACAATGTTGCCAGCCAATCAAGATACAAAAAGAGCCCCCCCCCCAAAAAAAACAGACAGAAGATATTAGTAGCAGAACACAGCAAACTCCAAGACCAATAAACACAGACCAAGACTCTCAACCAATCAGGAGGAAGAAAAAACCATTCTGACACAGCAATAGGCTGCCCCAAATTTAAATCTGAAACCACTGTAAAAGTCTGACTCACAGACAAACACTGTACAGAAGCCTGATGATGACAGATGAGATTCTGCTGAAACGTTGCTGCAACTTTAAAAGCACCACTATTATGACGTGGGAAAATACCCGAACAAAGCTGAATGCCAGACATGTAAGTACCCGCGAAAACTTAAGAAAACAAATATATATATATATATATATATATATATATATATATATATATATATATATATATATATATATATATATATATATATATATCCATTTGTTATGCAGTGTCAATTCCACTGTGATCCAGGTCAAGTCATGCCAAGGATCTGTGCAATTATCAACATCAGATTATGCATTGAGTTCGCTAGATATCATAATGTGTATGTATATTTTTGAACCTGTGAACAAATTTATGTGCAGAAGAAAAATATAGTATTACAGCTGCTGATGAAGATACAAACCTTTAATTTAACTTCAATATATGCTGACCATTTAATTATCTTTATGGTTTTCTTGCATCACTGTTATCAGCCAACAGAGTAAAAGTAAAAGTCCACTAATATTTGCCAGATTTTAAAAGTAATTTGCTAACAGTATGGTAACCGAAGCAGGAACTCATAAGACATCACCAAGTCAGCCAAGATGACTTGAGACCTTGTCTTTATTAAGTGACAGGTGTGACAAATAATTCCACTTTTCTCTCTTACCCGCTTTAGAATTGAGTGGCTTTGATCTTGAATTTCATGCAATTTAGGTTTCTTTGAACTGACATTGACATTAAATTAGATGATTAAAAACAGTCAGAATGTCTCAGTTGGGTTGTCTCTTTTGGTTATAGAAAAATTGAAGGTATCTGTATGATTAGCAGTAAGGCTGGAACTTTTAAAATACTGTAACTTTGTTTTAAAGATTGAGTGTATGGGTTATTTTTAAAAATACACACAGCAATGCAGTTTTTTGTTAAAAAAAAAAAAGAAGGGTTTTTATTAGAAAGATTTCGTTCTGTTTGCCATCTAAAAAACAACAACATGATTGCTCTTCTCCTATTACTATGATCTCCATTGGATTTTATTGAATTCATTCTTAGCTCAAAAAACTTACCAAATAAATATTTAAATATTACTTTTAGGATATCATGTGACTCCTATAATGCAACACACTCATATGCACACATGCACACATACACACACAGTTTTGATGCACATTTTAAAATTCACATTTTTCTGAGGATAAAAAAATGAACAGAATTGTAAATGAATGGATGCAAACCTTACTGGAAAAGTAGGTTGGTTGGGCTTTGGCATGTAAATATTTAAAATATATGGAATATTGTAGGCTCTTCTGCCTTTTGGCACATTCTATGGTAATTTGTATTGCAAGGGGATAATCAGCTTTGCTAGTACTTTGCATATGTATATAGTCCTGAACCGATACAGTTTCCCACAGCCCAATGCTCTCTTAATCTGTTGGGATACAAGTTCTAATTTGCCCAGCCAGCATGACTGTTGGCTAGGAATTTGGAAGTTGACTTTATCTGGTTTCAGATGCTAAGCAGGTTGGTTAATTTTTGGAGGAGACACCTCAGTAGAATATCAATACTGTAGACTAGACTGGGAAGTTGAGAAAAATAAATCCTGCAGAGGCAATAGTAAAAACCTGCTAGAGTGACATGAAGAAAATATATTATTTTTGCCAATGTAAATAATTTTATGTGGCTATGATTATTTTTAAATTGGATTTAAGTGGCTGTTCATCTCACTGTAGCAACTCTAGGGAACTAGATATAATTAAAACCAATTAAACATAATTAAAATTATATCATAACAGCATTAGAAAGCTATAAAGGTAGTTGAGATTAAAAGTCAATTGACAATAACTCAAAATCCACAACTAAGTGGATTCCCACTAACTCGCCAATCCCCAAATATGAGAAGACAACATAGACAGAAATGTGACAGTCAGTTAATAAATAAATCCAATCTAGATATAAAAAAGTTTATTATTAACACTTTTAATTAGACATTGAATATGTAAAGATGCTTTGAACATTAAAGATCTTAAAACAATGTTACCCATTTTGCTAAGAATGAGTCAAGGTTTCTGCTCAAGAACAACCTATTGCTGTAATGGTGAACCTCTGGCACACAGAGGTGGCATGAAGAGCCTTCTCTCTGGGCACATGAGCCATCACCCCATCTCAGCCTACCACACATGTGTGCCTGCCTTCCACTGGCCAGCTGGCCTTAGGGTCTATGCCGTGCATGGGTGGGGGGGTGGGGCATGCATGGCGGTCATGTGCACATGTGTGGGGGTAGGGTGCGTGCACAGGGTCATATGTGAATGTGCAGGGGCATGGGGAGTCTCACACACGTACGTGGGGAGCACATTTGTGGGGCACACACGTGTTACATTACATTATATTAAGTGGCCAAAGCACTTGGGCTTTGGGCACTTAATGCCGAAAAGGTTAGCCATCACTGACCTATTGTGAAACCACAATGGCCAAAGTTAGAATGTTTCTCCTGAAAACCAAGTTTGTATTTCTTATAAATCTACAATCTGACTGTGGAATCAGCTTCATTTAATTTTATTTAAATACATATTTATTTAATATTATAAAAATCCAGCACAATTACAACAATTTTCACTAATCTTTCTTTTTTTTTGTGTGTGAGAGACTTTCTGAAATGATCCTGTAATGAAACAATATTTTGGTTATATTGTCAATCCAAAAATGACTGGAATATAAACAATTGAAGGCAAGTGTTAATTTTTAAAATTAAAGGTGAAAGAGTTATTTTAAATTAAAAAGATGCCATTCCATCTTTTTAAATTTGTTTTTCAAAAACTTTGTGAAGTTCTTTAAAAAAGTCACACACATACAGGAAAGAGGGTCCTAAAAATATTTTTTTCCATAACAAACAGTAGAGCAAAGTAAATTTGTAGGAATAACCTATACATTTTTCTGTCAGTGTTGACAATTTTACTGGAAAGTAAGCTATATTGATAAGAAAAATTAAGAATTCTTAAACATAAAATATATTAACTTTTACATAGTTCTCTGTATGCATGAGTAGCAGTAAATATGTCTGAAGTTTGAAAATGAAAGCTGAGGTTGCTAGAGGAGACATGAGCTTCCTTGGCTTTGAAAATGGGAAATTCCAAGAAAGGCCTGAAGGTATATTTTACAATGAGAGAATGATCAAAGATTATTTTATAGACCTAGGAGATCCAGCTGACTTGTTGACAAAAGATAAGAATCTGTCTAAAATAGTTAACCTTTTCAGTCTCCTAGTTAACTGGCAATCCGAAGAACCTCCTTTGACTCCTTTAATGTTTTTCTTGAAATTTTGAAAGAATCAAGTTGGGTCTAGACTTTCTGACTCACTAACCCATCAATCTACTATAAAGTAGAACTGAAAAATTTGTCTGGAATGTACAGGAGACGGGAGGAAGCCCAAACTGTAATGTTTTTTTTTATTAATGCTTGCCTTTAATTTAAGTGACAACTTATAACAAGTTGTTTATTGTATTTATTTTTCTGACAGTTGTCAGTGAATGAATTTACTGTAATTAGTTTTTTTTTTTTTTCTGATGCCTACTTTCCTGGTAAGATTGCACCACAGGTTATAAAAACTTATCAGCCATAATATTTGTTAAACCATCACTAGAAGCTGTAACATAAAAAATTTGTTTACAACACCAAAATGAGTGTTCTAAGTATGGTGCTGAAAGAAAACATTATGGGTATGACCAGAATGCATGAATTAAATAAACAAGTTATATTAACATCTCACTTTGAGAAAAAAAGGAATAAATTGAGCTTAGTAGAAACTAGTTACAATTTTCACAGTTTTGATAAAAGTCAACAATTTGAAAAATTCTGCCCTTCAGTAGAAAAAATGTTCAGAACAAGACATTGTTTTCAGTTGTATTACCATTAGTGGCTTTCATTACTATCCATTGTGATGCCAAAATGACATAATGCCCAGATATTTAAATCATCATGCAAGTTATTATATTTGCATTGGAGTCTTGCTTTTACATTTTATGTCCAAAATATTTAATTTTTAGTTTCATTATTGGTGCTTCAAATGTTTTTGTTGGGTTTTATTTCATCTCGTATTGAACAGTGGATAAAGAAGAACATTGCTATACATCAAAACTATTTCAGAAACCATCAACAGACTATTACAACCACAAAGCATCACCATAGAACACAACCAACTAAAGCCCTCCAAAGCATCCTAAGTAAATAAAAAGATCCACCAGTCTCAGAAAAAATAAAAACAGGAATCACCTACAACAGTCAGTGTAAAGACTGCAACAGCTATTAGGTAGGACAAAGAGGCATAAGACTAGCAGAACACCTTTATGTACGCTAACTAGCAGTCAGAAGATATGATAAAAACTCTTTAAATTCACAACATATGGAGACACTTAACCATAGTTTCAACTGGGAAGTTGTTGACACCATCATAGAACAAGCCAAGTCCCAAAACACTAGACAATTCCTGGAAGTCTGGCATTTTGAAAATTGCCATTGATAGCCATAAGCAACAAACTTTTTGCAAACTGTGCAAAAGAGACAATCAAAAAGTCAACAAGAAAGAAAAAAGACCAAAACACATTCCCACCAGCAATCAATATCTAGATGAGGATAGATTAACACCAAAACTCTGACCAACAATAAAGAAGTGAACAAAAATCCAATCAAAGAATTGCTAAAGGAGCCAATAGAAACAGACCAATAAAAAAAAAATCCCACTAAAACTACTCCCAACAATACTGACAGGGTAAGCTACTAGAACAGGGGTCTCCAACCTTGGCTCCTGGAAGCCTGGCGGACTTCAACTCCCAGAGTTCCACAGCTGGCTGTGGAATTCTGGGAGTTGAAGTCCGCCAGGCTTCCAGGAGCCAAGATTGGAGACCCCTGCACTAGAATATAAATTGAGAGCAAAGCCCATGTCTTATGAAGTTACCTAGCTTGGGTATAGAAAAGTGTGTAAGAAAACAACTAAGCTCAGAGACTACCAAGGTCCTCTCACATACAGAATAATTTGTTCTACTTATGATCCAAGATATTCTCAATGATTTTCTCAGAAGCAATGTTCAAAGACATGATTTTTAAAAATTGATTCAGGTTTTCTGATGGTCTAATGCTAATATAGTACACTTGGGAAAATCATGGCCTTGAAATACATTTGTTTGTTATCAGTGTGCTGACACTGAATTTCACTATTTTGTCTAGATTTTTAATAATATTTATTACAAGAAGCAGATGTCTGTTTCTTGGTTACAGTCACCATTCCTGTGAACTTTTCAGTATAGAAAAATAAGGTATTTATTTAATTTTTAGATTTTTTAAATTCCACCTTTATTACTTTTGTAAGCAAATCAAAGTGGCAACCAAACATAATACTCTGTCCTCTTCCTAATCTTCTTACAGCAACTCTATGAGGTGATGGATTAGATCAGGGGTCGCCAACCTTTTGGACCTCAGGGACCACCAAACTCATTATTTTAAATTCCGGGGACCACTAATGTGAATTTTGACTGACATGGCTTGCTGACATTGGTGGGAGGGAGAAGGAGAGAGAAAGAGAGATCTGCTCTAACCTCAGAGGGCTAGTGATGTTCTCTCTCTCTCTCTCTCTCTCTCTCTCTCTCTCTCTCTCTCACACACACACACACACACACACACACACACACATCCCTCACATACCCACACACCCTCCACAGCAGCCCCATTCTTAGCCTGCTTTGAGCTCCGTTCTCAGGCTGCACACAAGGAAAGTAGCCAGTCTTTCTTTCTCTCCCCCCAAACTCCACCAGAAATGAGTCTTTGCTGGTACAGCCTCTTGGAGCAGGATGCCTTGCAGGGTCCCAAAGACTCATTTCTGGTGGAGTTTGGGGGAGGGAAAGAAAGACTTTGACTGCTTTCCTTGCGTGCAGCCAAAAACAGAAGAAGTGGAAAAAGCCACCCGGTGGCCAGGCAAGTTCCCCCCTCCACCCTTCCCCCCTCCCCTCACTACCTTGGGTTGTTCCTAATGCAAGCAATGGAAGCCTTGTGTTCCTGTAGGCCATGTGGGCAGTGTAGCCTTGTGTTCCCCACAGCCTGGATTAATTGCTTTGGGGGGGTGTTTTGGGGTGGCATTTTTCTGTGGACCACCAAAATATTCTCGCGGACCACCAATGGGCTGTGGCACACCGGTTGGCAACCATTGGGCTAGACCAAAATCACTTAGCTGGTTTTTAAGCCTACTTTCATTTCCTCCTCTTTGTGTTGAGATGGTATTGTCAATCTTTGTGTTTTTAAAATCAAGAATAAACCAGCTTTAGAGTCTCTTTTATCTCCAACAAGAGAATCCTTGCATTTTCCTTGCTTTTACCCACTGAACTTGTATTAGCGGAATATTAGAGTTTTGTTGTTGTGTTATTTCTAGAGGTTTTACAGTTAGTCCTTGACTTACGACCACAATTGAACCCAAAGTTTTAATTGCTAAGCAAAACAGTTGTTAAGTGAATTTTTATGACATTTTATGACATTTCTTTCTTAACAGTTGTTAAGTGAATTGCTGCAGTTGTTAAGTTAGTAACATTTTGTTAAGTGAATCCAACTTCTACATTGACTTTGCTTGTCGGAAGGTTGCAAAAGGTGATCCCAAAACCATTATAATACATGCCAGATGGTCTGGTCATAAATTACTTTTTTCCGTGCTGCTGTAACTTCAAATGATCACTAAATGAGTGGTTGTAAATCAAGGACTACAATTTCCAATTTCTATGCCTTCTAGTCCAGCATTTTTCAGGATAAATTCTGCATGTGCATTAACTAAATAAGGAGATGGTATATAAATTCACTGCATTTCTTTTCCAGTTCTAAAGCACTTGGTTACTTCATATTTTATTCAAACTGTTACTTCCTACTTGTCACACAAATTCTATAAAAGGCAAATATGGTAACAACTAATATAGATATTGTTATACTAAATGCACTGTTTTCTTAAGTGAAAGCAAGAAACAATCACTTACAATGTGACAATACATTTCTTGCATCTGTCCAAATGATTCCTTCATAAACATTCAATGGAAATTGAAGGTCCTGATGAGGAGCAATTCATCCTAATGGTTTGAAGATCTTTTCTTTTAGACTAATGTCTTTTAAGTGGTCCACTGGCAGCTTGAAATGAATATGTTTCCTGTTGAACTCTATGGGAAAAACTGGATAATAATATGGACATGTTGATATTTGCAAATTTTTTCCAAGCAGACCCATTGTTGTAAGTTTAAGAACCATCTTTTGTATTCTTTCAGCTTGCTCTTGATTATAACTTCATAAGCCTTCCACAGAAGTCAGTGGAAACTACTGATTTTTGAGGCAAAAGTAATATAATCGGGTGACATCGTAGTTATATTCTTAAAGCAGGTGATTCATAAAGGTCTTTAAAGTATCTACGGTGTTACATGACCATTTTATTGATTCATAGTCTCAGGAGGTAATAAATAAATTTATGGTTTATTGTTTGATTTTTGAACTCACACTGTAAAGTGGTATATAAGTCTAAGTGCTATTGCTATTGCTGTTGCTACAGCAGAGCAAAAGTAATCTTCTCCACATGAGTACTTCACCATCCATTTTTATGATAGCTAACTTTAGTTGGCTCATTTGTGAATAAAGTGTATTCCTTTCCTCACACACCTATTTTTCTTTACCCCTCATCATAACCCTCTAAAATGCTACTGGCTGTTTTCCTTATATTTAATGACTTATATGCTGTGAATTGAATTATCGTGTTTTATATCTTTTGCTATCTGCTTTATTTCACTTGGAAGAAGGGTTATAAATTCTGCTCTAAATAAATCAGAACTCAGTGAGCAAAATGTCACCATGAAGCTTGATCAGAGGGAAGAAAGGTAATAGTTATTGCTGTCATCCTTATCCACCTATGGGGAAAAAACAGCAAGAAAAGTCAGAAGTGGAGTTTTCTCCCCAAGCACATTTCCTGACTAACACATGTTATTCAAATGTAAAAGTTGTTGTGAGTTGTTACAGATCAGTTCATCAGATGCATAAAATGGCAAAACTATTACAAAATAATATAATAACTGAAAATGGAAGGGTTGCATTGTTCCCTTTGCTTCTCTAGTAATGTTTTTCTTAGTTTCACTGCCATTCTATTTGATAGGATGCACTTATACAGACCTTGGCAAATCTTTTTGGATGCATCTGTCCTCATAAAGATCTTTTCCAATTACCCTTTGCATATTCTTCTCCCCCCACCAGCAAAAAAAGAAAAAGAAAAAAGATCATAATGAGCTAGTTGTCAAATAATCATACAAGATAATTGAACATTCAACTAATATTGCTCATTAAATTATCACCAAGCCTTTCTTGCCCACCAAGTCCAGTGATTGCACCAGCTGCCCTGTAAATGATGTACTCTCAGATTTCTGGATGCAGGAATGGGTAATTTAGAAAACTTTAAGAGTTATCTATAACTTTAGCTCTCAACAGTTACAAGAGAAAGTCAAAACATGGTTTTTATTGAAGGCATTTCTGCACTAGTGATTCACATCATCATCCAGCTATCACTGTGGTGAAATAATGCCTGTCCTCATTCGTGATATATAGCTATAAGGATAAATATGCTAAATTGCTGTGTGGAAATCTCACAGTATTCTTCCTTCCTAATACCAGAAATATGTTTACAATATTCAGTTACAAGAATAGCAGAACAATATGACAACCTGTATTTGAGTACAAGGATCAATAAATTATTTTTATTCCCCATCTCCATTTTCTTTCTTTTTCTTTTGAAAGAGAAGACACAGTTTACAATGTGTCAGAGAAGCTTGAGACAATTTATATCACTTTTTGCCTGAGTGTTGATTTTGCACTCATTAAAGTTTCAGATGTGTGATAGATTTTTTTTTTTAGATGTGTGATAGAATTTAATTGAATCAGGAATGCCTGAGGAAACTGTTCTTTCAAAATTCCTGTCTGAATTGACAGTTCTACACCTTCTTGAATCACAGCCAAATTGGAAGGCAGTTATCTTCTGAGTTTCACAGTGTTCCCATGAACTTCACAAAACAAAAATCAATGCAGCAAAATTTTTAAAAGTCATAAAAATTATTTCATGAATGGATTCCAGAAAATGATTTCGATATTGGCCCAATGACAGAGAGAGGAGAAAGGGAGGTGCCAGTTGAAAGAACTGGCTTTTCTGCTCTCCAAAACAGAATGGCCCTGTGAAATACAGGCCAAAGCTAACAGTGATCAGGGAATCTTACACTAGTTAACATGGACAATAAATATGGGTTGATATCATCCTAAATTGGATGTTGCCTGCTTAACTGTCAAAATACCACTTTAACACTGGAACATCTAAAGATGGCTTTAAAATGCCTCAAATGAGAATGAAAAAAATCATCATGAGGACTCATCCAGATTAAAAAAAAATGTTAGGGAATGTTTGTATTTAGGTTCAATTGGAAAAAAGGCTCTGCATTTCTTAGGAACAGAAATGCAAAGATCTCAGAATACAACCTTAAGCATACAAATATACTGTGATGGATTTTCTTTCCTGGTCTTAGTCATTCTTCTAATGTTAATTAAATGTTTTTTTTCAAACCATCCCATAAAACATTATTTTAGTTAATATAAAACAACAGAAGAAATCTGTGCTTCTCACAGATAAAGCATGTATTGTGCCATGCTTGTGACTATCATGCCCCTGTCAGAATCTGATTCTGAGGGGGAGGCTGAATAGCTGACAGAGAATGGGAGTATGGCTCCACTGGCTGTGGAAGAAACTGAGGAAGGGCACAGTCTGGCTGGGCAGAGCAGGGAAGAGGTTGAGCAAGGCAGAGGGAATTTGGAGGAAGACCAGGCCCAGGCCCTCTTCATCCTAGGGCATACAGAGAGGAATGGAGAAGGGAGCAAAGTGAGTTGCATAGCTTATGGGGCAGGAAAGGGCCCTGATTCCCTTCATTAGCTGCAGCTGGGAACACAGTGTTTAAAAAAGAAAGCTGAGCACAGCAACTTGTTGGAAGCAAATTATGAGTTATCTGCTATTGTTGTGAATTAATAAAAGTGCTTAAATAAAGATTATTAAAAACCTTTAGAAAAGTGCAGGGTTCTGGCCCTGCACTTCTGATTGGCCAATAATAGCGACATCTGATTGGTCCGTTCAGGAAAATCTGATTGGCTATTAATGGGTCTCTTTCATTGGTTAAGGGAACTAACGCTTCCCATTTCTTATTGGTTATTTGATCAGCAGTTTGCCTATAAAAAGGGCTATTGCTGCCGTAGTTTTTGCTCTGTTCCACAATGTTAAATAAAGAGTTGAAGTTCACTGTTCATTGTCTCGTCTCCAATCCTTGCGCCCATGCGCAGAACTTAACACTGGCGACGAGGATGGGATTTGGAGACGTCAGAGCTGACTGAGCACTACAGAGCGCTAAACAGAGCACGTGGCTGAAGACGCACCAATGGCTGAACCATGTCTAGCAGCATCATACCACCCGCTCCATTCGACCTGGCACAAGAAGACTGGGACTCATATATGGACCGATTCCAGATGTTTCTGGAGAACAACAACTTGAAGGATGCCATTCCGGAAAGAAGCGAGCAGTATTCCTAACTCACTGCGGGCCAACCGTATTTAAGATGGCCAAGGCACTAGCCAAACCAGCTGAGGTGAAGTCCATGGACTGGGACGTCCTCGAGCTCGTTCTATGGGCCCACTACGTACCGACCGTACCAACGCTTGTTCAAAGACATGAATTTTATCAGAGAGACCAGTGGAAGGGAGAAAGCGTTGCAGATTTCATAGTGGATCTCTGGAATTTGGGAGGCCTCTGCGGGTTCGCCGACCTCAAAGAGGCCCTGAGAGACCGAATAATTCTGGGATTAGATGCACCGCATGTGCAGAGTAAGCTGATGGCAAAAGACGACATCAGCCTTGCAGATGCCATCGCTGATGCTACTGCAGCAGACGCAACCAGGAAGTCGGCTGCACGAATGCACCGCACCCACGCCCCGCTCCGCCAACTCGCCGGCGAAATCTCACCTTGCCTGGAAGGACAGGCAATGAAAGCCCACCACGAGGACCTTGAATTGTCATCAGAAAGCGATGAAGAAGAGGTCAACTGACTCCGGTCTGAACGAGACCAATGCCATCAACGTAACCAGAGAGTGCAGTACCAATGTGCTGGTTGTGGGGCAAACCACTCATGATCAGACTGCAAATTCCTTGACGTGCTCTGCCATGTGTGTGGGAAAAGAGGTCACATCGGAAGAGTTTGTAGAAGCAAGCAAGGATCCAAGCCACCTCAGAGGGGGACCAACTACCACCAGCCCACAGGAAGTCATCCTGTGAATCGAGAATATTTAACCCACCAATGGAACAACCACTCCTACAGAAACAAACCACTAGCCCAGTCAACGAAATGAGAAGAGGCACACCAACCATTACAATCGGTCACACCTTATCATGAGACGCCAAGAAGATCCGGGTGAAGGTCGCCATCGAAAACCAGCCCTTCATGATGGAAGTCGATTTAGGATCATCCTCTCGATGGTTTCCTAGAAGACCCTTAAACAATTAATTCCCACCGTCCAGCGGCAAGACCTCAGATTCCAAAGAATCATACTAAAGGACTATCAGGGAAATCGAATTCCAGTCATTGGATCCAGCAAAGTCCGTGTCTCATTTAAAAATCGTACTGCATCCCTGGCACTAACCGTAGTCGACAGGGATCGGCCTAGTTTGTTAGGCCTCCAATGGTTCGCCCCACTTGGAACAGAAGTAGCCGGCATTCACCGAACCAACAGTGATGACTGGGAAGAGGCCATTGTCCGGGAGTTCCAGGACGTCTTTACAGAGAAATTAGGCGAGTACAAGGGGACCCCGATATCATTTAACCTTAGCCCCAAAGTAGCTCCCATC
This sequence comes from Hydrophis major, assembly GCA_033807585.1. Classification (NCBI taxonomy): domain Eukaryota; kingdom Metazoa; phylum Chordata; class Lepidosauria; order Squamata; family Elapidae; genus Hydrophis; species Hydrophis major. Next base: position 51,528,615 of record CM066333.1, read on the forward strand.
TGCCTTAAGCCTCGTCGAGTTCCATTTGCCCTTAAACCAAAGATTGATGAGCACCTTGATAAATTAATAGCCCAGGGTGTGTCAGAACCGACCGACCACGCTCCCAGGGAAACCCCAATCATAACACCCATCAAGCCGGGTGGATCGTTAAGAATTTGTGGGAACTACCGAGCCACCCTGAATCACGCCCTCCAGCAGAATGCTTACCCGGTACCTGTGGTACAACATCTTCTCCATTCCCTGGGGGGTGGAAAAGCCTTTGCTAAATTGGATTTAGCACAGGCATAGCAACAACTGCCTGTAGATAAAAAAATGGCAGAGGCACAAATGATCGTTATGCACTGAGGTGCATTTAAGTGCAACAGACTCCAATTCAGAGTTAGCGTGGCCCCAGGAATTTTTCAGAGCTTGATGGAAAGACTACTACAGGGTATAAAAGGGGTTGTACCTTATTTTGATGATGTTTTAATTGCTGCTCCAACTAGAGAAATACTAAGGGAGTGCCTGAGGTTAGTTCTCCAGAAATTTAAAGACTCTGGTCTTAAAGTAAAAAAAAAAAATGTCAACTGTGTACGGATAAGGTAGAATTTTGGGGGTACTTAATCGATAAAAAGGCATTCACCCCACCGATAGCAAGCTAAGGGCAATCAAAAACGCTCCAAGGCCCTGAAATAAGACTGATCTCCAAGCTTTCCTGAGCCTTATCAATTTCTACAATGTGTTCCTGCCCCACAAAGCGACCGTAGCTGAGCCCCTACATTGTCTGTTGGACAAAAAGGCAACCTGGGTCTGGGGACACCAAGAGGAACACACGTTCCAACAAGTAAAAAACTTATTGACTTCAGATGCTGTTTTGATGCAGTATAATGAGACTTTGCCTTTAACGATTACATGTGATGCATCACCATTCGGAATGGGTGCCATTTTTAGCCATGTGTTACCAAACGGTAGTGAAGCCCCTATTGCCTACTTTTCAAAAATGCTATCAAAAGCTGAACGTAACTATAGTCAAATCGATAAAGAGGCTCTTGCTGTCGTTTCTGCTGTTAAATGATTTCATGAATATATTTATGGGTGAGTTTTCACCGAACACAAAACTTTGTTGGGGATTATAGCGGGGGACAAGCCAACCCCTTATATATTATCTCCCAGAATGACTCGCTGGTCGGAATTCTTGGCTGCATATAATTATAAACTGCAACACCGCCCGGGGAAAGCCATCCCCCACGCTGACGCACTAAGCCGTGCACCACTTCCTGAAACCGTTGATGACCCAGCTCCAACCGTCGCGACGCTCCAGATTGAAACACTTCAATCACCACCACTGACAGCTCGAGATATCGCGATCGAAACCAAATGCGATCCCGTTTTGGCGCGAGTTCTTAGCTGGATTGAGCGAGGATGGCCATTGGATCAAATCCCTGACAACTTCAATCCTTTCAAGAATCGACAGACGGAACTGTTTTCCCAGAAAGGCTGCATAATTTGGGGGGATAGAGTCATCGTCCCAGAGTGGCTGCAACGAGTGGTATTGAAAACCTTGCATGCAGGCCACCCCGGCATAATGCGCATGAAGGCGCTCATACAAAGCTACGCGTGGTGGCCGGGTATCGACAAGCAAATCGAGGCCTGAGTAAAGACTTGTTGCAAATGCCAGGAAGTTCGCAATGCCCCACCAAAAGCAATCCCAACGGAATGGGAAACACCCAGGGGACCATGATCCTGTATTCATATTGACTTTGCGGGACCTACTAAAGGACACACATTCCTAGTAACAGTGGATGCCTACTTGAACTGGCTTGAAATCCATGAAATGAAAAGTACCACAACCGAATCCGTCATCAGGAAATTGGACAGATTATTCGCCACCCATGGACTGCCAGATGTTCTGGTATCCGACAACGGGCCCCAGTTTACCACGCTTTCTTTTGAACAGTATTTGGCGGACCGTGGTATTCGCCATGCACTAACTTCGCCAGTGCATCCTGTGGCCAATGGAAGAGCCGAGCGCATAGTACAATTCGTCAAAAAAACCCTACATAAAATGGACTATGGCAATATCGAAGATAAGATTAACAGGATACTCCTTCTTCAACACATCACTCCACACAGCATCACCAACAAGACTCCGGCCGAATTGTTAATGGGACGAAAACTCCGCTCCCACCTTGACCGACTACACCCATCGTACGAACCAGAAAAACCACACGGATCCAGTGGGAAATGCCGTGAATTCCATATAGGCGGCTTAGTCTTCGCTAGAAACTTTTCTGGCAATCCTTTGTGGGTCAAGGCAACTGTAATCCAAGTCACAGGACCCAGGTCGTACCAAGTAAAAAGTCACGACGGAAGAATATGGAAGCACCATATTGATCAGCTGCGTTCAAGGCTGCAACCTCGTTTCTGCGACTCCGGTAACTTCCAAACTGAGGGGGGAGGAGATGCCGAGGAGACCAAGTTCGAAACGGCAGAAAGCATGAGTGGAAAAAGTGAGCATTCGGAAGGATCAGAGAGGGTGGTGGACTTGCCTCAAAGAGACACCTCGTCAGAAGCAAGCCCACAAAGGCTAGAGGACAATGAGGACATTAGTGGCACCGAGTTTTTAAATGAAGGACCGGAGGCACCCTACTTGCCAGAAAACATCCCACCCAAAAAAGTTTATAAACAAGTACCGGGGGGACAGAGAAAATCTAACAGACAATCTAAACAACCTGCCTACCTCAAAGATTACGTCACTGCACCCCTTAAACGGAACCCGGGGGGAAGGGTTGTTGTGAATTAATAAAAGTGCTTAAATAAAGATTATTAAAAACCTTTAGAAAAGTGCAGGGTTTTGGCCTCTGCACTTCTGATTGGCCGATAATAGCGACATCTGATTGGTCCGTTCAGGAGAATCTGATTGGCTATTAACGGGCCTCTTTCATTGGTTAAGGGAACTAACGCTTCCCATTTCTTATTTTTTATTTGATCAGCAGCTTGCCTATAAAAAGGGCTATTGCTGCTGTAGCTTTTGCTCTGTTCCACAATGTTAAATAAAGAGTTGAAGTTCACTGTTCATCATCTCGTCTCCAATCCTTGCGCCCATGTGCAGAACTTAACAGCTATTGTCAAGGCTTATCTGCATTCCTAGTGTCTTCCCAACTGTGTGTGTTTTGTTTGCCTTTCAAGTCTGCAATTCCTGCCCAGTTAATTGCTGCAGCATGATTTGTGTGGATTTTTATTTACAGTTTGTATGTACTTTGTTTTCGGACTGAATTTCCTCCACTTAAAGACTGTTCTTGGGAGAGCTTTGTCTCCAGCCGAAGGTAATCTGGACACTGGGGACAAAGTTGGAGTCATTAAAGGGACTTTTCTTACTTATGTGACTGTGTTGCCTTTATGCCACGCCCCGAGTCATCTCAGTGACTATCCATTTAGATCTTTATTCTGAGCATGGATCTTTAAAATCTTCTGCAGAATTTTTTTGTCTTCTCCCTCACTGATTTCCTTGGTTCACTCACAAAGTGCTAGTTTAATTAATGTGTTGTAATCTGCAATAGATTCAGATTAAATCTGGATTTATTTTAATATGGAAATAATTACATTAAATATGAACGGCAAGAAATATCATTTTGGTAATGAATAGTTTAGTTACTGTTTAGATTAAATAGTCTTATTCTCAATGTTTAGGACATTTCACTGAAAGTTGATACATCACAGTGTGATGATAAATATAGTTTCATAATTTTTAAAATTATGTTTCATAGGACTTTGGCAGTTTCAGAGCTCCTATTGCAAGACTAGATCTATTTTTTACAGTTTATGTTTTTTACATTTTCCGTGAATTATTTTAATAATCAGGAATACAAGATACTCCACTTTGTTTCATCTATGGATAATCTTTAGAAAGCCTTACTTACTTACTTCTTTTTTTCCTCCCCTGCTCTCTCTTGCTTCCTTACCCTCTTCTCTGTCCTCTCTTTCTTTCATTGTAAAATATCAATAGTACAATATGAGGTCAAAAAACACATTCACCCAATAAATTATTTTATTGGAAAAAAGCAATAATAGGACACCATGAATTTTAATGGACAATTACATGCCAATCAATACTCTTACATTTAATGATTCTTTTCTTGGCAGTGTATCAGCATTGTCTGATATTTAATAATAGGAAATTCAGTGATGCAAAACACATTTTCCATAACTGGCATGAAGAGGAAGCACATTTAATAATGTAGCTCACATCTTTGAAATGAACAAATGTATATTGCTCCAAGTTTCATGGAGATATGAGAAAACCAGAAATTTATATTGCTTCCTAAAAACCTAATCGTGACTGACAAATTCAGTAGGATTCTGGAGCAGTGTCTCCTTGGAATCTTCTCCAGATTCCTAAAATGCCCACAATATCGTACATATTGTGAATGAGTACGTGAATGAATGAATATCCTTTTCTTTCTTCTTCAATAGTCTTCACTACTATATGAATATACATATTTTATCTTTGATTTCTTTATTTCCAGGTTTGGGTGGCAGTAGGAAAACAGAAACAAAATTAGAAATTTAAAATTGAGAGATTTTTTCTTTTGTAATGTTAGAGTTGTGCATTTTTAAATCACCTTTGTGGCATTATGTTTATTTTTAACTTTTTAAACTTTAGATCCATATTTATTATTTAAAAGCTTTCTTTTTAGGTTTTCTAAATTTAAGCTTTGTACAATGTGAAATGTCAGTAATGTTGAGAAATTGATTGAGAAATATTCTATCTACATGAAGGAATGGTGGTTAAAATTAGCAACTGGAATTTAATGATTCAGATCTAAAAAAAGAATGGAAGTACACATTTGTACCAAGCTGTTAAAATCATCACTAACTTGGATTATATTGCAAGACACACATATTCTACTTAATGAAAAAAGCTAGGGGTTAGGTGGGATAAACCTGTACTACTGGATATTGTATGCACACAGTGTATAGTTATTAACAGAACTAAAATAATAATAATATAAACAATTATAATAATACCACAATATGCAAACTGAAATTAAGCTATTATGGAGATAGAAATAAATAGTTGCACCAATAGTAATAGAAATCCTTGGAGCAATATTCTAAGGGTTGCCTAGATACATGGATAGTTTGAACTTAATAGACTTGAATATTCTGACTTACCAAAAAACCACCTTACTTGGAACTGCCTGTATACTCAGACATTACCTTAATAGCTATTAGGTCCTTGGTTAGGACTTGAACTGTTAAATTTTTACCAGTCCCAGACTGTGAATCAAATTAAAGATAAATTTTAACGGTAATAATAATAATATAATAATAATGGTCCTCCCAGTGTGGCAGTACCATGACGGGGTTGTGGGGCTTGTGTGCTCTGAGGAAGTTGAGAGCTATGCCAGAGGTTCAACCATACTGGAAAGGTCTCATCAGAGGTGTAAAATAAATATGTGTCTCTCCCATAAAAATTATGGTATGGTGTAAATTTCAGAAAGCCATACCAGCTCAGATGTCATCCTGGTTTACAAGGTCCATGCTAGATGTGGGAGTTCATGGATATCTGGTAAAAAATGGGCTATAGGACTCAGGACTGTTGGTTGAGCAACTAGGTCCTGCAATTGCAGCACTGCTGGAAGAAAAGGTGTTTACCTGTCGCAAATATACAATAACTGAAAACAAAGAAATAATGATCTGTTATTACAGATTAAGTGCAACAAAAAAAGGATATTTGAAATGAATGCAGCAGTTCTGGAAAGTACTACATACAGAATCAAAATAAAAAACTCTGACAAATGATCCCACCTCCTTTACATGCACAATTTGAAGCTGTATGGAACACCATCTAAAATAGAATTGTTGCTCAACACTGTCCATATATATAGCCAAGATATTGCAATGGAGTTGGAACTGGACATACTCACTAACAAGGAAAATAGTGAAAACTGAAGGAGTCAAGTTTCTTCATGAATATAACTTTAAGAATCTGGCTAAAGATGTTTACTACAGATACCTAGGTATCCTTCAAGCTGACAACATTAAACACACTGAAGTCAAGAAAAAGACTAGAAGTGAATACATCAAGAGAATGAGGAAAATCTTAAAGTTCAAACTGAAAGGAGGAAATATCATCAAGGCAATCAATACCTGGAAAATTCCAGTCATTAGATACAAAGCTGGATTAGTGGACTGGACTCAAGCAGAAATAAAAACAATCAATAGGAAGACCAGACAAATAATGACAATGTATCATGCCTTTATTCTTGCCGTGACATTGATAGACTCTACCTACGAAGGCAAGATGGGAGTGGAATATTGCAAGTATATCACATGATTGAAGAAGAAAAAATGACTTTAGAAGAATATCTGAAAGACAATGAAGAAGATACACTGAAGTTAGTATACCACAAAGACTTACTGACTGCTGAGAGACCAAATTAGCCTGCAGGAAAGATCAAATGAAGAACAGAGTGGAGGTATGAGAAGACATGGCCAGCATGTTAAAAAAAAAAAAAATTAGCAGGGAAAGCAGCTAATAACAAAACCTGGCAATGACTAACAACAGAAAAATTGAAGAAAGTAACCAAGGAACTAATTCTGGCTGCATAAGGCCAAGCTTTAAAGATAAATACATACAAAGCCAGAACTGAGAAGACAGGAACAGAAAATAAGTACTTCCCACACAAAGGAGATGAAGAAATATCCTGCGATGATATCTGCAACACCATAAAATTTCCCTATCTTAAGTCATTGGTAAGGATTTGCCTATCTTAAGTCATTGGTAAGGATTCAATAGGTAGACAAAAATGGCAAATCCAGTTTGACCATCTGGTTGTCTGCATGCCAAACCATAATAATAATAAAATTAATAAGGAAAAACCTGAACAATGAGAAAGTAAAGAGTTGAATAGAAGTTGAGGACTACAGGAAAATCTAGGAATCTGATATTTAGGAGACTTTGGGGGAAGTTAGAACATGTCCTTCTTAATATACCTGGTGTTTATTTCTATTTTAGACAAAATATTTCTTTAAGAAATGGTAGAAGAGTTTCATTGTTAAGGAGATATTGGAGTGTCCCTGGTAGGATTTTAGGCAAACAGAGGAACTGGGCTTTACATCCAAGGGAGGAAGGAAGTTGTTGTGTATGTAATATATTTCAATAAAGCATAAGCTTGAAGTCAAGTGCAGGGTTCTGGCCCTGCACTTCTAATTGGTTGTTAAGCGGCCGTACCGGATTGGCCCATTCTGAGGAATCCGATTGGCCCTTAACAGACATGTATTATTGGTTCAAGAGCTAGCGTTCCTAGCTCGTTATTGGGTAATCGTTTTTAGGGTTGCCTATATAAGGCAGGTTCTACTACTGTTTAAACTGAGCAAGTATAATGTAATAAAGAGCTGAAGTTCACCATTCAGAAACTTGTCTCCATTCTTTCTCGCCCATGCTCAAAACATGACACTGGTGACGAGGATGGGATATGGAGACAACTGAACCAACGGAACCCAGAAGCAATACCGAGCACGTGACAGATGGCGCCAACAACGGAACCATGTCCGGCGGCCTCGTACCACCCGCTCCATTCGATCCAACACAGGAGGAATGGGAGTCCTATATGGATCGCTTCCAAATGTTTCTCGAAACAAACAATTTGAAGGACGCCACACCAGGAAAAAAACGAGCAGTTTTCCTGACGCATTGTGGCCCAACTGTATTTAAGATAGCTAAAGCGCTAGCCAAACCCCGAGAAATGAAGGCCATGGATTGGGACGACCTCAAACCTATCCTGCGAGCCCACTACGCTCCTACCATGCCTACACTCGTGAGACACCATGAGTTTTACCAAAGAAACCAGTGAAAGGGAGAAAGGGTGGCCGACTTCATAGCAGACCTCCGCAACTTAGGAGGCCGCTGCGGGTTCATCGACCTCGAAGAGGCATTGAGGGATCACATAGTCCTTGGATTCAGTGCTCCAGGCGTCCAAAGCAAGCTGATGGCAAAAGGAAATATCAGCCTTGCCGATGCCATTGCTGATGCTACCGCGGCAGAGGCAACCAAGAAGTCGGCTGCACAACTATGTCAAAACCGCACTCCAGTGCCACCACCAGCCAGCGAAATCTCACCTAGCGCAGAGGGACAGCTCACGACAACACACCACGAGGACCTCTCTTCATCGTCAGAAAGCGAAGAAGAGGGGGTCCATCGACTGCGGTCTAATCGAGACCACTACCCGAAGCCTGTACGCCCTTGCGATGGATGTGGAGCCAACCATGCCAGGTCTGAGTGCAAGTTCCGCAACACAATCTGCCATGAGTGTGGGAGACGAGGCCACATCGGACGGGTCTGCCGCAGCTTGCCAGGACCCAGCCAGGCCTCAAAAGGCACCAGCTATCGCCAATCAACAGGAAACCATCCTGTAAGGCGAACACCAGCAGTCCAATCCTACAGAAATCGGCCGTTGCAGAGAGAAGAGGCTCACCATACTATCACTATCGGTCATGCCTCCACCATGGACACTAAGAAAATCCGGGTAACAGTAGCCATCAAAAATCAGCCTTGCCACATGGAGGTCGATTTGGGATCGTCCCTCTCGATGGTGTCGTGGAGAACACTCAAGCAACTCATTCCCACAATTCAACGCCAAGACCTCCGGTTCCAACGCCTCATCCTCAAGGACTACCAGGGAACCGAATCCCTGTCATCGGGTCCTGCCGAGTCTGAGTCTCCTTCAAGAAGCACACGGCGTACCTACCATTGACAATCATCGATAGTGATAGGCCTAGCTTGCTGGGCCTCCAATGGTTCGCACCACTCGGCATTGAAGTGGCCGGCGTAAACCGAGTCGGTGGCTGTGACTGGGAGGAAGACCTTATCTCTGAGTTCAGGGACGTCTTCGCGGACAGTTTAGGCAAGTACAAGGGGACCCCGATCTCATTCAGCTTAGATCCCAAGGTGGCTCCCATTCGCTTGAAGCCCCGTCGAGTCCCATTTGCTTTAAAGGCTAAAATAGACGAGCAACTCGATAAACTGATAGCTCAGGGGGTGTTAAAACCCATCGATCACTCCCCTTGGGAAACCCCTATTGTAACACCCATTAAGCCAGATGGGTCAATTCGAATTTGTGGGGACTACCAGGCCACCTTGAACCACGCCCTCCAGCAAAACGCATATCCAGTTCCGGTGGTGCAGTACCTCCTCCATTCCCTGGGAGGCGGGAAGGTTTTCGCTAAATTGGATTTAGCTCAGGCCTATCAACAATTGCCAGTTGATGAAAAAACGGCACAAGCCCAAACTATTGTGATGCACCGAGGTGCCTTTAAATGTACCCAGTTGCAATTCGGAGTTAGTGTTGCCCCAGGGATATTTCAGAGCCTTATGGAAAGGCTATTACAGGGAATTAAGGGTGTGGTCCCTTATTTTGATGATGTGTTAATTGCAGCCCCAACAAAAAAAATCTTACAGGACCGATTAAAATTGGTCCTAAGAAAATTTCAAGAAGCCAGTCTGAAAGTTAAGAAAAATAAATGTAAATTATGCACGGACAGTGTTGAATTCTTAGTGTACCTAATTGATAGCCAGGGCATTCACCCGACCGAGGGTAAATTAAGAGTGATCAAAAACACTTCCAGGCCACGAAACAAGGCCAATCTCCAAGCATTCCTAGGCCTCATCAACTTCTATAATGTGTTTTTACCACACAAAGCAACTGTCGCTGAGCCGTTACACCGATTACTAGAAAAGAGGGCAATTTGGTTATGGGGTTACCGTGAGGAACAAGCGTTTAGAAATGTTAAGAAACTGCTTACTTCTGACTGTACTCATGCAATATAACGAGACTTTGCCATTAGTTATAACCTGTGATGCATCGCCTTTTGGGGTAGGCGCCAATTTGAACCACGTACTACCCAACGGGAACGAAGCCCCTGTTGCATATTTCTCTAAGACTCTTTCCAAGACTGAGCAGAACTATGACAAATTGATAAAGAGGCCCTTGCAATCGTCTCAGCTGTGATAAGATTTCACGAATATGTGTATGGCAGGCCTTTTACTATTGTAACTGACCACAAACCGCTGCTAGGGATAATAGCCGGAGATAAGCCGACTCCCTACATATTATCCCCTAGAATGACCCGATGGTCAGAATTCTTGGCTGCTTATAATTATCGGTTGCAATACTGCCTGGGGAAAGCCATTCCCCACGCCAACGCATTGAGTCGAGCACCGCTTCCAGAGACTCTCGACGATCCAGCACCAACGGTAACTTCATTGCAAATCGAGGCGCTCAACTCACCACCACTGACTGCTAGAGACATTGCGAGAGAAACCAAATGCGACCACACCCTAACACGCTGGGGTGGGTAGAGTGCGGATGGCCATTGGACCAATTGCTGGAGGACTTCACACCATTCAAGTCTCGGCAGACCGAACTGTTCTCCCAAAAAGGCTGTGTCATCTGGGGCGATAGAGTTGTTATCCCAGAATGACTCCAGAAAGCACTTCTGAGAACCTTGCACGACGGCCACCCTGGCATCATGTGAATGAAAGCCCTTGCACGCAGCTACGCATGGTGGCTGGGCATTGACAAGCAAATCGAACATTGGGTTAAAGCTTGTCCCAAATGCCAAGAAGTCAGCAATGCCCCTCCGAAAGCCATGCCTACTGAATGGGAGACACCATGTGGACCCTGGTCCCGAATTCACTTGGACTTCGCGGGGCCAACCAAGGGCCACACCTTCCTGCTTACCATCGATGCCTACTCAAACTGGCTCGAGATTCATCGCATGACTACCACAACATCCGAGGCAGTCATCAAGATTCTAAACAGACTCTTTGCAACCCACGGATTACTAGACGTCCTGGTATCCGATAACGGCCCACAATTTACGGCACTTGTATTCGAGCAGTACCTCACCGACTGAGGCATCCGCCATGCGCTCACCTCGCCAGCACACCCTGCGACTAACGGCCGAGCAGAACACATGGTCCAATTTGTAAAGAAAACCTTGCAAAAGGTAAACTATGATAACATTGACGACAAAGTCAATCAAATCCTCTTCTTGCAGCACATCACCCCACATAGTGTCACCAACAAGACGCCCGCTGAACTATTAATGGGATGAAAGTTCCACTCCCACCTTGACCAGTTGCACCCTGTTTATGAACCAGAAAAGCCATTAGGATCCAGCGGCCGATGTCGCACTTTCCAGGTAGGAGACCTGGTGTATGCAAAAAACTTATCGGGCGACCCGTTGTGGGTGGAAGCAACGGTAATACGTGTAACCAGTCCCAGATCCTACCTTCTGCAATGCCGTGACAATAAACTCTGGAAATGGCATATCGACCAGTTATGGTCGCGCCTTGCAGCTGCCACTTCACAACTCCCCTATAATCAAACTGAGGGGGGGGGAGGTACGGAAGAAGATGAAGCCCTAGGAAACCCTAACAGAAGCCCAGGCTGCAGAGCCGGAGGGAGAAACGCTTGCACCCCAAGAGAGCACAGAAAACGAGGGTGACATCACAGAAGCAAACCCTGAACTGGAGGCAGCCCCACTACCAAACAGCAATCTGTCCCAGCAGGAAGGCAACCAACCAATACAGCGGAAGTCAAAAAGACTTAAAAAACAACCGTCCTATTTAAAGGACTACGTAACTGCGCCCTGAACTAAGAAGCCAGGGGGAAGGGGTGTTGTGTATGTAATATATTTCAATAAAGCATAAACTTGAAGTCAAGTGCAGGGTTCTGGCCCTGCACTTCTAATTGGTTGTTAAGCGGCCGTACCGGATTGGCCCATTCTGGGGAATCCGATTGGCCCTTAACAGACATATATTATTGGTTCAATAGCTAGCGTTCCTAGCTCGTTATTGGGTAATCGTTTTTAGGGTTGCCTATATAAGGCAGGTTCTACTACTGTTTAATTGAGCAAGTATAATGTAATAAAGAGCTGAAGTTCACCATTCAGAAACTTGTCTCCATTCTTTCTTGCCCATGCTCAAAACATGACAGAAGTGTCAGGAGCCTTCATTTCATTTGCAACATCTATTTTTCTCCACCACAATTGCAGAGAAATTTTGGGAAAATATAAAATATATATTTCATAAATAAATTTAAATATAAAAATAAAAATGAATTAGAAGGTACAGTATGAATAAAATACTACTCAAACTTATGAACAACATTATTAAGCAAACTAACATATATTTGGGGGTGGCATGCACTTTTATTTGAAAAATATATAATTTAGAGAAAGCAGAACAAACTGATTATTAGGTATGAAAGCTTTTGAATATTTGATTCAAAGGGAAATCAGTAAAACTGCCCCAAATAATCAAGTCTTCTTGATTTGAGATGTGAAACAAAATAGATTGCTTCTGAAGTACTTTAGTGTGATTTGAATTAAATTTATCATTCACTGCATCTTTGTGAGACTTCTAGCTTTGGTAACAACTGAAATGCTTTTGTAGCTTCCCTTCCATAACTGGAAAATAAGGATGAGTGAGTTGAGTGGTGGGATGGTTTGGCTAATATTGACAGGAATAGCTGGCCAATGAGGTTCATTTTCTCTGCAATTGAAATGATTGGCGATACAGCGTGAGACCATCCTTTGGATCTCTGCTTTGCTGTTCTGATTCCTTCTAGTTAGACTATGTTTCTCAATCTTGGCAAGGTGGAGGTATGTGTACTTCGATTCTCAGCATCAGTGGTGGGATTCAAATTTTTTACTACCGTTCTGTAGGCGTGGCTTATTTGGTGGGTGTGGCTGGGTGGACACGTGACTGTGGATGTGGCTGGATGGTCATGTGACTGAGTGGGTGTGGCCAACTTAATGTCACTCAAGTCAAGGGCTGCCTCGCCTGGCCCCTTCCTTCCCAGCCATTCCTTGTCACACCCAGCCTCAACTTATCTATAGTTCTGTAAAAATGTTGTTCATCTTTTTTTGACTTTATTATCTACATACTATAGATGTATTTTCATGGACCACTAAAAGGAGGAAATGGCTCACATGCTTTACCCAAGAGTGCAATAGGCAACAGGCTTTTAAGGGGCTGCCAGAAAGAAGTGTGTGGGGGGGAATGTATTTTCCAAAGCACCAAAAGGCAAACAAGAAGCAATGGATGGAAACTGAATAAAGACAGAAACAACCTAGAACTAAGGAGAAACTTCCTGACAGTAAGAACAATTAACCAGTGGACCTGCTTGTCCCCAGAAGTTCTGGGTGAGCAATCACTGGAAATTTTTAAAAGACTGGACAGCCATTTCTCTGAAATGGTGTAGGGTTCCTCCCAAGGTCCCTTCTAAATGTTATTCTGTTTATTCTGACACCTTTCCCAGGACCTCTACTCAGAGTTTGGCATCCTCAGTTTTCCTGTCTGAGCAGGGGATTGGACTAGAAGACCTCCAAGCTCCCTTTAAATACACATGTATTTATGCTCTGGACTATAGACATTGAATGCAATTAAACCCTGAAAAATATGTGGTAATCCTGGGCAAAAGAAAGGCAGTGGAATTACTCTAGGTGTAGGGACAGTGTAAAATATTAACACAGGATAAATAATAGAACAATTAAAAATAATAGCACAGAGTTTTCTCTCTCTCTCTCTCTCTCTCTCCCTTCCTTCCTATTTCTTTTTTTTCTCTTTCTTTGTCTCTTTCTGTCTTTCTCTGCCTTCCTTCCTTCCTCTCTCTCTCTCTCTCTTTCTCTTCTCTCTCTCTCTCTCTCACACACACCACACATTCTCCCTCTTTCTTTCTTTCTTTCTTTCTTTCTTTCTTTCTTTCTTTCTTTCTTTCTTTCTTTCGTTCTTTCTTTCTTCTCTCTCTCTCATACACAAACACCCCTGTTGACCTTCATTCCCTCTCACTCCAGACACTTTACTCACAAGGGGAAACAAATCCAGCATTGGGGAAGTTTTGCAGGTTAATGAACACGCATTTGCAGCTCATTCAAACTTCTCTGTGGCTGGATTTCCTCCCCCCCTCCAGCCTTCATTCCCTCTCACTCCAGACACTTTATTCACAAGGGGAAGCGATACTTCTAGTGTCCATGAAGAATCCAGCCTTGGAGCAGTTTTACAAGTTAATGGACTGCTGCTCCACCCACAGTCATGTGTTTTCAAGTGGCTGCTTGAAAATGCATGGCTAGGGCAGGGGAACAGTCCTCCTTTAAACTGGGTTGAATGAGCATCGGGCAGGCGGGGAAAGCGAGTGAGCAGAAACTGGGTGACTGGGTTGGGAGCGTGGCCAGCCAAATATTGCTACTGGTTCAGCAGCCCATGCCAAATTCTTGCTACCAGTTTGCCCGAATGCAAACCGGCTGAATACCAGCTTTGCTCAGCATGGTTGATTGTGGAATCTTGGGAATTGAAGTCCATTTATTTTAAAGTTGCCAAGATTGAGAAAATCTGCTTTAGATAGATAGAATCAGCCTAGTTCACTTGTGGAGGGCAAAGGGGCCAGGGAGATACTCTTCTGCAGGCTCATTTTAATTTTTTTATCCACCTTTACAATGTGTAAAGGTGGATAAATCCTAACTTTTAACTTGCTTACCAATTTCTATTCCCATCTGTCCTTCTGACTACTGTATTTGATCTTCTTCGGGCTGTTTTTCATTCCCCTCATTTTGCCCCAACAAATTTAAAACAATTTTTAAAGAAAAAGCATGGTATGCAATATAACCCTTGCTTACTGGAATGCACATTCTTTCTTTGTACCATATGATATTGTACATTTCACTGACAAAGCTATTCTTTCAAAGTCACATAGTGGAAGCAAGTTTTAATATTCCAAAATTTGACAAGGAGGATCATGCAGGAAAAAGTACTTTCCATTTATGCAAGATTATTCTCTTTACTAAGCCTCAGGCACAGTACAATCAAAGCTCTTTATGAAATGACAAATTCAATATTTCAAGAATAGAGCTTAATTTCACATATATATCTTGAAATGTTACATTTCTTTTCAAAGTTTTATTCATGTATCCAGTTTGGTGTGGTGGTTAAGACATCAGTAAATAAATAGTAGGCCATTTTTTTCTTCAGTATTGTGCTCTGTTTGAATTTTCCATATGTTCTAATTTTTAAAAACATGTTTTTACATGTTCATATGTACTTGTTCACTTTGTTACTTAATTCAGTGAACTGATATAGTTTGTTTTACAAAATTTGAAGTTTTTAGTTCAGCTCACAGAATCCATAATAATTTTATTTATTTATTTAAAAACATATAACCGCTTCTCTTATATAAAACTCTCAGTGGCTCTCATTTCCTATGGATTTAAGTAGCTGTGATTCAAAACATCAGGAGAACAATAAATGTCTTTTTGCCAAAATCAATTAAGCTCTATGGTATTATATCACAAAGTCCTACTGAATTCGATGGGACTTGTGTAACTGAAACAATACAACAATCCTTTTCGGAAGGGTCAGATATTTGACTTTGTTTCTCAGCTAGTATTTTGTGTAATGGTGAGGCAGAAAAATGGTATTTCACAAAAAGAAGACAATTTGATTCATGAAAACAAAGAAATTTCTCAATGTATTTTGCAATGCACATATGCTAATATAGGTATGATCTAAAAACTCAGAAGAGTTTTCAGCTAGGTTTATATTTTGGATTTTCAAATTAGTTACAACATTTGGAATTATGGTAAAGGCAGTTTATTCCTCAATGATATCAGTTTATGATGATTTGACTCTTTAAGACATGATCATACCAGAGTTCAAGCAATTTCCTGCCTTTTGTTTTGTATCCAAGCAGGAAGAGTTGACTTTTCTACTATTGTATGCCCTCTATTTTTTTTCTTTGCCAGTTATTTATTGAATATCCAAAAACAAAAACAAAACCCAGTACCACTGATGTGGTCCAGTATGACAAAGGGAGACTGATGGGGGCCATAGTTCTTCTTTCAAGAAATGTTACTTGGTCACTGACAGTGTAGTTAGGAGAATGTGACTATGAATCAAACTAAGTGCACTCTAGCTTGGATTGATGGTCATAGGGCAAAGATTAGATTCTATTGGCTTAAAGTAGCATCATTTCTTTTTCTTCAATTGACCTAAAAGAAACATAACTTCTAGTTGAATAGAAGTTCATGAACTAGACAAAAGACTGAGGCCAAGAAAATGTTTTTTTTAATGTACAATATGAATGAATAAGAAACTTTATAAGATTACTGTGGAATGAGACTGTTAGTTTTGCTGTGCATTCCAGTAGCATTGTGGTGGTTCTGTATTAATGCCAGCTGTCCAAACTTAATTTATAGGCTCCTTGACACATTTGACATCAAGTCAAATGTGTCAAGTCAGTGACTTGTGTCCGAACTATCTTTCCATTAATGAAACAGATATCAAGCTTACCTCATCATTAAGGAAGGAACAAGAATCTCATAGCTAAATGGTGAAACTGGATAAAACATTATTTGGATTTCCAAGGTCCTCATGAAAATGATCAAGAAGTAGACAGAACAATATTTGTGGCACTCTATGCTTTGTGCCACTCTAATTTCTTGAACTTTAAAAAATACCCAGTGTGTCTTTAAAAAATACCACACTAGTAATAATGATCATGGTGATTAATATTATCAGCCATGCATGAAATTGATTATGTGCAGTGTCTGGTTATATTGTGAGCTGTGCAAATTAGTGGACAGCAGCCTTAAAAACAATCAACCTAGGACCAGATGTCATGCTACAGGTGATTGACTTT
The DNA here is from genome assembly GCA_033807585.1 of Hydrophis major. Classification (NCBI taxonomy): domain Eukaryota; kingdom Metazoa; phylum Chordata; class Lepidosauria; order Squamata; family Elapidae; genus Hydrophis; species Hydrophis major. Next base: position 51,545,297 of record CM066333.1, read on the forward strand.
TTGAGTCTGGTAAATTCATAGGTGGCTTCTGAATATCAAATGGTTGAATATGGGGCTCTAAAGATTTAAATCACTGCACTGAGAAATTTAAACCAAGGAGGCCACAAGCTCTATAGAGTTGTAAAGGGAATGATCTCGAAGATCTGACCAGCCGCTTAGCTTAAACCATCAACTTCAAATGCAGCAATTCTGTTTTACATATACATAATTTACAGTGTTTCATTAAGTTTGTGGATTTCAGGGGCTTCATTTTGAGTATTATAGATTCTCTGAAGCAGTATAAGCCTCAATTTAATGCATTTCCATGAGAGTAGAATCTGGAAATAACTACTAATGATGATGAAAACAAAGCCTTTATTTTGTGAGTTACAAGGTTAATTGTTTAGAGAGGGGATGAGTTTCACTGAAAGACAATGTAATTCAATAGACAGCATTCTTCCTAACCATTCATTATAATGCCACTGGCATTATTAATCAGAATCTTGCTGAAGAATTACTGATGCTTCTGTGAAAGATTAGGTTTGAAAAAGCTAAACTTTATGAAATACATACCACAAAACTTTCAATTCAGTCTCTTTTTTCTTTCAGTTTCCAGGTTTGGATCAACAGTGGGGACACAGTGGCCTGCTAAGGCTTATGCTAGTTGAAAGGTGGAAACTGTATTCCTAAGGACTGCCTAACACATCATGCAGGAGATTGCTGCTTTCCTAATTCTCAATTCGCATAAACCTTAATATCATCCTTTTTTGTTTAATAATACTTTAATAACTTGAATAACAATAGCAACAATAGTAATAACAACCATGGCCATTAATTTGCATGTGATAAAGGCTATTGCTAAGTTTTGGTTTTTTTTCATGTCCACTCCATGATATTTTGCTGCCTGAAGTCAAATGTTACTTTCAAGCCAAGACCAAAGTTATAAACTAAGTTATACTGGTAAAAACCCTATATATGCCCTTCTTGGAAATATAAAGGCATTAGTAAATTCAGTGACTATTTACCTTCTTTCCTAGTACCTCAAATCAAACTGACAGAGAAAGCCATTTTACTTTATATAATAATAAGGGCCACTCATGAAGAGAAGGATGTGATTCTTCAACCACATTAGAATCATGTTTTCTAATATTCTGGACCATTCATTATCTTCACTTTCATGCATCGTCTTCCTTTCTCACATATTGCTCTCTTATTGGCAGCCCTCTTTGATCTTACCAAGACTCAGTGGTGGTTTTCTAAGTCTCCCAAATTCTACAAAGCCAAAGACCCACAAGATCCTAAACACTTGCTTCAGTTGGGTGGCTGAGAAAAAAGGAGACTACATGACAGATAAAGGAATCGACTATATGAAGCTGAAAAAACTAAGTAGTAAAATATTCTAAATTGTTGGTCAAAATACATGAGGTAGAAGCTGAAAATAGAACATTATGGATAAAGCCAGTATCTGAAATGCTGCTGTTGTGAAAAGGGAGTGGGGAAAGGAAGACAGCAATTGTTAAAGCAATAAAGTAAGAGATTTGGCAAAAGGCATTTAGGAATTAGATTAACTATTAAAAATAGTTTAAAAATCCAGTCTCAAACAAATGGAAGGATCATTCTTCCATTCATATCATTTGAAAACCAGAAATATGTACTTCTAACTAGCTAAATTATAAACCGACACAAAACTCGAAAGTAGCTTTAAAAAAGAAAAGGTTGGACATATTTCATTGCTAGAAATGCTATCTGTGCAAAACAAATCTAGTAGCTGTTTTGCTAAGTAATTAATAGGAGTCACCAGAAAATAAAAGAAGAGAAGCTTCATCTATTTAAGGGGATGGCTCTCTCCTTCTGACAGATGACTGGAAAGCAGGAGATAAGAGATTTAGCCACGCTGAAGACTTGCTGCTTTTGCAATTTTTCGCCCATCTCCACTATTTTGGTAAAGAAAATGTAACATAAACAGAAAAAGAGAAGTTTCTGGATTTCAATCCTTTAAGAAAGGAAGGGAGGTAAAGCAGTTCTCAGCTATAGCAGACCAAATGAAGTTACAAAAATTTGGAGTACAGGTATTGCAGAAGCTATGGAAAAGCAATTGACTGATTTAACTTTTTTATGCTTTGGTAATGCACTAGTTTGAATCCTGCCTAGAACACTGTGTTATTCAGAGGTGAAGAAAAACAATGGAAGTTAGTTAGGATAAATAGATTGCCTCTCCCCAAATCCATTTTCCCACAGAAAATTATGCATGAAAATGTACCTATGACACTGCTGGTTAAGAGAGAAGAAACAGCTCTGGAAAGAAAGGTCATTTTAAGATAGTGCATAGAAAAAGGCACATCTATAAAGATAACGATTTCTCTGTCCAGTTGTGTCCAAGTTGAGGGGGCAGTGCTCATCTCTCTTTCTTAGCTGAGGAAGCTAGCATTGTCCAAAGACATCATGGTCAAGTACCTGGCAGGACTATATATTGAGACACATTGTTATCTTTCCAACAGAGAGGTCCCTATTTATCTACTTGCATTTGAATGATTTTGAACTGCTAGATGGGCAGGAACTGGGAAAAGTAATACGAGCTTGCCCTGTTACACTGCACTTGAGTCTTGAACCAGGGTGTTGACTTTCCAGATAACAAGCCCAATGTCTTAACCACTAAGCCATCATGCCCCTGGAACACCTATAGAAACTTTTATTCAAAAACAGTGTTTGCATATAAGAATATGTTATTGTAGTACCACCTTCATTACTTCATTGCCCTTGCCTCATTGAGATATAATGTATATTCCATCAATTTATGGTCTCATGTTCAACCAATAATTCTGTTGCATCAAATCATGTGTGTTATGGTTCCAATACTAAATGAGACTTATTCCTAATAGTCTTTATCAATCTCCAATCCTCTGCCTTTTAAACTTGATCAATTTGTTTTTCACTGTGCATGCATTCTTTTCTTCTGCCTAATTAGCATAAGTCTATAAGAGAGTTGCAACTCCACAAACTTTTGAGTTTTGCTTTTGCTGCCTCCAGAATGGTAATAAACAACTTGAGCTCCAATGGAAGAATGTTATTATTAAAAAAAAATTATTAAAAAGAATTCTGTGGGAAGAATTTCTCCAACAGAGATAAGACTGTTAGAGCCATGTTGTCTTTATTTGTAATCTCTTGTCCTCCAAGTGTATTTAATTAGCTAGAATTTGCTAGAAAACAAAAAAATGGTATTGTGTTATGGTTCCAATACTAAATTAGATTTATTCCTAATAGTCTTTATCAATCTCCAATCTCCAATCCTCTGCCTTTTAAACTTGATCAATTTGTTTTTCACTGTGCATGTATTCTTTTCTTCTGCCTAAGGCTGACTTTTATTCATGGATTTATGAAACAAAAGAATGAGAGAGCACAGCATTTAGTCCATTATGGCTGTACAGATTTACTACAAAGCAATATATATGTAATTTTCCTTAAATGATCCTAATGATCCAATAACATCCGAAGAAGATAATGTTGTATATTACATCTTGCTGATTCCTTCTCACAGTAAGTCTGACAATGTTCTGTACATTAGTGAGCCACATTGTAAGTCACTTTTCTACAAACAATCTCAGCTGAACATCAGTTGTTTTTAACCATTTCTGATGTAGTAACCACTTGTTGGTTAAAGTTTTTCTAGTGATTTTGAACATTTCACTTGTTATAGTGTGTATGGGGATCTTTGCATTGTGACTGTTTGAATTTTAGTTCTATATTATCTATAGAATAGTTCTTTAATATAGTTCTATATTAATTTTAGTTCTTTATTATCTTTACTTTGGCTGATCAATATTCATGCATGTTATTGAATTGTCTATATCAAAATGGGTTAGATGCTTTACATCTGATGAAAATGAAAAAAATGTTTTCACTGCAGTTTAATATACAGAATCAAACTGTGCCATCAATTAAAATTCATTTCCAGAAGACCTGCAAGGTTTCTGTGGAATTTTGATTTGTATTTAGTTCTATTAGCCTCATATAATTTAGCTTCCAACCTCTTATCATCTTTGTTGCTCTTCTCTGCATGGTTTCTAGGGCTTCAGCATCTGTTTTGTATCTTAATGACCAGATCTGGACACACTATTCCAAGTGTGATTTCATTAGTGCAATGTAGAATGGTACAATCACTTCTCATGATCTTGATGCTATCTTTCTATTGATGCAGCCTAGGACTGCACTGGCTTTTTTGACAGCTGCAGCACACTGCTGGCTCATACCGGGACATCTAGATGTCACCTGCCAAGACATCTAGATGTCAATTGCTCATACCAGGACATCTAGATCTCTCTCACAGGCACTACTATTGAGCTAGGTGCTGCTTATTCTGTGCCTGTGCATTTGGTTTTTCTTGCCTAAGTTCAGGACTTTACTTTTCTCATCACCAAATTGCATCTTGTTAGATCAACCCAATGCTCAAGCTTTCTTGTCCTGCCCATCACCTTCTTGCCATCTTATTCCATTAGTGGAATTACCATTTCCTTGACTTTCTTTTTGTTCCTTACAAAGAAACTTTTTTTTCTTTTTGGGAGGGAATTTGTTGGAAGCCTTAATTCATTCTAAGTATTAGCCTTCCATCTTTGCAAATTCAAGCTATTTGCTGATATTATGTTCTAGATATATGATTCTTTTTACATTTTTATACATATTACTTTTGTCCCTCAGTGTCCTGTTCTAGTCCATGCATGCACACACAAGCAAGGTTCAACATGTTTGTTTCATACAGTCAATCCCCTTTGTCATTCTCCAGATCCCAACTGCAAGTTCAATCCTTCAGAAGTATGTTCCCAATAAACCACAGTCCTATCTGCATTTAAGACATTGGTGTGGGAGATGTTAGCCAGGTAAATCATCCCAACTCTCAGGCTTTGTAGCATAACACTGGCAAAGACAGTTCCATGAGTTCAAAGCCCAAAGAAGTCAATGTGAAATCAATAGGTTCAAGGCATGAGAAAATTGACACAGACTCCAAGGAGTCAAGGCATGATGAAGTCAATGGGAAGTCAAGAGATTTAAGGCACAAGAAGGTCAAAGAGCATGTACAAGACAACAGATTGTGAACTGTTGCCTCCAACAACCAACTGTTCACTTAAGTCAACATTGGCCAATATTTCTCATTAGAAGGGGCAAGGCTGCTTCCTTGAGGGTAGACTCACCAATGTCCTTTGCACATCTCAGCATTCAACTCATCCATGAATTGGGTAAGGTAACTGTTGTGTCCGCGAAATGATGCCAGGAGTCAGTGACTTCAAATCATGCTCTTTTATTAAAGTAGGAACCGAACTGGCTCTTCGCAAAAGGTTCGCGGCTTTTATTCTTTCAGCCGCGGCGGCGGCGGCCAATGGCACCGCTTTGAATCTCCCGCGATTCGAATGGACCAATCGCAGGAGATTCTTAGCGAGCCAATCGGCGCGGCTCGCCTGACCAATCAGAGTGCCCCGCGCTTTGGCCAATCAAAGCGCGGGGATCTCAAGAATGCTAATTAGGGACAGAACACCCCTCCCCTCTTGGTTCAGTCCTTATGTCGTGTAGTCACGTAGGTAGGCGGGGCTCCGTCTGAGCCTACTGGACCTGCGCAGCTCAGTCGTAGGTTGGATCCCGGCCGGTTCGGTCGGGATCTCTGCTGCTCCTGATGCTGTCGTGGGAACCGGCTGGTCGGTCGGGCCGGGCCGCTCTCCGTAGCTCCCTCCTGGGCCTCCCGGGTTGGTTGAGCTGCGGGTTTCGCCGCTCCCGCTCGGTCTTTCCGGGTCGGTCGAGCTGGCCTGACTGTCTCTTCCTGGTGAGGGGTCGTGATGGCTGCTTTCCGGTAAGTATGGCTGGTTTATTCTTCTTTGGTTTTGGTCCCCTGGGTATTCCCTCCCCACTTGGTTTGTGTTGTGGGGGTTGGTTTCGCCTGTTTGTGCATCGGTGGTCTCTTGGTTGGCAGTCCTCGACCTTAATTGGTCGATGTGGCGTTTCCACGCTCGTCCGTCTGCTGTTTGTAGCCGGTACGAGTGTGGGCCTGTTATTTGTGTGATGACGGCTGGTATCCATAGTGGGTCTCCCGTCAGGTTTCTTGCGTATATGGGGTCGCCTGGTGCGAAAGTTCAGTGTTTGCTGTTTGAGTCTGGGGGCTTCTCCGGATTATACATGGGGTGTAACCTGTCGAGTGGGGACCTTAATTTCCTCCCCATTAATAGTTCGGCTGGGCTCTTATTCGTTGTGGTATTTGGGGTTATGTGTTGGGTGAAGAGTAGTTTGTTTATTTTCTCCTGGATCTCCCTGTGGTCTATTTTCCGGATGGTTTTCTTAGTGAATTGCACCATCCGTTTCGCCCTACCATTCGCCGCCGGGTGCACCGGTGCTGTCAGTGCGTGGCGGATGCCCCTTTCCGCTAGGAATTTTTCGAATTCCAGTGAGGTGAATTGGGGCCCGTTGTCGGAAACGACGTCTGGGAGGCCATGGGTTGCAAAGAGTTTGCAGAGTTCCTTGATCACGGCCTCCGTGGTTGTTGTCTTCATGTTGCTTACCTCCAGCCAGTTGGAGTAAGCGTCTACTGTTATAAGGAAGGTGTGTCCTTTTGTGGGCCCGGCAAAGTCTATGTGAATCCTAGACCAAGGTCCCCTTGGGGTTTCCCACTCTAGGACGGGTGCTGTGGGTGGGCTTGGTCTAGTTTCCTGGCATCGTTGGCACCTTGCTACCCAGGTTTCAATTTGTTTGTCCATCCCTGGCCACCAAGCGTAACTTCTGGCCAGGGATTTAGTCCTAACGATGTCAGGGTACCCCTCGTGTAGCAGTTCCAGAACCTTCCCTTGTAGCTTTTCTGGAATGACCACCCTATTCCCCCATAGTATGCACCCTTTTAATAATGAGAGTTCCGTTTGTCGGTTTCGGAATGTTTTGACGGACTCGTCCTTGTCCCTTTCCGGCCACCCATTCTCTACCAAATGCAACACCCGCGCCAGACGTTTGTCTTTATTAGTTTCTCGGGCAATGTCTGACGCGGTTATGGGCAGGTTGGGTAGAGTCTCTATGCTGAGGGTGGTCGTCGTGGGTGCTGGGTCGGTGTCAGGTTCCGGTAGCGGCGAGCGGCTTAAGGCATCTGCATGGGAGATCGTCTTACCCGGTCTGTGTATGAGTCCGTAGTTGTAGGCTGCCAGGAACTCGGACCACCTTGTCATTCGGGGAGACAGAATGTTCGGGGTGGCCCGGTTTCCTGCAAGGATTCCCAGCAGCGGCTTGTGGTCGGTTATGATGGTGAATGTCCGGCCGTAGAGATACTTGTGGAATCTTTTTACGGTGGCAACGATAGCCAGAGCCTCTTTGTCCAGCTGGCTATAGTTCTGCTCCGGTTTGGTGAGGGTCCTTGAAAAGAACGCGATGGGCGCTTCTTTTCCGTCGGGGAGGGTATGGCTGAGGACAGCGCCGACGCCGAAAGGTGATGCGTCGCATGTGACGGCCAGAGGTAGGGTCTCGTTATACTGTATAAGGACGGCGTCCGAAGTGAGGAGGTCCTTTGTTCTTTGGAAGGCGGCTTAATCGCGTTTCCCCCAAGTCCAGGTCGCCGCCTTGTCCTGGAGACTATGCAAGGGCTCCGCCATCGTCGCCTTTTTGGGCAGGAACACATTGTAAAAGTTAAGTAGCCCCAGGAATGCCTGTAGTTCCGTCTTCGACTTGGGTGTGGGGGCTTCTTTGATGGCCTTGATTTTTTGGTTTGTGGGGTGAATGCCGTGACGGTCTAGGAGGTATCCTAGGAATTCTACCCGTTCCGTGTATAATTGGCATTTCTCCCTCTTGACTTTGAGCCCGGTCTCTTTGAATTTGGTTAGGACCTCCCTTAGGCGACCCTCTAGTTCGGCTTGGTTGGTTGCCGACACTAGGACGTCGTCGAAGTAAGGTACCACCCCCTTGATGCCTTGCAATAGTCTTTCCATTAGGCTTTGGAATATTCCCGGTGCCACGCTGACTCCGAATTGGAGTCGGTTGCATTTAAATGCTCCCCGGTGGGTGACTATGGTTTGAGCTTCTGCCATTTGCTCGTCGACTGGCAACTGTTGGTATGCCTGGGCGAGGTCGAGCTTGGCAAAAACCTTGCCCCCTCCCAGTGAGTGCAGTAGGTGTTGCACTACTGGGACGGGGTAGGCGCTTTGTTGTAGCGCGCCATTTAGGGTGGCCTTATAGTCCCCACAGATCCTCACCGACCCATCGGGCTTGATCGGGGTGACTATGGGGGTCTCCCACCGGGCGTGGTCTATGGGCTGTAGGACCCCTTGCTTGACGAGCTTGTCAATTTGCTCGTCTATCTTGGGTTTAAGTGCGAATGGTACCCGCCTTGGTTTCAGGCATTTTGGGGGGACGTTTGGGTCTAGGCTGAATGATATAAGGGGCCCTAGGTACTTGCCTAGGTTTCCGTCGAAGACCTCTTGGAATTCCCGGGCCAGTTGCTGCTCCCAGCTGTCATCGGTGACGTGGTCGACTCCCATGACTGCGATGACGAGCGGGGCGAACCATTGCAGTCCCAGTAGGCTTGGGCGGTCGCGGTCGACGATTGTCAGGGGAAGCCTTTCGGTGTGCCCTTTATATGTGATGTTGAAGTGTTTGGTTCCGACTACCGGGATGCGGTTTCCCTGGTAGTCCCTTACGATGAGTCTCTGGCTGTCTAGGTTCCTCCTTTGGATGGTAGGCACCAAGCGCTTTATTTCATGCCATGCTATCATGGAGAGGTAGGACCCGGAGTCCACCTCCATTTTGCATGGCTGGCCCTCGATGCCTACCTCCACGTGGACCTTCCGGGCGTCATTGGTTATGGCGTGGCCGATGGTGACCGTCTGATGGGTTTCCTCTCTTCGCCGGTTATCACCGCCTCGCAGGGATCATCCGTTCCAGTCCCATCTGTTGTCCGAGGGGCGATCTCTGGTCCGGGGTGGTGTGCTCTCTCTCCTCCAGTCGCTCTGGTCCCATCGTGCTGGGCTGCGGTTCTTTTTTAGGCGGCAGACACAGGCGATGTGTCCCTTCTTGTCGCAATGCCGGCAGATCGATTTGAAAAACCGGCATTCCAACCTGGGGTGGTCGCCGCCGCAACCGGCACAGTTGGTCCTCGACTTACGAGCCCGCCGGTTCTGTGGGTCGCGGCCTGTCTGGAGGCGATGGATGTCCTCCTCGTCATCGGAAGTCCCCGATGCTGAGTGGAAGTCGTCCTGGTGGGTGGTCGTCTCGGGTTGGGCTTCAGCCGACCTTGCAGGGTTGTTGTTTCCGCTGTGGTCCCCAGTGTTCGGTCTGCGCATGCGGTCGGCGGATTTTTGGGTTGCTTCGGCGGCTGCGGCTGCGGTGAGGGTGTCTGCTAGGCTGATGTTGCCCTTGGCCATCAACCGGCTCTGGAGGACAAGGTCCCACAAACCAAGCACGATTCTGTCTCGCAGGGCATCGTTCAGGTTGTCGAATTCGCAGAGCCCCCCTAGGCGCCGTAGCTCGGCGACGAAGTCGCTGAAGCTCTCACCCGACCGTTGGTCCCGACGGTAGAATTCGTTGCGTCGGATCAGGATGGGTACCTCTGGAGCGTAGTGCCGCGAAAATGGAGGAGCGAAGTATTGGCTCGAGGACGTCCCAGTCCATCGCGGTTGCATCGGCGGGTTTGGCAAGCGCCTTGGCCATCTTGAATACCTCGGTCCCGCAGTGGGTCAGGAAGACGGCGCGCTTCATGGGGCCGGTGGCGTCCTTCAGGTCGCTGCACTCGAGGAACATGCGGAATCGGTCGGAGTACGATTCCGAGTCCTCGGTGGCGGGGTTGAAGGGTGCGGGGGGTGCGATTTTCGCCATCGTGGTGGTTCGTCTGGCTTCCGTCGGACACGTGGTTCGGTTCAGGGTCTGGATCCCACCTTCGTCACCAGTGTTGTGTCCGCGAAATGATGCCAGGAGTCGGTGGCTTCAAATCATGCTCTTTTATTTAAAGTTGGAACCGAACTGGGGCAAAGGAAAAAACTTGCGGCTTTTATTCCTTTAGCCGCGGCGGCCGCGGCCAATGGCACCACTTTGAATCTCCCACGATTCGAGTGGACCAATCGCGGGAGATTCTCAGCGAGCCAATCGGCGCGGCTCGCCTGACCAATCAGAGTGCCCCGCGCTTTGGCCAATCAAAGCGCGGGGATCTCAAGAATGCTAATTAGGGACAGAACACAAACAACCTTAAAATGGCTTGAAAAACAGGCCAAAAATGAGTGAGAGTGGGGCCAGCCAGTAGTTGGATTTGTCAGTTCACCGAACTGTGCAGAATCTTTACCTGTGCAAACTGAACTTTTGCAAACTGGCAGCCTGAACCTGTGCAAACTGGAAGCAGCCCACCTCCAAGGTCACAAAACGCTGCCTTCAGCAATATGAAGTAAGACAGGAAGTGAGAACAGTGTACATTCTCTAAATTAGATTCTCTTGACTTTGTGGAACTAGATCCAAATAATGAAAGAGAAGCTATGATTACATCAAGTGTGCTATGTTAACTAATTCATATTATACTAAATGAAGTTAGTAGATGTATAGTTCTTCTAGTGTGTGAGATGTCCTTTTCTAAAAATCACTGTGCTCAAAAGATGAGAGAAGAATGAATGGGGAGAAAACCAGAAGTGGTATTCAGTAGGTTCTGACCAGTTCTGGATAACCAGTAGTGGAAATTTTGAATAGTTTGGAGAATTGGAAAATACCACCTCTGACTGATTTTACAGTATCCTTCCCTGTCATGCCCACCAAGCTGTGGCCACAGAATTGGTAGTAAAAAAAAAAATTGAATCCCACCACTGGAGAAAACAGTCATGCCTTCAATGGTGGTATAAAAAAAACTTTTACTACTGGTTCTATGGGCATGGCTTGGTGGTTGTGGCTTTTTTGCAGCCCCCACCCATTTTGGGGAGCTTCCTAGCCTCAATTGGGGGCATTTTTGCTCCCCTAAGGCTCCTCTGGGGCTCAGGAAGAAAAGGAACAGAGCATGGGAGGGGCACACAGCATTCCTCCAAGCTCTGTTTTCGGAGCTTCCTAACCTCAGGGAAGCCTCTGTGGAGGGGCATTTTTGCTCCTCCAAGGCTCCTCTGGGGCTCTGGAAGGCAAAAAATGGAGGGAGGGCTGAGCTCCTCCCTCCATTTTTTGCCTTCCTGGGCCTCCGCAAGGGGAATCCCGGCACAGCTGATTATCGAGAGGGGGAAAAAAGAAAGAAATACCTTAGGCGAATGTCAGGCAGGCAGGCGGGGTGAGCGAGCATCGGGTGGGAGGGCGACCGGGTGCAGGCCGTGGCTAGGTAGAACTTACTACCGGTTTGGCAATCCACGCCAAATTCTTGCTACCGGTTCATTCGATCCGTTTTGACCAGCTGAATACCACTACTGCATGCCTTAAATCACTGGACCTTACAGGAAGTGGTCAATAAAAGTATTTCATTTCTTTGTAAAGCCCAACATTTGAATATTAACATGGAGTAACAGGCAGCCTCATGAATGGCTCAAACAAACTGGGAAGAAAAGAATGAACAAAAAGGTAGCACACAATATTGAACACAAAGGCTATTATTTCTCCAGGATATTTTTTTTTTCAATATATCAATCTAAATACTTATTTGAAATGCCAGTAAAAATACAGTGGAATCTGGAATGGGGAAAATAGATGAGGGCACTAATAGCATAAGTTTCCCTTGATCTTACATAAGAAGTATTCAGCTATTATGTCAGACTTTTTCTAGGACTTCAGATTTCTCAACGTGTTTCTAATGATTGCAACATTGACTACAATGTAGAAAAAATAATGGAGGAAAAAATGACCCTAATGAAGGATACAATGAAAAATTAAGTGTGACTGGAAAGAAGAGTGCTCAAATAATATTCAAGATCTTAATACTCTATAAGCACTTCTCTTCTTCAGGAAACATTGAGAAATTATGTAGAATAAAAACATATTATTAAATTTGTTAAGTCTGGAGCATGGGTGCAAATAATGGAGACGAGCTGGTAGAAACAGTGAACTTCAAACTCTTTATTTACATGGTGTGACAGCTCAACTGGATGGCTGCTATAGCCTTCCTTATATAGGCAACTTATTAACTATTCAACCAATAGTAATCCGGGAGCACTAGCTCCGTTAACCAATGAGAATGGCCTGTTAATGGCCAATCAGATTCTCCTGAACAGACAAATCCGATCTTGCCATTAACAGCCAATCAGAAGTGCAGGGCCATAACCCTGCACTTGACTTCAAGCTCAAGATAACTTTATTTAACATTTATTCATTCACAACACAATCTCCAACTTGACACTGTTTTTTTAAAAAAATACAATACAGGTAGTCCTCAACTTACAACCTTTTATTCTGGAATCATTCAAAATTACAATGGCACTGAAAAAAATTACTTAGGACCATTTTTTCACACTTACAACCATTGCAGCATCCCTCTGGTCACCTGATAAACATCCGTATGCTTGGCAACTTCATATTTATGATAGTAGCCATGTCCTGAGGTCACGTGATTACCTTTTGTGACCTTCTGACAAGCAAAGTCAATGGGGAAGCCCTTCGATCGACTCGAAAAACCGGCATTCGGACCTGGGGTGGTCGCCTCTGCAACCGGCACAGTTGGTCCTTGACTTATGACCCCGCCGGTTCCGTGGGTCGCGGCCTGTCTGGAGGAGATGAATTTCCTCCTCGTCATCGGAAGTGCCCGATGCCGAGTGGAAATCGCCCTGTTGGGTGGTCATCTTGGGTTCGGCCTCGGCCGACCTTGCAGGGTGGTTGTTCCCGCTGCGGTCCCCAGCATTCGGTCGGTGCATGCGGTCGGCGGATGTTCGGGTCGCTTCGGCGGCAGCGGCTGCGGTGAGGGTGTCTGCAAGGCTGATGTTGCCCTTGGCCATCAGCCGGCTCTGGAGGACGGGGTTCCACAGGCCGAGCACGATTCTGTCTCGCAGGGCGTCGTTCAGGTTGTCGAATTCGCACAGGCCCCTAGGCGCTGTAGTTCAGCGACGAAGTCACTGAAACTCTCACCCGACCGTTGGTCCCGACAGTAGAATTCGTTGCGTCGGATCAGGATGGGTACCTCTGGAGCGTAGTGCCACCGAAGTATTGGCTTGAGGACGTCCCAGTCCATCGCGGTTGCGTCGGCTGGTTTGGCAAGTGCCTTGGCCATCTTGAATACCTCGGTCCTGCAGTGGGTCAGGAAGACGGCGCGCTTCATGGGGCCGGTGGCGTCCTTCAGATCGCTGCACTCGAGGAACATGCGGAATCAGTCAGAGTACGATTCCCAGTCCTCGGTGGCGAGGTTGAAGGGTGTGGGGGGTGCGATTTTCGCCATCGTGGAGATTCGTCTGGCTTCCATCGGACACGTGGTTCAGTTCAGGGTCTGGATCCCACCCTCGTCGCCAGTGTTGTGTCCTCGAAAATGATGCCAGGAGTCGGTGACTTCAAATCATTGCTCTTTTATTAGTGTAGGAACCGAACTGGGGCAAAGGAAAAAGTTCGCGGCTTTTATTCCTTTAGCCGCGGCGGCCGCGGCCAATGGCACCACTTTGAATCTCCCACGATTCGAACCGACCAATCGCGGGAGATTCTTAGCGAGCCAATCGGCGCGGCTCACCTTACCAATCAGAGTGCCCCGCGCTTTGGCCAATCAAAGCGCGGGGATCTCAAGAATGCTCATGAGGGGACAGAACACATTCAATTTTAAAGCTGCTAAGATCATTGGCCCTGCAGGTATAAAGATAGGGAAATTATTGAAGCATGTGAAATGGGCCTCTTGTCAGTTAAAAAGAGTGCTGATTTACCACCAGCTTATTAAGTACTTAGGAGCCAAAGGCTTGGCAGTAACAAGGAAATAACAGCCAATCACCAGCCATCAACACGCCAATAGGAAAGCATCATAGAAATACAACTCACAGAATAACCCAAAGCATATTCTAGTAGAGAGTTCCCTGAAGATGAGCTTCAGCATGACTCTGAAAGCTAGGAAAAGTAAAACTCTGGTTTGGGTGACTGACCAAGATTTGATCTTGGAAACAGTATATTGTTCCTTTTCTCTTTATTTTATCTTGAACATACTATATATGAAGAACTTCTTTTTCATTGTTCACTAATCTTATCTTTTTCTAGTCTTTACATTGTCCTGAAATTATCTTTACAATTAATAATTTATCCCTTCCAAATATATGTGCTCTCCTCCCTCCACTCTGTATCTTCCCTAAACCTTTTGTGTAGATATGCGTCTTCTTTATAATATTTTGAAAGAAACCTGAAAGAATATTCTTTGAAATTGGTAAGAGCAATTATCTTCAAATAAAATGTGAAATCTTCACAGAAATCTAAGACATGTAATTTCCCAGGAGGAATCATTTATCTCTTTATTATTTATTTAAGACACACTTTTTATGATATAAAACCCTTTTAATGTAGTTGACTATAAAAGCACTATAGTGGTAAATATTAGAATTTTAAAAAATAGTGACAATAAACCAGTTAACATTACTTTATAGTTAAGTAATTTCAAAAACATGTAGTTATTTTAAGGGAATTTTTATATCATGTAACTTCAAATTGTGAAGTTATTGTTAACTTAAGTTCTTTTCTCTGCTACTTCTCAGAAACAGAATCTTTTTAACTTATATCTTTTAACTTATCAGGTACTTTTCTGAATGCAATGCTGTATGCAAACAGCTCAGAAAGAAGGGGAATATTAATGTAAAGATCACATTTGATCATTTGAATAATGAACTCTCTTAAATGTAGTATGAAGGATTTTGGGGGCAGTTCTTTGGGAGTGGTGCTGATGGATGATATTGCAACCATCGTAGCATTTAAACCACAGTAGATATATGGTTTTCTTACCACAGTTTTTCTATATACATGAGAACAAATTAACTTCTAATTCCATGCATATGTTTCAACAAAACAACTTTTTAAAATGTAGCTTTGAAAAAATATTGCAAATCCCTCCCAAAAGTCACATTTTATTTATGGAAAATAAATATTCCTGGCAACTGGACAACAACAAAAAAGTTTTGTTGTTGCTTAATTGCATAAGACAGCTGTTTATATGTGGCACCTGTAATATAGCCTGCTAAAATAATAGAATGTCACAAATATGTTTCTTATTCCTATGTGGATTTGTAACAGATTCTAAATCTTCATGCAGTATACACTGAGCTTCTGTAACATGTTATTATAAATAGTATCCTGCTTTCTACATCACACCACAGACAATATGCTGCAATATAGACAGTAAGCTGAATAATTTCCTTACAGAAAATCCTAGTAATGCTAGCCATTTTATTTCATTTCTAGTCCCAGCCAATAAAACACTACAATAGAATAAAATTTAAAATACATAAACTGCAATGGAAAATATTAGAATGCACAACAAAAAAAGCCTCAAAGCTGAAACAATAATGAGATAAGGAAAACATCTGGTTTCTTCTTCTATAGCTGTTACTAAAAAGTTGGAGATTGTGATGGATAATCTCTCTGGAGGGGGAGGGGGAGTGATAGAACACAGTGAAGGGGCTATTTCTCATGAAGGAGGGAGTACCAAGGAAGGGGCAAGACAAGAGGCAGACCTGTATAGGAGACATCCTATCCAGAATCTCCCTGTTAGGTCAGAGTAGTAAAGGTTTAGTCTGGCAAGATTCTGTCTATGTTAGAGCGAGACAGAGAGAGAACTGAATTTTAGCTAGATTGTTCTATGTTATTGCCGGACTAGGCCTAAAGGCAAACTTTATATTGTGAATTATATCTTGCAAATGGAAGATTGAAATTTCTTGATCAGGAGAAAGCTAAACTTGCTGATGATCAGCTACAAAGGGATGCCATGTGTTGTAAAATGGGTGGGTAACAATGTAAAAGTTACTGATTAAATCTTTGTTTTGTAGCAGAAACACATATAATTGCTGTATGAAAGGCTATTATATATGTATATAGTCTCCATAAGAGACTATACCAATTCAAGGTAAATACAAAATCTCCTGTGTGAAACATATAGAATAGTTATAGATATATAAATGATATGGACAACATGTACTTTTTTCATAATAGGGATGATAATTGTGACCATATCAAATACTCTGTTTACATTTGTTTAGGGCTTTATCTTAATTTTCTGAGATTGATTTCATTTTAACATGCTTTAACATTCCTTCATATAAGGTTCAGTTTTATTTTCTTTTGTTTTTGCATTTGAAACAGATTTTACTCCTGGCAACTACATGGACAAATCTAATCCATTTTCTAAGCGGTGTTTGCCATTGCCTTTTTCTTAGGTCACTCAGATTGTGGCCTGAAGCCACCAAGTTGGCTTCAATGCATAAGGCAGAATTAGAAGTCCGGTTTTTTAACTCCTAGTCCAAAACCTTAATCATAAATCTGGCTCTCAGTATAAGCACATTAGAATATATTAGCTGAGATAAATACTATCCATCCTGTCCAAATCAACCCTTCATTTTTAATATAGCAATACAATTTCATAAACATTAACCAGCTGAAACTACTTAATTATTTTATTCAAAGTTTATTCCAAGATAAAGGAATAGAACTGTTTGGTTTCTTCCTAATTTTTTTGGCAACATAAATTGGAATATTGGATTAAAGAGTGGGTCTGAGGATCACAATATATTGGAATTATGTGTGCCTACATTTTTCTGGATTTTTCTCCTCAATTTCAAATTATCCAGCTAATGAATTTTAATATTAAGCACAAATCATTTTATTTATTTATTTATTGAATTTCTAAACCATTCATCACACTTGTGTACCTCTGAATTAGAACTAGTTCTAGATCATCACTCTATGTAACTTTTTGCACCATCTCCTATTTAAAATCTATAAATCTATAAAATCTAAAATCAATCCTTCTATAAAAGCTGCCACTTCTTATAAGATAACAGAATATTTCTTCAATAATTTTCCTATTGTTCTTGTTCTTTATACATTTCTCTCCTTTCGTCTGCCCCCCCCCCTCTTCAGTCGTTGTTCAAAAAGACCTGAATATCAAAAATTCCAATAATGTCTAAATCTCTTTTCTGAATTTTATCAAGCCAATTAAGAATTGATTTCCTTAATAACACAGCATGTAGTCTCTTGGTAGTTTCCACGTGTGTGTGAGAGAGAGAAAGACAGAGAGCGAGTAAGATAGAACACTGTTTCGATGATAACATATATTACATTTTTATTATTAAGAGTCTTGGTTATGGTAGTCTCTCATATACTCAGTTTAATTCTTGTGTTGTATATTTTCAACTTTCACTGGCCATTGCCTGAATAAACAGTATTTCACACACATATACACAGCTCTATGTCATGCTGACAGCATCCCTAAAAAGATAGGTTCCATGAGAGTAGTATAGTGAGTGGACAGCTCTTCATACAGTGAAGATACAACCCCCAAAAATATTGAGGCTGTAGGTCCTTTACTGGAAAAAAAAGGTGAGCAATTTGCTGACAGCATAAAAATGAAAGGGATAGGTTAAAACAATATTTCTTTTACGCTATGATTTACTTCTGAACAGAACTTATGCTTGTGGTTTATCTACTTGTACAGCTTGTATATTTTGATCTCAAAATCTAGTTGAATGCAGAAATCAGCAAATTGAACTAGCACTATTGAGGCAGAAACATCTGAATCTTAAATGATGCAATCAGTGGATGGACTCATTAGAAACACTTAGCGAAGCTTCCTACACTTCCTACTGTGGCAAGCAGTTAAGAGCTAATAACTGAAAGGCATCATGTCATGAATTCTTGGTGGTTTTAAATGTAGCATTTGTCTTTTATGTAGGGCTGATAGCGTTTGTGTCCCTGAAAAGTTGTTAAAATAATTAGGGAAATAGTGTGTGTAGAGCTCTTTGACTTTAAGGAACAACAGCTGTGACAACAGCTGAGCGAACAGTATTTTTTCTCCATTTTTCTTCAATACCACCATATTAAAGAAACACATGATATGGCATCAATATGGACCCCATTCATTTCTGTTTGTATGAGAAAAAGTGGAGAGCCTACTGTAATATGAGTTGCACATAAAATCAAATCAAATATTGGTTTTCCGGTTTCGCGTGGCTTCGGGGCAGCAGGAATTCGCGACAGCTCGCGATTCCTGCTGTGCTAGCTGCCGAGGTACCCCCGATCCAGATGGGTCAGGGGGATATGGCTGCCCTGTAGGGACAGCTGAAGAGAGAGGGGAGTCAGACAGGGGGTTGGGGGTGTCGCAGACCCCCTCCCCCTCCGGAAAAACCCCTTTTTCCCAAGGCGGTGGAGCGGCGGTCAGCAATGGCCGCCACGAAGAAGCCAGCAACCGGGTAAGATTGCGCTGGAGGAAGTAAGAAGAGTGAAAGTGCTGTCTGAGCCGGGTCAAGTAACATCTTTCAAATTGGTTGGAACTGAGCTGTCTGAATTGCTGGAGGATACATTGTATCCCTAAGAAAATCGAAAGCAGCGGAGAAGCTGTTAAAGGGAACTTTTTTTTTTCCTTCACTCTCCCACCCCATGGAAACAGCAGATATGTTTGGATATATTGGACATTGAAAGTGAATTGTTTTGAGAGTTGAAGCTAAGGGACAAAAGGGTTTTTGGACATTGAAAAACTTAAGAAATTGGAAAACCCTTGTTGGAGGTATGGATTTCTGATTATTTAAAATTGATATTGCAAGTGGGAAGGGAGAGGAAAAAAAATTGGAGCAGAAGCTGAAAAAGGAGGAGATTGCCTAGAATCCCAAAGAAAGGTATATGGTAATTGGACCTCTTTGATTAAACATTAACCCCAGAAAGAGAAAGAGAAGAAGGAAGAAAAGTATTAATTTTTGGAATTTTTTTTTTGAATTATTCTTGATTAAAAATATTTGTGGTTGTTTTGGGAAAAGTTTCTTTTTTCATGATGGCATTGCTTGTGGATGAACTAAAGACTGAATATCAAAAATATAAAAAAGAAGATACTTTGGGCACTTTGTTTCAATTCTTAGAAATGGCGTTATGTACTTATGAAAAGTTGACTACGCAGCAGAAGGACTGGGACAAAGAAGAAGAAGAAGCCATCTTTGATGAACAATGGGTTCTTTCCGGGGAGGAGGAGAAAAAGGATAAGAAAAAGGGGATTTTAAGAATTATAAAAACAACCAAAGAAGAGAAAAATGAGCGGAAAGGTGGAGGCAAGGTTAGAAAGCAAAGGAAAGGGAGTAAGAAAAGGGAGGAGGAAAGACAAAGGGGTAAAAAGGGCAAGGAGAAGAATAAGCAAGAGAGAAAGGGGGGGAGGAGAAGCCTCAATGGGGGGAAGCAAGATCTAAAGAAAAAAAGTTTATTCAGAGACAATGGGTGAATTTAATTTAGGATAAAAGAGGGATTCTGGAGGGTACATAAGATTGTGTTTTTTATATGTGTATTTAGAGTATAAAATTTATTGTGTAATTTTAGAATCTTTTAAACAGAACCCCAAGAAAAATTGTTATATGAAGTACTTTTAAGTTAGGGTAATGAGTTAAAGGTGTCACTCCAGTTAGTGTATAGGAGAAGTATAGTAAAAGAAAAAAGATGAATGGATAGTTGGAAATAGAACAGACAAAGAATGTTATTGAAAATGGAAATAAGATATGGAAGGATATATAAAGGTTTTGTTTTTTTTTTTTTTTTTGTATAGATAAAAGGCAATAACATTTTAATCAATAAGAAATAATTTGGATGAAAAGGAAAAGCTGGAATAAGATATGAAGTTAAATAGATAAAGTAAATATTGATATTATAATTTGGAATCATTATGTTCTATTGGTTTGTTCTTTAATTATTATTATTTTTTTAGGAAAGAATTTATAAGTTGTTATGCCTTGATTGTTTATGCACTGTTTTTGTAAAATTGATAAAATTGGTTTATATATATAAAAAAGAAAATGATAATAAGATATGGAAGGATATATAAAGTGAATATGATGTTTGAATTTGTGTCTGTGTGAAGAGTTTCAGCCCGGGATCAGGCAGCCTTCAGAAAAGATGTTTTAGTTTTGTTTATGTTTTGTGTTTTGTATGCTTATGAAAGGCAATAAAATTTTAATAAGCAAGAAATATAATTTGGATAAAAGGAGAAGTTTGGATAAGATATGAAGTTAAATAGATAATGTAAATATTGATATTACAATTTGGAGTTATTTTATATGTTCTATTGGCTTTCTTCTTTAATTATTATTATTATTATTATTATTTTAGAAAAGATTTTTCAAGTTGTTATGCCTGGATTGTGTATTGTTTTTTTTTTGTAAAATTAATAAAATTTGTTTAAAAAATAATAATAATAATTGTGCCTGTTGTTGGTACAACCTGTTGGTACCTACAAGCCCAATGATCACTGTAGTTGCAGATGCCAATTAAAAAAAATAATTGTTGAAAAAAAAAATCAAATCAAATATTTATTACAATGATAGACCAAGATTGATTCAGGAAAAAAAAAACTGGGCTGAGAATTTTCCTCAATGGAAAAAAGCAGTTGAAAAAAAAAAGGAAGGAAGGAGGGAGGGAGGGAGGGAGGATCGGAAGGGGAATATGTACCAAAGATTGCAGCTTGGAGAATTTCATTCAAAGGTTATCTCAAAGGTGCTTTTTCAAGAGGAAACTAGATTTTCTGGTTTTCCTTTGAAGACATTTCACTTCTCTTCAGCTGTCTGCAAGGGATATAAATTCTTCCATTCCACACCTTTCATTCAGAAATTAAGAAGCTTCTTGGATAAGAAACAAAACATCTTCAAAGAAAAAAGATAAAATCCAGTAGCCTTTTGAAAAAGCACCTTGATATGGATGACTGAGAATGTCTATAGACATTCAAGGGTTAGATTAGGTCCATGGGAAATTCTTATTCAATTCTTGAAACAAAGTGGTAAATATTTGCATTGGGGGAGGGTATAATCTGATAACTACTATTTATGCCATTTCACTAATTAATAATGGGCAGGTTTGCAAGAAACTATCTTGCTGATGGAATCATTTACAAAAGTAGTCCAAAAATAGAAGGGAGAAAGTCCCTAAATTGCAACTGTTCTTTATGTCACATAACGTAGATCAAATCTAAATGAAACCTAAAAGAAAGTCTGAGATACAATAATAGTTATTTGCTCTTTGGCATGCTCTTACATTACATGTATATATGTGAAATACTCAGTTTAAATTTACGGATATTAAAAATAGCATTGCTCCAACTATGGGAGGAAGGAGTAGGTACAGTAATTTAATCCTGTTTGAAATTGACATCTTTTTATGTTAGCTTTTTCTGAATCTTTGGAGCATTTTTTATTTTCTGTGTCACAATTTCACTTCTATCAGAAATATCAGAAAAACTTGGTGGGCTATTCACTTCTTTTGCCACTGCAAATCATCCAACTCTTTTGAAACCTCTTTTGGTTTTCAAAAAGATGGGGGAAAGAAATAATAAATGGGATTTTTTTTAATTCTGTCAAATCAAATAAAAATAAATACCTTTGAATTCCACAAAATCTATATTTGTCTTACTTTATTATTTAGGAACTTATTATGCCTAAAGTTACACAAATTCAGGAAAACATCAAAAGTAAGTAAGTAATAATAAAGGCACTTATCATAAGAGTGGAGACTTAAAGACATGCAGATGTTGAACAGAGGAGTTGCGAACAAGTGTCCATTCAATTTTCCAACATAGCTGGAATCAACTGGATAACAAATTCTGCATTGAGTAGGAGATTAAATAGATTCCTGTAATGCCTAGCTGATGACTTTGTCATCAAAAAATTGAAGGAAGAACTAGAGGGTCAGATATATTGAACCTAATTCTTATTAAGAGGGAAGAAGTGGTTGAAGAAGTGGAAGTTGTAGGAATTTGGGGGGAAGGTGACTATGTCATATTAGAATTCACCTTAATGAAGGCCCAGGTAATTGAACAAAGTTAGACTAGTGTTTAGAATTTTAAGAGAGCTGACTTCAAAAATCTAAGAGAGTAAAGATTCCATGGATAGAAACCCTAAAGTCAAAAAATACCTCAGAATACCTGGAAAACTCTGAAAAATGACATAATAAAAGTCTAAACAAAAACAATGCCACAGACAAGGAAAAACAAGAAATACAAAATGAAACCTTAATGATTGCACAAAGAACTATTTGACAAACTGAGTGTTATGGGTGTGTCAGATGCCTGCTCCAACAAGGAGGATGAGTCAGAACTGGGGTCATTAGAAAAAGGTGATGTGAAGCAACTGGAAACTGAAAAGGGTGCCATGTCTGACAAGGATACAGTTCTGAAAAGGTAGGAAAGTGGGGTGAGCATTTGACTGTACAAGCAGCTGTCTGTGAAAGCAGAACAAGAGATGGGTGAGACACAGTAGTGGGGTTGGTTTCAACAAGGAACAGTTGTTACTGTTCTGTCCCTAATTAGCATTCTTGAGATCCCCGCGCTTTGATTGGCCAAAGCGCAGGGCACTCTGATTGGTCAGGTGAGCCGCGCCGATTGGCTCGCTAAGAATCTCCCGCGATTGGTCCATTCGAATCGTGGGAGATTCAAAGGGGTGCCATTGGCCACGGCCACTGTGGCTGAAAGAATAAAAGCCGTGAACCTTTTGCGAAGAGCCAGTTCGGTTCCTACTTTAATAAAAGAGCATGATTTGAAGTCACCGACTCCTGGCATCATTTCGCGGACACAACACTGGCGACGAAGGTGGGATCCAGACCCTGAACCGAACCACGTGTCCGACGGAAGCCAGACGAACCACCACGATGGCGAAAATCGCACCCCCTGCACCCTTCAACCCCGCCACCGAGGACTGGGAATCGTACTCTGACCGATTCCGCATGTTCCTCAGTGCAGCGACCTGAAGGACGCCACCGGCCCCATGAAGCACGCTGTCTTCCTGACCCACTGCGGGACCGAGGTATTCAAGATGGCCAAGGCGCTTGCCAAACCCGCTGATGCAACCGCGATGGACTGGGACGTCCTCGAGCCAATACTTCAGCGGCACTACGCTCCAGAGGTACCCATCCTGATCCGACGCAATGAATTTTACCGTCGGGACCAACAGTCGGATGAGAGCTTCAGCGACTTCGTCGCCGAGCTACAGCGCCTAGGGGGGCTCTGTGAATTTGACAACCTGAATGACGCCCTGTGAGACAGAATCGTGCTCGGTTTGTGGGACCCCGTCCTCCAGAGCCGGCTGATGGCCAAGGGAAACATCAGCCTAGCAGACACCCTCACTGCAGCCGCAGCCGCCGAAGAAACCCGAACCTCCGCCGACCGCATGCGCAGACCGAACGCTGGGGACCGCAGCAGAAACAACAACCCTGTGAGGTCGGCCGAGGCCCAACCCGAGATGACCACCCACCAGGGCGACTTCCACTCGGCATCGGGCACTTCCGATGACGAGGAGGACATCCATCGCCTCCAGACAGGCCGCGACCCACGGAACCGGCGGGGTCGTAAGTCGAGGACCAACTGTGTAGGTTGCAGCGGCGACCACCCCAGGTCGGAATGCAGGTTTTTCGAATCGATCTGCCGGCATTGCGACAAGAAGGGACACATCGCCCGTGTCTGCCGCCTAAAAAAGAACCGCAGCCCGACACGATGGGACCAGAGCGACCGGAGGAGAGAAAGCACACCACCCCGGACCAGAGATTGCCCCTCGGACAACAGATGGGACCAGAACAGACGATCCCTGCGAGGCGGCGATAACCAGTGAAGAGAGGAGACCCATCAGACGGTCACCATCGGCCACGCCATAACCAATGACGCCCGGAAGGTCCACGTGGAGGTAGGCATCGAGGGCCAGCCATGCAAAATGGAGGTGGACTCCGGGTCCTACCTCTCCATGATAGCATGGCATGAAATAAAGCACTTGGTGCCTACCATCCAAAGGAGGAACCTAGACAGCCAGAGACTCATCATAAAGGACTACCAGGGAAACCGCATCCCGGTAGTCGGAACCAAACACTTCAACATCACATATAAAGGGCACACTGAAAGGCTTCCCCTGACAATCGTCGACCGCGACCGCCCAAGCCTACTGGGACTGCAATGGTTCACCCCGCTCGGCATCGCAGTCACGGAAGTCGACCACGTCACCGACGACAGCTGGGAGCAGCAACTGGCCCGGGAATTCCAAGAGGTCTTCGACGGAAACCTAGGCAAGTACCGAGGGCCCCTTATATCATTCAGCCTAGACCCAAATGTCCCCCCAAAATGCCTGAAACC
This sequence comes from Hydrophis major, assembly GCA_033807585.1. Lineage (NCBI taxonomy): Eukaryota > Metazoa > Chordata > Lepidosauria > Squamata > Elapidae > Hydrophis > Hydrophis major. The sequence continues at coordinate 51,569,466 of CM066333.1, forward strand.
AAGGCGGGTGCCATTCGCACTTAAACCCAAGATAGACGAGCAAATTGACAAGCTCGTCAAGCAAGGGGTCCTACAGCCCATAGACCACGCCCGGTGGGAGACCCCCATAGTCACCCCGATCAAGCCCGATGGGTCGGTGAGGATCTGTGGGGACTATAAGGCTACCCTAAATGGCGCGCTACAACAAAGCGCCTACCCCGTCCCAGTAGTGCAACACCTACTGCACTCACTGGGAGGGGGCAAGGTTTTCGCCAAGCTCGACCTCGCCCAGGCATACCAACAGTTGCCAGTCGACGAGCAAATGGCAGAAGCGCAAACCATAGTCACCCACTGGGGAGCATTTAAATGCAACCGACTCCAATTCGGAGTCAGCGTGGCACCGGGGATATTCCAAAGCCTAATGGAAAGACTATTACAAGGCATCAAGGGGGTGGTACCTTACTTCGACGACGTCCTAGTGTCGGCAACCAACCAAGCCGAACTATAGGGTCGCCTAAGGGAGGTCCTTACTAAATTCAAAGAGACCGGGCTCAAAGTCAAGAGGGAGAAATGCCAACTATACATGGAACGGGTAGAATTCCTAGGATACCTCCTAGACCGTCACGGCATTCACCCCACAAACCAAAAAATCAAGGCCATCAAAGAAGCCCCCACACCCAAGTCGAAGACGGAACTACAGGCATTCCTGGGGCTACTTAACTTTTACAATGTGTTCCTGCCCAAAAAGGCGACGATGGCGGAGCCCTTGCATAGGCTCCAGGACAAGGCAGCGACCTGGACTTGGGGAAACACGAGCAAGCCGCCTTCCAAAGAACAAAGGACCTCCTCACTTCGGACGCCGTCCTTATACAGTACAACGAGACCCTACCTCTGGCCGTCACATGCGACACATCACCCTTCGGCGTCGGTGCTGTCCTTAGCCATACCCTCCCCGACGGAAAAGAAGCGCCCATCGCGTTCCTTTCAAGGACCCTCACCAAACCGGAGCAGAACTATAGCCAGCTGGACAAAGAGGCTCTGGCTATCATTGCCGCCATAAAAAGATTCCACGAGTATCTTTACGGTCAGACATTCACAATCATAACCAACCAGCCGCTGCTGGGAATCCTTGCAGGAAACCGGGCCACCCCAAACATTCTGTCTCCCCGAATGACAAGGTGATCCGAGTTCCTGGCAGCCTACAACTACGGACTCATACACAGACCGGGTAAGACGATCTCCCATGCAGACGCCTTAAGCCGCTCGCCGGTACCGGAACCTGACACCGACCCAGCACCCACGACGACCACCCTCAGCATAGAGAATCTACCCAACCTGCCCATAACCGCGTCAGACATTGCCCGAGAGACTAATAAAGACAAACGTCTGGCGCGGGTGTTGCATTGGGTAGAGAAAGGGTGGCTGGAAAGGGACAACGACGAGTCCGTCAAAACATTCCGAAACCGCCAAACGGAACTCTTGTTATTAAAAGGGTGCATACTATGGGGGGATAGGGTGGTCATTCCAGAAAAGCTACAAAGGAAGGTTCTGGAACTGCTACACGAGGGGCACCCTGGCATCGTTAGGACTAAAGCCCTGGCCAGAAGTTACGCTTGGTGGCCAGGGATGGACAAACAAATTGAGACCTGGGTAGCAAGGTGCCAACGATGCCAGGAAACTAGACCAAGCCCACCCACAGCACCCGTCCTAGAGTGGGAAACCCCAAGGGGACCTTGGTCTAGGATTCACATAGACTTCGCCGGGCCCACAAAAGGACACACCTTCCTTATAACAGTAGACGCTTACTCCAACTGGCTGGAGGTAAGCAACATGAAGACAACAACCATGGAGGCCGTGATCAAGGAACTCTGCAAACTCTTTGCAACCCATGGCCTCCCAGACGTCGTCGTTTCCGACAACGGGCCCCAATTCACCTCGCTGGAATTCGAAAAATTCCTAGCGGAAAGGGGCATCCGCCATGTGCTGACAGCACCGGCGCACCCGGCGGCGAACGGTAGGGCGGAACGGATGGTGCAATTCATTAAGAATACCATCCGGAAAATAGACCACGGGGAGATCCAAGAGAAAATAAACAAACTACTCTTCACCCAACACATAACCCCAAATACCACAACGAATAAGAGCCCAGCCGAACTATTAATGGGGAGGAAATTAAGGTCCCCACTCGACAGGATACACCCCACGTATAACCCGGAGAAGCACCCAGACTCAAACAGCAAACACCGAACTTTCGCACCCAGCGACCCCGTATACGCAAGAAACCTGACGGGAGACCCACTATGGATACCAGCCGTCATCACACAAATAACAGGGCCACACTCGTACCGGCTACAAACAGCAGACGGACGAGCGTGGAAATGCCACATCAACCAATTATGGTCGAGGACTGCCAACCAAGAGACCACCGATGCACAAACAGGCGAAACCAAGCCCCACAACACAAACCAAGGGGGGAGGGAATACCCAGGGGACCAAAACCAAAGAAGCCATACTTACCGGAAAGCAGCCATCACGACCCCTCGCCAGGAAGGGACAGCCAGGCCAGCTCGACCGACCCAGAAAGACCGAGCGGGAGCGGTGAAACCCACAGCTCAACCAACCCGGGAGGCCCAGGAGGGAGCTACGGAGAGCGGCCCGGCCCGACCGACCAGCCGGTTCCCACGACGGCATCAGGAGCAGCAGAGATCCCGACCGAACCGGCCGGGATCCAACCTACGACTGAGCTGCGCAGGTCCAGTAGGCTCAGACGGAGCCCCGCCTACGTGACTACGCGACGTAAGGACTGAACCAAGAGGGGAGGGGTTTTCTGTCCCTAATTAGCATTCTTGAGATCCCCGTGCTTTGATTGGCCAAAGCGCGGGGCACTCTGATTGGTCAGGCGAGCCGCGCCGATTGGCTCGCTGAGAATCTCCCGCGATTGGTCCACTCGAATCGTGGGAGATTCAAAGCGGTGCCATTGGACGCGGCCGCCGCGGCTAAAGGAATAAAAGCCACGAGCTTTTTCCTTTGCCCCAGTTCGGTTCCAACTTTAAATAAAAGAGCATGATTTGAAGTCACCGACTCCTTGCATCATTTCGTGGACACAACAGTTTGGGGGCCAATTTTGGACTGAATTAGCAGGCTGTTATAATCCACTGTATCAGTTAAGCATGCGGCATGACTGAGGTCACATTAAAGAATTATCTTTGCTTATTTCCCTATTCAGTTAAAATACTCATTTCATGTATTCTCCAAAGGTAGGAAGACAGTATCAGATGTAAGCAGCCCGTGAAACATGTAATCGGTATTTTTTCAAAAAAATCATATATGGAGACACTGTTTCAAAATGCATTATAATTCATCCAGCACAGAAACAAAATAAAGGGTGAAATGAATAGAAAATGGAAATGTTCCTCCTTCTGGCTCCATCCTTGAAGGAGACAATTGATGCCTACTTATTTATGTGCTACAAATTATACTGCCAAATCATTTTAACTTGTCAGCAATATCTCAGTTTCTTATAATTATAAAATCATTGCATGGTATAAATATCTGTTCCTGAAGATTTACATGTAGGCTGCATATATAATGTTCCTGTACAGACAGTACTTTACATTTGATGTTAAATTACACCATAACTCTCATTATCTTAAGATGAATCCACTCGACAAGACCATCAATAGCTGCTTTGGAATTTATTAACTGCAGTTAAGAGGTGAATCTTTATCATTGAAGCAACAATTTGTTAAATGACAAAGCTGAGGGATATATGCATTAGTTTGACCCATAGAACTAATATTTAATTTCTGTAGGAACTAAATTTTCTGATTTGATAGGACTTCATGAAGTTAAGTTTATAACTTATGGATTGAGATTCATTAGTGCTTGTATTTTAAACATATATTCTGTAACAATGTTTGAACATTTCAATGATTATTATTTTAATATAAGAATTATATTGTTATTATATAAATTAGTACTTTTAAAATAAATGAATGTTAGATTTGAATTTGCATGAGTCCCAAAAAAGTTCCATACTTTTAACTATAAAAAAGTGAACATCCATAGATAAAGCAGACTTATATAAGACTCAGAGGTGAAGAGGAAAACCAAAAAAATGTTTTTTGTTGTTCAGTTGCTAGGTCATATATAGGAGATGACCAGAGCTGAGCCCAAGGATGGGTCAAGTGCATCATCAATGGTGGGTCACTTCACAAGAGATCTAAGTCCAGCCCAACTTGAATTATATTGACTCTTATGTACCACCTATTTGCTTTGGCCATTAGTATTTCAGATTCTTGTAGTAAGCATAAGTTTGCAATAAACCTTAATATTCATTTGAACTGGCTGGACTTCCTGATTATCCATGCTTGACATCATGTCTGACTGTTCATAACTCCATAGGCCATGGCACCTCAACCTCCCCCCCCCCGCTTGTTCTCCACTGTGTCCTGGAACTTGCCCAAGCTCATGTTCATTGCATCAAAGACACTATCTAGCAATCTTATACTCTGGCACCCCTTTCTTTCTTTGCCTTTAATCTTTCCCAACATCAAAGTCTTTTCAAATGAGCCTTCTCATTTGGTGACCATTTGAATGTCAGATTCAGTATGTGTCCTTCCAGAGAAAAGTAAGAGTTGATTTCTTTTAAGATTGACTGGTTTGATCTCCTTGCAGTCTGAGGGACTCTCAAGAGTCCTCTAACACCACAATTCAATAGAATCAATTCTTTGGCTCCAAGCCTTCCATGGTCCAGCACTCACAGCCATACATTAGTACTGGAAAAAACATAACTTTGTTTGTTTTAAATATGCTGTCTAGGTTAACCATAGTTTTCTTCCCAAGGAGCAGGCATCCTTTAATTTCATAGTTCTGGTTGTCATTTACAATGTGGACCCAGTGGTGATATTCAGCCAGTTCCCACCGGTTTGGGTGAACTGGTAGTAACTTCTGGCTGGTTACCACTTGCCTGCTTGCCCTGCCTGCCAATGCCCAATACTCACTTACCCCATCTGCCCAATGCCTGCCTGCCCAGTCACTCCTTAAGGTATTTCTTTTTTTTTTAACCTCTCGACAATCAGCTGTTCCTATGGACAGCTGTGCTGGGATTGTCCTTGCTTCTTACTGCTTCACCCAGGAGGCTTCCCTGAGGCCCAGGAAGGCCCAAAAAATGGGGTGGTGGGGTAGAGATGGTGCTGCAAAAAAAAAAAAAGCCATGCCCACCCAATCACATGGCCATGTCCACCTAGCCATTCCTGCTGAACCAGTAGTAAAATTTGTTGAATCCCACCATTGCTTTATGTATATTCAACATCAAGACGCCTCCACTTGCAGCAGAGCTTTTAATACAAGAACTTCTCTTGCAGTCTGCTAATAGCTTATTCATTTTCTTCCTTGTTTGCTTTAAATAAAGGATTGTATTGGGTGCAGTGTTGCCATGGACTCAAGCAAAAGACCTTGTTCTATCAAAGTGTTGAACCCTATACACAGCCCTACTGTTGATTTTCTTCCAGAGAAATAGCTGGTACTGGCCTCTGGAATTCACATCAATCTCAGTGTCTCATTCAGAAGGCTGAAGAAAATTGTGCCCATGCTGATGTCTCACACTGAGTGCACTTAGGCCTAAGTACTCTGCAGGTGAGGTGGAAGAATAACAGTGGAGCCTTAGCCCTAGTGTATTGGTGTGAATTCTCATTGTACTTCTGGTCTTGTAGAAAGAGATGTTGGCAAGGACTTGTACAGTTCTTCTTGTCCTAGTGCATTTTCAGCTCACACAAACGAACTGCTACAAAAGGCTTAGAACTGACTTTCCATTTCCTCAAATCTTTTAGGTCTGTTTCAAATAATTTCTGAAATATAGATTCTTTCTCATTCTTTTTCCAGTGAGTAACAATTAGTTTTTTTAACTATTGAAAATTAAACATCCTCATTTATAAGCACTGCTGATCTGCAAAGAAAAGCTTTCTCACACACGAGATAGTAGAACAGTGTGCAGGTTCCCTTTGGCTCTAGTGATTGATTTACATCAATTTGGCAAAGCTTTAGGAAATTGCCTTTTCACCCACTTATGCAGTACAAGCCTATTTACTATAGATTTGAAGATGGAGTGATATCAAACCAGTGATGAATTGTAAGCTTTATAAATTGACCAAATATATTCCTTTTACAAAATAACCTGATTAGTTTGTAGATAAGCGGGTGTAGCTTTCTCGTCCTGTATTCACTCAAATCCGCACTACATCAAAATCTTGTTATTTTGTTTGGTAGGTAGATTATCCACAGGGAGACTGTAACTATCTCTTTTTTTCCTCAACAAGCAAATGTCCTAGACTTGCACATATAGTGTACTCACAGATCTTAAAAATTGTAAGAACTTGTATTAATCATGTTGGATCTATGGAAAAGAAATACAAGGACTTATACTGTAAATGTTGTGCATTTAATCAATTACCAAGAGGGTACAAAATTTTAAAAATGTGTAATAGTTCAGTCTGTCCTTTCTCATAGTAAAGCATATTTAATTGCCAGATTTGTGTTTATATGGCCATTCCTGCCCCATTAAAAATATTGAATATTTTTTACTTTTAAAGATATTGCAAAAGATTCATATGCACATATCATTCCGAAAAAGTAACTTATTACTTTCCTTAAATTAAGGCTAAATCACAAATACCTCTGATTTTAAGGGAGTTGCTATGGTAGAATCCAAAATAACATACACAATTGTCTTGTTATTCTAAATACTGAGTATTGTTTATGATCTTAACTACTGAGCAAGACCAAAATATTTACTGTATTAACTAGCAAACTTCTACACATTCTATAGCATGGATACAAGTATATATCTGTTATGAACTAATAAAGGCATTAAATAAAGTTTTAATAAACCTTAAGGAAAAGCAGGGTTCTAATCCTGCACTTCTGATTGGCCGATAATAGCAATATCGGATTGGTCCTTTCTGGGGAATCCGATTGGCTGTTAACGGGCCAACTCTCATTGGTTCAAGGGTTTAACACTTCCATGTTTCTCATTGGCTAATAGGTCAGCAGCTTACCCTATAAAAGGGCTGCTGCTGCCCTAGGGTTTAGCTCTGTTCAGCATGATTAATAAAGAGTTGAAGTTCACTGTTCACTGCCTCGTCTCCGTTCCTTGCACCCATGCGCAGAACTTAACAATATCCACAACAGTTTTTATGTACACAGAGAAAAATATCCACTGTAGCCTGTCACTTAGATTGAAACTATACTGCTGGCTCAAAATGATATGATACATCATAGAATAACATGCCTAGAATTACACCAGGAATTGGACATAATAAATGAGGGCACAGATAATATTTTACATCTATACATAGGTAATTACGTAGGTAATTTTGATTAAAAAAAGACACTGAAATTTTGCTTACATGGAAAAGAACTATTGGAATATTTATTGAGTAACTTGGTTGTACACATATAATAATCTCAGCTGGTTTGGCTGCATATGGAGATTCTTATACTCAAGAATACACTGTCTCATGTGTTCTAAATTTGTTGATGACATGTAAGTAATCACATCAGTCATCGCATCATTTGCTCAGCATACTTGTCTTTAATTCTTCCTTCATATTTTGCATCTTCTTTGCTAAACTTGTTTGCTAAGTTTTTAGAACATTCAGACATTCATATTTCTCTGCAAGATATATCTTGATCATTGGAAGGTATGCATTTCTCTTGTCTCGTTCTGCCCAAAGTTTAATTTCTGCTTTAGAGGTTCTTTCATTTGTCCACTTAGCTGGTGAAAATAGAGGAAAGGTTGTTTTTGTAGATTCCACAATTTTCTTCCTGACTCTTTGTTCAGTTTCAGATGAATCATTAACTTATCATGAGTACCATGGATAAACTAGGTGTGCTTATCCTTTTATAAGGCTTCTTTCCTTAAGTTACTGTGCTATGATATTGTTTGAAAAAGCCTTAAAATATTTTTAAAATTTTATACAGTGTGTTGCCTTGAATATATGCCTTGGATTAACCAATGATTCAGAAATCATGGTATCAATTAATAAAGAGCTCAGAGTATGTGTATCTCCCAGCCTATCTTCACAAATACAGATATGGTCTTCCAAAATAAATTTCCATTGAACCAAATAGCTGAGAAGAGGGAAAATATCCAGCACTGTATACAGACATCAGTCATAGGAGACTGAAATGTTTTAATCAATGAGTAGTTGAAATGCGGTAGGTTCTTTGTAGGAATATGACCCCTTAAAATAGCTGGGGGCATTTCATGTGCAGAATTATATTCTAAATGTTTCAGAGAGCACAACATCAGAATATAACAAGGATGAAAGACACTTTTCTGCATTAATTTCCTTCTATGCACCAGCTGTTAGTATGACTTGAATTGGAGTGACTGAAGAGTTACTGAATACAGAGAAGAGTTGCACACATCAATTTTTAATAAAGAATCTCCTTTGCATCAGGTGTAAGAGGATATTTTCCATGAATACACATTCATTTTCTGACCAGGAGAAAGAAATGGAGATAATTCCTAGAAAGGCAGCATGGCATATTGTAAAATACTTGTTTTACAGATCCCATGGCTTTACCTTTCATAACCCATAATGCCATATAGAATAGAATAGAATTCTTTATTGGCCAAGTGTGATTGGACAACCAGGGAATTTGTCTTGGTGTATAGGCTCTCAGTGTACATAAAAGAAAAGATATATTTGTCAAGAATCATAAGGTATAACACTTCATAACAGTCATAAGGTACAATAAGAAATCAAATCATACTAGGAAACTATCAATATAAATTGTAAGGAGACAAGTGACAAAGTTACAGTCATATAGTCATAAGTGGGTGGGGATGGGTGATAAGGAGTGTGAAAAGGTTAATAGTAATAGTAATGCAGATTTTATAAATAGTTGGACAGTGTTGAGGGAATTATTTTTTTTAGCAGAGTGATGGCGTTCAGGAAAAAAAACTGTCCTTTTGTCTAGTTGTTCTGGTGTGCAGTGCTCTATAGCGTCATTTTGAGGGAAGGAGTTGAAACAGTTTATGTACGGGATGTGAGGGGTCTGTAAATATGTTCACAGCCTTCTTTTTGACTGGTACAGTATACAGGTCCTCCATGGAAGGCAGGTTGGTAGTAATTGTTTTTCTGCAGTCCTAATATGCTAGGACACAACCAGAAGCTGAATTCAATCCATGTCAGTTTTACATGCAATATACAAAGATGATCCTGCCTCATCTCTTGTAAGTTCATTAACAACAATCTGCAAGATATCCTAAGCTGAAAACCAAAGTATCAAAGTCATTTAAAAACTGCAGAATATGACTTATATAATGACTTGGCCTAAGCCTGCTGTTGAACTTGCTTTTCTTGCTGTTAAAAATAACATTTTGCTACCTGGTGGGTTTGAAAGTGCATTAGCTGCTCTGTACCTTAGAAAAGGGACAAGAGATTTCCCTGTGGAAACAGCATCATGCAGCTATTGCATTCAGTATTTCTACTTTATAGCATTTACTTTCTGGAAGGAAGAGAGAATGACAGAACAAGTGTTGCCAAGAGTCAGGAGACTTACAAATAGAAGACACTGTAATCTAAACATCATAAATGTCTGAATACACCTATCCTTATGCACAGCATTTTAAAAGGAATTTTGGCTTTTTGACCAGATCTTGGGTTAGAGTGAATGGTTGGTTCTGGGTGTTTCTTATACAGACATTTGCATTTTTAATTACATTTTAGAACTGCTTTTACTGTATGGAGTAACCTATGGACCTTACAGAGTAGGATGGCTTTACAAAGTAAATTAAATTAAAGAAATAAATTGAAAGAATGTAGAAAGATGATCTTGTCTATAGGCACTGCAGTGTCACTAGTAAACACTGAAGGGACATCCTTAGATTTAGACCAACTTTTCTTGCATGTATCTATCAATACAAATACTTTGCTGGTATAACAATATTGTGCCCCACTCATGCATACAATACATTCACCAGGCTTATCATTATGGATTGGAAAGGTAGTCATTTAAGGCGTGGAATATGCAAATTTTGTATTTCAAGAGGGATAGTTTGGAAGAAAAAAATTGGTGGCTGAAATGGCAGGTTGTAGTACCTATATGAACTGATTAGCTATGAAGTCTTGTATATATTGTAGCATATGGCCTCTCTCTGTTTCTCTCTGTCTCTCTCACACACACACACACAACACAGGGAGGGAAAGAAGGAAGGAGAGGGAGAGACTTACATGCAAAAATCAGGAAAGGCAGTTTATCGTACTCCTGTACTGTGAATCAAGCTTGAAATTAAACAGCTCAATATTAACATTGGGCAGTATACAATTTAGCTTTGTCCAGCTTGATATTTTGCAATCATAGTCTGACTGAATAAATCACACTGTGTTCATTCTACAAGAACCAGAAACAAGGAAATGCTATCATGAGTTGGATATGTCCTATCCATTTTAAAATGCTGATCTTTGAACAAGTCAAATGTATGGGTTTATAATCTATTGCTCATAATTTTGCTTCATATTCTTCTTATTTTTGTGCTAGCTTTCAGTTCATTTGAAGTCTTGCCTATAGATGGCAGTGACCATTCACAATTGTAGGAATGGAATTAAGCCTCTTTATGGAATTTTCTTCCCAAATAAAGCTTGCATATATCAAATCTCCAGTAAGAATCTCTGAGCTTCAGAAGCATAGGAGATTCTGGCTGCTTATGTGGATATTGAAAGCTTTAGATAAAAGAATTTTAGTTTTCAGCTATGCACTAATTTTTAGTTCTTTGTGAGGGGGTGTATGTGGGGGAATACAGATCCACAAAAATGATAACAAAGCCCTTTCCAATTTCTAGCATATTCTTCAATACCAATTATTACAGAAACCAAACTCTCAGGATGAATAGAAAAGGGGGCACCTAACTTTCTTCCTAATATGTCCACCTAGTCATTTATCAGGTAGAATGAGATCTTGGTTTTACAATAAGCACAGTGGTTTGGAGACATGAAGGTTCCTCTCATTCGGCCTTACTTTACTAAATCTCTGTGTTATGACTGCTCCACCCAGTTCAGTCTAAAAATAAAATGTGGTAAAGAATATACCTGCTTTAATATCAACAGCAAACTCTCTCTCTCTCTCTCTCTTCCTCCCTCTCTCTCTTTCTTGTTCTCTCATTCTCTCTTGTTTTCTCCCTCTCTCTTCCTCCCTCCTCCCCCCTCTCTCTCACACACACAAAGCTGAATCCTTTGGGTATGGTAAAAAAAGGTAAGATACTGGCTTTATTGATACAATTAGAGTGTGCTATGTCTGCAATGCACTTAAAGCATTGATGCAATTTCAATCATACCATTGTGTTTGCCATCTTTACTTTTTTGACTATACACTGCAGATAGCCCTGTACTTTAACAGGAAAGGACATGTGTCTGGATTTTCAGTTAGAATATATAGCACTGAACTATTGGACCAAGGTGTTTTACTTAATAGAAAACATCTGAATTACAAAGGCTCCCTGCTGGATGAATATAACCATATTGTTTTCTGCTCTACAAAAAGGAAAGAAAGTTATTTGCTACTGTTGTCATTTAGGATTTTTTAAATTTGTTTTTCAATTTTTCAGACAAGTCTTCTATCCTGAAATTTTCTGCTGTCTCCCATTCCAATACTACTATTACTACATTTTCTACTTGTTATGTAGCTTCAAAAAGGTGGCAATATATCCACTTTAGCTTTTTGGAAATTAGTCAAAGCTATTCATTTACGATGTCACTGAAATGCAACCTTTTAAATTAATTAGTTTCAATGGCATGGAAGAGCAGAGGTAGCTTGTATTGTTTCTTCTAGTGGTGCTTTTTCAATGGGGAAATACATTTCTGCAAGGTTTACTGGGGATTTGTCCTCTCTAGAATATGAGCATTTGACTCTCATCTCCGCAACCAGCAAGGAATTGACTCTTTTGTTTCCTCTATTTTTGGAAATGTCTGGAGCATCTCTTAGTAGCTAAGAAATAAGATCCCTTATTCTATAATTTTACCCCAATTGGGAGAAGTGTACTTAATGAATAATTACTCAATTTCATGGAGGGTTAAACCTTGACAGTTCAACCAATTCTTAAGAGTACAGTTTGATGATCCCTGGCTCATCAAATCCTGCCCAAAGAGACTTCTCTAAATGGGATCACAGGAGAAAGAATGTTTTTATGGGCATCAATTAATGAAATGCCCAGAGGGAACAAGATCTTTCAGACTGAAACAAATCCTGCAAAAAAAGTCAACCATTCTGAACTACACTGTTAAATAAACTGATCCTAAAATAAATTGGGTGAAAAGGGTATTTTAAACATATTTTTCTTCAAGATAGGTATATACATGCATCTGTGTACACACACACACAGAGAGAGAGAGAGAGAGAGAGAGAGAGAGAGAAGGAGAAAGAGAGCAAGAACACTTTGTACTGAACTGGTGCCTAAACAGCAGGGCCTATATTAAACTAGCAAATGATTTTTCCTGGAATGTTGACAAATGTGGGGAAAAGCTGGACAGAAAAATACCAGTGTGTCTGGCCCATTGTTAAAGACCTAGGAGCAAAAAACAGTTTCTTAAAAAATCTGTAGCTATAACAATGGTTGCACTATTTTAATGGAACTGATATTTAAAAGGAAACTTTCACTCATCTTTTATAGCTTCACAGGGCAACAGGAAAACCTATAACAATCACACATATTTGACATTTAAAAAAATCTATCATTTAATCTAAGACAAAAGGATCCCTTATTTTATTCTATACAGACGATTAGTTCCTATTGTGGCCTTGATTTAACTTTAACCAAGAGAATACTTCCTGGGGGCATCTTGCTTTCCTGGAACCTTCTGAAGTGGCAGAATGAAATGATTTTTCTAGGCAACAGGCCAGGGAAATTAGTATACTGAAGCTGAACTCACATTGGTGTCCTCCTGAATGACTTAACCCAAGAACTTTATTGTACCCAGTGCAGTGATCCAGGGAGGTTTATATGCTTTGGGGTACTATGTATTAATTATATAATAGAATAGAACAGAACAGAATAGAACAGAATTCTTTATTGGCCAAGTGTGATTGGACATGCAAGGAATTTGTCTTCACTGCATAAGCTCTCAGTGTACATGAAAATACATTCATCAAGAATCATAAGACACAAAACTTAGTGATAGTGAAAGGATATTAAATAAGCAATAAAATCATACTAAGAAACTAAATAAATCAATATAAATCTTAAAAATCAAGCAACAAGGTTACAGTCATAAGTAGGAGGAAATAGGTAATAGGAAGGAGGAGAAAAATAATAGTAATATTATCTTAGTAAATAGTCTGACAATGTTGTGGAAATTAATTGTTTAGCAGAGTGATGGCATTCGAGGGAAAAACTGTCCTTGTTCTGGTGTGCAATGCTCTGTAATGTCGTTCTGAGGGTAGAAGTTGAAACAATTTATGTCCAGTATGTGAGGGATCTGTAAATATTTTCACAACCTTCTTGTTTTGTGCAGTATACAGGTGCTCCATGGAAAGTGGGTGATAGCAATTGCTTTTTCTGCAGTTCTAATTATCTGTTGAAGTTTGTGTCTGTCTTGTTTGGTTGCAGAGCCAAACCAGACAGTTATATAGGTGCATATGACAGACTCAGTAATTTCTCTATAGAACTGAATCAGCAGCTCCTTGGGCAGACTGAACTTTCTGAGTTGGACAGAAAGAGCATTCTTTGTTGTGCTTTTTTGATGACTTTTTTATATTAAATGTCCATTTTAAGTTTTGAGATATGACAGAACCTAGAAAGTTGAAGGTGTCTACTGTTGATACTGTGTTGTCTAGTATTATAAGAGGTGGTAGTATGGGAGGGTTTCTCCTAAAATCTACTATCATTTCTAAGATTTTGAGTGTATTTAGTTCAAGTTTGTTCCAGTTGCACCACAAGGTTAGTTGTTCAACCTCCCATCTGTATGCAGATTCATCTTTGTCTCGAATGAAACCAACCAATGTTGTGTCATTTCCAAACTTCAGTACTTTAACAGAGAGAGCTTTTGAAATGGAGACATTGGTATATAGAGAGAAGAGGAGTGGAGAGAGAATACAGCCCTGGAGGGACCCTGTGCTAATTGAACATGTATCCTGTGTGATTTTCACCTGCTGCTTCCTGTCTGTTAGAAAGCTTATGATCAATTTACAAGTGTGGTTGGGTATAGCTAGCTGATTCAGTTTAGTTAGAAGAATATCTGGAATGATGGTATTGAATGATGATAGTTTCCTATTTCAAGCAATTTTCTGTTGTAACTATGTATCATTGCAACTATGTATCATTCATGTGTAATCATTAACTTCTGTCTCTTCAGTGACCTTTGCAAGGCACGTACAAGGGACAAGGAGCTAGACGGTTGTTAATAAGCTTATCCACATTGTAAATGATCTGTCTGGTATGCAGCTTTGTAAACATGCACATCCTGATGGAATTATCCTGTTTGACTTGAGCTTTGATTAAATCATTTTCTTGTAAAAAAGCACAATAAAAGAGCGTGTGTCAAGACATTCGGGGGGCGCTCATCCGGAGGAACTTCGCCTCCTGTCGTTTCTCTCTCCTTCGCTCCCTATCATGAGCCGCCCATCTGATGCGGGATAGCAGATACCGCAATTTTCTGTTTTGCAAAATTGTGCACAAGGTAAAGTACATCACTTTACAGCATGTGGATGCATGGTTTTGTCTGCAATGAAAGCTGCAAAAGCTGCTTCATGGGTCTATACTTCCAGGATCCATTCAGTAAAGGATATTGGCTGCATGGAAAGAATGGCTCCTTGATGGCTTTGAAGGAAAAACAAGTGAGCAACCCCAGTTACAATGTTTGAAAGGCTAAATTGTTTGAGTCATTAGGGTCATGGTTCACCAACATTATGTCTTTCTTCTGCCCCTAAATAAATCCCTTGTATCTAATTCAAGCCTTTTCTAAGTGCTAGCATCTGAAGATCTCTTATATGGTCTGAACTCAAGCTGTATCTTAAAAGTTTCATTTTGCAATCTGCTACTCCTTTTTAAAGATGCTCCCAAAAGGACTTTTTCCCCCTGGGAATTGCCTTTTACCAGTTTATTTCAGTTGAAGTCATCCTGCTTCATTAAGAGGCCTATAATTTGCAGTTAAATACATTTTACCCTCCAGCAACAGCAGTGCTTTTTCAGATATTCAGTGAACAACTGAGTGGTGCCTCATGTTTCAAGGGGAGGCAAGATCACAGAGAGAGAGAGAGAGAGAGAGAAAAGATATAGTGGCAGGATTCTCTTAACATTTGACAACTAACTTTTCAGATGCAACATTATTGGTATCTTTTGAAACAAAAAAAAAATGAGTTGTGGAATGTCTGTAACATTTTGCACCTAGTCATTACAGTTGGGTGTGTGAGATTTATCTTGGAAAAAGATAGGATGCTTTCTTTTATGTCACTTTTGAGTAATTCAGAAATTCAGCTTGTAGAGACTATGCATTATCTCTGGCTTTATAACTCATGAGGAGAGATAGCAACCCACTCAAACCTAAGTTCTCTAGTTGCTGACTAAAAATAGGGAGACTAATTCTTGAATGGGGACATCTGTGACAGAGCAGAGGTAAAAAGTGTCAAGATGGCTAGTACAACCACAACTCCATAGTTGAAACTTTGGTTGTTTCTATGTGTTGTAATAGAAAGGGAATAGTACTATTACATTAGCTAAGGGGAATAAATTAGTGAAATGGCAATAACTATATATCAGCTACAATGAAAATGTTTATAAAGTCAAGCCAAGTTTTGATTTTAATTGTACTATCAATCAGTATAGTTCAGAATTAGCCTTGTTTTACAGATTTGTTATGATCATGTGAAAGTCTAAGTAGATTTTTTTAATCTCTCTCATACTTCTGGCATGACTGTTCTTGCAGGCTTCATCATTGATTTTAAAATATAAAGTATCAGAATGCTTCCTGACTTGGCCTGGCCCTGAGAGAAGTAGCAATCTGAAAGAAAGATCAATACTGCATTCTAACCACTGTGCCACCATGACTCATATAATATAATAATATTGTAATAAAAATTACATTAAAATAATATAAAATGATGTAATAAATATATTATAGAAAAGGTTCTATTTGTATGAGGTGATTTTCCATTATTCAATCCGTCCATCCTGGGAAATATTTTCTGGTGCTACTTTTTCCCCAGGTTTCTTGAGAAATGATAGGGTAGAAAATTCTGAATCTAAGAAAATGTCTCAATGTATAAAATTCTCCTTGCTCATACTTACTTCTGGAAATAGAAAAATACTATCTTATTGTTGAGCTTTTGGGGTAGGTGAGAAGAATGTTAGATACTTTTTTGCCCCTTATTGTTTATAGATAACTACTTAGTTTATAATTTTATGTGGATATTACAGTTGGAGATTTGAAAATATTTTATTCTGTGTATTGCTGAAGTTTAGACAAAAGGAACAGCATATAAATAATGTAGCAGGAATTAATATGTTATTTTCTTCATTTTAGAGGTAAATCTAAAAAAGCGTATGCAACTCAACTGCAACTAGTAAATTCATAATGCCATTGAGAGAAAGCTTATCGAAAAGATGTTACATTCCTGCTTACAAAATAAACCAAGTATGAATTATGGCTGTATTAGGAGAAGGCCATAAATGGCATTAGAAACAGTGGGCACAAACCATTAGCAAAATAAGCAATCAGCATGCCATAAATTCCCAGTGGAGACTCAGATATGTAATGATATTTTGATACTTTGGTTGGTAGGCAAATCAGAACTGCTCAGACAAATCAATACCTTTCGGCATCCTTATATAAACAGAGCTGCTGCTGTGTTCACTTGACAGGGTAACTTAGTTAAACTCTCATCAGAACACTGGCCAGAAAAGAATGCAATAATAGTAATAATAGTAAATCAAGGCTACAAAGCACAGTCATGAGATGCCTTCTTCTGTAGAGCTTCATGGCACTACATTTTAGTGAAACTTGAATGGTGGGTCATGTTCTGTCAAAGTTAAAATAAGAAAGAATGTGCAATTATGGGATGCAGCATAGAGGTGAAATAAAAAGTAATGAATTTCAGTATAGCCTATTCATCTCTCATTTAAACCACCACTTATACTTTTGCATAGATTACTTGAACACACAGATTGCTTCTGTCAGGTGTGTTTTAGCAAATTAAGCTACTATGTTTTTGAATTTCTGAACTACAATTACTTTTAAATTAAAATCAAAACTAAATCTGGAGTTGAAATTGACTGATCCTTTGCTTCCTGTATTATCTATATATAAAAAAGCGAAATACCACTCATGCATCAACACAAAATCTCCAGAACCGTAAAGCCTACAAACTTGAAATTGGGTATGTATGTTCCTCTTGGCTTCTAGGTGCTCACTAAGAAAGGATTTTTTGAAATGATGATCAGAGCATTAGCATTTCATATATTATTATTAACATGCTCTGATGCTAGGGGGTTCTACTTCCCCTCCCCACCTGAAAAGAAATCTGTTCCAAATGCAAAACACAAGCAGAGGAAGAGTTTCAGTTTTAGTTTCACAGTACCAAGCAGCTTTAGTACAGAACAGTTGAACTAAGCCATGCCCAGGCTCCTTGCTGACTCCTTCTTGCTCACACAGAAAATACTACTTCAGTTTCAAAACAGCCCTCAACTCTCTCATACACTGACAGGATACTAGCCAAATGAATACCGATGGATGCTGGTTGGCAAAGGCAGATTTTTCCCCCTTATTTTCCTCCCCCAAAACTAAGCCCAACCACATAGTTTTGTAGCGAAGCATAGGTACCGAGCTAGTTTCATATATTTGACAGCTGCACTTTTGCTTCCTACAAATATATGAAATAAATGAAATAATGGGAATGTTTTGAAGCACAGGATGAACAAGCCAGGCTATGCTGTAAGAGTGGGTTGGTGCCTGTGTTGCAAAGATATGGATGCTATCCAAAACCATATTGATGATAGCAGCACATTGGTCACACTAATCATATGTGATCATCGTAGTATGGTAAAGGTAAAAGTTTTCCCTATTGAGTTGTATATGATTCTAGGGGGCTGAGGGAGCCAGCATTGTCTGAAAACACTTTTGAGGTCATGTGGCCAGCATGAATATATGCCAAGCTTCACAGAGTACTGTTACCTTCCTACTGAGATTGTACCTATTTATTGTACCTACATTTATTGTACCTACATTTGCTGAGTGGGCAGGAGCTGGGGCAAAAAATGGGAGTTCACCATTGCATAGCACTTGGGTCTTGAAGTTGGACTGTTGGCTTTTCAGCTGACAAGCTCAGCAGCTTTAATTGCTGAGCCACTATGTCCCCTGATCATTACAGAACATAAGTGCAAAATAGTATTTTCTTTGCCATAAGGAATACACCAGCAACATTAGCAATAGCAATAGTGCTTACACTTGTATACCACTTCATAGTGCTTCACAGCCTTCTCTATTTGGTTTATAGAGTCAACATATTGCCCACAACAATCTGTGTCCTCCACTTAATTCCCAAGTACTGAAAGAGGAAGAATATATTTAAAAAGTTAGGGAAAAATTGATTCGTTTTTTTGGATTTAATAAAAATCAGGATACCTCATTGCAGAAACTATGGGATACAATGAAGGCAGATTTAACAGAAATATCGATAGCTTATATAGCAAATAGAAACAAAGAAAGAGAGGGGAAGTGGAAAGCCCTAACAAAAAGAATAGAGAAATTGGGAAATAAGCAAATGGAAACCCCGGGAAATGAGCATATTAGAAATGAATTAGCATTAGTTAAACATGAGATGAATATTTTAGATCAAGAGGAACTAATTAAAAAATTATTATATACAAAACAAAAGTATTTCGAACATGCAAATAAACCCGGAAGGTGGCTGGCATATAAATTAAGAAAAGAAAATCAGAAAAGAACGATATATCAATTACAGGATAAAAATGGAATAATAGAGACAGATCAGGAGAAAAAAAAGGAAATTGTAAGAGAGTACTTCGAAGATCTTTACAAACAAGAAGTAGTTGATTTAAATAAAACAGAAGAATATTTGAAAAAAGGAACTCTCTATTCAATATCAGAGGATAAAAAAGAGATGCTGAATAAAGAAATAACTTTAGATGAGTTAAAGGCAGCAATTCAAAAACAAAAAAGAAACAAAACCCCAGGCTCAGATGGGCTACCAAATGAGCGATATAAAGAAATAGGTGATATACTAGAGATAATGCTATTAGAGGTCTGCAATGGGGTATTACTGGAAGCCAAAATACCAGAATCTTGGAAGGAAGCATATATAACATTGATTCTGAAAGAGGGTGCAGATGCCAATCAAAGAAAGAATTACAGACCAATATTCCTTTTAAATTCAGCTTACAAAATTTTTATGGCGGTAATGGCGGAAAGATGAAAGAAAATACTCAGTAATAAAATTAATCCAGACCAAAATTGATTTTTTCCCATGAGGCAGATCAGATATAACACAAGAACAATAATAGACAATATTATGAAAAGCATCCAGGAAGCCAAGTGGCTTTGGTCTTCCTGAATACACAAAAGGCCTTTGATAACTTAAACTGGGACTTTATGAAAAAGCAGATTAATCTGATGGGTTAGATAATTTTGTAAAAATGTTGAATGCAATCTATGTCACACAAAAGGCCAATGTATTATTAAATGGAGAAATTACCAAATCATTAAAGATAAGGAAAAGGGTCAGACAGGGATGTCCGCTTTCACCTCTGTTTTTTATAACAATTTTGGAAACTTTGCTGGACAGAAATAGATTAAATAAAGAAATTAAAATTAAAAATCAAGAATATAAATTACAAGCTTTCACAGATGATATGGTTTTGTTATAGAAGATCCAATAGGCTCAGGATCAGCTTTACTAAATGAAATAGATAAATTCTGTAAATTAGCAGGATTAAAAATCAATAAGGAAAAAACCAAAATGCTAGTTAAAAACATAACAAATAGTAAACCAAAAAAATGGGAAGAAAAGATAGGATTACAAATTGTAAATAAAATTAAATATTTAGGAATTTGGTTAAGAGATAGAACATTAAATTTGCGAGTGGATAATTATACAAAATAACTGAAACAGATTGAAAAGAACTTGGAAAATTGGAATAAGATGCAAATTTCATAATTAGGTAGAATAGCAACAATCAAAATGAATGTTCTACCTAAAATACTATATTTGTTTCAAACAATTCCGATATTACTGGACAATTTTTTAAAAAGATTTAGATAAAATTGTGATGAAATTTATTTGGGCAAAGAAAAAAACAAGGATAAAAAAACTTATTTACAAGAAATAAAAGCAGAGGTGGATTCAGACTACCTGTCTGGGAGATATATTATAGAGCAGTGGCATTAGTGTGGAAAAAAGATTGGATTGATTTAAGGAATAATAGGATTTTACAATTGGAGGGACATGTATTCGTAATAGAAGAGTAGTTATAAACCGACGCGAAAATAAATAGAGTATATTGTGAATTATTTAGTGCTTAGGATGTGATAATGAATGAAGATGTGACTAGTACTAGCCAATACTGAATTTTAGGACTTACCAAATTCAATAACAAATGTAAAGAATTATGTGTTATTCATATATTATTGTTTTTGTATTGTTGAAATTGAACAGTTTTAAATTTGTAAATAAAGTTGTTTTTTTTTTAAAAAAAAAAAAATCTGTGTCCTCATTTTACTGACTTCAGAAGGCTGAGTCATTCAGAATCAAACTCCTGTAGTGAGCAGTGAATAAGCCTGCAATGCTGTATTCTAACCACTGTGCCATCACATTCTCAAGGTATGGAATGGTTATCAGATTATCAAGGTTATTAGTTCCATGGATACCATTTCCAAAAAAAGATTTATTTCCAAGCACCATAGCCACACATCTAGATTTAACTGCCAAGCATAGGAATATCAGAAAGTCCAAGCAGTTTAAAATAAATATAAAAGTTTATTGCAAGGTCATGCTCTTACAAGAATCTGAACGAATCTGAACGATTTGCTTTGGTCAAAGCAATTGATGGCAGATAAAAGTCAAAGGAATTCAAAATGGGATGGATTAGCTCTCTTGAGTGCGCACAGGGATTCAATATTGATGATGTGTTTGAATCCTTCCTCAGACTCAGCCTGGTCATCTCCTGCATTAACTGCCTAATGCTATGCCTTGTGCAAACTGCCTCAAGAAGAATAGCAGTACTTCAAAATATAGTCAAATAATGTCACCATTGTCATATTAACACAAAGCAGCTGTCCCATCCTGAATCTTGAAAATCCAGTAGGTGTAGTCCCTCACAGGTAATCTTCAAAGTGGTAAGTCATTCATTCAATATGGCATTTCCTTTCTGTCTAATAAATGAATAGATAAATCTTCTTAGCTGTACTTCCTTCCCTTTCTTTATAATCTCTGCCTCTTATTCTCTCTGAATCTACAGTGCTAATACTAAAATAGGAACATTCTCTTTTCCATGAAAAGTCATACATCAGCAACTCTGCTAGGGAGTATTAAGAGATTTAAATGATTCAAAAACTGAAACTTTTGTCTATTTTTCTTCACTTGGCTGACTGCATACTCTGCTCTGGCTTGCAAAAAAATACTACCTTCATTTTTTGTTGCTTTTAATCAGGATGGCTATAGATCGCTGAGGCTTATCTTTCAAAAGCCATTTCTTGTAATAGTGAGAGTATTAGTGGCCTATTCATTTATTTTCCATGGAGAACAATGGCCATAAGCAAATCCAATGAAATACAGGAAAGAGTGACTTTTCCACTATATATCATTTTTTTCATCAGATATAAAAGATGAGGCTTCTTCTATGTATCATAAAGGGAAACAGAAAAGCTCCCAGATTCCATTTCTTCCTGAAATTTGGAGTTCCAAGTAAGTATTGGAGTTCCAAGGGGTTTTTTTATAACTCAAAACTTTAGAAATTCTTCACTTTTTTCTTCCCAAATAGACACAGGATAAACTTATAGTCAAAATTTGACATAAGAATCTAATTCTTCAGCTCGTTCAGTTCTTTTGTTCACTTTTATTAAGCCAATGACACATTTTGAAAAATAACATTGTTGGTGTGACTATATGCATGGATGCATCAGGAATCTTCCACTGAAATGAATTCACATTTGTATACAATGAATGCAGTGACATCTTTCCAGGCCATAAGATATTGGGGGAGTGGGGGAGAGAATTCCAAATCACCCATGAGAGAAGAAACACATTTACAACCCTGCATCCACTAATTCTTCTTCTCTAACCTGTCACTCATATGTTCCAATATAAATATGAATGGTTGAATCTTTGAATAAATTAATGTTTATTTGGTGTTTGCATGCTTTAAAATAATTTAAAAATTGCATAATTTCATTTCTTATATTGGCCTAGCTAATGTCCTCTTCAAACTATCTTGCAGAGCAGACTTGATCATTCTGCTTTTGTTTGGGTGATAAAAATCAATTAAATAAAATGGCATGCCTTCTTTCCTGGATCTATAGCACTGTGGCCTGGAGGAAATAGGGTCATCATGAATATTAGCCATTAAGAGCCTAATCCTCCTTGAAATTGTCTAATCTATTTTAAAGCCTTCTAATTTGTTGGACATCTTGTGGTATTGAATTCTATAGTTTAAGGTTACACTGGGTGAAGAAAGTACTTTTATTGGACCTGAATCTCTCTGTTTTGATTATCTAGTTTTATGAAGGAGATTCTCCTTTCCATGTGTAACTTATTCCCCTCTACTATTTTTTTCTTTCTCAAAATCTCTCTCTTTTCTCTAACTGTTAAGTAACTAAAAAACTAAAATGTTAATATCTTCTTGAGATGTCTACTGTGTATGGGTAAGTTCCACTTCTGTACCTTGAATATCTCTGTTATCACATAAGTATGCTTGCAAAACAATAACATGCTTTAAATTATGAAATAGGATTCTTCTGTGGCATCCTTTAAAAAGGAGCCCCTTTTCAATTCCAGATCATTAGTCCATATTCAGTCTGATTCATTTGGAAGAAGAAGGATTTAGAAAGATATGGATGGATGGATGGATGGATGAGTGATAGATAAATAGATAGTCACTTATCCAGTTAGGCAGGCAGGCAAGCAGGCAGACAAGCAGACAGTTGGAAATAGTTTTTCAATATTATTTGTGTCTCCTTCAAGTTTATTTTCAAGCCTGATAACTTGCTCTCTTTTTGCTTATTCAGATTTGAAGAATTTCCATATTATTGAAAGGAAAACCAAAGTCATTAGCAAAATGTAGGTAGGCACCATTAACCTTTATTACTACTTTGGACAGTTGGTATCATCTTGATATCTTTTCTACGTTTTCTGAGAGAACTGTTTTGGTGAAATTGAAGCCCTAGTCAAATTCCTTTTGGTATTGATGATGTCTCTCTTTTTGTTTATGTGGGTGCTAGGTGTCACATTTTTATATATTGATTTCAGAAAACTGGTGTATGGTTGTTCAATATATTATCTTTATAATGCTTGGAATATAGCACCCAATTTAACAGAGCTTCAAACTTTTTCAAAGTAAGTGGAGGCTAAGTAAAATGGTATCTGGTTTTTCTTATGACATTCAATAATTTATTGAACCATGTCTATATGATTTATAGTGCTACATCCACTGCTGAAACTAACTTGTTGGGCAAAGTCCAATGTTTTATGATTTATTTTTAAATAATTTGTATGAGAAGTTTGTACAGAACCAAAAGTTGGCTTATTGGTCTGCATTTTTCCTATGTTCTTAATTATTGTTCTTGTGTGATAATGACTTTAGCATTTCTCATGATGATGGGATACTTATTTTATGTAAATTGGTCATCAAGGTATGAAAAAGACTTTGAGACTCTAGAAAGAGAATAGAGAAGAACAACAAAGATGATTAGGGACTGGAGGATAAAATATATGAAGAGTTTCAGGAATTGGGTATGTCTAATTTAATAAAAAGGACTGGAAGTGACATGATAGCAATGTTCCAATATCTAAGTGGCTGCAATGAAGAAGAGGAGGGTAAACCTATTCTCCAAAGCATCTGAAAGTAGGAAAAAAAGCAATGGATGAAAACTAATCAAGGAGAGAAACAACCTAGAACTAAGAAGAAATTTCATGACGTAAAAGTTCTTCAGTGAACAATTTGCCTCCAAAAGTTGTGGGTGCTCCATCACTGGAGGTTTTAGGAAAAGATTGAACAACCATTTGTCTGAAATGGTATGGAGTTTCCTGTTTGAGCAGAGGATTGGACTAAGCAGACGTCCAAGGTTTTTTTTTTCCCATCTCTGTTATTGTGTCAGTGCTGAACAAGAACTACCCTTTACTGATACCATTTGGTTTTCAAATACCAAGAAAACATCTAAAGAAATGCTATTCAGAAGATGCAATTCAGTTTAAATGCGTTAACTAAAACAACACACACACACACACACACATTTATTCTAGGAACCAGAACTCAAAGCAGCAACCAGATGTCTATTGATGTGATAGTTTTTCTAGAAACTATGATTCACATTATTTGCCATAAAGAAACACACATACACACACACACAAATCAAGCAAAGAAAAACAAAACAAAGCCTAGCTATTGGAGTTTTAAAAAGCAAACTGGAAATGAAACGGAGTTGCAGGATTGGGGGGAAAGCTTCAATGTTCAGTGGTGATTCCAGTTGCTTTTCTATCACTTCTTGCCCTTGCGTATAATATACTTTTTGTATTTACCATTTAGGTTACATTAATTATTTCTTAAAATAACAACTGAGTCATGGTATGATGCTGTATTAAGTTTACATCTCAGTCATATTCATTACTGGAGTTTGTCAATATTGGGTTGGTTAATAAATAGCAATATGAGTAAACATTCTGAAAAGTTGTAGTTACATTTTTTAACACTGACAATTTAAATTTTATTCATTAGGTAACTCAAAAATCATGTCTTGGTAAGCAAGTAGGAAAATATCTCTATGTATTAATAATATTGTAATTTTTTTAAAATATAGAATGTTGTGGTCTCCCATGGAAAGAATGAGACACAAGCGTGTGTACTCAGGATGGGAGCCCAGAGCAAATTCCAGTGCTTCCTTTTATTGAGATTTTAGTACATAGCAAGCAAAATCGCATGATGGGATACAATACATATGATGGGATACAATACACATGATGAGTTACAATACTTTGTTGCAGACTTGTTTACAGTCGTCTGAGCTGCTTAATTGTTTTTAGTGTTTGCTTTTAATTTCCTTGCTTTATCTCAGTGACCATTAAGCAAGCATGTATGTATAAGGTCTTAGATTAATCATTACCCAATACCCCAGTCAAAGTTTATTTCCACAATAGAAACTTGTTTGGCAATCTGTGTACTTCATTTATTTATTCAATTTCTATAGCTGCCCATCTCAATCCAAATGACTCAAGCTTAGTTGCAGATAAAGTAAATAGTGTTGGAAATGGGTGATATAACTACCAAAAGTAAACTCATTGAGCTGAAGCCATTTGTGAATGGTCTTTGTGAATAGAAATTGATGAACCCAAAATACTTTAATTTATATTTTTAGAAAAAAAATTCTGTTAGGATAAAGAATGCAAGATTTCACATTGGAAATGCTAACTGGGGCATTAGGCCTGGTTTTTCTTTTTATTCTGATCAGAAACCATTCATTCTTATTCAAAATATGTCAGGAACAAATACATTCAGACAGGAAACTTAATATTCACAGAGTTATTTCTTTTAATAATGCAGAGTATGTGGTGGTGATATGCACTGACAAGACACTGAATTATACTATGCAAGGGAAATCTTGTGGGCATGAGAAGCATGCAAAGTCCAAAATCTTGATTTTTATTTGAAAACTTTAAAAAATTTTAATTTACACTTTTATTCCTGCATTTACACTTACACTATATGGTTTTATTATGATGTTGTAAACTGCTCTGAGTCATCTATGGAGATGGGCAATATAGAACTTAAATAAATAAATAAATGTTAACAATTGTTTAACATTTTTATCAGTGGATTAGTCTTCAAGCCTAGAATGTTACAAGTATGACATTCTAGGTATGAAGAAAAATGCTTTGATAAAAAATAATCAGCCAGAACTTTCTAATTTCTGATAACTCTTATCATTTTAACATGATTTAAAACTTTTGAAGTGTAACATTGTGCAATAAGAGCATCAAGTGTCCATGTTTAACTAAATGTAAATGCAAAATATATATTATAAAGGAAGAAATCATAATAAATATTTTGTTACAAAACTAGTTCAAATCAATTATACATTTCAAACTGCAGGGGAATTTGTTGAATACCTGCTGCATAAATTGTTCAGATGCGTTCTCAATTTGAGTCCAAGTGTGGAACAGGTCCATTGAAGTTGCTGGAAAATGCATTTGCCAGATTATCTGGTTTGACCTTATTGGACCTGAGGCAGTGGACAGGATCCTTGGAATGTTAAGCAGGCTGTTACCTGCTTATTAGATCCCTGCCCCTCCTAGTTGGTGAAATAGTCCAGGGCAGTGACCTGCAGATGGTCCGAACAGGGATTAATGCATTGTTGTAGGAGGGTTTTTTCTCAGCACCATTTAAATGAAAAGGGAAGAAAAATCCAAAACATGATGACAATATGCTGCAAATATTTTTAAAAAATGATTAAATGATTCATTTGGAAACACATGAGATTCAAACATCAATTTAATTCCTTTCTCGTGTATATTGTCAAGTGCAGAAAATCAGTAGTCCAGGCATTTCAAATGAACATTTAGATTTATTGTAAGCTAAAGCACCCTACAAGAATCTAAACTACTAATTGTCAAAGCAGTAGACAAGAGTCAATGGATTTCAAGGTTGGCTGGACTTAAATCTCTGATAGGCACAAAGTGTCAGTCTGTGTTCCCTTCAAAATCTAAGAAAGAAATACTCAGACTCCATGGGTTAGAGCCAAGTTATCCTTTTACTGGAAAGTAAAGTGAAAGCTACAGATTTAATTCCGAATCTGAGAAATTGGTGTGCAGATCACATATACAAAGGAATGGAAATGCTCCCACCCCCCAAAGTCCAAATGACTCTTCCAATTAAAAGTTCTGAATATGATCATGTGGCCATCTCCAGGTGGTGATGAGGCTTCTGTCCATTGACCTTGATATATTTTGATAAAAGTTCGCAGTTGCGCAAAGGGGATAGAAGCTAGCCAAGAAATGGAAAGTTAAAGACAGGAATCCCCCTCCTCTTGCTACCCACAGCAAAGGAATGCAAAACACCTCCAGCTTTCTTCCTCTCCAAGTTCCCCCCTCCTTCTGTTGCTCATGACAGCCGAAAGAAATAGATTGGCATAGCAGCAGAGAAGATGCAATAGTTAGGATGCAGAATACATATATATATTATGGAAGATATCTTGAGGCTGACATTCGGACCCCCTAGAAGAAGGACATTAGTCCCTGTAAGAAAAAATAGCATAAACATATGTTAACATTTGCATACACTTCTATGGTTTATCAGGGTATTTGGCATAAAAGTTTTTGAGCAGTTCAGGACCCCTAATGTCTTTCTCATTTACCCATTCAGCATAGGACGGAGGAAAATGTTTCCAAGCTACAAGATATTGAATACAATCCCTCCATTTCCTAGAGTCTAAAATTTCTTTAATCTCGAAATGTTGTTTACCCTCAATCAACAATGGTATGGGGGATCAGTCTGGGTCGGTCTCAATGTACAGGTATGTTCGGGTTTTAACAAACTGACATGGAAAACCGGATGAATATGACGAAGAGTCTTTGGTAAAGTCAACTGAACAGTCATGGGATTTACAATCCGCTCAATAGGGAAAGGCCCACATACTTAGGACCCAACTTCTTCAATTTCTGGGTAGTCTGCAAATATTTAGTCGAGAGGAATACTTTGTCACCCACTTGATAAGACTTCTGCGGGGCTCTCTTTCTGTCAGCAAATTTCTTATGAGACTGGTGCACCTCGTCCAAAGCTTTACGAGCGACCGGCCAATTAAGTTGAAGTTGAGATATCCAGTCATCCAATGACTGGACATTGGGTCTTTCACGAGGAATTTCAGATATGGGCACAAAATCTTGCCCCGTTGCCACTTTGAAAGGAGTAAACCCCGTACTGCTGTGGACAGAGTTATTATATGCCACCTCCGCAAAAGGCAGTAGATCCACCCAGTTGTCCTGCTGATAGTTTATGTAACACCTGAGATATTGCTCTAGCACCCCATTAATCCTCTTCGACTTACAGTGATCCCGGGAGGAGGGGGTCTTCAGGGTCTCTCCAACCAACTCCCAATGACCATCTGGGCATCTCAGCTGGGGTTTCTTCCAGAGTCAGGTTGGCCAGCAGGTCAGCAGC
Organism: Hydrophis major; assembly: GCA_033807585.1. Classification (NCBI taxonomy): domain Eukaryota; kingdom Metazoa; phylum Chordata; class Lepidosauria; order Squamata; family Elapidae; genus Hydrophis; species Hydrophis major. Next base: position 51,597,820 of record CM066333.1, read on the forward strand.
CGGCATCTCTGGTAGCAGCATCGACTGCCCCCCCGCAGCTCCCTGGTCATCTTCATCACTGGCTGGAGACCACATGTGATGAAACCCTCTCAGAAGAAAAGCTGATATTTTCTCCGGGTGGGTTGATGCTGAGATTCAGAATAATGTCAGTCTGTGCTCCCTTCAAAATCCAAGAAAGAAATACTCAGACTCCATGGGTTAGAGCCAAGTTATCCTTTTACTGGAAAGTAAAGTGAAAGCTACAGATTTAATTCCGAATCTGAGAAATTGGCGCGCAGATCACATATACAAAGGAATGGAAATGCTCCCACTCCCCAAAGTCCAAATGACTCTTCCAATGAAAAGTTCTGAATACGATCATGTGGCCATCTCCAGGTGGTGATGAGGCTTCTGTCCGTTGACATTGACATATTTTGATAAAAGTTCGCAGTTGTGCAAAGGGGATAGAAGCTAGCCAAGAAATGGAAAGTTGAAGACAGGAATCCCCCTCCCCTTGCTACCCACAGCAAAGGAATGCAAAACATCTCCAGTTTTCTTCCCCTCCAAGTTCCCCCCTCCCTCTGTTGCTAATGACAGCCGAAAGAAATAGATTGGCATAGCAGCAGAGAAGATGCAATAGTTAGGATGCAGAATATATGTATATTATGGAAGATATCTTGAGACTGACACAAAGTGACTCAAGATTGATGTCATAGTTGACTTCTCCCTAGGGCTCATCCTGGTCACCTCCTGCCTGCCTGTCTATCTATCTATCTATCTATCTATCTATCTATCTATCTATCTATCTATCTATCTAATTGAACCAACTGCAGACCTCTTTCTTTATTGAATGAATTATAACCTTTTCACATCAATACCTGCAAAGTAAATTAAAAACCATTTATCCCATGTTGATACATGAGAGATAGTAGATATATATTGAATATTATTGGTAATATAAATCAGAACAACCAGGAGGCAATTTTTTTTTGAAGCTGTGAAAATGATTTATAATTTCAAATGGTATTTCAAACTTATGACTCAAAAGAACATGAATTATGTCTCTAAATTTTTAATGGACTCAGTGTATTGATAAAAAACAAGAAGCCAATACCACAGTAATTTTTTAAATCAGAAAAGTACACTATAATAGGGGGACTGTGTAAGCCAGGAATGTCAAACTCAATTTCATTGAGGGCCACATCAGGATTGTTTGACTTGGCCAGGGTGAGCATGGCCAAGGTGGGCATGGCCAGCTTGTTGTCACTCATATTGAGGGTGTCTGTGGTGGCCTGAGCAATTTGCCAGTGAAAACGGGTTCCTGAGTTCCGTTTTCACTGGCAGAAGGTTGTAGGAGGCTGTGGCAGCCGAAAACGGAGCTTGGGAGCCTGTTTTTGCTGGCAGAAGCACTGTAGCCAGTCCTTTGCTATTTCCAGGGCAGTGCCGCAGGCCAGATCTAAGCCCTCCATGGGCCGGATCCAGCCCCTGGGCCTTGAGTTTGACACCCCTGGTATAAGTGTCCTCCATATCATTTCTCAGTCTTAATGGCATTAGAGTCATTGACAAAGAAGGTAAGTGAAAAAAACAAACAAACAACTCAAAAGTATAAACTAAATGCATATGCTGCCAATATTTAATCCAAGGATGAAGTTTAGTGCAACAGTTTAAAATACTAAATAACTAGGACTTTATCTTAAAAAATAAAAATAATTATTCACATAACTGGAAAATTATGACCACCTTTTTTTAGATGGGGAAAATCAGAACAACCTTTGTTAGGAAGAATTGTAATATTAAAATGAACATTCTACCAAGGCTTAATTTTCATGTTTCAAATTGACAACAATAAACATTGAAAACTTGGAATTAAATGATTAACACATTTTTATGGCCTAAGAAAAATAGAAGATTATATTCAGGATGCTGGACCTGATGCAACACAATCAATAAGAGGTGATAATGCTTATAAATTGGCAACTTAATCCATTTATTTTTCCTTTTTTTCCTCTTTTACTTTACTTTTCTCTTTTGTGTCATTTTTTTCTTTTCTTAAAAATTTCAATTAAACAACTAACTAATTAACAACTAAACAACTATCACCAGTGCTATTTCCCACAATTTTCAATATCATTGATTCAAAGAAATATGTAGTTCATTATACAATTTCTCATATGGAGTGTACCCGTGGTCTCATTTTATATATCATGGGCAAAATTATTATTAAAACTAAATTAGAATTAGTTATGAAATATTATGGCATATCTTTTCAAATTTTCCCAAAGCATCTATCCAAAACTAATAATTAACTAGGCAATGTCACTGATATGATAATATTAACCAACTTGATAGCACAATCTGGAAAGATTTAATTAATTTGATGTAATTTGAAGGGGTTGGAGAGTTATCTCTAAATAATTTTAATTGGCCATTTTTGATGCTTGCCAAAACTGATTTAAAATGTTGCTATAAAAGCTAACTCATGAAGTTCAGATTCCAAGTCCCCCTCTCTACCTTCTTTTAAATAGTTTTGGAGTTACTCTGTACTTGATATAAGAATTTTGTCTAATATTGGTTCTTAACTTATGACTGATCACTTAATGATTGTTTGAAGTTATGACAGACCCCTCAAAGATACTTAAAACATGGATTTGTGATTGCATTTTGGGCATTTGGCAACCAGCCCATATTTGGGATTGCTTGCAGAGTGTCATAGTCATGTGACTGACATTCACTATTTTTTTTTTCTGGAAACCAGTATTTACTTCTGGTTTCCAGAAAAAGAAAGAAAAAAAAGGAAGGAAGGAAGGGAGGGAGGGAGGGAGGAAGGAAGGAAGGAAGGAAGGAAGGAAGGAAGGAAGGAAGGAAGGAAGGAAGGAAGGAAGATCATTGTGTAAATTAGTTTTGCATAATGATTGCAGTATTTGCTTTATACCTGCATTCACTTAACAACCACTGCAAAAAAACAACAACATACAAATGGGTTGGTCATGTGGATGCCTTGACTTATGACCTCATGGCATGTAATGGATATTCTGAGGTCCATTGCAGTCTAAAGTTGAGGACTACCAGTATTACATTAAACCTTTCTTGTCAAGCTCAAAGAACCACAATGAGTTATTTCTGAGTAGTTCTTTATTGTCAATTGATTAATTATTTGTCAGTGTATAAGGATTCATGAACTAGAATAAGGCATGGCAACGTCAGCCAGTATTTGGTGACTGAGATAGCTAGAAGCCTGATTTGGCTTACTTAACTATTCTGTGTGTAAAAGAGTTCATTTTGTGTTTGCTATAGAGTTCTAGTGCTTGTTCTTGAACTTGCTTTTTCTTCTACCACGTTGAAAGAGCAGCATGGGTATTGTATACATGCATCATATTTTATATTATTGTATATAAATAAGCTTCTTCTATAAATGAATCCTGCTGAATTATTTGTTTGTGTGCTGGCTGCATTGCTACAAACTGTGACATTATTTGCTACCTATCTGATCATGGCATTACTCTAGGCAGCTTAAGAACAAAGCCAACTGGGTGACCTTGGACCAGTCACTATCTCTCAGCCCTAAGAAGGAGCCAATGGCAAACCACTTCTGAAAAATCTTGCCAACAAAGCTGCTGGGTTTGTTCAGACTCTCTCTGAGAATCAAACAAAATTGTATGGAATAAAAATGGAACTTTCTTTGATGAGAATTCTAACATAAGGAGGAAGATCCTGATGATAGTTGAGCTGAGTGAATCTCAATTCCAAATCCACCATTTTGAATTATGATTTGGTATCTATCTGCTGTAGCTGAAGTTTGGAGTACTGCAGCAACATTGGCAAAATGCAAGGAACAAGTGATATGAATTGCCAATTTTTTTTGAGTGGTTGGAAAATTTCAAATATGTTTAAGAAAGAAGGGAACAAATTTTTCTCCTATATTTGAAATAATTCCTTGGGAGTGCTAAGTGTTTTGTGTGACCTGCTTCATGTAACTTTTAATTAAAAAGGATACTTAAATAACCAAAAGCATTAACTTGCAATATCCGCTTATGTGCAACTTGTTGTCAGTCTTTTTGAAGCACTTACAGGTAATTTATTGATGGACATGAATAGGCTCAGGTAAAACTAATATATCAATAATGTTTTACATAAAAAGTGAGAAAGAAAACTAATGTAATTCACTAATGAGAAAAAGATGCACTAGTAAATCTGGTGGGCATGGAATTGAGAAATAATAGAGGATTTTCCATTGGTATAGAATTGAAAAATAATAAGAAGATCATTCAAGTAAGTAGGACATATCTGTATGCAGGATATAGAGGGACAGAAATTGAGAGTTAAGATAACATTTTCATATTATGACCCGTCTGTACAATAAGATTAAATATTATTATAGCAACATGATTATGCAGTCAATTCACTAAACTGCTTTTTCAGCCTACTAGGCTTCTTTGGTGAATTATTAGCAGATATAAATTGGATATCTTCAATATCCATAAACATGGGCTTTGGACACACACTTTCCCCCCTACAAAACTGGCAGCATATAAAATATGGAAAATCTTGATATTTACTATTTTATTACATGTTGCTTGTAAAAAGTTGTTTTCTGTTTCTTTGCATGTTCACAATTAGCAATTAAATGACTCAATGATTAAATATTCCCGTAATCCATTTTGTAATTTTAAAAAGCAGCCTGAGAAACTGAGATGAATTGTAATGAACGTGATCTAGATGCAAAAATCCATCACTGAGAAAAGGATTCTTACACTGTATCATGTTAAATTGCAATTCCTCAGGGAAAAGACAATTGAGAAAATGTAACAAGGAAAGGTACTGTAAACAAATAGGTATCATCTCTTCCATGGTGGAAAGGGACCCTTACAGGAAGGAAGGAAAAGTAAATATTGAATTTGACCAATGGCTATTATTTAGTTTTTCCAACTTAAAGATCATGGAACTGAAACTGTTAAATGAGCAAATTAAATCAATGGTATAATTCCATGGTATAATTTCTCTTACCTCTTTCAGAGATGAATCAAGCTAATCTTGTTGAGACTCCCTACTTATTCAAAACATTAAACTTAATTGATCATTCAAGAAATACTACTTTTATGTCTCTGTGTAGTTGATTTTTCTAGTGGATTTGTAATAGCCTTGTTAAGACATACAAATGTACTTAATGGACATAAATGAATAAAGACAATCACAACTCTGAAGTCCACACTGTGCCTATTCATGCCCAGTGCTGTAGAAATATTAGAGTCCTACAAAACTGATGAATGAAGTTGTTCAGAACTGAAAGGGCCTTGAAAGCCTGTTGTCTTACACCCCCTCTCACCCTCAATTGTTTAGCCCTTTTCTGCTGACTAGCTTTGTAGCCTCATCAATGTAATAAATCAGCAGAAAGGTTAGCAATATGACAACACTGCCCTGTATAGATTTTGTTGTAAGCTTTTTTTTTTTTTTTTTTGAAAATTAAATGCTAAAAAATGGTCATTTGTTTTTAATGCAAAATACATTGGCCGGTGACAATGGAATCCTAAAAAATGTTTTTTTTTTAATGAGTCAGGGTTTTTTTGGTAATTTATTCATTTAGAAATGTTGTGTTTTATGTCGGTGCTTTTTTGAGTAAGCATTTGGAAGAAAACAAAGAAAGGGTTTGTCGTATATCTTGTTCTGCTGTTCTAAAATCTTGATTCTGCATGGACATAATTTTAAATTAAGCTAGGCTGTTCAAGTCCAGTTGGTAATAACATAGCTTATAATAATTGGATTTTGAAAATGGCTAGCCTTCTTTCCCGTCAGAAACTTTTACCTGAATATTATCCCATAAGGATCCCCTTATCTTCCAAGCTAAATCTGGGCATAAATTATTTCTGGAAAATTGTAGGCAGAAAATTGGATCTTTGATTTACCTGGGAAATGAGAAAATATGGAACAAATTCCCCCAAAGCAAGATTCTCTTGCAGTTTTGATATAGGCATGGTTAATAAAAATCCATGGTATAATTTCTCTTACCTCTTTCAGAGATGAATTAAATATGTATTGCTTTTATTTTAATTTTGGAGCTGTTTGAATCTACCATCCACTGATGGGAGACTTATTTTAGCTTCTATTATGTCATGATGGAAAACACGGAAAGATGAACAGGACTGATTCTAGCTGATATGCCCTAGAGAACTCAAAAAAAAAAATTTCTCTATTTCAAAACAGAAAAATATAATAAAATTCTGAATAGCTTCAGTTCTAAATAAGAAAGTGGTGCTAAAGAGGATATTAAGAAATCTTCATTTCTTGAGAGATCATTGCTATTTATTATATTTTAAAGGTAATTTTTAATGCATGTTGATTTTTATTGCTATTTATTATATTTTAAAGGTAATTTTTAATGCAGGTTGATTTTATGGGACCATCTCCCATGACAAATTTTCAGCCTCACGCATAGCTTTTATTGGCCAGATACATAATAATCATCCAATTACTTTCATGCAATCACCTCAGATTTAAATTTATTTCATAAACACTAAGAAGCTGTTCTGGTTTTTTACATTGGTAGTTTTTAAATATTTGAACAACATATTAAATTAATACTTAACTGGTTTCTGTCAACAACACATTAATGGCCAGTTGGTATTTAATTATAGTAAATTAACTCACCCATTATTATGTCAAATGTGCAGTTAAGTGTAAGAAGGAATTGTTGAAAAAGTCATCTTTCTTGTTTGCTTTTGTTGCAAAAGAAAAAAAAAGCTTGTGTAGCTGTTTAACTTGGTGTCCTGTGATTTTAAAACATGTTAATATCAGAAAATGTAGGTATCTTAATTGGAAATGTAAGCAGCTAAAGTGAAGAAGCCTGGGATAATTTGCATAGTATTCATTAAGAAGACACTATATTTTTCATACCATTTCATTCCCCCCACCTCTTTTCACAGCTGTGGCAGGAGGAGAGTTGGCATATAGTTATAATAACCCTGTTAATGCATAATCATATATTTGTGTTTACTGCATGATGGACCAGATAGAGGTAGTCCCCGACTTATGACACAACTGAGCCCAAAATTTCTGTTACCAAATGAGACAGTTGTTAAGTGAGTTTTGAACCATCTTATAACCTTCTGCCACAGTTGTTGAGTGAATAACTGCAGTTGTTAAATTAGTAACATGGTTATTCAATGAATCTGGCTTCCCTATTGACTTTGCTTGTTAGAAGTCACAAAAGGTGAGAATATGACCCTGGCACATCACAACTGTCATAAATATGAAGTAGTTGCCAAGCATGCAAATTTTGATTATGTAACTATGGGGATGCTGCAGTGGTTGTAAGTATAAAAACAGTCATAAGTCACTTTTTAAAGTGCCATTATAACAGAATAACAGAGTTGGAAGGGACCTTAGAGAATTTCTAGTCCAACTCTTCATAAAAATCTCCAGTGTTGGAGCACCCATGACTTTTGGAGCCAAGTTGTTCCACTGATCAATTGTTCTAATTTTCAGGAAATTTCTCCTTTGTTCTAGGTCGGATGTCTCCTGGATTACTTTCCATCCATTTCTAACTCTGAATGTAATTTAGAATGGTCACTAAACAAACTATTGTAATTTGAGGATTACCTACACTGAGGAAAAATAATCATATATCTTGGACCTGAGGAAGTCAGATTTTTTTTAAAATGAATGTGATGGAAAATATGAGCAGTAGAGATCAGCCTTACAAGATAGAGCAGATCGTGAATTGAGTTCCAGAAAGATTAGGGCTATACTTTATTAAGAGAGGCTAATATAGTAACTGAATTTTATAAACCTGGCTTTGCTTTCCTTCTCGTCTATACCCCAGTGAATCAGGAAGGAGTCTGCCTGAGATTTTTCAGAATACTATCTTGCCTCATAGGACTTAAGGATTATTTCAGCCCTCTTTGCTTATTTAATGGCTCTTGATTTTTCTGTTCAAGATCATCTTTTTGACTTTCTTCGGTAGAAACTGTCTTGAAATCTGAAAGAATAAACAAATTTAAAAAATCAGTGAGAGATTCTGAAAAGAATGAATTATAAACACAGAAATACAAACAATTCCCTAAGGAGGTAAAAAAAGAGAGAGAGAAGGTTAAACGATCTGTAGGGATGAAGAGCAAAACTAAACATTAACTATATAGGAATGGGATATAGATTCTAGTAATTAAGGAGTATAAAGTGGCAGTTTGAGTGTTAAGAAAGCTAAAACTCATAATAAGATGAGGCTGGTGTGGTAGAGAGAAGAAATAGGGAAGATGATAGGTAATAAAGGGCTGTTACAATGGAAATGGTCTCGTTTTGGTTGTCTATGAAGATTCTCAGTCATCCAGGTCATGTCTGTCCCAAAGGTGCTTTTTTCAAAAGGCAACTGGACTTTGTTTTTCCTTAAAAACATTTCAATTCTTATCCAAGTTTTGAACTGAAGAAGCATCTTGGATGAAAAGCAGAATATCTTCAAGGAAAAACAATGTCCAGTTGCCTTTTGAAAAAAGCACCTTTGCCTGATTGCTTCCAAATATTTTCTTGAACAGCCATAGCTGCAAGGAAACCCAATGAGAAATATAAGTCCAACATCAATGGGCTTATATTTATATAACAGCTTGTTAGAAAGTGAATGTAATTTGTGTAATTTGGAAAAGGGCAGCTAATTGATATACATATCTATGACATACTTTATAATATAAATTTTTGGATATGATTTTTTTTTTATTAAAAACAATTGCACTATAAATGGAAACAATGTGAAAAAGTTCAAATTAATGGATTTTATTAAACAGAAATGGGCATATCTGTACCATTTATATAAGTGAGAAATATTCACTTATGCAAAGAATGCAATAAAATTAATGAATATGGAGTTCATGTTTTCATGTGTCCCATTACAGTGTCTGGCGAGTTATAGAAGATGCTAAGTCTTCAGTATAATTATTCCAAAAAGATTTGACATTTTGCTGGAGAATGATATGCTAATCAGTCTAATCAGCAAGTAGATATAAAAACAGATGTGCCAGTTTTGAATGTAGATAAAACTAACCTTACCCTGCTGCAAACAAAAATGCAGATATTATCAATATGCATATTATGATGAGCATAATACTAGTGGATACTTAAAGACAGATACTAAATCAACACTTTTAATATTGCTTGAACCAATTTGTGGGCGTGGCAAAATGGACAATACTTTTTAATATTGCCAAAATTACTAATTATGTCTTAAAAATAAGTATATGTGAAGAGAAAATTTAGATAATTTGAAGAATGATATAATGTCCTAATAATATTCCTAATTTATATGCTCCCTTAAACATTTGGGATATCAAAAGGACACATTTTTCTATTAGAAAACTGAAATCCAATAACCTCAGTATGATCAAGAGAAAAGTTAGATTGTGTCCATATATTTGTACATACATTAAAAATATAAAACAAAATCACTGCTTTTTATGGCACTGCTTTGATTGTTTTCTGATTAGGAGGAAAGGGAAGTAAAGCTAGAAGGATATGGTTAGGGATAATAGTCTTGGACTGATTCTAACAGCATTAGAACCAACGGCTCAACTTTGGTGAAGTTAGAGCCAGCAAGTGTTCAGGACTCCTTGACTGTATCACTCAAAATCTTTCAGACTTGAACTTCAGCCACCAAGTACAAAGGAGAGACTTGCATGAATGATACAATAGCAGTAGGCTGAGCTCTGCGGATAAGACATACAGCCTCAAAAGCAGGCCAGCTGAAGAAGAGATTCTAATAAGTAATTGTTGAGGTAATTCCCCATTAGGAGAATGAGCGTATATAGGGAGACGTACAGAGAATAGTGTTTGAATAATACACACACAGAACAGAGATACACTGTACAGTAAATGTAGGTTTTTACTTCCAGAAAGGTTTAAGGAAAGTTCAAAATAGGCAGCCCAAAAATCATTTACAGGTAAATCAGTCAGTTTTTTAATCCAGGGATAATCCAATAACAAATTCCAGTGTCAAAAACAGTTCAGTAACAGACTTACATTAAATCCAGAAATATCAGTCAATTAGGAAAAATGGAGGAACGGCAAAACTCTCCAACAGAAGGAAAAACAGACTCATTCAGACTTCTTCTGAGACTAAGACTAAGACTAAACAGCCCAGGTTTCTGGCTCCATCTTATGGCCATTTGAGTAACCACACCTAATTACAGTTTTGCATTTTCTTAAAGATACAGTTTTAAAATGTTTATCCTGGTTTATATATTTCTAACCCAAATACCTGTTTGGTGACTCATATTCCTAACATTCTTCCCTTTTGGGTAAGACAATATATACAACCTTACATTCTAAGTCCATAATCTTCACAGCTAGCCTTATTCTTTATAGAGCCTTGGGTCTTTGTAAAATGATCTGCTATATTGTTTTCTGACATACAGTATTCTAGCTTAATCATCTTACTTTGCACACATTGTCTCACATTTAAATATCTTAAATCTGTGTGTTTCGTTCTTGTTTTAACAGAAATATTTGAAGCCATCTGTATTGCTGATTGGTTATCTTTGTAAACAACAATAGGATCTGTTACATCAATTCCCATATCAATTAATAATTGCTTATACAAAACTAAATCTGTACATAGTAAAGACAAACATGAGAATTCAGTCTCCATTGTTGACAAACTTAATGTTTCTGTCTAATAGACCTCCATCCAATCAATGCTTTTCCCAATAATACAGTACCCGATGTAGATTTTTGTGTATTTATGTCTGTAGCAAAACTTGGATCAGCATATGCAGTTAAACTCAGTTCATTTTTAGGGTCCAAATACAATGCATAATGCATTGTTTGTTTCAGGTATCTTAACACACATTTAGCAGCTTGCCAGTGCCTTTCAGTTGGCTCAGTGTTAAATCTCACTAATTGATTAACACAGTATGCAATATCTGGCCTTGACCAATTACTGAGATAAGATAAACTACTAATCAAGGACTGATAAATGTTCTTATCAAAAACAGGACTTTGAACATCACTATGGCTAAACTCCTGGCTCATTGGTGTCTTAGCCGGCTTACAAAGTTCCATTTTTAAACTTTTTAGTAATTGGTTAATTTTTTCTGCCTGTGAGATCTTTATCCTCCCCTAGTTTTATCTATCTTTAAACCAGGATATTGTTTGATTTCTCCTCATTGTTTTATCTTAAATTTCTTTTCCAGTAGTGAAATTATCTCAGTAGCTTCTTGTTCAGTTTTGGTGATTAATGCTATGTCATCAGTAAATAATAGCAACAATGAAATTATACCATTAGTTTCCTTTTTAAACAAACATGGATCAGCCAGCTACAAAACCTATCTTAGTTAATTCTTTGACTATACATTGGTTCCACTCATATCCTGATTGCTTTAAGCCATAAAGACTCTTTTTCAATTTCCAGCAATCATTTGTATTATCATCTTTGATACCTAAAGGTTTCTTTAAATATATACTGTGTTGCAAAGGTGCATGCAATATGCCATCTCTACATCCAAATGATTTACAATGTATTTCTCCTCAGCTGCCCACACTAATGCTGCCCTTAATGTAGTAGCCTTCAGACTAGGTGCAAACACCTCATCATAGTCATTTGCTTTCTGATTAAATCCTTCTGCTACTAACCTGGCTTTATGGGTAACAGTCCCATCTACCCCTGTCTTTAGCTTATATATCCATTGACATTCTATGGCATGTTTACCTGGTGGTAACTTAACATTTTTGTATACCTCTAGTCTTTTGAATGATTCCAGTTCCTTATCCATTGCTTTCTGCCAAGCAGCCTGATCCTTAGCAGGAAACAGTTTTAATTCACTATAATTACTTGGAACTGTATTCACTTGGCATACAACACTAGCCTGATATCTATCAGGTGGTTGTGTTACTCGGGTTGAATGTCTAGGTAATACAGGACTTACTGGTGGACTTTCCTGTGCCACCTCCTCCTGTTCTTCTACCTCCTCCTGTTCTTCCTCTTTAATGGCTATTTGTTGTTTACTGATATCATCTTTAGGGACTATTTGGGTGTCAATAATAATATCATTACTGGATTCCTGTTCTAGTTCATCCCACCCAAAACATTGAAATATAAAGATAAGGAGATTGTGGTCCTGAAACAAGTACCTAGAAGAGTGAGAGAGATGAGAATATCGATTTCTGACTAAAATTCTACTTTAAAAAGAGGTGAATTATAGATGGCTGATTCCAGAAGGTTAAATGTTCATATGGCAAGAACAGAGACACAGAATTGATTCAATTGAGAAAGCTGAATTATTTTATATAGAATATTTTGGAGGGAAAGAGGAGGAGGCAGAAAAAGAAATGTCACTAATTGAATTCCAAGACGACTGCAAAATAGCAACAAAAAAAGAAGAAGGTACAATAGGCGGAAAGGTGGAAGTTAAAGAACAACGTGAACCAAGATCTACAAGAGCTGCTAAACCTAACTATAAAATATAATCATGGAAAAGAAAAAATTGATTACAATTAACATAAATGGACTTAACTCAGCTGTTAAAAGAAGGAAAACTTTCCATAAATTAGAGAAATTAAAATTTGATATAATCTGCCTACAAAAGTACATATTAAAAAGCAACATGAACAACTGTTGATACAGCCAAAATTAGGGAAAATATTTACTTCTTTGACAAAATGCAAGAAAAGAGGAGTGGTGTTATACATTAAAGATATTATCCCAGCGAAACTGATCTATACCAATGATGATAGAAGATTACTAATGGTGGAAATAATGGACAATAATATGTAAACACTCCTGATTGCAATTTATGCCCCGAATGACAATCAAGAAGAATTTTATAGAAAACTACATATGAAAATAATCGAACTGGACTATGCTAATATAGTTATGATGAGAGACTTTAATGGAATTGTAGACAATAAATTGGACTATACAGCACAGAAAACAACAAAGCAAAACAGAAAGACTCTCCCTAAATCTTTTTTCAAAATGATAGATGAAATAAATTTAAAAGATACATGGAGAGAAAGAAATGCTAAGATTAAACAATAGACCTTCTATTCAAACAGACATTTATCATGGTCCAGAATAGATATGATATGGATGTCAACAGAATTGTCAGCTAATATCCAAAAAATAAATATTGAAACAAATACTTCGGCAGATCACAATCCAATGACAATTAAATGGAAAGGACAAAGAATAAAATCTTGATGGACATTAAATAATACAAAATTAAAGGAAAGACTTCATACAGAGGATGGAGAAAGAACTGGCTTTTTTCTTTAGAAAAAATAAAAAAGAAGACACATCAATGCAGAATGTATGGGATACAATGAAGGCATATGCCAGAGGCTTTATAATAGACAAGGAAAAGAAATACCACAAAAAGACTAGCCTCTAAGACATTAGAGGATGAGTATAAAGGACTTGAAAAAGAGCTACAGAAAATGCCACAGAAAAAGGACATTAAGTAAAAAATGGATATAATTAAACATAAAATGGGACTAATGGAAAAAGAAGAACTAGCACAGAAAAATTTTTCTTCAATATTGGCAGAAAGAGAGGCTTAAAAAATACCTAAACAATTTTTTCCACCCTGATCAAAATTGATTTCTGCCAAAGAGACAAATTAAAGACAATATGAGAGTAATCTTGAATACTTTGGAATACTATGAGGCACATCCTGAAAAACAAATGGCTTTGATATTTTTAGATGCACAGAAGGCATTTGATAATGTGAATTGGCGATTCATGTTATTACAGCTGGAACAGATGGGCTTTGGTAAAAAATTTACTCAAGCAATAGAAGCTGTTAGGGATACACACCCAAGCAGAACGTGCAACGGCAGTCTAGCAGGCAGGCAAATGATGTGAGATAAACTTTGTTGTAGTTTACACTCAGCAAGACAGATACACTGTGCCAGTTAAATAGTTTTTTATTCCAGCAAGAGTTATAGCATAGTCAAATAGTCCATATGTCATAAACTAGTTCAGTCCATCCAGGGATTAATCAGTTGCAAAGTCCAGTGTCGAAATAGAGGTCAGTAAACTTACAAATAATCAGTCCAGCAATATATCTCTTTTGCAGTCAGAGATATGAAGAAAATCAAACCCCTTTTCTTCATTTCAGCAACAGCAGGGAAACACGCGCAGTTATCACCATCAATCCAACATTGTCAGCTATCCAGTAAAAGCCAGCAAACAGTGAGCTCTCTTGCTCCCTCTTATGGTGATTTTACAACCGCACCCAAAATACATGTTTTGCAGTTAAAGTGATACACTTAAACTCAATAACATAGTTTATATATTATTTTTACCCAAACTAAGTTAGGTAACCAATGTTATCCCTAACATTCTCCCCTTTTGGGTAATATAATAATATATATATCTATTTAAAATTTCAACCCATAGTTTTCACAATTTTCTTTGTGCTTGACTGCACCTTGGGCTTTTATAAACCCATCAGCAATGTTTTCATCAGTCATGCAATATTCCAATCTCATTAAACCATTTTTTACAGATTGTCTTACATTCAACTATCTAAGGTCAGTATGTTTAGATCTAGTTTTTACAGCAATATTTGTATCCAACCCTATGGCTGCTTGATTGTCCTCATAAACTACAATGGAATAATTAACAGTTACTCCCATATCTAACAATAACTGTTTATACAGAATTAAGTCAGTACATAATAAAGATAGACATGAAAATTCTGCCTCCATTGTGGACATACTTATGTGTTGCTGTCTAATTGACCTCCAACCAATCAGTGTTTTACCTAATAGTATAGCCATGCCTGAAGTTGATTTTGTAGTTTTTATATCTGTTGCAAAACTTGCATCAGCATATGCACTTAAAATCAAATCATCTTTTGGCTCCAAATACAATGCATAGTGCATTGTCTTTTTAAGATACCTTAATATATGCTTTAAAAGACACTGCTTGCCAGTGTCTTTCATTGGGTTCAGCATTGAATCTTGCCAATTGATTAATGCTATAGGCAATGTCTGGCCTTGACCAATTACTTATATATGTTAAACTACCTATCAATGATTGATAAATAGTCTTCTCAAATTTTGAACTTTGAGCATCAGTATGGCAAAATTCCTGACTCATTGGAGTTTTTGCCAGCTTACAAAGTTCCATTTTATACATTTTAAGCAATTGGTAAATTTTATCTTCTTATGATATCTTATATCCACTATTGGTTCTGTTTATTGTCAATCCTAGATATTGTCTTATTTCTACTAATTGCTTTAATTTTATCCTTTTACTTAATAATGATATTATCTCAGTAGCTTCATTATTAGTCTTAGTAATTAAAGCAATATCATCTGTAAACAACAATAATAATGACACCGTACCATTTGTCTCTCTTTTAAATAAACATGGATCAGCTGAACCTGCTTTAAATCCTATACTGTTTAATTCTTTTACAATATATTGGTTCCATTCATAACCAGATTGTTTCAATCCATAGAGACTTGTATTCAGTTTCCAACAGTCATTATTAATTTTATCATCCTTTATACCTACTGGTTTTCTTAAATATATAGTGTGCTGCAATGGTGCATGCAGATAGGCAGTTTCTACATCTAAATAATTTATGATATAATTCTTCTTAGCTGCCCACACTAAAGCTGCTCTCAAGGTTGTTGCCTTTAAATTTGGTGCAAATACTTCATCATAATCACATGCAGTTTGATTAAATCCTTGAGCTACCTACCTAGCCTCATGGGTAACAGTCCCATTTTTACCAGTTTTTAACTTAAATATCCATTTGCAACCAATGGACTTTTCACCTGGAGGTAATTTGGCATTTTCATAAACTTTCATTTCTTTTAATGAATTTAATTCTTTCTCCATTGCTCTATGCCAATTTTCCTGTTCCTTTGCAGGATACATCCTAAGTTCTTCAACAGTAATTGGAACTTTACTAACTTGGCAAACTATACTTGCTTGATACCTGTCAGGTAGTCTGGTTACACGTGTAGAATGTCTAGGTATTACAGGGCTTACAGGTGGACTTTCATGTTCTACTTGTTCCTGATTATCTATTTCTTCCTGTTCTGGAATTTGTTCCTGTTCTGGTCCTCTATGCTCTTCCTGTACTTCCTCTTTAATTGTACTCTTCTTATTACTGAATTTTTCTTTTGGTCTTTTGTAGGTTTCTATAATTACTTCCTTACTTGAATCTTGTTCCAGTTTTTCCCATCCTACATGTTCTAGGAATTTGGCACTAGCACTACAATAAACTCTAGATGTACCTTTTCCCCAGAATCTGTATGATTTGTGATTAGATTCATAACCTACAAAGAATAACTTTTTAGCCCTATGTTGCCCCTTATTTCTCAGTTGTGTAGGAATATGCACCCATGCTGGTGCTCCAAATGTGTGCATGTAGTTTTCTACCATGCCACCGTGTGAATGGTAATTCACCTGTTGTTGAGTTAACAACATTATTCAATATATGATTACCATACATTATTGCTTCTCCCCACAAGTTTTCAGGTAATGCTGAATCTGATAGCATAGTACGAGCCATTGCTTGAATTGTTTGGCCTCCTCTTTCTATAAAGGCATTATGCTGTGGCCTATATGGTGTAGACTGTTTATGTTCAACACCTGCCATCTTTAGTTTATTTTGAAATTTATTGTTTATAAATTCCGTACCATTATCAGTGATAAGAGTTACTAATTTCCTTTTAGATTTTCTTTCTGCGAACTTAAGCCAATTAAAGAAATTTTGATATGTTTCCATTTTGCTCTTCATTAGATAACAGAAACCCTATCTAGAATAATGGTCCATTATACTTAGTATATAACGAGCACCTCCCACACTTCATTTTTTAGGACCTATAATATCAGCAAATACGACCTCTAGAGCCTCCTTTGTTTTAAATCCATTAACTCTATTTGCTGGTATTTCCTTGCCTTTTTCCTGACTGCAGGTATCTAAGTGCAAATACTTACTGCAAGGCTTCAGTTTTATACCCTTAGATAGTTTTACCATTTGTTTAAGCATTTTAAAATTTATATGCCCCAAACGTCTGTGTAACAAATGTATGCACTCATTATGAGGTTTAACATTATTATAAATTGTGTTAGCTACCTCTGAATGATTATCATTTAACAGATACAATTCACCTCTTAAAGTTGCAATCACTTTTTTACCTTCTTTTTCAATTATGCAATTGTCTTCTCTAAAGGTAATTACATAACCTAGTTTAACCAAAACTCTAACTGAAAGCAAATTAAACTTAAGTTGTGGTACATATAACATTTTTACATTTTTTCTCATGCAAGAACAATATGATATACCTTGACCTTTAGCTTTCAGTTTCCATCCATTAGCTAATGATATCTGCTGTGAACTTGTGGACATCTTAATAAATCTTTTCTTATCTTTCGTTATGCAGCACAATGCTCCACTATCTACAACCCATAAATTACTATTCACATTTTTGTTGCTATACATAGCTAACTCTAAGCATTTTTTATCCTTTTGATGCCTTTTATCTTTCTGGCTGGCATTTTGGCTTTTTGCTTTCTTGCAGAATCTTGCCAAATGTCCTTTTCCTCCACAATTAAAAAATTTTCTAATTGTATAAGCTGACGAAGATATTTTCTCTTCTTCACATTGTGGTTATTCCATTCTGAGTTGATCCCTTTCAAGCCTTCTCCTGGCTTCTTCAATTAATCTGCCAGTAATGTCAGTTAATGTGAGGTTATCTTTTGGCAGAACCTCAAGTGAAGTTATGTAATCATCATAGCTATTATCTAAAGAAGATAAAATTATATAAGCTTGGTGTAGTTCTGTGAAGATAAGTTCTTTTTCATGCAGTTCCTGAAAAATTCTCTTCATTATATTTATATGACAGCATATCTCCATTCTTTTGAAGATGTGTTCTGAACAGTTTCCGTGTAAGATATATATGTGCTCCTACACTATCTTGTACATAAATCTTCTTTAAATTCTCCCAACATTTAGCAGCTGTTTCTTCTCCTCGTATATGTACAAGCTGCTCATCACAGAGTGTCAGTCCTATTATACAGAGAGCTTGCTCATTCTTCAGTTGATATTCTTGTATTTTGTGGGCATCATCTTCATCTTCTGGATCCCATCCATCTACTTCTGGTGGGTTTTGAATTATACTCCACAAACCTTCTCTGCGTAGAAGTAGGCTACATTTCATAGACCATGAAACATAGTTTGTTCCATCCAGTTTGGATATTTGAGACAAACTTTGTAAATTGACTTGTGCCATCTTTATCTGGATATTAAACTATAATTAATAAAACACAGCTGTCTGTTTACAGTATTGTTCTCACTTTAATCTAAGCCTGTTATATCCTGGTTATTCTGACTGTGCACCTGGGCCCATAACCAGTGTTAGGGATACACACCCTTGCAAAGCATGCAACGGCAGTCTAGCAGACAGGCAAATGATGTGAGATAAACTCAGTAAGACAGATACACTGTGCCAGTTAAATAGTTTTTTATTCCAGCAAGAGTTATAGCATAGTCAAATAGTCCATATGTCATAAACTAGTTCAGTCCATCCAGGGATTAATCAGTTGCAAAGTCCAGTGTCGAAATAGAGGTCAGTAAACTTACAAATAATCAGTCCAGCAATATATCTCTTTTGCAGTCAGAGATATGAAGAAAATCAAACCCCTTTTCTTCATTTCAGCAACAGCAGGGAAACACACGCAGTTATCACCATCAATCCAACATTGTCAGCTATCCAGTAAAAGCCAGCAAACAGTGAGCTCTCTTGCTCCCTCTTATGGTGATTTTACAACTGCACCCAAAATACATGTTTTGCAGTTAAAGTGATACATACACTTAAACTCAATAACATAGTTTATATATTATTTTTACCCAAACTAAGTTAGGTAACCAATGTTATCCCTAACAGAAGCTATATATCATAACCAAACGGCAAAGGTAATGATAGAGGGAGAACTGACAGACTCTATTGATATAAGAAAAGGAACAAGACAAGGGTGCCCACTATCACCTTTGTTGTTTGTGTTAACCTTGGAAGTGCTAAATGGAAATATTAGAGAAGAAAAGGATATAAAAGGGATGAAAATTAAAAGGAAGAATTTAATTTGCAAGCATTTGCAGATGATCTGGTTTTCATTTTAGAAGACACACTAGAAACAGCATCAAAATTGATAGAAAAGATAGAAGTATATGGAAAGGTGGCTGGTTTGAAAATAAATAAAGACAAAACAAAGATTTTGGCAAAGAATATGCTGTCAAGACAAAAGGAAGAACTGGCGGATGTATTGAAAATCCAGGTCACGAATAAGATCAAGTACTTAGGGATACATTTGACAGCAAGATGTAGTACACTAAAAGAGAATAATTATATCAACTTAAGCAGCAGATAGCCCTAGATTTGGTGAAATGGGAAAATTTACAACTGTCATTAATAGGGAGAATATCAACAATCTAGATGAATATATTACCCAGAATTTTATATTTGTTTCAAACAATTCCAATTAGGTTTGGAAAAGACTACTTTGAAGATTTAAATAAAATTGTGTAGAAATATATATGGCAAGGTAAGAAAGTGAGAATAAAGTGAAACTTTTGCAAGATGCCAGAATAAGAGAAGTATTTGGTTTGCCTAATTGGGAGTTGTATTACAAATTTGATGTGAGTCAAGGACTGGATAACATTAAGAAATACTAGATTGTTGACATTAGAAGGACATGATCTGTTGTTGGGGTGGCATGCTTTTTTATGGTATAAAGGAACTAAAACACAGGGGTATTTTAGAAGACATTATGTACGGGAGTCTCTGTGGTTAAACTGGGAGAAGACTAAAAGGCAATGTTATTTGAAAATTCCAGTCTGACTACCAACTATTGAAGCATTTTCTTATCCTATAATATATAAAAAGGAAAAAACAATTAGATATGGTGAAATATTGAATGAAAAGGGTGAACTTAAATCTATGCAAAAATTAGGGGAGCAAGGTGTAAAGATGAATTGGTTTTCATATGCACAAGGTATGACAAAGATGCTAAAACAGAAGGTTTCTATGATAAAGTGACCGATTTAGATAAGATTTTGACAGGTACTGATGAAAAGGTGATTAAAAAATTGTATGGATATTTATTAGAAATTAAATTAGAAGAAGAACAAGTTAAAGAAACTATGATTGCTTGGGGGAAGAGTTTTGGAAATGGGATTGATTTAGAAAAATGGCAAAAAATTGTGGTCTCAAAATTATAAAATGACAATGTCAACAGCATATAAATAAAATTTGTATAAGATGTTTTATAGGTGGCATTTTCCTCCAACAAGAATTGCAAGAATGTTCAAGAACAAATCTGAAAAATGTTGGAAATGTCATCAGATACCTGGCTCATATTACCATATGTGGTGGACTTGTGCAGATACCAAAAAATATTGGACTAAAATCCACATGTGGTTGGAAAAAATGAGAAAAAAGCACATAGATTTGAAACCAGAGATATTTTTATTGGGAATCTTACCTGAAACATATCGTAAAGAATTGAAATCTGATTGTAAATGTATTAACAGCAGCTAGGATTGTATTTGCCAAAAACTGGAAAAATGAGAAAATACCATCACAGGAGTCAATTATTAAGAAAATATTGGAAAGTGTTGAAATGAGTAGATTGACATTTGAAATCAGAGAACAAGATGATAAACAATTTTATAAAAGTTGGGATCTATTCTATCAATGGTTAGACAATAAAACATGGTAATGAAATATGTTGATCTTTAGAAAATAATAAATATATAAAGATGTATTCTTTTCTTATTATATCTACAAAATGATTGTAGGATAGATTTGAGATGATAATATGAACTGTCATAAAACAAATTAAGTAAAATATGGATTATTTCGTAAAGCTTGAATGAATAATAGTATAGTCAAATGATTGATTAACAATGATATTAATGTATTTAATATTTGATTGGAAATATGAGAATATATACAATGTAATTGTATTTGGAGACTACGAAATGGAAGTACAAAACAATTTGTAAACCAACCGACACACTGTATGTATATATATATATGGAAGATGGCTTGATGTTTTTATGTTTTGTTTGTCTATGTTTGTTTTAAAAAAACAATAAAATTTATTTTTAAAAAAAGAATGACAGATGCTCAATTTCACCCTGCCTAAAATATAAATGTTATTTTTAGGAGAGACGTATATGCATTCGTGCTTTTCATATCCTTCCGATGTAGCAGACCTAGGATTATTTGTTAACATTGGAAGATGAAACCACTCAGGGAAGATTCCTAGACAGAAGATTTTTCTTCTATCTCCTGCTCTTCTTTCTTTTGTTCTTCTTTCTTTTATTTTTTTTTTCTCCTTCATCTTCATCGTCCACTTCCTTCTCCGGGCTGGAAGAGGAAAAGGTTTTTTTTAAAAAGGAAGACGCTTTTTTTTTTAAACCATTTTAAAATGTGATTGTATTCACATTTCTGAAAAAGCAAACGGGTGACATTTCTGCTGACATTCTTTCCTTAATAAAATGTTTATGAACTCAAACATTCCATAAAGTTTCCTTCTGCTGGGTGAGGGCAATTTGTCTGACAGACAGTGATTCTGCAGGCTCTCTGGGCTTTTCCAATTCTGCTGCTTGAGACTGTTTTAACTGAAGATGTCAGTAATTAAACAAAGGGTCTTTTGTTTGCAAGATTTGAACAACATCACTGAGTTATATCCTGTCTTAATAATGATCTCCTGCTGAGCATCACTGGACACAGAAATAAGAGCATGCAAAGAAATGGGTGAGATAAGTCCTTTCCTTTTAAATGTGTGCATTGCCAGTATATTGTCAGTATTCTTCATATTTCCTTTAGGCTATTCCTTCATTGTGATCCTATTTTGCACATTAAGATTTACAACAAGAAATCAACCTTAACCAACAAAACAACAGACAGCCTGTGAGGCAAAGCCCTGGAGCTTTGAGGTGCTTGTTTGCCTGAAGGGTGAACATAGTTCACTGAAACTCAGCAAAAGTTCTACGTGTTGATAAATGTACAGCATGTAGCTGACAAAATGAAAAATGGAAAGTCAGTTATAATGCCCTAAAGGATCTCAGGGATATGTTCAACTCGTGGATTTCCAATTTGTATCTTTAAAAGAACATTAAACTGGTTGAACATCAAACCCTTTGGATTGAGATGCAGAACACAAATCTTGAGGTTATGGTAGACTTTGAAATATACTTAAAGAAATGAAAATGCTATTTTTCACTTTACTTTTAATTAGAAATACAGATTTCTTAATACACAAACCCCAGTTATATTGTCAGAGAACATTAAATGAGTCCCTGTTGTGTGGAAACCATAATGGAACTTGCTTCGGTTATTCTGCTTCTAATTAATGGTCTTGCCCAAATCTGCAGCTGTTTGGGGTGCGATGACAGGACTTTTTTCCCCTATTGATTCCTTTCTTTCTGCCAATTTGTTTTATGGCAATGTTATGATTATTGTCATTTCTAGACACAGAGATAGTTTTCTTGCTAGTACGAATGAAAGTTTTGAAGAATATCATGAAGAAAAACACAAATGAAATCCAGATTTCTAAATAAGCAAAGTTGAACTTTTTTCTCTTGGGTCAGTTGTTACTGAATTTTACCTAAAGAAAACTTAAACCTGTAGTTTCTGTTTTTGGAAATATTTAACATGAAGTAAGTTTTCATAAACACTAGTATAAGAAATTATATGTGCAGAATCTTAATTTCTGAAGGAAAAGAAGGGATTTAAATCCCATGAATAATATTTAATAATACTTAAGCTTAATAAACAGACATTTTATTTAACCAACAGAAAATCCTAAGCCAAAAAAATAAATAAAAATCCAACTCACTCCCAAAAGACCCATAGTGTCCAGGAAATCCCAAATTTATAAACGAAAAAAATTGTGGTGGTCTCCCATGGAAAGAATGAGACATAGGCTGGTGTACTTGGGATGGGAGTCCAGAGCAAATTCTGGTGCTTCCTTTTATTGAGAATTTCGTACATAGTAAGCATTCACATTGTGGATTAAAATAATTACACAGAATTGGTTACAGTCATCTGAGCTGCTTAAATGTTCCTGGTGTTTGTTTTTAATTTCCTTGCTTATCTCAATGAACCTTAGGCAGACATGTATGTATAAGGTCTTAGACTAATCATTACCCAATACTGAAGTCAAAGTTTATTCCCACATCTCCCCTGTTTTAGTTTTTTGATGATCACGGATGCCTCGGTAGCTTTTCGCCATCTGCAACAACAGTTCTCCTTTCGTAGACTTCACCCAACACATTCCTAAAAGTCCAGGGAGACATTGGATAAAATAGCATACACAAAGAGAAAGTATAAAAAGCAATATCACTCCAACAATTAGGTGACGAATCCATGAACCATCTGGCAACCAGGACCAAAGTGCAGACCACACATACAGTCCCTCATCCTCTGATTGTAATGGATTCTCACTCAGGGTTTGTTCCATATGCTGTATAGTAGCTGTAATGTTTGGAGAATAATCAGAGATATACATGCAACAATGTGTATGAATCACAGCGCAAACTCCCCCTTGCGCAGTCAAAATAGTGTCCACTGCATATCTGGTTTGCAGGACAAAGTCAAGGAATTTTCCTTGCTCTTCTTCAAGCAGCTTTAGTGTTTTAATGGTGTCTTTAAACATAGTAACTGTCCAATTGTTTAAATGATGCAAATCTCTATAGTTCATCATGACTCCTAAAGGAGGAATAACTCCCTTTGATATCTGTGTCCAGTAGTCATGATTCAAAACAGAGTTTACTTCCGTTGCGGAATGCGCATTGCGGATATGAGCAGTCCCCAAAGATTTTAAAATGACATGAGATGGGATTATTTTCCCAAAGGTGCAGACTCCTTTCCATCATGCTGGCATGTGATCATAGGCCATCCGTCCACACAGCAATCATAGATTTGCTCCCAGGAGATGACCAACCGTATTTGGTTCAGCATAGATTAATTGTGCAAAAGATTCCATTAACATAGCCAAATAAGTGGGTGGTGGTGCGTATTTCCCATCTGGATAAACCCGACTTCCATTGCCAATAATAATTGTTTTGTTACAAAATGGATATGTTCCCAAGTAAGTCATATTCTCTACTGCCTCATTGTGGGTCCAGCAGATACCCACCACCTCTTGGATTCGGCTTCCAAGATGCAATGTATTTATGTTACTTGTAGTCCAACTGTTAGACCACATCCCTGAACAACCATAGCTTTGTCCCTTATACCAGTCACCTTCGGCCAGAGGTACTGCAACCATTGGAAGCCCTGATGTTTTGTGAGTTGGCATGTGCATACATATCCAACAATCAGTTTTATTATGAAGGTTTGCTAGCTTCCCCATGTCCTGGATCAACGTGTTTCTTTTCCATTCCCTTGCCCCTTTGGCTGATGATAAGGATGCACACAGCGAGCAGGAACCCAAACAACTGTCTCCTCATCTTCAACAGCAGCGTATCCTCAGCCCCAAGTTATCAGCGGGACAGGTCCTTTCCCCTTGCCCCTTTGGCTGATGATAAGGATGCACACAGCGAGCAGGAACCCAAACAACTGTCTCCTCGTCTTCATCCCCTTGCCCCTTTGGCTGATGATCCATCCCCTTGCCCCTTTGGCTGATGATAAGGATGCACACAGTGAGCAGGAACCCAAACAACTGTCTCCTCATCTTCAACAGCAGCGTATCCTCAGCCCCAAGTTATCAGTGGGACAGGTCCTTTCCACGTTGGATCTGGTAGTCTCTTATACCCAACTTTCGGTCTTGGTGTACCTGCAGAAGGGGAGGAAGCAAAATGCCTACTGGCTGCCATAGCAGCAGGAGATCCTGTCATGTTTAAAAAATTTAAAGTGTATAAGGTAATATTAAGAATGTTTTGTATGTAAGGCAAGCCATATCCATCCACTTCCCCCGTTTTTGTTTTTGTGTGAAGAAGTGCTTGTTTTAGCGTCTGATGATCCTGTTCCACAATGGCCTGACCAGTGGAATTGTAGGGAATGCCAAATTTATGTATAATTGACCATCGATGACAAAATTCCGCAAAGGCGGTGCTAATGTAAGCAGGGCCATTATCGGTTTTGATCTCCATTGGTGGCCCCACATGTGTGAAGGTACGGAGGCAATGGTTGACTACATGTTTTGTAGCCTCTCCTCGTTGAGGTGTTGCCATAATAAATCCTGAATAGGTTTCAACAGTGACATGCAGATGGTGCCATGGTTTGAAGGGAGGGTGTTGTGTGACATCCATCTGCCATAGTTGACAAACAGATGTCCCTCGAGGATTTACTCCTTGAGGAAGAGCAGTGGATTGAGCACTGCAACTAGGACATTGTTGAATAATAGCTGCAGCTTCTGCAGCAGTGAGACCAAATTGTTTACAAAGAGCTTTAGCATTTTGATGAAAATAGCTATGTGAGTCCCATGGAGTAATAGGAGAAAGTGAGAGACAGGACATGGCTGAGGCCACTGCGTCAGCCACGTCATTCCCTTCCTGCAGCTCCCCAGGAAGTGGCTGGTGGCTGCGAATGTGTGCAATATGTAGAGAATGTGTGCAAGAATGAAGACAGCTTTGCAGAGCTAGAAACAAACTCATAAGATTAGCATCAACAGATGGAGAAAGATAAGCAAATTCAATGTTAAGTATCAATTGATAAACGTAAAGAGAATCCACAATAAGATTTAGCGGTTCTTGTGCAAATTCCTGTAAGGCCAAAAGAGCAGCAGCTAATTCGGCCCTTTGTGCTGATTGCTGAGGAGGGGTAATTTTTCTTTTCCATACCCCTTCCTGTCTCCATGCACAAGCGCCATAGGTCTTACCACCATTCGCATAAACGGTCACTCCCCCAACTGGCTGCTTGGCAATAACTGAATTAAAATTTACAGATACGTTTTGAAGCAACTGGAAATGAGGGTCACTGGGGGTGTGGCAAGAAATCTTCCTTGGCCATGGCCATTTCAAGAGCAATTTTCAATTCAATGAATTGAATATACCAAGTTTCCCACAGAGTGAGGGAGATAGGTAAAAATAGCTGAACTAGATCTATGCCATATAAATGCATACTGCGATTTCGGCCTTTGATGATTAACTCACTATAAAGCAAAGCCATAGTAGAAATTGTTTTTCTGGGAGTATTCTGCAAATGCAACCATTCAATGATATAAACCTGTGCTTCATGTAATTGAAATAAAGCTGCAGTAGGCAAGTCTAGAGTTTGTAAAATTGCCAAAGCAAATGGAGTATCAGGAATGCATTGATCAACCCAACGCTGTGTTAAAGCTGCATTTACATGTGTCAGTACCTTCCTTTGTTCTGCTGATAAGGTTATAGCAGAATCCGGTCTCACAGAGCCCTTTAGGGCCAAGAACAAGGGCTGGAGTACTGCTGTAGTTAACCCCAGGTAGGGTCTAACCCAGTTAATTGTTCCTAGTATTTGTTGTAATTTTACTAGAGAAATCTTTTCCTCAATTTTGATTTCTGGAATGACTGGATGAGCATAGGTTGCAAGGACCTTATGCCATAAGTAGGCATATGGCGTTTGACTTTGAAATTTTTCTGGGGCAATATGAAGTCCAAATTGTAATAATACCTCTTTAAGTCAAGGTAACACTGCCTTAACTGCAATTAAAATATCATCCATGTAGTGGTAAACCTTCCACCCAGGATGAGAGGTTCTGAATGGAGCCAGAGCCATTCGAACATATGACTAGCACATCGTTGGACTGTTTAGCATTCCTTGTGGCAAAACCTTCCATTGGTAACGAAAGGTAGGTGCATTGTTATTCAACTCAGGTACGGTAAAGGCAAATAATTTCTTGTCATCTGCATGCAAAGGGATAGAAAAGAAGCAATCCCATAAATCTACTACAACTAGATCCCAATTACGTGGGATCAGGTTGGGTTAGGCAAACCACATTGTAACGCTCCCATTGGTTGAAGAATGGAGTTAATGGTTCTCAGATCATGCAAAAATCTCCATTTTCCATTTTTCTTTTTAATAACAAATACCGGAGTGTTATATGGACTAGAAGTAGGCTCAATGTGTCCTAATTGTAGCTGCTCAGCTACCAATTGATGTAAAGCTGTAAGCTTTTCTTTTGGTAGTGGCCACTGGTCAATCCAGACTGGCCGAGAGGTTAACAATTGTAATTTTTCCATTATCCAATAACAATTTTTGTGTGAAATTGTGACAGCAAATCTCTACCCCATGAGTTTATATGCAGGGGCAACACAAGAGATTGAATCCTTGCAGTCTCACCAGTTTCTCTATGCAATGCCTTCAACCAACATACACTACTTCTTGCAAACTGCATACCACCCACTCCACAAACAGCCGGAGAGTCCTCAAGCACCCATTCATTTGGTCATTCCTTTTGGCGTATCACAGAGACATCTGCTCCGGAATCTATAAGGCCAGAAAATGATTTTCCCTGAATTTCAATTATCATTTTTGGTTGGTCTGTAGTCAAATTTTTTGTCAGCGCTAGCAATTCTGCAGCAACTGGAGAACTGGCCATTTCAGTGGACCCAAATCCACCAGTTCGTGGGATCCCAATTAAAGGATTTATAGGGATGTATGGAAGCAATAATAACTGGGCAATAGAGTCACCGGCCATTAATGATGCAGGAGTATCAGTGTACAATTGTATCTTAATAACCCCTTTATAATCTTGATCAATAACTCCTGGAATAACAAAAAACCCTTTTTCTGATGCAGAAGACATGGGAAGTACTAATCCCACTGTTTTTTCTGGCAGTGGCCCATGCAAATGAGTGTCCTCAATGTACACTTGATTACGAAAGGTCACATTAATTGAGTTCAACATTTTTAAACCCAAACCTGCATTCCCAGTAATTGCAGGCGATGCTTTTGTGACAGCCTTGGGAGCGGGGTTAGCTGCATGCCCCAAATTTAGTTTCCCAGATTTTGATTCTGATCAGAGCGACATTGATTTGCCCAAGGAAACCCTTTTTTGCATTTTGGACAGACCAATTTTGGACAGACGTCCTTAATTTTGTTTTTGTTAAATGCCACCTCCCCCCCAGGGGCACGGCACTGGGCTTTAAAATGGCCAGGCTTTCCACAATTAAAACAATTCTCTGTAGATTTCATCCCTTTTTGCAATGCCATAGCCAAAGTCTCCATGTTGTAAGCCTGAGAACCCACCACTGCACATGCCTTTAACAGATCACCGAGAGTAACCTCACCTCTAGCCACCAAGGGCTGTAAGATACGCTTGCAGTCAGCGTTTGCATTTTCAACTGCCAATTTCAGTAAAAGTTCTTTTGCAGCTTCCTCATTAGAGATTTGCCTGGTAATAGCCAATTGTAGCCTTTCCACAAAATCATTATAAGACTCAGATGCTGTTTGCTTAATTTGAGAAAAAGACCATGCTGGGGTTCCCACATCCTGGATGCGGGACAACGCCCCAAGGACAGCTGCCATAACCACTGGAAATACGTGATCAGGCAAATTAGTAGCTTGATCAGCAGTGGATTCAAACAAGCCTGCCCCATGGATTTGGTCTGGTGTATACAGTCCCCCTGAATTCCTTCCCCTAGTGACAGCTTCCCTTTGGTATTCTGAGTCAAAAACCACATACTGAATAGAGCTCAATATCATTCTCATTAAATCTTTCCAGTCACTAGGAATCATGCATGAGGTAGCCAAACTTGTCAGGAGCCCCTTTGTAAAAGGACTTTGAATACCATAATCTTTAACTGCTTTTTTAATTTCCCTAAGAACTGCTAAAAGAATCGGAACCCATTCAGTCTGCAGATTGCCTTGAGCATCCACTTGCCTATTGACTGGAAACAAATTCATCTGGGGAATCTCATCAGGCTCTAATTTCCCCTCATTGAAAGCCTGATGCATCATTGCTTGAACTTTTCCCATTTTTGGTTGGATTTTCTCATCCACTGGAGTAGGCGCTGATGGGAATGATAAAGCACACTCCAGTTTTGGGGTAGGCAGGTGCAATACAATTCCTTTATAAGGAGGGGGTTCCACTAAAGTTTTTAAAAGAGGTTGTTGCTAGGTCTCTAAAGCAGTCATAACAACCTTACAATATATCAAAATTTCAGCTGTTGCCCGTGGCTTTTCATGAAGGATAGTTCCAATTCTCCTCCATGTGTCTAACTTTAAAGAGCCTTTCTCTGGATACCAGGGACATTGCCACCAGATCTCTTGCAGCACTCTCTCACATTATCTTTTAAAAGAACTATTTGCTCCCCCCAGAGAGTTTAAAGATAAAGAAGTTTGTCCTGACTAACTTCAGCAGCTCACCAACATGCCGTTCCTGTGGCTGAGAGAGTTTTCCCCCCATGTTCCCTGAAAAAATCTTATTGTCCAGCAATAGTTAAGTACGTACTTTACCTATTCCAGGTGAGGAAACACGGAGGTCCGGACACGTACCACCTGCAGTGAATCCCGTCGGGGTCACCACTTGTGGTGGTCTCCATGGAAAGAATGAGACACATGCTGTTGTACTCAGGATGGGAGTCTAGAGCGAATTCTAGTGCTCCCTTTTATTGAGAATTTCGTACATAGTAAGCATTCACATTGTGGATTAAAATAATTACACAGAATTGTTTACAGTCATCTGAGCTGCTTAAATGTTCCTGGTGTTTGTTTTTAATTTCCTTGCTTATCTCAGTGACCCTTAGGCAGACATGTATGTATAAGGTCTTAGACTAATCATTACCCAATACTGAAGTCAAAGTTTATTCCCACAAGAAATATCTTATATCAAATAATGTTCTGCATTTGTTTACAGGAGATGCATAGCTTCATATTATTATTATTATAGGAACAGTCTGCAAATGTAAAAATGTCAGATGACTTTTCTAAGAGTTTCTGAGTAAAAGGACAAGTGAATATGGTTGACTTCCCCATGAAGTCAGATGATGACCCAATGTATCATACAAATGTTTCATACATGATACATTTATTTCAAAAATGTTGTCAACCTCATTATGAGCCCAAAATCAATGCAATTAAAATGTGAGTGGTAAGTGTTTTCATTATAGCCAGTTCCCTCAGGCAAAACAATATTTCACTGTCATTAGTATCAAAAATATTAAGTCAGTGATGAAATTACTGTATATATCAAGGAATAAATCCCAATGGGGTATTTTGTAACACGAAGAGAAATAAAGCCAAAGAAACACAAGCAATAGATGGGCAAATTGTCAGACCAAAACTGAGGAAGAAGCAGACCTGGGCAGCTAAAATCTAGAAGGCCACCAATGTAAACAAAAAGCCTATTCTACATATGCCTCTTCTATTTTGTGATGATCTGGATTTTTGCAGTCCAGATGTAGTAATCCCTAGGCAGAGCAAACAAATGAATTTATTTGACCTTCACACACTCATTCCCCAAGTATCTTTAAAATGAGCTATGGATAAATATGTCAGCCATCTTACTTCACATTAATAGGGTTTGCTCTGAAGTTGGAACCTTGAATATTTTGCAATTTCAGAGCCCAGTTAACTCTTGTCTGCAGATGTGCTGTCCTGCTCATGCTTCTCCCCCTATACTACTTTGGTTTAATGGGTTCATTAATATTCCCCCACAATTCCATTCACCAAAACCACAGAACTGTCGCACTTAAGTCCAGCCATGAGTAGATCAATGTAAGTCCACAGAACCATGACCATTGAGTCCATAGGGCACTTGAACGTTTCCCAATTAAAATAAACCACCAGGTAAAATTAAATCCACAAGACAAGAGGGTCCATGAGGCAAGAAAAGTCCAGAGTTCATAAGGTACAATCCAAGTCAAAGCGCAGTGTCAATCCAAAGTAAGGCAAGGCAAAATCACAATGACCAGAAAATACCCAGCTCGGAAATGAATATGTTGTTCCAAGCATAGCTTCCCTCTGCCTGCTGTGCTAAATAACCAACTCCTGATGCAGCCCATCAAGAAGGCCAAGGCTTTCTTCTTGTGAGTAATCTGACTGACCTTCTCTGCTCCTGCCTTTTCTCTGCCCCTACATATTCTTGGAACAGATACAGAAGGTAGTTCCTCTTCACCACTGACTGGCCGCAGCTGCATGCTTTCTCCACCTGAAGCCTCAGGACTGTTCTGCTGCAACAGTGCTTGAGCTAAATCCCTCTTAGACAGCTGCTTGGAGCCATTAACCAAGTCCACGCCAGATATGCTTGGAACTGGTTCTTCTTCCTCTGAGCTGACATCTGTAGAGATCTGGGGAAGTGCCTAGGAAAATCATCACATCAGATTTATTAATGATTTTAAAGTTTCCTTCCTTCCCTTTCCATCAGTATCAGTTATCAAACTCTGATAGATCAAGCTCTGTTATAAGTATGAGAAGTACTCGTGTATAGGATGCTCCTAAGTAGGAATGGTCCCTGCCAATTACCCCATCTGTTACATTGTTGAGTGAATCATGGTTAAATTATCTAGAGTAAAAGATCCTCCAGGGTAACTTTTGCCCATTTCTCCAGCTAAATGCAAAGAATACATTTGCACAAACAAATATTGAAATTATATTGGCAATATTCAAACAATAAAATACAGTATTAAGCAAATATACCCAAGTATCTTAAGGGAAAAAGCTATTTTGTATCTTTCTGCTTTCTTTTAAACAAATTCAATTATTTACACACATATAGTACTTTGACTGAGAAATAAAGTAGAGTTGATAGGAGAATGAGCCAGATTGAAATTAATGCAAGAGGATGGGATATCTGACTGTAGTTATAATACATCATTTTCAAATTCCTTTCCCCTGGTACTGCCTTTACTCCAAGTAGAAATAGATATGACAGAGAAAATTGTTCTAACCATTGCAGTGACTTTTTTTCTGTTATGAAAGAAAGTCACCATCTTGTTCCAGTGGAATAGAATAACAGAAAAAAGTTGCAGGATAAGCTCATCAATTTTGAACTATTGATTAGCTATGCAATGTTTGAGCTTTTCCAAATCAATCTTAGGAAGCAAAAGGAAAGGAAAGAGATAAATAGTCATTCTAGTGTGCCCACTTCTTTTATAAGCAAGGGAAAATACATCATCAAAAAGAGAACCACAGAATTGCATATTTCTTTTTTCATTGAAATGGTATTTGAAGACCTAGTCTAAACCCATCTCCTCATCACTGTTAATTTAAAAGAGACCATGATTTTAATTAACTCTGGCGTAAATGTCTTTCTAAAAAAATTCATGAAATTAATGGGAATGAAAATTTTCTCCAAAGAGAAGGGAAATTTTCAACAATTTCTCACAGGACAGAATTCTCTTCAAAAGCAAAGGGAACTTCACAACTGAAGAAAGCTTCGTGATGGGCATTTCCTCATGAGATCTTCTACTATTTCTTTCCCATGCTTTCCTCTGAATTTCTGCTCTGAGCAGAAGATTAAACTGCTCTGAGTCTACCATTCAGTGAGTTATCCCTTAGGATTTTCCTCAAGGACAGGAAAATATGGAGACTTTAGCTAATAGGAGCAAAGACATACATGAAGGTCCTAATGGCTAAGAAGGGCATTTTAGTTACTAAAAACATGTTGGTTTTGTTTTTAACATAAAAACATGTTGGAAATAGAGATGTATTTTAAAAATGTTAAAGCAAACATCCTCAGAATTGTTACTATTATATAGAGAGAAGAAAAATGGAAAAAGTTTGAACTTTATGCAGCATCAATAACTATCAAGCAAAATCGTTATTACAGGCATAGCTGTCAGTTTTAGCTCTAAGCCCTTACATGTTTTTTATGATTTTTAATCTTTTTATATTGTTTTACTTGTTGATATACAAAGAAAGAAAAAAAAGGGGAACAGAGTGAGACATGGCTATATATACTATTTTAATATTTCAATAAATGTTAAAAGCAAGAATTATCATGAAAGGCTTTAAACATACATTTATAAAATCATTGTTAGAATTTAAATAATACCTTAATACATATTTATACATAATACATATCTTAATAATATATTAAGACATATTTGATCATCTAACTTGCATGAACTTGTGAATTAAGCTAATTTGATAGGGAATTCCAATATCTTTATTCTTACTTCTTATAGTTGTTATTCAAAATGATGGGACAGAAATCTATGGATTGGAATAACAATATACAATAAACTATGTCATCTAACCAAACTATAATGATTGGTAGTGCAGATAGTCAATAATGAATGAATGAATATAACTTTATTATGGTCTTAGACCAGCAATAGACATCACTATTTACAATATACATAAAAATACCGACACATTATAATACATTAATAGTGGATAAAAACATCTGTTAAGAAAATACATGTTCTCAAACAATTAGGGGCAGTCCCTGGTTTATATGAGTGGATAGCCAATAAATATGAGTGTAAATATCATTTTCCAAAGTTTGTTCTATCTCCAAAAATTGTCACAAATGGACAATTCTGTAACCATTTTTTTCTAGTAGACATTGCAGGAACACAGAATTTTGCCACTGCACACGTAATAGCTGGGTTTGAATCCTGGAGGAGAAAGTCTACATAAAAATTATCTACCCTCCCTGGCAATCTCTCTAGTAAGGGGAGAATATACTGTTCTGTACAGTCATTTACATTCTTGTAAATGCCACGCGGTGATTGGCAAAAGCGCGCAGTGATCCAATTGGTCAAGCGAGCTGCACTGATTGGCTAGCTGCGGATCTCCTGCGATTGGTGGAAACTAATCGCGGGAGATTCAAAGCGGTGCCATTGGTCGTGGCTGCCGCGGCTTGGAAATAAAAAGCCGCTGTTTCCCCCCCGGAACAAGGGACGTTCTCAGGACCAATAAAAGAGCTGAACCAAGTCATTGGGTCCTGGTCTCCTTGCCGCGACGGACACAACACTGGCGATGAGGATGGGATCCCAAGGCTTATCCCCTACCAATATGTGTCTGGAGGACGCGAGACCGACGAGATGGCCAGCATCGCACCGCCCGCGCCCTTTAATCCCGCTACCGAGGACTGGGAATCATACACAGACAGATTCCTCATGTTCCTCGAGTGTAGCAACATGAAGGACGCCGCCGGGCTGAAGAAAAGAGCCGTCTTTCTGACACACTGCGGGCCCGCAGTGTTCAAGATGGCAAAAGCTCTAGCGAAACCCATGGACGTCAAGGAGATGGACTGGGCCGACCTTGAACCATTGCTCCGGAACCACTATGCCCCCGCCGTGCCCACCCTCATCAGGCGGCACGATTTCTACCAGCGGGACCAGAGATCGGGTGAGAGCATCAGCGATTTTGTGGCTGAGCTACAAAGTCTAGGGGTCAAGTGTGGGTTCTCAGACATGGATGAGGCCTTACGGGACCGCGTCGTGCTCGGACTCCGAGACTCAGTCCTACAAAGCTGAATGATGGCCAAAGGCGACATCGCCCTCGCCGACGCCATCACTGAAGCCACCGCAGCTGAGGCAACCTGGAAATCAGTGAACCGCATGCGGAGACCAGACACCGGAGAGCGCACCGCAACTACCGACCCAGGATGGGCGACTGAGGCCCACACAGAAGCAAGTTATCGCGAGACCACCACCCATCATGGCGAATTCCACTCCGCCTCTGATACCATGGACGAGGAGGAGGAAATCCACTGGCTCCAGACGGGACATGACCGGTGCGGAGTCATAAGTCGGGGACCGCATGTGCTGGATGCGGAGGTGACCACCCTCGATCAGCGTGCCGTTTCTTCAATGCAGTCTGCTGGCACTGCGACAAAAAGGGTCACATCGCCCGAGTCTGCCAATTGGAAATCAAACGCTTGGTGCCTACCATCCACAAGAAGGGACTGGAGAACCAGAAACTAATAATCAAGGACTACCAGGGAAACTGCATCCCGGCAGTTGGAACCAGACAATTCAAGGTAACATTCAAGGGCCGCACTGCAAAGCTTCCCCTGACAATCGTGGACCAAGACCGACCCAGCCTTTTGGGATTACAATGGTTCGCACCGCTCGGCATCGAGGTTACGGGCATAAACCACATCGCAGAGACCGATTGGGAGCAGCAACTGGCACGGGACTTCCAGGAAGTGTTCGATGGCACCCTAGGCAAGTACCGAGGGCCCCCTATTTCCTTCAGCCTAGACCCCAATATTCCCCCGATACGCCTAAAACCAAGGTGGGTACCTTTTGCACTCAGGCCAAAAATAGATGAGCAAATTGACAAGCTCGTCAAGCAAGGGGTCCTACAACCAATCAACCATGCCCAGTGGGAGACCCCAATAGTCACCCCAGTCAAGCCCGATGGGTCGGTAAGAATCTGCAGGGACTATAAGGCCACCCTAAATTGCGCCTTACAACAAAGCGCCTACCCCATCCCAGTAGTGCAGCACCTTCTATACTCACTGGGGGGAGGCAAAGTTTTTGCAAAGCTCGACCTGGCACAAGCATACCAACAGCTGCCGGTTGACACAGAAACCGCCGAGGCGCAAACCATAGTCACCCACCGGGGAGCGTTTCACTGTAACCGACTCCAGTTTGGAGTTAGCGTGGTGCCTGAAATTTTCCAGAGCCTCATGGAGAGACTTTTGCAAGGAATTAAGGGGGTGGTGCCCTCCTTCGACGACGTGCTGGTGTCGGCAGCCAACCAGCTAGAACTAGAGGATCGTCTAAGGGAGGTACTAACGAAATTCAAGGAAACTGGGCTAAAAGTGAAGAGAGAGAAATGCCAGCTTTACACAGAGTGGGTCAAGTTCCTAGGATACCTCCTAGACCGGCACGGCATCCACCCAACCGCAAATAAAATCAGAGCCATTAAGGAGACCCCCACACCCAGGAATAAAACTGAACTGCAGGCATTTCTGGGACTGCTTAATTTTTACAATGTTTTCCTGCCCCAAAAGGCGACCGTGGCGGAGCCTTTGCATAGGCTTTTGGACAAGGCGGCCACCTGGACTTGGGGGAAATGTGAGGAAGCCGCCTTCAGGAAAACCAAGGACCTGCTCACCTCGGATGCCGTCCTCATCCAATACAATGAGACCCTACCACTTGTCATCACATGCGGTGCCTCACCCTTCGGCATCGATGCCGTCCTCAGTCACACACTCCCGGATGGAAGAGAAGCACCCATTGCCTTCTTCTCGAGGACACTCACCAAACCAGAGAGGAACTACAGCCAGCTGGACAAGGAGGCCCTGGCTATCCTCGCAGCAGTGAAGAGGTTCCACGAGTACCTCTACGGCTGCACGTTCACCATTATCACAGACCACAAGCCACTGCTGGGCATCCTGGCAGGGAACCTGGCCACCCCGAACATCCTATCTCCCAGAATGACAAGGTGGTCTGAATTCCTTGCCGCCTACAGCTACCGGCTCACACACTGACCCGGTAAGAAGATCACCTACGCAGACGCCTTGAGCCGCTCACTGTTACCCGACATAGACACCGACCCAGCACCCACGATGACCACTCTCAGCATAGAGACTCTGCCCGATCTACCCATAACCATCTCAGACATTGCCCGAGAAACTAATAAAGACAAACGTCTGGCACGGGTGTTACATTGGGTAGAAAAAGGGTGGCCGGAAAAAGACGACGACGAAGCATTCAAGACATTCCGGAACTGGCAAACAGAACTCTCACTACAAAAAGGGTGTGTACTTTGGGGGGATAGGGTTGTTATTCCTGAAAAGCTACAAGGGAATGTATTGGAGTTGTTACACGAGGGGCACCCGGGCATAGTTAGAACGAAAGCCCTGGCCAGAAGTTACGCGTGGTGGCCAGGGATGGACAAGCAAATCGAGGCCTGGGTGGCAAAATGTGAACGCTGCCAAGAAACCAGACCGAGCCCTCCCACGGCACCGATCCTGGAATGGGAAACCCCCAGGGGACCATGGTCCAGGATCCACATAGATTTTGCCGGGCCCACTAAGGGACATACATTCCTTATAACGGTAGATAACTGGTTGGAGGTAAGCAACATGAAAACCACCACCACGGAGGCCGTGACCAAGGAACTTAGCAAGCTATTCGCAACCCACGGCCTCCCAGATGTCATCGTGTCGGATAACGGGCCCCAATTCACCTCGCTAGAATTTGAAAATTCCTAGCGGAACAGGGCATACAACATGCATTGACAGCTCTGGCACATCCAGTGGCAAACAAAAGGGCGGAACGGATGGTTCAATTTACAAAAAAAAAACCATCCAAAAAATCGAACACAGGGAAATCCAAGAAAAAATAAATAAAATGCTTTTCATACAACATATAACTCCGAACATGACAATGAACAAAAGCCCGGCAGAGCTACTAATGGGGAGGAAAATAAGGTCCCCACTCGACAGACTGCACCCCACATACAACCTGGAAAAAAACCCCAAACTCCTCTAGCAAGCACCGGTCCTTTGCACCAGGTGATGCCGTCTACGCAAAGAACCTAACTGGAGACCCACTGTGGGTACCAGCAACCATAACCCAACTAACAGGTACCGGCTGCAAACAACCGATGGACGAGCATGGAAACGCCACATCGATCAACTAAGATCGAGAACAATCACAGGAAACACAACCGACATGCATCCAAACACAGACAATCCCCTTAATACAAGCCAAGAGGGGAGGGAATACCCCGGGAACCAAAACCCAATAGAAAGAAACCAGCAACACTTACTGACTGACAGCCAGCTCGAAGCCTCACCAGGAAGAAGAAGCCAGGCCAGCTCAACCAGCCCAGAAAGACTAGGCAGGAGCGGTGAAAACCGCAGCTCAACCAGCCCGGGTAGACTGGGAGGAAGCTGCAACAAGAGGCCCGGCGACACCTTCCAGGCAGTTCCATCGATGAGGCCGAGAGCAACAGAGAACCCGACCGAACTGGCCAGGAGCCAAACAACAACTAACCTGTGCAGGTCCAGTAGGCAAGTACGGAGCCCCACCTACTTACGGGACTACGTCACGTAGGACCAAACCAAGAGGGGAGGGGTGTTCTGTACAGTCATTTACATTCTTGTAAACACCGCGCGGTGATTGGCCAAAGCGCGTAGTGATCCGATTGGTCAAGCGAGCCGCACTGATTGGCCCGCTGCGGATCTCCCGCGATTGGTGGAAACTAATTGCGGGAGATTCAAAGTGATGCCATTGGTCGCAGCTGCCACAGCTTGGGAATAAAAAGCCACTGTTTTTCCCCTGGAACCCGGGCCATTCTCGGGACCAATAAAAGAGCTGAACCAAGTCACTGGTCCTGGTCTCCTTGCCGCGACAGACACAACATATACAATGCCCTATAAACTCTGTATAACTCACAGTACAATATTACATGTGAGATATCTTCAACCTTTCCTTTACCACATATACATACCCATTCTGCTATTGGTGTTTTCTTATAGCTGCCCTGAAGGAGTGCTTATGGGAGATTAAATCTGGCTCTGAAGAATGCTATTCTTTGTTTTGGGAAGATCAGATCATTTAGATATCTTGCTGATTTCCACACTCCCTGTTTAATTCTGTCCCTGCTGTGGCGAGCCAACCTATTAGTTCTTCTTGGAGCTCCATGTCCTTCATTCTATTGATTACTACTTGCTTTGCTTGGTCAAAGCCTAGGGACATGAAGAATACTGGTGAGAGCCTATAAGAGGCCAGCTTGTGGTCTAATTGCCTGTTTCCAGGGAGAGCTGTAGTTATCAGTCAATACTAGAGGGGTCAGTCCCTCTGGGAAGAAATTTTTAGCCAATGAATGATGATCATCTTCCAGGTTCTTACCTGAATTTGAGCCATGCCTGTCTGAATGGGCATTTGGAGTTCCTTTGGGTGCAGCTAAGATGCCTCGCAGGAATTTGGTTTGTATAGGTTCTAGCAAGTCTTTTTTTTTTGCAAGGATTCTTGTTTGTGCCCCATATAGAATTCGTGCCAATGTTTTGGCCTCAAAAAGTTTTAAGGCTGCAGGTACTAATTGCCCTCCACTGATGTAAAAAAAGTGTCTAATTGCATTTGAGGCCCTATAGACTGCTTGCACTGTGTGATCCAGGTGTGCTTCCATGTCCCTTGTGAGTGGAAAACTACTCCAAGACATTGGAATGTCCTGACCTGTTCTAAACTATACCCTTCTATTTTCCAAGAGTATTGTCTAGGTCTTTTAGCAAAAACTAAAACTTTTTATTTATGTTCTGCCAGAAATAATGAAAAAGAATGCCAGTTGGTGGGCTCCACTTTTAGCATCTCTGTTTACATTTATAGATAAAATGGGCCATATGCCAAAAGATTGGGGATTAGCAATTATCATACCAATCTATAAAAAGGTAATAGAAATGACCCAGGTAATTATAGACCTACTAGCTTTCTGAGTGTTATTATTAAATTGTATGCCAAACACCTAAACTACAGTCAATAATTAATGTCTTATCAATCTGAATCAGTTTTCAGGTAGAAACATACTGAAGCAATATCAGAAAGCATGAGCAACAGCATGACTTGAATTTCCAAGTTATAATTATTTTCCCAAATACATTTCCACGTATATATATATTCTGCTTCAATGCTAACAAGAATCTTTGCCTGGGGAAATTTTCAGCTGGCAGGAGTTACATTTTCAAATGAACAGTTGCTTTTAAAGGAGGCCTACATTCCTCCTTCAGCTGCAACTGAATTTCTTGAAATAGGGAGCTCCATAATGAGGTGGGGGGAAGCTCTTAGCACCACATATATTATTGACAAAGGTGTGAAGAAGGGCGGAAGTTGGGGAAAGACAAAATGTTCTTTATTCCTCTTCTATAAAAACAGGCCTACTATACTGAGAGCACAAATATAGAAAATTCTCATATTAGTTGTTCTTTGCCTGTTAAGCAAGCCAGAATTCCACCCCATCTTAACACTCTACACATTCTATTTAATTCAGGCTTTTCTTTCCTGCTGTGACACAAAAATGCATGTCTCACATTACACAGAAGCGGAAGCTCATTAGGGATATGTGGTCTCTCCCTGCTCTTTAATAAGATAATTCACAAGATTTACTAATGCATATTCAGCTCATGGAGGGAAAATTCATCCATCTCATAGTAGTGACCCAGCTTCTCTCTAAACAGAGGGCATCGTCTGTGAGGACATCCCTACCTAGCCCTATATGCCCAAGCATCTCTTTCATTTAGAGATTCCCAAAATACTTCTGGTTCCCACCCTGCTTCAAAGTTCCACTCAGAGTCACAAGGCTGAAAGCCTAGGCAGAAGTGACAGACAAATCAGGGTAGAATGATGGAAGTGATACATAAGAATCTATGTATGATCATAAAGAACAGCAGTTGTATCATCACATCACAACACATAATCTACAACATCCCATATTGGGACATAAGTACAAAAGAGTGCATAATCTATGCTGTGCATCATGTTTTTTTCCACATTACTCTTAGCTTCCAATATCTATGAAACTTTCTCATTTCCAACTTATCTAGAAAATATTAAAGAGGAAAAACTTTATGAAGTTCTTTTTCAGTGTTCAAGATATATTTGTCACAATTATTATTTGGGGGGGAGGATATTCAAACTATAGTTGATTACTCCCTGCCATTAGGCTTGCTACTGCCTTCCCCTTATGACTTAGAGGGAATAATTGATCCAAGGTCACTCTGGTGGCCTTCGTACCTAAAGGTGACACTAGAACTCAGTATTTTTTAGTACCTAGTTCAGCACTTTACTAACCAAACAGGCTACATATATAACACATATGTGAATGGGTATGTAGGTGTATGTGTATGTATGTATGTATGTAGGTGTATGTAGGTGCATGTATGTAATGTATGTATGTATGCACATGACCCACAATGTGTTGGTCATTTTTTTGATATTTTTGTTTGTTTTGACTTGAAGCAGACTCTGAATTTAAGATGATTCCTCCCAAAATGAAAGAGTCAGTGGAGAAAAAAAAAGTGATTAAGTCCAAGTGAAAATAAACTTATGCAATAATCAGGTTTCCCACAATGTTAGTTCAGGTGCAAGTAACTAGGAATAGGAGTTTAGTTTAAAGTACTTCAAGTTTATTTCATGTGAGCTGTACAAGAATCTGACTAACAGTCAAAGCAAATTGGCACTAGATAAAAACCAACAGGATTCAGGAGGGGGGGAATTGGAGTTAGATGGTAGCAGTGGTAGCAACAGCGTGAGGAGCTCCGGCAGGCATCGGCAGTGCCAGGCAAAAAGCCCTCTAATCCCTGTGGGTCCAGCTAGTGAAGTGGAAAGCCTAACGCCCGAGTCTTGCCAGCAAGCCAGAAAAGAGCTCCATTCCTCAGCAAACGCTCAATTCAAAAGTACTAGGA
This sequence comes from Hydrophis major, assembly GCA_033807585.1. Classification (NCBI taxonomy): domain Eukaryota; kingdom Metazoa; phylum Chordata; class Lepidosauria; order Squamata; family Elapidae; genus Hydrophis; species Hydrophis major. The sequence goes on from CM066333.1 coordinate 51,639,038, forward strand.
GATCTCCAATCCCTCCCATTCTTGACCAGCACACCAGAAAAGAACTCATTCCTCGGTAAGCACTAAATTCAAAAGCATTCCATTCAAAAGCGCTCAACAATCTGCAATTTGACCCATCCTTACTAGAAGGAAAGGCAGTGGGGCTCGTCAGTAATGGGGGCTCTTTAATCATCTTTGCAGGGTGGTGAGATGGTGAGATTCATCCCATCCTTGCAGGGCGGTGAGCACCAGGAGCTGTGAGTCGGACATTTGCAGCAGAATGCTTCCCCCCCCCCAGCCACCCTTCCTTCCCTCTTCCCTCTTCACCAAATTGCTAATCCAGACTCCCTCTTTAAAAGGACAGTAACTAAATTCCTGTGAAGATTGGAAGCAATTTTGTGATAGAAGCAGAAGTATACTGAAGCCGGGACCGAATGCTAATTACAAATCTGCATCTACATAGTAAAAATATAAACTGTTCGAATTGCCAGTGCAGTACTATCTCTGTGCCTCTTTCTCTTAAAAGCGACAAACTTTGAAAGTGTACATAAATTGACTAGAAAGGGGGGGGGCAGAAATCCCATTCATCAAGGGAAAACAAAAACAAAGTTTCCTGTTGCCTCCCTATGAATTGTTCTGTTTGTCTCTGCTGAGTCAAAGTCTGCTTGCAAAAGGTTCTTCAACAGGAAGTAACCAATAATAAAAAAAAAATCTTGCGTTCCTTTGCCTCCATTGAAACAATCTGCCTGCTAGCTCCAAAGTCATTAATCTTTTCTTGAGAGGAAGAAACGGGCTGTGATTCAACCCTTTTTGATGACAAAATGCACAACCAGCAACACTTTAAATCAGCCATCTCCATAGAAACGGGCTGTGTTTTTCTCCCCCTAAAGAGAGATTTTCAACATTCAACCAGTGATTTAAAGAAAGCATTTTCTAATTCTACCTCAATACCTATATCAATGATTAGATAATCAATTTCTAAAAATAATTAATTTGTCAATTGTTTAATTGATTTATTGTTTTAATTAATCAGTGTGATTAGAGTGTTTAATGCAAACAGTGTGACTACTGATTAATATAAAAAAAATCAGGCTTAATGTAATTTAATTGATTAGTAAAATAAGTGATTCAGTGAATTTAATTGAACAGCATATTCAACAATTAGTGAATTAATTAATTAGGCTGATTGTTGCTTAGCATAATTACTTGACTAGAGAGATTATTGTAATTGATTAATTGGTGTTATATTGGCTATATTGATTACCCAAAATTATTTTATTAAGCAATTTAATCAATGTACTATCTTAACAAACCCACCATGCCAGTACAATAATCCAATACCAAACCACAACCTAAGAAAAAAAACAAAACCCACCAATGTACCACAAGATTCCTGCACATGCTTTATATACTCTGTAGCTCTAAAGGTTAATGAAAATTCCATCAAATGTTCTCTATGTAAAAAATATGCTCATCATGACTGCCTGGAATTACCCAGGTAAATGACTAAATTCCTAGAAACATCCCATTATGCATTTCCATTTTTCTGCCCACCATGCAACCCCAAACTGGACAAACATATAGCCCTGTTTGAAAGAGTTGACTCTATAGAAATGCGAATATCATCCCTTGACACAATAGTAGCATCCCTGGACACTTTAAATGAAAGATTAACTAACCTTGAAAAAAAAAAAAAGAAGACACAATATAAAAACCTGAACATCCAATAGCTACAAACCAACAACTGCAACCTAATCCAATAGCTACAAACCAACAACTGCAACCTAATCCACAAAACACCATAAATCCAACAAATAATGATATACCAATCCTAGTCAGAGAAACTGTCGAGCACGAATGAAAGTGTCCTAATTCTATCTTGTTTGGTCTAGAGGACATAAATAATGATGATATCACAATTGTCTGCAACATCATCAGTGACTATCAAGCATCAACCATCTCCCCTGATGAAATACTTGACATTTCTTGCATTGGCCGAAAACTCAAAAACAGAGACGGCTCTGTGGCCTCCTGCTTCTGCAGAGTCATTTGCAAAAATGAATTAAGCAAATGTAAATTCATTTATACTATAAATTCACTCGCCAAAAGCAACACCAACCATCAAAACCTCTGATCTCATCCTGACCTAATGTTATAGCAATGTGCCCGCACCCGTATACTACCCACAGAACTCAAAAATTGTCTAGACAATGGAGAGAAGGACCTATACATTGATTACCATGCAGACTGTATCAAAAGAAAGTCACACAATGCACAACTCAGCATCCAAAGCTTCTTCAACCAATCCACAATCACCCAAGACTAGGCACGCATGCACCCAACTATCTCAAGTTAAACTACAACTGGTCTTAAATGCAAGCTACTCAATCCAAGAAGCCTTGTAAATAAAATACCTGAATTTCTCCTCTTACTAAATATGGCTAAATTCAACATCATATTTGTCTGTGAAACATGGCTCAACACATCTCTCCCTGACTCCATTACCTCAGTAAGAGACTATCATGTTTACTGATTTGATCATGAAATTCATAGAGGAGGTGGTGTTGCTATCTTCTATAAAAAGTCCTAACATCTAAAAACATCCAAGTTACCCAAGAGCTTGCTCTTCCTGAGACCATTATCTGTGAACTGACCTTAAATATCACATTTCGGTTTTTACTATGTTACAGATCCCCTGATTATGACATTGAACATGTAAACAAGCTAAATACACTACTAACATGGGCAGCATCCTGCCCACATGCTTTTATCTTTCTTGGTGACTTCAATCTACCTCATATTAACTGGACCCTAAACGAATGTACAACCGAACCCATACATGCAAACTTCTACAATGCTGTAACAAATCTGGGACTGGAACAACTAGTAACCAATAATACTAGACTTAAAAACTGCCTTGATCTCATCTTCTGCAATAGTTTGAATTCAATTTACGGAATACAAATTAAAGAACCCTTTTCCAACAGTGAACACAACATGGTTGACTTTTGTCTCAACATATGTCCACACAAAAATCATCACAATGACAAAATCACCAATTATAACTTTAAAAAAGGCAGCTATGCTCTTATAATCAACAATCTCTCTTCCCTTGATTGGCAATTTCTATTCACTGAATGAAATACTGTTGAACACTATTGCAACATATTCTTACTAGAAATCAAAAGAGCCATCAAAGTATATGTACCAATAACAACTCCCAAAACCAGGAAAAACAAATTATCCATAACAATAAGGAAGCTTCAATCCAAAAAGAGATCACTTTGGCGAAAAAAAACAAATCTGGTCACGTTGCCGATTTCAAAAGGCAATACAAAAATCTATGCCACCAGATAAAAACTGAATGCACTAATTATCACGTTAAAGAAGAGGAAAACCTTCTACGCACCAATTCCACCCGCACTTTCTACAATTTTGTAAACAACAAACTAAAAGAGTCAAGGTCCATTCCACCCCTGATAGGACCTAATGGTAAAGACTGCAACAATGACACTATTAAAGCCAATCTCTTTAACACATTCCTTGGCTTAGTATTTGTAAAGAGCAATGGATCATGCCCAGTATTTCCTAGTTGAACCACAGACAACTACAAGGATCTAATACATATTGATTTTACAGTAGACAATTTTGAAAAAGCACTACGCAATCGAAAACCATCTCTATCTATTGGACCGGACGGAATATGTGCCTACTTCTTAAAAAAGCTATCCACTGCCACAGCCAAACCTCTATGCATAATCTTCAAAAAAATCTTTCAAAACTATGGTCACAAGCCACAGTCATCCCCATTTTCAAAAAGGAAGACCACAGCCTATTTGAAAATACAGACCAATCTACTTATGCTGCATCACCTGTAAAGTCATGGAATCAATTATTAACCAATCCATTATCCTCCACTTAGAGATAAACAACCTACTCTCTAATAAACAATTTGGTTTTAAAAAAACCTATCCTGCAATCTGCAACTCTTACACTGCAAAAACATATGGACTACACAACTCAATCAGGGCAAAGCAATAGACGCAATCTACAAAGACTTCTGTAAAGCCTTTGATTCAATGGTACATGACAAACTACTACTAAAACTAAAATCTTATGGTATCTTTGGACACCTACATAACTGGATAGAATCATTCCTGTCAAACAAACAACAAATGATCAAAATTGGGAGTGTCCTATCAAATTCTGTACCTGTCAACAGTGGTGTCCCCCAAGGCAGCATTCTAGGACCAACTCTCTTCATACTCTGCATAAATGACCTCTGTGATCATATCAAGAGTAACTGCGTTCCCTTAGCTGATGATGTAAAGCTATTCAATACCACAGACAATACTACTATCCTCCCAAGACCTTGACTATCAGAATGGTCAATCAAATGGCAACTTCAAATCTCAACAAATAAATGCTCTGTCTTACATATTGGCAGAAAAAATCAGAAAATAAAATACAAGCTAAATAGTCAAGACCTTGTTGAGGATCCAAACTTTGTCAAAGACCTTGGAGTACTCATCTCAAATGATCTAAGTGCTAGAGCCCACTGCAACTACATAGCCAAAAAGGCATTAAGAGTGTTAATCCAATCCTATGTAGCTTCTTCTCTGGTAATATCATACCACTAACTAGAGCATAAAAAACATTTGCTAGACCTATACTTGAATACAGCTCAACAGTCTGGAACCCATATCATGTAACTGATATTAACACAATTGAAAAAGTCCAGAAATATTTCACAAGAAGAGTTCTCCACTCTTCTACTCATTGCAGAATACCTTATGCAACCAGAAAATTGAAACTCTAGACCTAGAAAACCTTGAACTACACCGCCTCCAGTCCAACCTAAATATAGTATATAAAATCATACATTGCAATGTCCTACCTGTCAATAAATACTTCAGCTTTAATCATGACAATACAAGAGCACACAATAGATACAAACTCAAGGTTAACCGCACCAAACTTGACTGCAGAAAATACGATTTCAGCAACAGAGTGGTCAATGTTTGGAATACTCTACCTGGCTCTGTGGTTTCTTCCCCAAACCCCCAAAACTTTAATCTTAGACTGTCTAATATTGACTTCAGCCCCTTCCTAAAAGGCCTGTAGGGGGCATGCATAAGTGCACCAATAATGCCTACCGTCCCTGTCCTATTGTTTTTTATTTTTTCTTATAAGTATCTATCTCATGTATTCAAAACTATAGTGATTCTTATACCTGTATCTTTTAAGCAATTGACAAATCAAATAAACACTAAAAAAACTAGATCCTTTGTGGGAGCAAAGCAATTCCAAACATGATTCATTTGATGTCATCCCCTACAGATAGTTTGCTAATTCTAGTTAAAAACCAATCCAGAATATTTCGCACATAGGCTGTTGTTATTATCATTATGATTAACATGATTATTATCCCATTTTTTCCCCAGAAGTTCAAGGTAACTTTCTTGTTATTAAAGGTTTGCGAGAAAGCCCTAGGCAGAAGATGGAATATCCAAAGGCAATTCCCATGGCTGGCTGGGGAATTATAGGAACTGTACACCCATCTTAAAGTTGCCAAGGTTGAAAAACACTGAAAAAAAGCTACATTTCAGAGACATAATTTTGAATAAATGTGCAAGCCGTGAAGCAAAAGAGTACATTTCCTAAAGAGAAATGTACAGATCACTGAATGAAGGATTTGCAACTGCCACATGCATTCCCTGTACTGAAATGGACAGAAAGGTACATTTATAAAAACTGAGCTTTAGACTTGCTGCAGTAAATTAGTCTATTCCAAGCTACAAGTTTCTTTCATGTTCTTTTAGTGAATATAACGGAAAATGTTATCATAATAATAATACTGAACTCCTGTTTTATTCTCTTGCATGTCTGCCATCATTTAAAAAAAGCTAGCGGCTATTAAAGTCTACCAGAATATAAATTTTATGAATCTATATGATTCCCCACTGTCTTCATGTGATACAAATTAAAAGTCTGCATTCTGCAGATCAAAAGAAGAATTTCCCCCCTCAAAATTATATTAATTTTTTATACATAGCAGAGGATTATCTGCTATATAACTATAGTCATCCTGCTGTATTTAGGAGGGATAAGCAACAATATGCAAAGGATAGAAAAAGAGTAAGAAATAGTGTGTGGGGGGGGTGGGGGATAAAGACATACAATAAGACAAAAATAGTTAAAGATAGCTTACCAACACTTTTCACTGTACCTCTTGTAAAATACAAAATATTGCAGGCTTCTTTTTTTCAAAAGATAATTTAAAAATTATCACCCCAAATCTATCCTAAAATCATTTTCCAGATATAATAAAAAAGAAGTACATCTTTATATATTTATTATTTTCTAAAAGTCTACATATTTCATTACTGTATTTTATTGTCTAACCATTGATAGAATAGATCCCAAATTTTATAAAATTGTTTATCCTCTTGTTCTCTAATTTCAAATGTCAATCTACTCATTTCAGCACGTTCCAATATTTTCTTAATGATTTCCTCCTATAATGGTGTTTTCTCATTTTTCCAGTTTTTGGCAAATACAATCCTAGCCACTGTTAATACATTTACAATCAGGTATTTCAATTCTTTACTATATGTTTCAGGTAAGATTCCCAATAAAAATATCTCTGCTTTCAAATCTATGTGCTTTTTTCTCATTTTTTCCAACCACATGTGGATTTTAGTCCAATATTTTTTGGTATCTGCACAAGTCCACCACACATGGTAATATGAGCCAGGTGTCTGATGACATTTCCAGCATTTTTCGGATTTATTCTTGAACATTCTTGCTATTCTTGTTGGGGGAAAGTGCCACCTGTAAAACATCTTACACAAATTTTCTTTATATGCTGTTGACATTGTCATTTTATAATTTTGAGACCACAATTTTTGCCATTTTTCTAAATCAATTCCATATCCAAAATTCTTCCCCCAAGCAATCAAAGTTTCTTTAACTTGTTATTCTTCTAATTTAATTTCTAATAAATATCCATACAATTTTTTTTTGAAAAAGATTTTATTAATTTTCTACAAACAAACAAGACAAACAAAACATAAAAACATCAACTCTCGTATGTACATCCAGTGTGTCAGTTGGTTCATCATTTTTGTGCATTCATTCTGTAGTCTCAATTACAATTATGTTACATAACAACTCATATTGTCAATCCAAACTTATATATCCTAATATCACTTAACAAAGAAGTTTTTGACTATATTTTTAATCATTCATGCTTTATGAGCTAACAATACTTTAAACCAGTTTATTCTATAACAAATCATATAATCATATCAAATCAATCCTAAAAAACCCTTTATAAATATAATATCAAATAACAAAATAATAGCAAAATAGCAAAATAAAGATATTCCTTACTGTCTAGCATTCTAAATATTCTATTATTGTATTTTATCATCTAGCCATTGATAAAAAAGATCCCAAATTTCATAAAATTGTTTATCCTCTTGCTCTCTAATTTCAAATGTCAATCTACTCATCTTAGCACATTCCAATATTTTCTTAATAATTTCTTCCTGTAATGGTATTTTCTCAATCTTCCAATTTTTAGCAAATACAATCCTAGCCGCTGATAATACATTTACAATCAGGTACTTCAAATCTTTTCTATATATATCAGGTAAAATTCCCAATAAGAAGATCTCTGGTTTCAAGTCTATGTGTTTCTTTGTCATTTTTTCCAACCACATGCGAATTATAGTCCAATATTTTCTAGCGTCGTCACAAGTCCACCACATATGGTAATACGAGCCGGGTATCTGATGACATTTCCAACATTTTTCAGATTTGTTCTTAAACATTCTTGCTATTCTTGTCGGGGGAAAGTGCCACCTGTAAAACATCTTATACAAGTTTTCTTTATATGCTGTTGACATTGTCATTTTATAATTTTGAGACCACAATTTCTGCCATTTCTCTAGATCAATCCCATGTCCAAAATTCTTCCCCCAAACAATCACAGTTTCTTTGACTTGTTCTTCCTCTAATTTCATTCCCAGTAAATAACCACATAATTTTTTAATCACCTTCTCATCAGTACCCATCAAGATCTTATCTAAATCAGTCTGCTTATCATAGAATCCCTCCGTTTTAGAATCTTCATCATACCTTGAATGTATTTGCGCATATGAAAACCAATTCATCCTTATACCTTGTTCCTCTAAGTTTTGGATCGATTTAAGTTCACCCTTTACATCCAAGAGTTCCCCATATCTAACTGTTTGTTCCTTCTTATAAATTATAGGATAGGAAAATGCTTCAATAGTCGATAACCAAACTGGAATTTTCAAATAACATTGTCTTTTTATCTTCTCCCAGTTTAACCACAAAGACTCCCATATATAATGTCTTCTAAAATAACCCTGTGTTTTAGTTCCCTTATACCATAAAAAAGCATGCCAGCCCAACAGCAAATCATGCCCTTCTAGTGTCAACAATCTAGCCTTTCTTAATGTTATCCATTCTTTGACCCACATCAAACTTGCAGCTTGATAATACAATTCCCAATTAGGCAGGCCAAAACCTCCTCTAATTCTAGCGTCTTGCAAAAGCTTTAGCTTTATTCTCGCTATTTTACCTTGCCATATAAACGTCAACATGATTTTATTTAAATCTTCAAAATAGTCTTTTCCAAGCCTAATTGGTATTGTTTGGAACAAAAATAAAATTCTGGGTAAAATATTCATCTTGATTGTTGAAATTCTCCCTATTAATGACAATTGCAAGTTTTCCCACTTCTTCAAATCTGTAGCTATCTGTTGTTTGTGTTTAATATAATTATTTTCTTTTAATGTGCTACATCTTGCTGTCAAATATATCCCCAGATACTTAACCTTATTTGTAATTTGGATTTTCAAAAGATCTGCCAGTTCTTCTCTTTGTCTCAATAGCATGTTCTTTGTCAAAATCTTTGTTTTATCTTTATTTATTTTCAAACCAGCCATCTCACCATATGTCTCTATCTTTTCCAATAACCTTGGAGCTGTTTCTAACGGGTCTTCCAGAATAAAAGCTAAATCATCAGCAAAAGCTTGTAGTTTAAATTCTTCCTTCTAAATTTTCATTCCTTTTATGCTTTTATCATCCCTAATATTTCTATTCAACACTTCCAAGGTCAACACAAATAGCAAAAGAGATAGGGGACACCCTTGTCTTGTGCCTTTTCTTATATTAATAAAATCTATAAGTTCCCCCTCCATCATTACCTTTGCTGTCTGTTTATTATATATGGCTTCGATTGCTTGAATAAATTTTTTAGCAAAACCCATCTGTTCCAATAGTAATAACATAAATCTCCAGTTCACGTTATCAAATGCCTTTTGAGCATCTAAAAATATCAAAGCCATTTGCTTTTCAGGATGAGCCTCATAGTATTCCGAAGTATCCAAGATTACTCTCATATTGTCTCTGATTTCTCTCTTTGGCAGAAATCCATTTTGATCTGGGTGAATAAAATTATTAAAATATTTTTCAAGTCTTTCTGCTAAAATTGAAGCAAAGATTTTATAGTCTGCATTCAATAAGGAGATAGGTCTATAGTTCTTAATTTGCAGTGGGTCAGCCTCTTCTTTTGGAATAAGTGTGATATAAGCCTCTGACCATGTTTTGGGTATCATCTTCTTTAACATAACTTCATTCATGACTTCTAACAATGGGATACTCAATGATTCTTGAAGTGTTTTATAGAATTCTGCCGGAAGCCCATCTGGACCCGGTGCTTTTCCATTGTTTTGTCTCTTAAATGCTTCATTTAATTCCACCATTGTTATATTGCTTTCTAACATTTCTTCAGTCTCTTTAGGGATCTTCGGTAAATTAGCATTCTGTAAATATTGTTTGACTTTTACCTCATCAATATTCTCTTGTTTATATAGTTGCCCATAAAAATCTCGAATAATTTCCTTTTTCTCCTTATTACCATAACAAACTTGGCCTTGATCATCTATTAACTTCAATATTTTTCTTGATTCCTTCTCCTTTCTCAATTTATATGCTAGCCATCTACCTGGTTTATTCGCATCTTCAAAGTAATTCTGTTTAGAATTTCTGATTTTCTGTGCCAATTCTTCTTTTTCTATTAATTCCATTTTATGTTTAATTACATCCAGCTTCAATTTAATATCTTTTTTCTGTGGCATTTTCTGTAATTCTTTTTCAAGTCTTTTATACTCATCTTCCAAGGCCTTGGAAGCTTGCCTTTTCCTAATATTCTTTTTTCTTGTATAATCTATTATCAGACCTCTAGCATATGCCTTCATTGTATCCCAAACATTCTGCGTTGAAGTATCTTCTTTTTTATTTTCTCTGAAAAAAAAAGCCAATTACTTCTCCATCCATTGTATAAAATCTTTCTTCTTTAAAATAGTATTATTTAATGTCCATCTCAATCTTTTTTTTTTTGTCCCTTCCATTTAATTGTCATTGGGCTATGATCTGCCCAAGTACTTGTTTCAATATTTGTTTCTTGAATATTGGATATTAATTCTGTTGATATCCAAATCATATCTAATCTGGACCATGATAAATGTCTATTTGAATAAAAAGTATATTGTTTAGTTTTAACATTTCTTTCTCTCCAAATAACTTTTAAAGATAGTTCATCTGTCATTTAAAAAAAAAGATTTAGGGAGAGCCTTTCTATTTTGCTTGGTTGTTGTTGCTATATAGTCCAATTTATTGTCCACAATTCCATTAAAGTTTCCCATCATAATTATATTAACATAGTCCAGTCCAGTTATTTTCATGTGTAGCTTTTTATAAAACTCTTCTTGTTTTTCATTCGGAGCATAAATTGCAATCAAGAGTATTTTTGTATTATTGTCCATTAATTCCACCATTAATACTCTTCCATCTTCATCAGTGTAGATCGGTTTTGCTGGGATAGCCTCTTTAATATATAGAAGAACTCCTCTTTTCTTACATTGAGTCAAAGAAGTAAATATTTTCCCCAATTTTGGCTGTACTAACAATTGTTCATGTTGTTTTTTAATATGAACTTCTTGTAGACAAATTATATCAAATTTTAATTTCTCTAATTTATGAAAAGTTTTCCTTCTTTTAACAGCTGAATTAAGTCCATTTATATTCATTGTAATCAGTTTTCTTTCTTCCATGATTATGCTTTATATTTAGGTCTAACAGCTCTCGTGGATCTCACTTCACACTGTTCTTTACTGTCCACCTGTCCACCTACAGCTCCTTTCTCTTTTTCAGTCTCCAGTTGTTCCTCTTGAAACTCAATTAATGAGACCTCTTTCTCTGCCTCCTCTCTTCTTCTTCCAAAAAATTCTGCATGGAAAAGTTCTGCTTTCTCAATTGAATCAATTCTATGTCTCTGCTCTTGCCACGTAAACATTAATCCTTCTAGAATCAGCCATCTATAATTCACTTCATTTTCCAGTAGCATTTTGGTCAGAAATCGATATTCTCTTCTCATCTCTCTCACTCTTCTGGGTATTTGTTTTAAAACCACAATCTCTTTACCTTTGTATTTCAATGTTTTCCCTCTTACCACTTGTAATATTTGTGTTTTGATGGATTTTTTGGTAAATCTAATATGGACTTCCTTTGGTAATATATTTCTCATCGCATATCTTGTATAAACTCGATATACCTCATCTACTCCATCCATCATCTTTTCCTCTGTAATTTCCAAAGCATCTGCCAAAATTTCTATCATTATCGCAGCCAAATTTTCTCTTTTCCTCTTCTATATTTTGAAATCTGAGATAAAATTCTGACCTTTCCATCTCCCACCTCAACATCCCATTTTTTTCTTTTTCAACCACTATTAATCTACTGTCAATATTTCCAATCTTCTCCTCTCTTTGTTTCCCTTCTTCCTCAATTTTTTGGAATCTCTCCTCATACTTCCCCATCATTTGTTTAATATTTTCCACTTTTTCATCAGTCTTCTCTATTCTTTGTTCAATGATGTCTGATTTTATCTTGAGATCTTGGATTCCTTGCATAATCATCTGTAAAGTTACTATTTCTTGTTCTTTATTTTGCTTCAACATTGTCTGAATTAAACGTTGTCCTCCAGCTGGTGGGGAAGCAGAGGTAGAAGTAGAAATGCCAACTGGTATTGGTTTCCTGCTCGTTTTAATGCCTCCAAAGCTTCAAATTCTTTTTGACTTTTAATCCAACTGGTAGAGTAGTCAATTATAATCCAAAATGGAAAAATCCAATAGTAAAAGACCCAAAACCAAAGGAGAAAAAGGAAAAAAGAAAGAAGAAAAATCTTCAGGTTCTTCTTGACCCTAATCCAATTACAAAGTAGTCCACCGTAAAAAAGGAAAAATAGAAAGGAAAAAAACAAACAAACCCAAAAATGATATTATTGATTAAGAGCAAAAAAAAAGCAAAAGAAAAAAAGAAATTCCTTCAGGTTCTTCACACCTTAATCTCAATAATCAAAAAAGAAAAACAAAGTGGTCCAAAAACATGGATAGAAAAAACAAAGAAGTCCCAATAAAAATAAAGAGAAAAAAGAAAAATAAAGAAAAAACTCTGAGACTAAAATAAATAAAAGGCAAAAATAAGAATATTACTAGAATTGAAATTTACAAAAAGGCTTGAGAATGGGATATATATATATATAACTTAAGAAAACAAATATATATATATATATATATATATATATATACATATATATATATATATATATATATATATATATATATATATATATATATATATATATTTGTTTTCTGAGGTTCTCGCGTGTATTTGTATGTGGATCTTTGGTTATTCGGGTTTTCTCCCGCGTAAGATTGGAAGTATCTAGGCAACGTTTCGATGAAGTCTCATTCATCATCTTCAGGCTTGGTCTTCAGCTTTGTGCTTCTCAGAGTGATGTGAGCTTGCAGCTGCTTCTTCCTTTTAACTGCTCCTGGGGGTGTGACTTGATTGGCTGGGGGCTTGGCTGTGTTCTGATTGGATGGGGGGGTGTTCTCATTGGTTGGGGGTTTGGCTGTGTTCTGATTGGTTGGGGGGTTGGCTGTGTTCTGATTGGCTGGAGGCGTGTTCTGTTCAGGTGGGGGCTTGATTGTGCTCAGGTTAGTCTTAGTTGCTGGAGGGTTTGAGCTGGTGAGCTGTGATCTTGCTATTTGGCTTCGAGTTCGTGGTCGTGCTGCATCTTCATGGTGGGGGTCAGTTCGCTTCATGTATGGCTCAGAGGGGTTTGAGGTGGGTAGTGATGCAGCTGCAGTGCGGCTTCTGGTCCGTGGTCGTGTTTCATCTTCTGTGTGGGTGTGAGTCTGCTTTCTACGTGGAAGTGTGGTGGTGGCATCTTGTGTGGCTCTCAGGGGTGTGGGTCTGGTGTCATTCTTCATGTTAGGTATGCGTCTGTTCATGAGGGCGGGTTTCCAAATGGCTGGTAGGCGGGAGGCATCATCTCGTTTATTCATGCTGTGTGGGCGTTTTTCTATCTCTATGGCTTCTCTGATGATTCTGCTGCTGAAGTGTTCGGTTTTGGCGATAGTTCTGGTATTTTTAAAGTCAATCTCATGTCCTGTGGCTTTGAGGTGTTGGACCAGGGAAGAGGTCGGTTCTTCCTTTTTGATTGAGTTCTTATGTTCTTCAATGCGTGCACCTATTCTTCTGTTAGTCTGTCCAATGTATGTGGTGGGGCAGGCAGTGCAAGGGATTTCGTATACTCCTTGATTTTCTAACTCGATTCTGTCCTTAGGGTTTCTTAGGATGGTGGATATCTTTCTGTTTGTGCAGAATGCTGTCTTAATGTTGTGTTTTTGGAGGATCTTGCTGATTTTGTCCGTAGTGCCTTTTATATATGGGAGGAGGGCTTTGCCATTCTCTTGTTCTTTGTCTTGGATTTTGGCTGGGGTTTCTTTTTGGATTAGGTGGGTGATCTTCTTTCTTTGGAATCCATTGGCTGTCAGCACGCCAGTGAGAGTGTGTAGTTCGGTCTCTAGGTGTTGTTCATCGGCTAAGCATTTTGTTCTGGAGATGAGTGTCTCAGCTACGGAATTGATCTGTGCTGGGTGGTGGTGTGAGAGTGCGTGTAGATAGCGGTTTGTATGTGTTTTCTTCTGGTAGATGGTGTGTCCTAGGGAGCCATTGGATTTTTTGTATACCAAGACATCTAGGAAGGGAAGTTGGTTGTTAGCTTCTGTTTCCATGGTGAATTGTATTTTGGGGTGTTGGCTGTTGAGGTGTGTGAGGAAGTTGTTCAGTTTTTCTTTCCCGTGTGGCCAGATTATGAAGGTGTCATCTACGTATCTGAGCCAGAGTTTGGGTTTGTGATCATATTTTTCTAGAGCTTGTGTTTCAAAGTGTTCCATGTAGAGGTTAGCGATGACAGGTGAGAGGGGTGATCCCATGGGTGCTCCTTCTATTTGTTTGTATTTTTGTCCATTGTAGGTGAAGTATGTATTGGATAGGCAGTGGTTGGTCAGATCTAGGATGTGCTTGGGGGGGTTGTATTTGTTTTGGATGGCTGTCAAGGCTTCTTTTATTGGCACTTGGGTGAAGAGGGATATGACATCGAAGCTCACTAGTAGGTCACTGGGTTGTAAGTTTTGTTTCTTTATGATCTCGATGAACTGGAATGAGTTTCTTACGTGTGAGTTGATGGATTCTACATAGGGCTGTAGTTGTTTGGCGAGAAATTTGGCTAGGTTTTGTAGAGGTGAGCCTATGGAGCTGACTATTGGTCTAAGTGGGGTTCCTTCTTTGTGTATCTTGGGGAGACCATAAAGTTTAGGGCATCTGGATGATTTCTCTCTGGGTATGATTCTTTGCTGGATTTCTTCACTGATGGGGGAGGCTTTTATTTTGGATCTGGTGGTTTTTTCTAGGTAGGTGGTGGGGTCTGTCTTTAGGGGTTTGTATGTGGGGTCTTGGAGTAGGTTGGTTAACTTGGATTGGTAGTCAGATGTGTTCATAACCACTGTCGTGTTTCCCTTGTCTGCTGGTAGGATTATTATGCTGGTGTCTTCTTTCAGGTTAAGTAGTGCAGTTTGTTCTTCTTTGGATAAGTTGCTTTTGGGTGGTTTGCTAGTGCAGAGGATGTTGGTGATTTCGAGTCTGATTCTATTGGCATCATCAGGGTTGGTTTTGGTCAGGCTGGTTTCAACTCCGCATATGATGGTTTCTGTGGGGATGTGTTTGGGAGCGACAGCAAAGTTGAATCCTTTAGAAAGGACCTTGGTTTCGGCTTCGGTGAGGATCTTGTCTGAGATGTTGTGCACTGTTTGTTTCATGTGTGGCTGTGAGGGGGGAGGAGTTAGTTTCTGGCATTGTTGTAGTTTTCTGAGTTTGTTGGTGTGTGTGTCTGTCTTGAGGGTGGTCTGTGTTTCGGCTCTCCAGACAGCGAGCTGTTTGGATTTGTCCCAAAGTAAGGGGTGAATCTTGTTGCTGAGTCTGAGGTGAAGTGTGAGGAGATCTTTGTTGATTTGGTCTGGGAGAAATCTTTTTGTGTGAAGTTCATTTCTAATTAGGGCCAATTCTGTTCTTTTTAGGATGCGTTTGGTGGCTGCTGTGTTGGTGTGGAATTTCAATTGGAAGCTTGTGGGAATTAAATTTTGATCTCGGCAGTTGCATAGGAATGCGAGGTCACATAAAATGGAAGCTCTTTGGACTTCAAGTTTTTCATAAGTCCTGGTCAGATGGTGGGTTTCCTCCCCGTAGAGGTGCAATATTTGTTTTCTGAGGTTCTCGCGGGTATTTGTATGTGGATCTTTGGTTATTCGGGTTTTCTCCCGCGTAAGATTGGAAGTATCTAGGCAACGTTTCGATGAAGTCTCATTCATCATCTTCAGGCTTGGTCTTCAGCTCTGTGCTTCTCAGAGTGATGTGAGCTTGCAGCTGCTTCTTCCTTTTAACTGCTCCTGGGGGTGTGACTTGATTGGCTGGGGGCTTGGCTGTGTTCTGATTGGATGGGGGGGTGTTCTCATTGGTTGGGGGTTTGGCTGTGTTCTGATTGGTTGGGGGGTTGGCTGTGTTCTGATTGGCTGGAGGCGTGTTCTGTTCAGGTGGGGGCTTGATTGTGCTCAGGTTAGTCTTAGTTGCTGGAGGGTTTGAGCTGGTGAGCTGTGATCTTGCTATTTGGCTTCGAGTTCGTGGTCGTGCTGTATCTTCATGGTGGGAGTCAGTTCGCTTCATGTATGGCTCAGAGGGGTTTGAGGTGGGTAGTGATGCAGCTGCAGTGCAGCTTCTGGTCCGTGGTCGTGTTTCATCTTCTGTGTGGGTGTGAACTGACTCCCACCATGAAGATACAGCACGACCACGAACTCGAAGCCAAACAGCAAGATCACAGCTCACCAGCTCAAACCTTCCAGCAACTAAGACTAACCTGAGCACAATCAAGCCCCCACCTGAACAGAACACGCCTCCAGCCAATCAGAACACAGCCAACCCCCCAACCAATCAGAACACAGCCAAACCCCCAACCAATGAGAACACCCCCCCATCCAATCAGAACACAGCCAAGCCCCCAGCCAATCAAGTCACACCCCCAGGAGCAGTTAAAAGGAAGAAGCAGCTGCAAGCTCACATCACTCTGAGAAGCACAGAGCTGAAGACCAAGCCTGAAGATGATGAATGAGACTTCATCAAAACGTTGCCCAGATACTTCCAATCTTACGCGGGAGAAAACCCGAATAACCAAAGATCCACATACAAGTACCCGCGAGAACCTCAGAAAACAAATATATATATATATATATACATATATATATATATATATATATATATATATATATATATATATATATATACATACATATACATATACATATACATATACATATACATATACATATACATATACATATACATATACATATATATATATATATATATATATATATATATATATATATATATATGTCTGGCATTCAGCTTTGTTCGGGTATTTTCCCACGTCATAATAGGGGTGCTTTTAAAGTTGTAGCAACGTTTCAGCAGAATCTCATCTGCCATCATCAGGCTTCTGTATGGTGTTTGTCTGAGTCAAACTTTTACAGTGGTTTCAGATTTAAATTTGGGGCAGCCTATTGCTTTGTCAGAATGGTTTTTTTCCTTCCTCCTGATTGGTTGAAAAAAAAAACCATTCTGACACAGCAATAGGCTGCCCCAAATTTAAATCTGAAACCACTGTAAAAGTTTGACTCAGACAAACACCATACAGAAGCCTGATGATGGCAGATGAGATTCTGCTGAAACGTTGCTACAACTTTAAAAGCACCCCTATTATGACGTGGGAAAATACCCGAACAAAGCTGAATGCCAGACATGTAAGTACCCACGAAAACTTAAGAAAACATATAGATAGATAGATAGATAGATAGATAGATAGATAGATAGATAGATATAGATATAGATATAGATATATATAGATATATATGAGAGAGCACACTGCACTTTATTTATTTATCCAAGGCTCTTATTATGACTCTCTTCTCCAGCAGCATCAAAGCTAAGCCTCAAGTGTTGAAATATTGATAAGAGTCCAGGAAAACACCTGTAATAATATTTTGCTGTGCTCTCCCTCTATCTTATCATGTTGAAATGTCCTTGAGAAGGAGTCTTCTTACAATTCTTTCCAATTCAAATAAAGTATTTTCAAGCCTCTAGTTGGCAGTGTTGCAATGTTTCTTAATGCTCTTTTCCCCCCCGCCAGAAAAAAGGAATAATGTATACAAAAAGAAAAAAGAAAAAGAAAATAGCTAAAGGGAGCCTCTATCCTAGAGAAAATTAAAAAATCAAAAGGAGCATAAAAATATATATACGAGAAAATTCAATCCAGTTACCTACAAAGTCACACTTAAGTCCCCAGAAAAAAAGTAAGAAAAAGAAAAAAAAATCCAAGCCTCAATTTGACATCACTTTAAAAAACGCCGCTCAAACAGTTTTGGTCAAAAAAAAAAAAAGTCTCACAGGTTTCTTCTTTGTTCAGGATGCCCTTTCAAACCTCAGCGAGTTTACAACACAAGAAAAAATTTCTCACCCAGCCGACACACTTCTTTCCAGCCACTTTCTTTCCGGAGCTGTCCCGACTTCAGCAGCTATGGGGGCTGCCTCTCTGCCACCAGCAAAAGGGCTTCTCCTGGATCAAACCAGAGACTTTGCAATATCTCTGGGATCCTAGGACAGTACCCTTCTCAATCCCCGTCTCTACGGGACGGTTTAGGTCCGTTGGGACCGACCAGGGCCGAAAATATCGGCTGCGATCTCAGAGCCCCAAGATCGCAGCTGTATCGCCGAAACGAAGCTCCGCCTTCTCCAATATCCATACAATTTTTTAATCACCTTTTCATCAGTACCTGTCAAAATCTTATCTAAACCAGTCAATTTATCATAGAAACCTTCCATTTTAGAATATCTATCATACCTTGAATGTATTTGCACATATGAAAACCAATTCACCTTGTTCCTCTAGTTTTTGTATAGATTTGAGTTCACCCTTTTCATTCAATATTTCACCATATCTAACTGTTTGTTCCTTTTTGTATATTATAGGATAAGAAAATTCTTCAATAGTCGATAGCCAGACTAGAATTTTCAAATAACATTGTCTTTTATTCTTCTCCCAATTTAACCACAGAGACTCCCGTATATAATGTCTTCTAAAATACCCCTGTGTTTCTTTATACCATAAAAAAGCATGCCACCCCAACAAAAAATCATGTCCTTCTAATGTCAATAATCAAGTATTTCTTAGTGTTATCCATTCCTTAACTCACATCAGCTATTTCTCATCACTTATCTTGTGAAAACTCGATCCATCTATTCCATCCATCATCTTCTCTTTGGTTATTTTCAGAGCTTCAGCCAATATTTCTTTCATTATCTCAGCAAGGTTTTATCCCTTTTCTTCCTCTATGTTTTGGAATCTGAGATAAAATTCTGATCTATCCATCTCCCATCTCAGCATCCCACTTTTATCTTGTTCAACCATAGTTAATCTGCTATCAATATCTCCGATCTTCTTATCTTTGTTTATTTTCTTCTTCTTCAATTTTTTGGAATCTCTCGTCATACTTCATCATCATTTGTTGAATGTTCTCCACCTTTTCATCAATTTTTCCTGTTCTTTGTTCAATGTTCTCTGTTCTGTTTTTAAATTTTCTCTCTTCTTATTTGCATATTTTGAATTCCTTGCATGATCATCTCCAGCGTCACTTTTTTCTGTTCTTTTTCTTGCTGTAACATTGTCTGTATTGAGCGTTATCCTCCAGATGGTGAAGAATAAGAAGTAGAAGTTGAAGGAGCAGGTGCTGTTAGCTTCCTACTCATTTCAGACAATTCAAAATCTTCAGGTTCTTCTAGACCTTAATCCACTTGTGAAATAGCCAATTGTAATTCCAAGTAAAAATAGTAATAATAATAATAAAAATTATTCAGGTTCTTGTATACCTTAATCCAATCAATTGCTTAGATAGCAGTAAAAACTCAAAAATGGAAAACATTGTTAAATCCTGGAAAAGGCGGAAAAATAGAAAATAAAAAACTAAAGAAGAAAAAGAAGTTATTAAGGTTCTTCAACACCTTAATCCAATTAAAAAGTCTCAGGTATAAAAGGATGCATAAAAAAAAGAAAGCCACAAAAAAACAACAACCCAACAACAACAACAAAAAGCCAATATGGAAGGTAAAAAGAAAAAAAATACAAGGGAGGGAGAGAAAAAAAAAGAAAAGAGACTACTCCCTTAAAAAAAAAAGAAGGAAAGCATTCATACTAAAACTTTTCCTTTAAAATAAAATGCAAACATATAAATTAGACTTCAAAAACAAAATGAAAGACAAAAACAAGTTCCAAAAGGCCAAAGATCCAGATAGCTATTACAAAAAGTAAGCTAGTAAGGAGGGGGTTTGTTAAAGTAAGAAATAGCCCAGCTTAAAAAAAGTAAAAAGAGCACACTGCACCTTATTTAATTATCCAAGGCTTTTGTTAAAATTTATAACTCTTCTCCAGAGTCTTATCATCTTTTTTTTTTCTGTAAACTTCAACACCAGACTCCAGCTACTGATAGAAACCCAGAAGAGCACCTGCAATAATATTCTCCCATGCTCTTCCCTCTATGTTATTAAATGGACAATGTCCTTGAAAAGAAGTCTCAGTTCTTTCTCAGCTTTGTCTGGTCAGGAGAAAAAAGAGATATTTCCAATATTTCCAAGCCTCTAGTTGGCAGTGTTACAAAGTTTCTTCTGCTTTCACTTTCCTCCTCCTTTTCCAAACAAGATATAATAAAAATTAATTTAAAAGGGAAAGAGATTTTTAAAAAGATCACCAGAAGGGAGTCTCTATCCTAAAATATTATAAAGTCAAACAGGAGAGAAAGAATAGGTAGAAAAAAACCCAGTACAGTTTCAAAATATAAAATCATACATTAAAAAATCCAGCAAAAAGAAAAAAAATTACTTTGACTTCCTGTTTAAAATCTCTGCTTAATCACTTCTGTCTAAAATTTTACAGATTCTTTCTTTTCCTTAGGGTGTCCTTTCAAATCTTAAAGTAAAGAAAAAAATCTCACCAAACCGGCATACTTTCTCTTTCCATTCTCTTTCATTTCGGAGCTGTCCCAACTTCAGCAGCTTTAATGGCTGCCTCTTTGCCTCTGGCAAAAAGAGCTTCTCCTGGATCTACCAGGAACTTTGTGGTATCCCTGGGATCGACAGGATGCACTCTTTACATTCCCCATCTCTTCAGGATGGTTTAGATCCATTTGGACCGTTCAGGAGCAAAGATATCGGAAGCGATCTCAGACCTCCAAGATCGCATGCCGTATCGTTGTGATACCAGCTCTGCCCCCCCACATCTGGCATTCTTGATTGTGAATCTCATCTTGCAGGAACTATTAAAAACATCCTTTTCCAGGACAAATATGACATTTCTCTGTCTATAAATAAGAGAAATATTTGATATCCTATTGGTATACAATAATTAGCCTTCAAGAGTTTGAGTGGGAATATATTGATCTAGGTCAATAATTAGTAATGATTCAACATAACCACAGTATAACAGCTGTGGTGGCATAGTGATTAGAATTACCGTATATACTCGAGTATAAGCCGAGTTTTTCAGCACATTTTTTGTGCTGAAAAAAACCCCCTCGGCTTATACTCGAGTCAGATTCACCTCTGAAAAAAAAATGGTGTGGAGCTCCGAAGCTGGGCAGCCGCTTCCCTGCTTCCGTGTTTCCTTTGCAACTTTTAAGCATGGGAGGGGGAGGCTTTTCTGAACTCTAGGCTGAGAAAGCAACGCGAGCCGAGGTCGCTCCACTCAGTTTCATTTCCTCAGCTCCAGCTGCTTTCAGTCCACTCGGGAGGAGGGGGAGGAGGGGGAGGAGGAGGGGGAGGCTTTTCTGAGCTCTAGGCTGAGAAAGCAACGCGAGCTGAGGTCGCTCCACTCAGTTTCATTTCCTCAGCTCCAGCTGCTTTCAGTCCACTCGGGAGGAGGGGAAGGAGGGGGAGAGAGAGAGAGAGATATATCATAAGAATGGCTCTTGGTTTTTTCTTGCAAGGGAGAGAGTGACTCCTGCCTACCACTGTCATCATCATCATCTTTTGGGTTAGTGAATCAATCAAACCTTTCATGATAGTGAGATCGTTTCCCAAATTTCCCTTAAATCAGGGAAGAAATCAGAAACAAACCTTTGGGCTGAGAATAAGCTTGTTCCTATGATGCCATTTTTGTTCACTTCAGTGTGAAAAGTGTGAAAAAACACACTTCTTTTTCTTCATCTTCTTGTTCCCTATTTACTGGTCTCTTTCAAAGAGGAAATTGTGAACATCAAACTTATTCTCAACTGTCCTAGTGAAAGTTTTTATTGGCATCTATTTTTATTTTTGAAATTTACCAGTAGCTGCTGCATTTCCCACCCTCGACTTATACTCGAGTCAATAAGTTTTCCCAGTTTTTTGTGGTTAAATTAGGGGCCTCGGCTTATATTCGGGTCGACTTATACTCGAGTATATACGGTAGATATTGCAGGCTGTCTGTCTGTTGGTCACTGTTCACTGCCAGGAGTTTGAACCTGACTGCTCAAGATTGACTCAACCTTTCATCCTTCCAAGGTTGGTAAAATGGGGAGCCAGATTGTTGGGGGTAATATGCTGGCTCTGCAAACTGCTTAGAGAGTGCTATAAAGCATTATGAAATGGTATGTAAATTTTAGTGTTATTGCTATTGCTATAATCATACTGGCATAATAGCTGACCAACTCACTAGCCAGTTGTTGATGAATGGGAAAACACAAAAAAAACAGTAGGAACAATTTATTCAAGCAGAGGAACAAGGGGAGGGACTATTAAATGTCCCATTTGTGAATTCTGAATTAAAGGAAGTCCTAAATACCATGAAATTAAATAAAGCAGTGGTCATTGATGATATAAGAATGGAGCAGAAAAAATAGTTTGGCCCATGTACATTGAAATGTATTTTTTTGCAAATAATGTATTGACCAGTTTAAGATCCCTAAACTATGGAGGCAGGTTAAAGTGACTGTCTTACTAAAACCAGGCAAAGACCCAGATGATCCCCAAAATTATTGACAAGTATCACTCCTCTGCCACCTGTACAAGGTGTTGGAATGAGTGATTTTTAACTGTATTTTAAGAACTATTGATGGAAAGATCTCTGAGGGAGCAAACAAACTGGGGAGGTCATATTGTGGTCAAATTCTTTATCTTACATAATATATTGAAGATGGCTATGAATGAAAGCTGATCCCTGGAATGGCTCTTATAGATCTAATTGCAGCATATGATACTATGAACCATGGAATATTGTTATGTAAGGTAAACTTATTGGAGACAATAGCTCACTAGAGTTATTGGAACTTCCATGCAGAATCAGAAATTTTGTGTGACACTTTATGGTAGATGGAGGTTACAGAAGAATAGACTGCCACAAGGAACTGTATTGTCTCTGATTCTGTGTAACATATATTTGAATGATCAACCAGTTCCTGATGGCATATGATTATTTATCTGTGCAGATGATAAAGCAGTGGCCACACAAAGATCAAGTTTTCACTTAAACAACATTGCTTGAATACTAAAATTAAAGCCAGTGCAAGGAATAACATTATCAGGAAATTAACAAATTATACATGGGCAGGGGTGGGATTCTACTGGTTCTTCCCGGCTCTGTAGAACTGGTAGCTCTGAAGAGCAGCAGACACAAAAAATAAAAATCACCAAAAATAAATCACCAAAACTGGTAGTTACACTTGTTGGATCCCACCCCTGTACATGGGGAGGTTCAACTACCCATGCTGCGAATATCAGTTTTGGCCCTGAGTATTTCTGCAGCACAGAATGCTGCTCCAGTATGTAGTGCATCCCCACATGTGAAACAAGTTGACATTGCTGCCAATGAAAGTATGTGTATGCATAGTGCCTTACATCCAAATGATCTCCTCTATTTCACTTGGAGGACATTGAATAGGTTGAGGGTGGAAGTACCTAAATGTAAAACTAATATTCTCAAGTGGAGGTTGCTGGTGGAAAACAACACACTGTGTGAATGTGGAGAGACTGGCCCATCTGTTGGTCTGTTGATTACTACCAGTAGAATGGATTGGAAACCATTTGTTTCTGGCTAACAATAAAGCCAAGAAATTGGCCTCATTTTGGCAGTTTAAGGTTTAATCAAGCATGGAATAAAAAGAAATAAAGCAGTGGAAATAAAAAAGGAAAATATGTCTTAAACTTCTTTTCCTTCATTTGACAAAGGTACCCTTGCAGGAAAATTATGGTCTTTACCCTTCCAAATATATAGTGCTTAAAAGTACTTAAAAGTTGTGAACTCCTTTGAATTTGCAATATTTCTGCATAAATATGACCTAAAATCTTTTCTGTTTTCCACACAAGACCTAAAACTAGATAAAGATAATAAATAAGTACAAAAACATTATACCTATTTAGTTATTTATTGAGGAAAGTAATCCTCAATAAATCTTATACAGGAATATTGAAAATTCAAATGGATTCACAAACTTTTAAGCACCACTGCATATATTCTCTGGTATCGATCTATTATGGTACTTGATTTAGACAAGACCTTGCAATACATAAAGAAAGACATAGGGTATATTTGTTCAAAACACTACATGTTCAGGGGCGAAATAAATCTACTTTTGTTTTTGAGTTTCACAACAATTAGGGAGAAAATTTCAGTCAGTATATCCTAGGTACTGATGAGAGAGAATGAAAGACAAAAGACAAAAAAAAAAAAACCTGAGCAAGAAGTAGCAAATTTGTTAGACGACGACGACTACTACTACTACTACTACTACTACTACTACTACTACTACTAACTACACCAACTACACTAACTAACTAACTACACTACTAACTAGAGCATACAAAACATTTGCTAGACCTATATTTGAAAACAGCTCATCAGTCTGGAATCCATATCATATATCTGATATTAACACAGTTGAGAAAGTCCAGAAATATTTTACAAGAAGAGTTCTCTGCTCGTCTACTCATTGCAGAATATCTTATGCCACCAGACTTGAAATTCTAAACCTAGACAACCTAGAACTATGCTGCCTTCAGTCCAATCTAAGTATAGTACATAAAATTATCTACTGCAATGTCCTACCTGTCAATGAATACTTCAGCTTCAACCATAACAATACAAGAACACACAATGGATACAAACTCAAGGTTAACCGCACCAAACTTGATTGCAGGAAATATGACTTCAGTGTTTGGAATACTCTACCTGACTCTGTGGTTTCTTCCCCAAACCCCAAAAACTTTAACCTTAGACTGTCTACTATTGACCTCACCCCTTTCTTAAGAGGCCTGTAGGGGGTGTGTATAAGCAAACCAATTGTGCCTATCGTCCCTGTCCTATTCTTTCTTTTTATTTTTTTTATACGTATCCATCTCATGTATTTATAACTATGTTTATACTTATACCTATTATCTTGTAAGCGATTGACAAATCAAATAAATAAAATAAAATAAATAAATAAAACAAATTCTAATGAGATTTTGTTGTAGCTTATTTGTTAATGAATTCTAATGAGGATATTCTAAAATCCTGCTCAAGCAGGTAAGTACTAAGTAATGGCCAATCACTAAAGTGATCACAAAGACTCTTCTCTAGAGTCTTTGAGAAATGAAAACTCACATCTTAGATCCTATACTAAAAAAAAGAAATTATGTTCCTCAAATTATGAAGAGTAAGTAACGAGATATGTAGCTCCTCTTTTTAATTTCCGAGTAAAGAGAAAGAAAACAATTTTTAGCAAAAATCCAAGTCATACAAAGGAAAGAATAGCACAATTTGTTGTGCCATAAATATTCAGCTCATAGAACTAATTAATATTCTTATTTGGTATCTGGAAGTCTGCTATTAATATGAAGATAATTTTTGACAACTGATATGGTCTGAATCTTCCACAGAAGACTGGTTGAATTGTAGCAGATATTTTAAGAGCAATGCTAGCCACTTCAGAGCCAAGCTCTGTGGTTAAATGGTTGGTTGATGAGAATTCCAGATATTGTCTACTGACAGGATGTGATAAGAAGGGATTTTCTTACTAAAGAATGAGACATTGTGTATATGTGTGTGTTCTCAAGAAAAGAAATCTAACCTGGGCAATGAGTTTATAAGACAAAAGAGATTTACTTACAGAAAAGAAATTATGTGCAACTGGAATGAAAATTAAAGAGCATGATGTGCTCTATGCTTTGGAAACAACATAGGAGGAAATGGACCACGAGTAGCAATTTCTTAAACAAAGAAAGGCAAAATAATAGATGATGGTTCACAGAGTGCATCATTTGCTTTCTATCTGACAAGCCCTTCTGATCAGTATATTATTATGGATTGAATCAGTGTCATTGGGTTCACCGAAAGACCTTTTCATTTAGCCATTTCTGATTTAGAACTTACATAATTACAAGAATCAAGTCATTTTGTTGGTATCACACCACGATTGTATCATGCCCAGGCCTGCTGATAATTAGTGAAAGTGAAGATTGCACATCTGGAACCATCAAATTGAGAAATGTCAGCTTCATACCTCCATTCATCTGTCTTAAACAACTCTTCATGAATAGAGGGTTGTTGTTGTTTTGTTATCTATTGAAAATGAGGTAACCAATGAACCAATGATTCTTATTATATTGTCATGTTTGACAAAACTGAAATATCATTTGTTAAAAAAAAAAAAAACCCAAATAACAAAAAAACAAGCTGCTAGTCAGAGATGGTATTCAGCAGGTTCTGACCAGTTCTGGAGAACCACTAGCAGAAATTTTGAATAGTACAGAGAACCAGAAAATATAATCTCTGATTGGAGATTTTACAGTATCCTTCCCCTGCCATACCCACCAAGCTATGCCCACAGAACCAGTAGTCAAAAAAAAAATGTGAATCCCACCACTGGCATCAGTATAATTATACACACTCAAGAAGAAGAAAGGGAGAAAATACCCTCATTTATTTCTTTTGAATACATTTCTTTGTAGATAAATAATTTCACAATTCTATAAACGAATATTACTTATAATTATTGTCACTGTTTTTCTAGCAGTGCAACATATTAATATGATTTAATTTTAATTCTGGTATTTTTCAGTAGTGGATAGAACTAAAACTTGTGTTTGTTGCAAAATAAGTATTCAGAGTGAGAGTGCATTGTAATTATGGATTCTGGTAGTGATGTGATATTTTAGAGTATAAAATCCATGGGATTCAGAAATTTTATGAATTTCTTATACTATATTCTTAAAAATAATGTGTAGAAATTAAGTGAGTCAAGGATTTAGTAGGAATAGTTTTTTTTCCTGAGGTAGCAGAATAATCTGTCTTTTTAAATGTGTTTTCATGGTGCATCTGTCTCTCTGTCTGTCTGTCAAGCATTTTAAATAAATTTATCAGTTGTATGTGAATTGCTTTAAGGTCATTTTGACCAAATTTTCATTACTGACAGTACCCAAATCCTTGGATAGGGCTACAAAGCATTGGCTAGTTATTTTAAGGAAAAAGTTAATCACCTCTAATACTTTAATGCCACTAATGAAGAAATAAAGGAGCAAGTGACTGAAACATCATTTGGTCATATTTTGAGGGGGTCGGTTTTAGTTTCTGAGATCAAAGCAAATAAATAAATATATTCTAGCTCATAGTATATAGGCTTGACCCTTACCCAACTTGAGTGTTATATTTAAGAGGATGAGAGACAACATGGTGTCCCGGATGATTCCTCTCAACCTTGAAAAAGGAATGGAGCAGCTGCTCCTAAAAATAACTCTGGATTCAGATGTTTTTAGAAATTATACTATGTGATGGTAAATACTGTTGAGCAATTAATATGCTTTGAGAATATAGAATATGTGGAACCATTGCAGTCAAGTTTCAAACTAGGCTTCAGCATGAAAACTATTCTATAGAAAGTGTACCTTTGTTAGCCATGCTGAACCTCTCAATAGGTTCAGCTGTAGTATTCTACTGAGCTGATTAACTATTGCAGGGGTGTCAAATTCATATCCTCACAGAGTCATCACATGATGTGTTGTGACATTTTTTCCCTTCGCTAAACTAGGCATGAGTGTGGCCAACACATATGCATCCAGCCCACAGGCTGCAAGGTTGATAGCCCTGATCTATTGTTTCCAATCTTCCAATTTTGCGCATAAACCAATCTTGCAGCAGTTATAAGATGTATCATTATATATATCATTGCTTTACTATATTTTTCTTCTACAATTCCCAATAGGAACACTTCTGGTCTAAACTATTTTTAGTCAACCATCTCTTCCACCAAAATTCTTGTGCTTTTGTATACAGCCACCACATATGATAGGATGTCCCTAGCACTGTGTTACATTTCCAGCATTGCATTGACACATTTTAACTTATTTTTGCCAATCTTATTGGGGGAAGGTGCCACTTATAGAATATTTTGTATAGGTTCTCTTTATATAAAATGGCCAAAGTTAGTTTTCTATTTCTTTCCCATATCTTTTTCCATTTATCCAATTCAATGTTGTAACTGAAATTTTTGGCCCATACTACCATTACTTCTTTCACTTCCTCCTCCATTTTATATTCCAATAGATATTTATAGGTTATCTTGATTGCTCTTTCATCTGTTCCTAGTAATATTTTATCTAATGTTGTCAGTTCTCTCTGTATACCCCATTCAATTTTGTCCTTCTTGTAACATTACTTAGATTTGTAAGTATGCCCACCATTCTAATTGTACCCCTTCTTCTTTTAATTCTTGTCTGGATTTTAGTTTCCCATTTTCATTTAGTACATCTTTATATATAATAACTTTCCTCAAATTAATAAAATTTGGGTGAATTAACACTTCAAATGTGGAGAGCCAGGCTAGTATTTCTATATGATTGTGTTGATTAATTTTTATCCATACCTATCCAGGAAATCTTAAGGAGTGTGTGGACTATAAATATTTTAATAAATAAATATTGCATGCCTGGAGAAATGTTCCAGAAAATATGTTGTCTCTATTTGTATTAAAATATTTTTCAAAACTTAATCTTAGTGCTTCCCTCCAACCATAAATGTAGAGGGGTGCTTTCTTGGGATTAGGAAAAATATAAGTTGAAGTATAGATGAATGGTATTCAAGAAAACCTTGTTTTAGTTATGTTTGCTCCAGCTAAGGAATTCCCATAGTAATATAGTATCTTATTCTTGATTCTGTCCCTGCTATTTGAAAGCAACAATACTGATTAAATAGGGTAGGTAAATGGATTGTAGATGGAAAACAGTATTTGTGATTCAGAATGAAATTATATTAATGGATCATGCTTTGTGAATTTCAGTTATATATCACTCTATTAACCAGTATTAAAGTAAATATTTTAAGGGCAGGCTCTAAATGTTACCTTCAAAATTGTTTTACAATTGCCAGTAATACCTAGTGAGACACAAGAATTTACTACATTAAGAAGACTTTTATTGACTTTAACAATAGATAAAGCAATCAGCAGGTAATAGCAGAAACAGAAATAGAGGTGCAAGAATTAAATAGAAAACACCTCTACTAGAAATCAATAATTTCTAGAGAATTGTTCAGTGATTTTTTAAAAAATTCAAAGAGAAAAATGGTTTTGCCTCTTGAGCACAAACATAAAATCAATTTAACAGTTCTCAGATTACAATAAACCATTTACTAATAACCCATTATAACCAACAGGCTAAGGGTATAGGAAACATTATGTTATGAGCAATGAATGCAATTAAATGAAATTCACATGAGGTAATATAGATACTTAAGTGGTAAGAAACAAATATGGTAGAAGGAAAGAAAACATCAACAGCAATGTTTCTTCATTAACTGCCCAGTCCTATGAATATTTAAATCTCATTACATATAGGACTTATTCCCACATAAAAATATATTGGCCTGGGAAAGGAACTGTGAAATTATTACTACATTAAATGTACAAATGCAATGTTTTTCATTTACTTCATTTTTTAAGAATGTATTATATTATATAAATACAATTGTATGACAAAAGCTAAAATTTTCTGTCAATAAAATTCTTTTGAACTATATGCCTAGTACTAGGAACTGAACATCTGAACAGCATTGTCCATGCTTTTGTTATGGCTGAAAGATGTTGCAGCATTTGAAATATAAATGTGTCATACCCCCTGTCAGGGTCTCAATCTAAGGAGGAAGATGAACAGCCATCAGGGAGAGGGGGAGTGGCTCCATTGGCTGTGGAGGAAACTGGGGAAGGGCAAAGTTAGGCTGGGCAGAGCAGGGAAGAGGTAGAACAAGGGAGAGGGGATATAGAGGAAGAACAAGGCCCATCCCCTCTTATCCTAGGGCATGCAGGGAAGAATGGAGAAGAGAGCAATGTGGATTGCATGGCTTATGAGAGAGGAAAGGGCCCTGATTCCCTTCACAAGGCACACCTAGGAAGGGAGTTTAAAGGAGAACCAGTTGGGAGGTGTGTTTGTCAGGAACAAATGTTGAGTTTATCTTCTGTTGGCTGCTGTTATGAGTTCCTCACATCCTTCCAACTGGTTTGATTACTTGTTACTTCATTTCTGGAACTCCATATCTTGCTCTGCCAGATTTATTACCTTATTTTGCCTTGTTGGATTTATAGTTTAAAGTTTCCAGTTTATAACATTTGGACTGGAATATCTGCAGCCAAAGGCTGGTGCAGGTTCATGGGAGAGTTTTTCTACAGATCGGAAGGTAACCAGGTAATTGGGGGAAAAGTTTTTTAATACCACAGACAATACTGCTACCCTTCAAAAAGATCTTGACTATGTATCAGAATGGTCAAATAAATGGCAACTTCAAATCTCAACAAATAAAAGCTCTGTCTTACATATTGGCAAAAAATATATATCAGAAAATAAAATACAAGCTGAATAGTCAAGATCTTGTTGATGATCCAAGCTTTGTAAAGGACCTTGGAATACTTATCTCTAATGATCTAAGTGCTAGAGCCCACTGTAACTACATAGCCAAAAAGGCAGTAAGAGTGTTAATCCAATCATACGTAGCTTCTTCTCTGGTAATATCACACTACTAACTAGAGCATACAAAACATTTGCTAGACCAATACTCGAATACAGCTCATCAGTCTGGAACCCACATTACGTATCTGATATTAGCATAGTTGAGAAACCACAGAAATATTTCACAATAAGAGTTCTCCACTCCTCTACTCGTTGTAGAATACCTTATGCCACCAGACTTGAAATTCTAGACCTAGAAAACATTGAATTATGCCGTCTTTGGTCTGATTTAAGTATGGCATATAAAATCATACATTCAATGACTTACCTGTCAATGAATACTTCAACTTCAACACAACACAAGAGCACACAATAGATACAAACTCAAGGTTAACCCCACCAAACTTGATTGCAGAAAATATGACTTCAGCAACAGAGTGGTCAATGTCTGGAATACTCTACATGACTTTGTGGTTTCTTCCTCAACCCCAAAAACTTTAACCTTAAACTGTCTACTATTGACCTCACCCCTTTCCTAAGAAGTCTGTAGGGGGTGTGCATAAGCACACCAACGTGCCTACCATCCCTGTCCTATTGTTTCTTTTATTTTTCTTATATGTACCCATTTCATGTATTCATAACTATGTATATACTTAAACCTATTATCGTGTAAGCGATTAACAAATCAAATCAAATAAATAAATAAATAAATAAAGTGGGAGCCAATAAAGGGACCTCTACTTAAAGGGGTCTGTACTTAAAGAGCTGTGTGCCTTTGTGCCACACCCTGGATCACCACATAAATGTATTACCCCTTTCACTTAATGGATTGAAGGCCTGATTGCACTTGCCATCTTTGAGGTGATGGCCTATAGACATGGATTTATAAACAAATCTAATGAAATATGAGACTCATTTATAAAACAAATAGAAGACTAAAGGTTTCCCCTGTCCAATCATGTCTGATTCTAGGGGGAGATACTTATTTCTGTTTCTAAGCTGAAGGAGCTGAAAACTTTCGGTGATCATGTGGTGAGCATGACTATATGCTGAGGCACATGAAATGTTGTTACTAGGCCATGAAACATCTTATAAAATACAGTCGATTAAAAACCAAATTGTTCTATAAATGTGTTAGAAATATGTAGGTACTGGAATAATAGGTGAATTATTAGGTAATTATATACAGAATTGTAACTACTGATAGCTAAAATAATATACCTTTTTTCTTGAACTTTTTTCATTTTTTTTAATGAAAACACTTTCTATGGGTTTTTTTCTTTCCTTTGACAATAAATGTATTTTTATCTTATATTTTGTTTTATTTTTTCTGTTTCTCTGTCAATTTAAAAACAATAAAGGTACAAAAACAATAATTGCATACAAATACAGGTAAAAAGTGGTGACATAATTGATATCAGAAAAAAGAAAACCAAGAAAGAGTTAAATATCAGCAGCTAATGCCAAATTCTTGAAGTACAATATGAAACCAACCAATTCATAGAAAGCACAAGTGTGAAACTTGTTGCATTACAGAAACTTGAGTGGAAATTTCTGGGTTAGGTTTCATCATATTTAGGAATAACAATATTAGAATTGCAATAAAGCTCTGAATTCAGTTTTATTTCAGTCCTATATGTTTCTGTATCTATCCAACCCATTTGTTCATTCAGCTGTACTTTATAGCTCCCTTCCCTACTGTTTCTATATATACTTCTTATAAAAACAATATAAAAGAGCTCAGTCTTTCATTACTGAAGGCTTTAAAGCAGAATGCATTGTGCAACAATTCATACATTCTTCAATAGTCTTATGGCATGACAGATAAGTTGAAACATATATATATATACATATATACATATATACATATACATATACATATACATATGCATATGCATATGCATATGCATATACATATACATATACATATACATATACATATACATATACATATACATATACATATACATATACATATACATATACATATACATATACATATACATATACATATATATATATATATATATATATATATTTATTTATTGACTGGTTCCCATTAAATAATGACATTGCACAATTTTTACCATATTTCAGCAGAATCTCATCTGCCATCATCAGGATTCTGTATAGTGTTCATCTGTGAGTCAGACTTTTACAGTGGTTTCAGATTTAAATTTGGAGCAGTCTATTGCTGTGCCAGAATGGTTTTTCTTCCTCCTGATTGGTTGGAAGTCTTGGTCTGTGTTTATTGGTCTTGGAGTTTGTTGTGTCCGCGAAATGATGCCAGGAGTCAGTGACTTCAAATCATGCTCTTTATTTGAGGTTGGAACCGAACTGGGGCAAAGGGAAAAAGATCGCGGCTTTTATTCTTTTAGCTGCGGCGGCCGTGGCGGCCGTGGCCAATGGCACCGCTTTGAATCTCCCGCGATCCGAATGGACCAATTGTGGGAGATTCTTAGCGAGCCAATTGGCGCGGCTCGCCTGACCAATCAGAGTGCCCCGCGCTTTGGCCAATCAAAGCGCGGGGATCTCAAGAATGCTAATAAGGACAGAACACCCCTCCCCTCTTGGTTCAGTCCTTACGTCGCATAGTCACATAGGTAGGCGGGGCTCCGTCTGAGCCTACTTGACCTGCGCAGCTCAGTCGTAGGTTGGATCCCAGCCGGTTCGGTCGGGATCTCTGCTGCTCCTGCTGCCATCGTGGGAACTGGCTGGTCGATCGGGCCGGGCCGCTCTCCGTAGCTCCCTCCTGGGCCTCCCGGGTTGGTTGAGCTGTGGGTTTCACCACTCCCGCTCGGTCTTCCCGAGTCGGTCGAGCTGGCCTGGCTGTCTCTTCCTGGCGAGGGGTCGTGATGGCTGCTTTCCGGTGAGTACGGCTGGTTTATTTTTCTTTGGTTTTGGTTCCCTGGATATTCCCTCCCCCCTTGGTTTGTGTTGTGGGGGTTGGTTTCGGCTGTCTGTGCGTCGGCGGTCTCTTGGTTGGTAGTCCTCGACCTTAGTTGGTCGATGTGGTGTTTCCACGCTCGTCCGTCTGCTGTTTGTAGCCGGTACGAGTGTGGGCCTGTTATTTGTGTGATGACGGCTGGTATCCATAGTGGGTCTCCCGTCAGGTTTCTCGTGTATACGGGGTCGCCGGGTGCGAAGGTTCGGTGTTTGCTGTTTGAGTCTGGGGGCTTCTCCGGGTTATACGTGGGGTGTAACCTGTCGAGTGAGGACCTTAGTTTCCTGCCCATTAATAGTTCGGCTGGGCTCTTATTGGTTGTGGTATTTGGGGTTATGTGTTGGGTGAAGAGTAGTTTGTTAATTTTTTCCTGGATCTCCCCGTGGTCTATTTTCCGGATGGTCTTCTTAGTGAATTGGACCATCTGTTCCACTCTACCGTTTGCCGCCGGGTGCGCCGGTGCTGTCAGCGCATGGCGGATGCCCCTTTCCGCTAGGAATTTTTCGAATTCCAGCGAGGTGAATTGGGGCCCGTTGTCGGAAACGACGACATCTGGGAGGCCGTGTGTTGCAAAGAGTTTGCAGAGTTCCTTGATCACGGCGTCCGTTCATGTTGCTTACCTCCAGCCAGTTGGAGTAAGCGTCAACTGTTATGAGGAAGGTGTGTCCTTTTGTGGGCCCGGCAAAGTCTATGTGAATCCTAGACCAAGGTCCCCTTGGGGTTTCCCACTCTAGGACGGGTGCTGTGGGTGGGCTTGGCCTAGTATCCTGGCATCGTTGGCACCTTGCTACCCAGGCCTCAATTTGTTTGTCCATCCCTGGCCACCAAGCGTAACTTCTGCCCAGGGCTTTAGTCCTAACGATGCCAGGGTGCTCCTCGTGTAGCAGTTCCAGAACCTTCCCTTGTAGCTTTTCTGGAATGACCACCCTGTCCCCCCATAGTATGCACCCTTTTAATATGAGAGTTCCGTTTGGCGGTTTCGGAATGTTTTGACAGACTCGTCGTTGTCCCTTTCCAGCCACCCTTTCTCTACCCAATGCAACACCCGCGCCAGACGTTTGTCTTTATTAGTCTCTCAGGCAATGTCTGACGTGGTTATGAGCAGGTTGGGTAGAGTCTCTATGCTGAGGGTGGTCGTTGTGGGTGCTGGGTCGGTGTCAGGTTCTGGTAGCGGCAAGCGGCTTAAGGGGTCTGCATGGGAGATCGTCTTACCCAGTCTGTGTATGAGTCCGTAGTTGTAGGCTGCTAGGAACTCGGACCACCTTGTCATTCAGGGAGACAAAATGTTCGGGGTGGCCCGGTTTCCTGCAAGGATTCCCAGCAGCGGCTTGTGGTCGGTTATGATGGTGAAAGTCCGGCCGTAGAGATACTCGTGGAATCGTTTTACGGCGGCAACGATAGCCAGAGCCTCTTTGTCCAGCTGGCTATAGTTCCGCTCCGATTTGGTGAGGGTCCTTGAAAAGAACGCGATGGGCGCTTCTTTTCCATCGGGGAGGGTATGGCTGAGGACAGCACCAACGCCGAAGGGTGATGCGTTGCATGTGATGGCCAGAGGTAGGGTCTCGTTATATTGTATGAGGACAGCGTCCGAAGTGAGGAGGTCCTTTGTTCTTTGGAAGGCGGCTTGCTCATGTTTCCCCCAAGTCCAGGTCACTGCCTTGTCCAGGAGCCTATGCAAGGGCTCCGCCGCCGTCGCCTTTTGGGGCAGGAAAACATTGTAAAAGTTCAGTAGCCCCAGGAATGCCTGTAGTTCCGTCTTGGACTTGGGTATGGGGGCTTCTTTGATCGCCTTGATTTTTTTGTTTGTGGGGTGAATGCCGTGATGGTCTAGGAGGTATCCTAGGAATTCTACCCGTTCCGTGCATAGCTGGCATTTCTCCCTCTTGACCTTTAGCCCAGTCTCTTTAAATTTGGTTAGGACCTCCCCTAGGCAACCCTCTAGTTCGGCTTGGTTGATTGCCGACACTAGGACGTCGTCGAAGTAAGGTACCACCCCCTTGATGCCTTGCAGTAGTCTTTCCATTAGGCTTTGGAATATTCCCGGTGCCACGCTGACTCCGAATTGGAGTCGGTTGCATTTGAATGCCCCCCGGTGGGTGACTATGGTTTGCGCTTCTGCCGTTTGCTCGTCGACTGGCAACTGTTGGTAAGCCTGGGCAAGGTCGAGCATGGCGAAAACCTTGCCCCATCCCAGTGAGTGCAGTAGGTGTTGCACTACTGGGACGGAGTAGGCGCTTTGTTGTAGCACGCCATTTAGGGTGGCCTTATAGTCCCCACAGATCCTCACCGACCCATCGGGCTTGATTGGGGTGACTATGGGGGTCTCCCACCGGGCTTGGTCTATAGGCTGTAGGACCCCTTGCTTGACGAGCTTGTCAATTTGCTCGTCTATCTTGGGTTTAAGTGCGAATGGCACCCGCCTTGGTTTCAGGCGTTTTGGGGGGACGTTTGGGTCTAGGCTGAATGATATAAGGGGCCCTCGGTACTTGCCTAGGTTTCCGTCGAAGACCTCTTGGAATTCCCAGGCCAGTTGCTGCTCCCAGCTGTCGTCGGTGACGTGGTCGACTCCCGTGAGTGCGATGTCGAGCGGGGCAAACCATTGCAGTCCCAGTAGGCTTGGGTGGTCGCGGTCGACGATTGTCAGGGGAAGTCTTTCGGTGTGCCCTTTATAGGTGATGTTGAAGTGTTTGGTTCCGACTACCGGGATGCGGTTTCCCTGGTAGTCCTTTACAATGAGTCTCTGGCTGTCTATGTTCCTCTTTTGGAAGGTAGGCACCAAGCGCTTTATTTCATGCCATGCAATCATGGAGAGGTAGGACCCGGAGTCCACCTCCATTTTGCATGGCTGGCCCTCGATGCCTACCTCCACGTGGACCTTCCGGGCGTCATTGGTGATGGCGTGGCCGATGGTGACCGTCTGATGGGTCTCCTCTCTTTGCCGGTTATCGCCGACTCGCAGGGATCGTCCGTTCCGGTCCCATCTGTTGTCCGAGGGGCGATCTCTGGTCCGGGGTGGTGTGCTCTCTCTCCTCCGGTCACTCTGGTCCCATCGTGCCGGGCTGCGATTCTTCTTTAGGCGGCAGACACAGGCGATGTGTCCCTTCTTGTCGCAATGCCGGCAGATCGATTCGAAAAACTGGCATTCCGACCTGGGGTGGTCGCCGCCGCAACCGGCACAGTTGGTCCTCGACTTACAACCCCGCCAGTTCCCTGGGTCGCGGCCTGTCTGGAGGCGATGGATGTCCTCCTCGTCATCGGAAGTGCCCGATGCCGAGTGGAAGTCGCCCTGGTGGGTGGTCGTCTCGGGTTGGGCCTCGGTCGACCTCGCCGGGTTGTTGTTTCCGCTGCGGTCCCTACTGTTCGGTCTGCGCATGCGGTCGGCGGAAGTTCGGGTTGCTTTGGCGGCTGCGGCTGCGGTGAGGGTGTCTGCTAGGCTGATGTGCCCTTGGCCATCAGCCAGCTCTGGAGGATGGGGTCCCACAAACCGAGCACGATTCGGTCTCGCAGGGCGTCATTCAGGTTGTCTAATTCGCAGAGCCCCCCTAGGCGCCACAGCTCGGCGATGAAGTCGCTGAAACTCTCACCCGAACATTGGTCCCGACGGTAGACTTTGTTGCGTCGGATCAGGATGGGTACCTCTGGAGCGTAGTGCCGCCGAAGTATGGGTTCGAGGACGTCCCAGTCCATCGCGGTCGCATCGGTGGGTTTGGCAAGCACCTTGGCCATCTTGAAGACCTCGGTCCCGCAGTGGGTCAGGAAGATGGCGCGCTTCATGGGGCCGGTGGCGTCCTTCAGGTCGCTGCACTCGAGGAACATGCGGAATCGGTTGGAGTACGATTCCCAGTCCTCGGTGGCAGGGTTGAAGGGTGTGGGGGGTGCGATTTTCACCATCGCGGTGGTTCGTCTGGCTTCCGTCGGACATGTGGTTCGGTTCAGGGCCTGGATCCCACCTTCGTCGCCAGTTTTGTGTCCGCGAAATGATGCCAGGAGTCGGTGACTTCAAATCATGCTCTTTATTTGAGGTTGGAACCGAACTGGGGCAAAGGGAAAAAGATCGCGGCTTTTATTCTTTTAGCCGCGGCGGCCGCGGCCAATGGCACCGCTTTGAATCTCCGTGATCCGAATGGACCAATCGCGGGAGATTCTTAGCGAGCCAATCGGGGCGGCTCACCTGACCAATAAGAGTGCCCCGCACTTTGGCCAATCAAAGCGCGGGGATCTCAAGAATGCTAATAAGGACAGAACATAGTTTGCTGTGTTGTGTTTGATTGGTGTTTCTGATATCTTCTGTCTGTTTTTTGGCTCTTTTTGTATCTTGATTGGCTGGCAGCATTGTGTTACTTTATTGGAGGCCTTTAGTGCAGCTTGGCTTCAGGTAAATGGATGGCTATAATTAGTTAGGAAGCTGAATTTCATCTGGGTGCCTGGTTGGGGTGTGTTTGAGATGGAGGTATCAGGGGGGATCTGTTTGTGCCCAGGTGTTTGCCTGGCTTGTGGTGTGGAGATTTTTTTGTTTGTGAGTGCAGGCTTCCAAATGATTGACAGCCTGGTGGAATCATCTCTTCTGTTCATGCTTTCTGGTCTTTTTTCAATCTCTATGGCTTCTCTGATGATTCTGTGGCTGGGATTTTCTATATTGGCTAGGGTTTTGGTGCCATTGAAGTTGATGCTATGACCTGTGGCTTCCATTTGTTGGACTAGTGAGGAAGTGTGTTCCAGCTTTTTGACTGCATTTTTGTGTTCAGCCAGGCGGGTGCTTATTCTTCTATTGGTCTGTCCAATGTATGTGGCTGGGCATGATGCACAGTGGACTTCGTATATGCCTTGGTTTTCCAGGTCAATTTTATCTTTGGGGTTTCTAAGGATGGCTGCTATTTTTCTGTCTGTTTTGTAGGCAGTCTTGATGTGGTGTCTGTATAGTATCTTACTAATTTTGTCTGTAGTGCCTCTTATGTAGGGCAGGACAGCTGTTGAATGGGTCTGTTCATCTTCTGGGTCTCTATTATGTCTCAGTGTTTTTTTGTGAATCAAGTTGGTGATTTTGCTTTTGTGGAAGCCGTTGGCTATCAATATTTTAGTCAGGGTGCGTAGTTCAATCTTAATGTGTGTCTTATCCGCCAGGCGTTTGGTTCTAGTGATGAGTGTTTTAGCCACGGAGTTTATCTGTGCTGGGTGGTGGTGGGATTGGGCGTTGAGGTAGCGGTTGGTGTGTGTTTTCTTCTGGTATATGGTGTGTCCTAGTGTGCCATCTGTTTTTTTGTAGATTAGTACATCTAGGAATGGTAGTTGTTTGTTTGTTTCTGTTTCCATGGTGAACTTGATTTTGGGGTGCGCGCTGTTTAGGTGTGTTAGGAAATTGTTTAGGTTTTCTTGTCCATGGGGCCAAATCACGAATGTGTCATCGATATATCTTAACCATAGTTTGGGTTTGAGGATGGCATTGACCAGGGCTCTGGATTCAAATTCTTCCATGAACAGGTTTGCAATGACAGGTGACAGTGGTGATCCCATGGGGGCTCCTTCAATTTGTTTGTATCTTTGTCCTTTGTATATGAAATATGTGTTGGTTAAGCAGTGTTCTGTTAGTTCCATGAGGTGTTTAGCTGGTTGGTATTTATTTTTGATGATTTCAAGGGTCTCTTTTATCGGGACTTGAGTGAATAGTGAAACCATGTCAAAACTTAAAAGCAGATCTTCTTGCTCCACGTATAGATCTTTGATCATTTCCAAGAAGTGGTATGAGTTTTGTACATGAGAAGCTGCTGTTTCAGCATGGGGCTGTAGCTCTTTTGCTAGGTGTTTAGCTAGGTTTTGTAGTGGTGCTTCTCTGGAGCTGACTATGGGTCTGAGAGGTATGCCTTCTTTGTGTATTTTTGGGAGGCTGAATAGTTTGGGGCATCTGGAAGATTTCTCTCTGGGTATGATCGTGTGTTGGATCTCTTTGCTTATGTGGCTGGTTATAATTTTCTTCTTGGTTAATTTTTCCAGATATGTGGTTGGGTCTGTGTTTATGGGTTTGTATGTGGAGTCTTGGAGTAGGTCTGTCAATTTAGTTTCATAGTCTTTTCTGTCCATTACTACAGTGGCATTCCCTTGATCTGCTGGGAAGATGATTATGCTGCTGTCTCTTTTCAGGGTTTGTAGCGCTTTAATTTCATTTTGCTGCAAGTTGCTTTTGGGTGGTTTGCTTGTGCATAGGATGTTGGTAACTTGGTGAGTTATTTTATCAGCTTCATCTGTATTTAATTTAGTTAGGCTGGATTCTACTGCACATATGATGGATTCTGTGGGGATTTTTTGGGGTGCTATAGCATAATTGAATCCTTTGGTTAGGACTTCTGTTTCTGTTTTGGTGAGTTCTCTGTTGGAAACATTGTACACTAATTGTTTCAGGTGTTGTGAGTTGTTGGGGGTTTTCTTGTCATGTTCTAATTTCTTTAATTTTTTCAAGAGCTTTTCCTGTTTGTAAATGTTTGCAGATTCAGCTCTCCAAGTTGTAAGTTGTTTTATCTTGTCCCAAAGTAGAGGGTGGATTTTGCTGCTCAATTCCAGGTGTAGTGCTAGCAAATCTTTGTTTAACTGATCTAATTGGAATCTCTTACTGTGGAGCTCGTTCCTTAGTAGAGCCATTTCAGTTCTTTTCAGGATACGTTTAGTGGCTGCTGTGCTTTGATGAAATGTTAATTTGAAGCAGGTTGGTGTAGTATTGTTGTCTCTGCAGCTGCGTAGGAATTGGACAGACCAATAGAAGAATAGGCACCCGCCTGGATGAACACAAAAATGCAGTCAAAAAGCTGGAACACACTTCCTCACTGGTCCAACAAATGGAAGCCACAGGTCATAGCATCAACTTCAATGGCACCAAAACCCTAGCCACTATAGAAAATCCCAGCCACAGAATCATCAGAGAAGCCATAGAGATTGAAAAAAGACCAGAAAGCATGAACAGAAGAGATGATTCCACCAGGCTGTCAATCATTTAGAAACCTGCACTCACAAACAAAAAAATCTTCATACCACAAGCCAGGCAAACACCTGGGTATAACCAGATCCCCCCTGATACCTCCATCTGAAACACACCCCAACCAGGCACCCAGATGAAACCCAGCTTCCTAACTAATGATAGCCGTCCATTTACCCCAAGCCAAGCTGCACTAAAGGCCTCCAATAAAGTCACACAATGTTGCCAGCCAATCAAGATACAAAAAGAGCCAAAAAAAAAACAGACAGAAGATATTAGAAGCAGAACACAGCAAACTCCAAGACCAATAAACACAGACCAAGACTCTCAACCAATCAGGATGAAGAAAAAAACCATTCTGTCACAGCAATAGGCTACCCCAAATTTAAATCTGAAACCACTGTAAAAGTCGAACTCACAGACGAACACTATACAGAAGCCTGATGATGGCAGATGAGATTCTGCCGAAACTTTGCTACAACTTTAAAAGCACCACTACTACGATGTGGGAAAATACCCGAACAATGCCAGACATGTAATAGTGGTGCTTTTAAAGTTGTAGCAACTTTTCAGCAGAATCTCATCTGCCATCATCAGGCTTCTGTATGGTGTTTGTCTACCCGAACAAAGCTGAATGCCAGACATGTAAGTACCCGCGAAAAGTTAAGAAAACATATATATATATATGTGGATCTTTGGTTATTCGGGTTTTCTCCCGTGTAAGATTGGAAGTATCTAGGCAACGTTTCGATGAAGTCTCATTCATCATCTTCAGGCTTGGTCTTCAGCTCTGTGCTTCTCAGATTGATGTGAGCTTGCAGCTGCTTCTTCCTTTTAACTGCTAGTGGGGGTGTAATTTGATTGGGTGGGGGCTTGGCTGTGTTCTGATTGGGTGGGGGTGTGTTCTGATTGGTTGGGGGTTTGGCTGTGTTCTGATTGGTTGGGGGGTTGGCTGTGTTCTGATTGGCTGGAGGCGTGTTCTGTTCGGGTGGGGGCTTGATTGTGCTCAGGTTAGTCTTAGTTGCTGGAGGGTTTGAGCTGGTGAGCTGTGATCTTGCTGTTTGGCTTCGAGTTTGTGGTCGTGCTGCATCTTCATGGTGGAGGTCAGTTCGCTTCATGTATGGCTCAGAGGGGTTTGAGGTGGGTAGTGATGCAGCTGCAGTGCGGCTTCTCGTCCGTGGTCGTGTTTCATCTTCTGTGTGGGTGTGAGTCTGCTTTCTACGTGGAAGTGTGGTGGTGGCATCTTGTGTGGCTCTCAGGGGTGTGGGTCTGGTGTCATTCTTCATGTTAGGTACGCGTCTGTTCATGTGGGCGGGTTTCCAAATGGCTGGTAGGCGGGAGGCATCATCTCGTTTATTCATGCTGTGTGGGCGTTTTTCTATCTCTATGGCTTCTCTGATGATTCTGCTGCTGAAGTGTTCGGTTTTGGCGATAGTTCTGGTATTTTTAAAGTCAATCTCATGTCCTGTGGCTTGAAGCCAAACAGCAAGATCACAGCTCACCAGCTCAAACCCTCCAGCAACTAAGACTAACCTGAGCACAATCAAGCCCCCACCTGAACAGAACATGCCTCCAGCCAATCAGAAGACAGCCAAACCCCCAACCAATGAGAACACCCCCCACTCAATCAGAACACAGCCAAGCCCCCACCCAATCAAGTCACACCCCCACTAGCAGTTAAAAGGAAGAAGCAGCTGCAAGCTCACATCACTCTGAGAAGCACAGAGCTGAAGACCAAGCCTGAAGATGATGAATGAGACTTCATCGAAACGTTGCCTAGATAATTCCAATCTTACGTGGGAGAAAACCCGAATAACCAAAGATCCACATACAAATACCCATGAGAACCTCAGAAAACAAATATTGCACCTCTACGGGGAGGAAACCCACCATCTGACCAGGACTTATGAAAAACTTGAAATCCAAAGAGCTTCCATTTTATGTGACCTCGCATTCCTATGCAACTGCCGAGATCAAAATTTAATTCCCACAAGCTTCCAATTGAAATTCCACACCAACACAGCAGCCACCAAACGCATCCTAAAAAGAACAGAATTGGTCCTAATTAGAAATGAACTTCACACAAAAAGATTTCTCCTGGACCAAATCAACAAAGATCTCCTCACACTTCACCTCAGACTCAGCAACAAGATTCACCCCTTACTTTGGGACAAATCCAAACAGCTCGCTGTCTGGAGAGCCGAAACACAGACCACCCTCAAGACAGACACACACACCAACAAACTCAGAAAACTACAACAACGCCAGAAACACACTACTCCCCCCTCACAGCCACATATGAAACAAACAGTGCACAA
Organism: Hydrophis major; assembly: GCA_033807585.1. Classification (NCBI taxonomy): domain Eukaryota; kingdom Metazoa; phylum Chordata; class Lepidosauria; order Squamata; family Elapidae; genus Hydrophis; species Hydrophis major. The sequence continues at coordinate 51,681,726 of CM066333.1, forward strand.
CATCTCAGACAAGATCCTCACCGAAGCCGAAACCAAGGTCCTTTCTAAAGGATTCAACTTTGCTGTCACTCCCAAACACATCCCCACAGAAACCATCATATGCGGAGTTGAAACCAGCCTGACCAAAACGAACCCTGATGATGCCAATAGAATCAGACTCGAAATCGCCAACATCCTCTGCACTAGCATACCACCCAAAAGCAACTTATCCAAAGAAGAACAAACTGCACTACTTAACCTGAAAGAAGACACCAGCATAATAATCCTACCAGCAGACAAGGGAAACGCGACAGTGGTTATGAACACATCTGACTACCAATCCAAGTTAACCAACCTACTCCAAGACCCCACATACAAACCCCTAAAGACAGACCCCACCACCTATCTAGAAAAAACCATCAGATCCAAAATAAAAGCCTCCCCCATCAGTGAAGAAATCCAGCAAAGAATCATACCCAGAGAGAAATCATCCAGATGCCCTAAACTTTATGGTCTCCCCAAGATACACAAAGAAGGAACCCCACTTAGACCAATAGTCAGCTCCATAGGCTCACCTCTACAAAACCTAGCCAAATTTCTCGCCAAACAACTACAGCCCTATGCAGAATCCATCAACTCACACGTAAGAAACTCATTCCAGTTCATCGAGATCATAAAGAAACAAAACTTACAACCCAGTGACCTACTAGTGAGCTTCGATGTCATATCCCTCTTCACCCAAGTGCCAATAAAAGAAGCCTTGACAGCCATCCAAAACAAATACAACCCCCCCAAGCACATCCTAGATCTGACCAACCACTGCCTATCCAATACATACTTCACCTATAATGGACAAAAATACAAACAAATAGAAGGAGCACCCATGGGATCACCCCTCTCACCTGTCATCGCTAACCTCTACATGGAACACTTTGAAACACAAGCTCTAGAAAAATATGATCACAAACCCAAACTCTGGCTCAGATACGTAGATGACACCTTCATAATCTGGCCACACGGGAAAGAAAAACTGAACAACTTCCTCACACACCTCAACAGCCAACACCCCAAAATACAATTCACCATGGAAATAGAAGCTAACAACCAACTTCCCTTCCTAGATGTCTTGGTATACAAAAAATCCAATGGCTCCCTAGAACACACCATCTACCAGAAGAAAACACATACAAACCGCTATCTACACGCATTCTCACACCACCACCCAACACAGATCAATTCCGTAGCCGAGACACTCATCTCCAGAACAAAATGCTTAGCCAATGAACAACACCTAGAGACCGAACTACACACTATCACCGGCGTGCTGACAACCAATGGATTCCAAAGAAAGAAGATCACCCACCTAATCCAAAAAGAAACCCCAGCCAAAATCCAAGACAAAGAACAAGAGAATGGCAAAGCCCTCCTCCCATATATAAAAGGCACTACGGACAAAATTTGCAAGATCCTCCAAAAACACAACATTAAGACAGCATTCTGCACAAACAGAAAGATATCCACCATCCCAAGAAACCCTAAGGACAGAATCGAATTAGAAAATCAAGGAGTATACGAAATCCCTTGCACTGCCTGCCCCACCACATACATTGGACAGACTAACAGAAGAATAGGTGCACGCATTGAAGAACATAAGAACTCAATCAAAAAGGAAGAACCGACCTCTTCCCTGGTCCAACACCTCAAAGCCACAGGACATGAGATTGACTTTAAAAATACCAGAACTATCGCCAAAACCGAACACTTCAGCAGCAGAATCATCAGAGAAGCCATAGAGATAGAAAAACGCCCACACAGCATGAATAAACGAGATGATGCCTCCCGCCTACCAGCCATTTGGAAACCCGCCCTCATGAACAGACGCGTACCTAACATGAAGAATGACACCAGACCCACACCCCTGAGAGCCACACAAGATGCCACCACCACACTTCCATGTAGAAAGCAGACTCACACCCACACAGAAGATGAAACATGACCACGGACCAGAAGCCGCACTGCAGCTGCATCACTACCTACCTCAAACCCCTCTGAGCCATACATGAAGCGAACTGACCTCCACCATGAAGATGCAGCACGACCACGAACTCGAAGCCAAACAGCAAGATCACAGCTCACCAGCTCAAACCCTCCAGCAACTAAGACTAACCTGAGCACAATCAAGCCCCCACCCGAACAGAACACGCCTCCAGCCAATCAGAACACAGCCAAGCCCCCACCCAATCAAGTCACACCCCCACTAGCAGTTAAAAGGAAGAAGCAGCTGCAAGCTCACATCAATCTGAGAAGCACAGAGCTGAAGACCAAGCCTGAAGATGATGAATGAGACTTCATCAAAACGTTGCCTAGATACTTCCAATCTTACACGGGAGAAAACCCGAATAACCAAAGATCCACATACAAATACCCGCGAGAACCTCAGAAAACATATATATATATATTTATTTTCTGAGGTTCTCGCGGGTATTTGTATGTGGATCTTTGGTTATTCGGGTTTTCTCCCGCGTAAGATTGGAAGTATGTAGGCAACGTTTTGATGAAGTCTCATTCATCATCTTCAGGCTTGGTCTTCAGCTCTGTGCTTCTCAGAGTGATGTGAGCTTCCAGCTGCTTCTTCCTTTTAACAACCCCACTAGCAGTTAAAAGGAAGAAGCAGCTGGAAGCTCACATCACTCTGAGAGCTGAAGACCAAGCCTGAAGATGATGAATGAGACTTCATCGAAACGTTGCCTAGATACTTCCAATCTTACGCAGGAGAAAACCCGAATAACCAAAGATCCATACACACACACACACACACACACACACACACACACACATATATATATATGTTTTCTTAAGTTTTCGCGGGTACTTACATGTCTGGCATTCAGCTTTGTTTGGGTATTTTCCCACGTCGTAGTAAAAGCACCACTTTAAAAGCACCACTACTATGACGTGGGAAAATACCCGAACAAAGCTGAATACCATATATATATATATATATATATATATATATATATATATATATATATATATATATATATATAATTCAGCAGTATATCATAGCAATTGATAATGATAATTTAAATGGGCCTGAGACACAGAATTGGGAAAAGGGCAGCAATTTATAGCTAAGAAAAGCAATGTTATCTCTGGGATAGGTTTGAGTCACTTAATATTTACTCTAAATTAACACATTCATATCATGGATTCCAAATTAAACTGAAATATATGATATCCTAATTTATTTGTAGGTCCCATTGGAATAAAGTTGAAGTAATGACTTTGGCTATATACATAATTAATTCAGACAAGAGGCTTTAGATTAATTAGACTGCCAAACAATCATCTATTATGCCATATGGTAAGCCAATAGAACTAAATATATATTATTAACTTTTAACAGGAATAATAATTGAAAATAATATTCCTTAATAAACAATAGGTAAGAAAAAAATAGAAACAAGCACAGAAAGAGCAAATGATAGAATATGGAATCAAGAACTTATGGCACTGCTATGATTCTTTGGTCCAGTCACTCTTTCTCAACTAAACGCACCTCGTAGGACTGTAGTTGTCATGAAAATAAAAGGAGGAGGGTATCCTAGAAATGTTTGCCACTTTGGGTTATTTGTAAAAAATAATGATAGGATACAAATAAATTAAAAAAAATAGGAGCTCAAATATTAAGTGATGGCTACTATATCCCATATGACCTGAAGAATGATTGGCACAGCTCAAATAAAGTCACTGATTATTTACCATTGAACTAACTCTGAGTTGCATATGAGTTTAGAGAAACACCTAGAATTCTGTGGAATAGGGTGATTGGATCTGAGCTGCAAAGATCAACTGATGGCTGCAAAGATGACTACCAGGAATGGAAACTAGTCTGTTCAAAGAGTGATTTAAGCCTAGCAAAACCTTAAAGTAGCCACTGTATTTTGACTATCCTTGTCACTATGTCCAAAAATTATAATCCACTTAGGTGCCAAATTATCCTTTGTCCAGTTCCAAAAGGGGAGCACAAAACTGGAGTTAGAGAGTGTCCGTCCTTTTTTGTCTCTCAGTTTTCCCAGCTTTTGTTTCTGTAAAGATTTTTAAAAGGGCCTGTGAGGTGAGGATGGCTGGAAAATACTGTTGAAAAAGTTAATCTATTTTTTTAGATATACAGTAAACCTGAATGTGGAAACTGTGAAATTTGAAGATTATTAAACAGAAAAATCCATAAATCTTAATTGTAATCAGAGCAAAATCCAGTAGATTATGTGTTGTGAATTAATAAAAAGTAAATGAATAAAAGTGCTTAATAAAGATTATTAAAACCTTAGAAAAGTGCAGGGTTCTGACCCTGCACTTCTGATTGGCCGATAATAGCAAGATCTGATTGGTCCATTCAGGAGAATCTGATTGGCTATTAGCAGGCCCCTCTCATTGGTTAAGGGAACTTACACTTCCCATTTCTTATTGGTTATTTGATCAGCAGCTTGCCTATAAAAAGGGCTGTTGCTGCCGTAGTTTTTGCTCTATTCCACAATGTTAAATAAAGAGTTGAAGTTCACTATTCATTGTCTCGTCTCCAATTCTTGGGCCCATGCAAAGAACTTAACACTGGCAACGAAGGTGGGATTTGGAGATGTCAGAGCTGACTGAGTACGACAGAGCGCCAAACACAGCACGTGGCTGAAAACACACCAATGGCTGAACCATGTCTAGCAGCGTCATACCACCCGCTCCATTTGACCAGACACAAGAAGACTGGGACTCATATATGGACTGATTCCAGATGTTTCTGGAGACCAAAAACTTAAAGGATGCCACTACCGGAAAAAAGCGAGTGGTGGGCCGACCATGTTTAAGATGGCCAAGGCACTAGCCAAACTGGCTGAGGTGAAGTCCATGGTCTGGAATGTCCTCAAGCCCCTTCTACGGGCCCACTACGCACCGACCATACAAACGCTTGTTCGAAGACATGAATTTTATCAGAGAGACCAGCGGAAGGGAGAAAGCGTTGCGGATTTCATAGCAGATCTCCGGAATTTGGGAGGCCTCTGCGGGTTTGCCGACCTTGAAGAGGCCCTGAGAGACCGAATAATTCTGGGATTAGATGCACCCCATGTGCAGAGTAAGCTGATGGCGAAAGGTGACATCAGCCTTGCAGATGCCATCGCTGATGCTACTGCAGCAGAAGCAATCAGGAAGTTGGCTGCACGAATGCGCCGCACCCACACCCTGCTCCGCCAACTCGCCGGAGAAATCTCGCCTCACCTGGAGGGACAGGCAATGACAGCCCACCACGAGGACCTCGAATCGTCATCAGAAAGCGATGAAGAAGAGGTCAACAGGCTCCGGTCTGAACGAGACCAATGCCATCAACGTAACCAGAGAGTACAGTACCAATGTGCTGGTTGTGGGGCAAACCACCTACGATCAGACTGCAAATTCCTTGACGCACTCTGCCATGTGTGCGGGAAAAGAGGTCACATCGGAAGAGTTTGTAGAAGCAAGCAAGGATCCAAGCCACCTCAGAGGGGGACCAACTACCACCAACCCATAGGAAGTTGTCCTGTGAATTGAGAAAACTTAACCCACCAATGGAACAACGACTGCTACAGAAACAAACCACTAGCCCAGTCAACGAAGCAGGAAGAGGCACACCAAACCATTACGATCGGTCACGCCTCATCATTAGATGCCAAGAAGATCCGGGTGAAGGTCACCATCAAAAACCAGCCCTGCCTGATGGAAGTTGATTCCAAATCATCCCTCTTGATGGTTTCCTGGAAGACCCTTAAACAATTAATCCCCACTGTCTGGCGGCAAGATCTCAGATTCCAAAGAATCATACTTAAGGACTATCAGGGGAACCGAATTGCAGTTGTCGGATCCAGCAAAGTCCGTGTCTCATTTAAAAATCATTCTGCATCCCTACCACTGACCGTAGTCGATTGGGATTGGCCTAGTTTGTTAGGCCTCCAATGGTTCGCCCCACTTGGAATTGAAGTAGCCGGCATTCACCAAACCAACAGCGACGACTGGGAAGAGGCCATCATCTGAGAGTTCCAGGACGTCTTTACAGAGAATTTAGGCGAGTACAAGGGGACCCCAATATCATTTAACCTTGACCCCAAAGTAGCTCCCATCCGCCTTAAGCCTCGTCAGGTTCCATTTGCCCTTAAACCAAAGATTGACGAGCAGCTTGATAAATTGATAGCCCAGGGTGTGTTAGAACCAACCGACCACGCTCCCTGGGAAACCCCAATCGTAACACCCATCAAGCTGGATGGATCGTTAAGAATTTGTGAGGACTACCGAGCCACCCTGAATCATGCCCTTCAGCAGAAAGCTTACCCGGTACCGGTGGTACAACACCTTCTCCATTCCCTGGGGGGCGGAAAAGTCTTCGCTAAATTGGATTTAGCACAGGCATGCCAACAACTGCCTGTAGACAAAAAAATGGCAGAGGTACAAACGATCGTTACGCACAGAGGTTCATTTAAGTGCAACCGACTCCAATTCGGAGTTAGCGTGGCCCCAGGAATTTTTCAGAGCTTGATGGAGAGACTACTACAGGGTATAAAAGGTGTTGTACCTTATTTTGATGATGTTTTAATTGCTGCTCCAACTAGAGAAATACTAAGGGAGCGCCTGAGGTTAGTTCTCCTGAAATTTAAAGACTCTGGCCTTAAAGTAAAAAAAAATAAGTGTCAACTGTGTTCAGATAAGGTAGAATTTTTGGAGTACTTAATCGATAAACAAGGCATTCACCCCACCAATAGCAAGCTTAGGGCAATCAAAAATGCTCCAAGGCCCAGAAATAAGACCAATCTCCAAGCTTTCCTGAGCCTTATCAATTTCTACATGTTCCTGCCCCATAAAGCGACCGTAGCCGAGCCCCTACATCATCTGTTGGATAAAAAGGCAACCTGCGTCTGGGGACACCGAGAGGAACACACGTTTCAACAAGTAAAAAAACTTATTGACTTCAGACACTGTTTTAATGCAGTATAATGAGACTTTGCCGTTAACGATTACATGTGATGCATCACCATTCAGAGCGGGTGCCATTTTGAGCCATGTGTTACCAAACGGTAGTGAAGCCCCTATTGCCTACTTTTCAAAAACGCTATCAAAAACTGAACGCAACTATAGTCAAATCGATAAAGAGGCTCTTGCTGTCATTTCTGCTGTTAAACGATTTCATGAATATATTTATGGGCGAGTTTTTACTATAGTCACCAACCACAAACCTTTGCTGGGGATTATAGTGGGGGACAAGCCAACCCCTTACATATTAGCTCCCAGAATGACTCGCTGGTCAGAATTCTTGGCTGCATATAATTATAAACTGCAATACTGGCTGGGGAAGGCCATCCCCCACACTGACGCACTAAGCCGTGCACCACTTCCGGAAACCATTAACGACCCAGCTCCAACCGTCGCGATGCTCCAGATTGAAGCACTTCAATCACCACCACTGACAGCTCGAGATATCGCGATTGAAACCAAACGCGATTCCGTTTTGGCGCGAGTTCTTAGCTGGCTCGAGCGAGGATGGCCATTGGATCAAATCCCTGACAATTTCAGTCCTTTCAAGAATCGACAGACGGAACTGTTTTCACAGAAAGGCTGCATAATTTAGGGGGATAGAGTCGTCGTCCCAGAGCGGCTGCAATGAGCGGTGTTGAAAACCTTGCATGAAGGCCACCCCGGCATAGTGCGCATGAAGGCGCTCGCACAAAGCTATGCGTGGTGGCCAGGTATCGACAAGCAAATCGAGGCCTGGGTAAAGACTTGTTGCAAATGCCAGGAAGTTAGCAATGTCCCACCAAAAGCAACCCCAACAGAGTGGGAAACACCCAAGGGACCATAGTCCCGTATTCATATTGACTTTGCTGCACCTACCAAAGGACATACATTCCTAGTAACGGTGGATGCCTACTCAAACTGGCTTAAAATCCATGAAATGAAAAGTACCACAATAGAATCCGTCATCAGGAAATTGGACAGATTATTCGCAACCCATGGACTGCCAGACGTTCTGGTATCCAACAACGGGCCCCAGTTTACCATGCTTTCTTTTGAACAGTATTTGGCAGACTGTGATATTCGCCATGCGCTAACTTCACCAGTGCATCCTGCGACCAATGGAAGAGCCGAGTGCATGGTACAATTCATCAAAAAAACCCTACATAAAATGGACTATGGTGATATCGAAGATAAGATTAACCGGATGTTCCTTCTTCAATACATCACTCCGCACAGCATCACCAACAAAACTCCGGCTGAATTGTTAATGGGACGAAAACTCCGCTCCCACCTTGACCGACTACACCCATCGTATGAACCAGAAAAGCCACATGAACCCAGTGGTAAATGCCGCGAATTCCAGATAGGTGACTTAGTCTTCACAAAAAACTTTTCTGGCGATCCGTTGTGGGTCGAGGCAACTGTAATCCAAGTCACAGGACCCAGGTCGTACCGAGTAAAAAGTCACGACGGAAGAATATGGAAGCGCCATATTGATCAGCTGCATTCAAGGCTGCAACCTCGTTTCTGCGACTCCGGTAACTTCCAAACTGAGGGGGGAGGAGATGCCAAGGAGATCGAGTGGAAGAAGTGAGCATTCGGAAGAATCAGAGAGGGTGGTGGACTTGCTTCAAAAAGACACCTCGACAGAAGCAAGCCCACTAAGGCAAGAGGACAACAAAGACATTAGCGGTACTGAATTTTTAAATGAAGGACCAGAGGCAACCTACTTGCCAGAAAACGTCCCGCCCAAACAAGATTATAAACAAGCACCCAGGGGACAGCGAAAATCTAACAGACAATCTAAACAGCCTGCCTACCTCAAAGATTATGTCACCGCACCCCTTAAACGAAACCCGGGGGGAAGGGGTGTTGTGAATTAATAAAAAGTGAATGAATAAAAGTGCTTAATAAAGATTATTAAAACCTTAGAAAAGTGCAGGGTTCTGACCCTGCACTTCTGATTGGCCGATAATAGCGACATCTGATTGGTCCGTTCAGGAGAATCTGATTGGCTATTAGCAGGCTAATTGGTTAAGGGAACTACCGCTTCCCATTTCTTATTGGTTATTTGATCAGCAGCTTGCCTATAAAAAGGGCTGTTGCTGCCGTAGTTTTTGCTCTGTTCCACAATGTTAAATAAAGAGTTGAAGTTCACGATTCATCGTCTCGTCTCCAATCCTTGCACCCATGCGCAGAACTTAACATTATGCACTGTATAAGAATCTCATTTTAAAAATGACTTTGTTTCAGTCTTTTGAGAATTACAGTCTCCCCCCAAGTTTCCATGTTGCTTCAGTTATTTTGGAAAGGGGAGTTATGCAAACAGGAATTATTATAAACCCAAACACTCTTTTGTTGAAATACTAGTGAAATATTGATTGACCTATATTAAACAGACAGATAAATGTGCGAGCAATGCCACATAAAGTATTTTTATGCTTCTTCTGCATGAATTACATATTTTTCTTTACAGATTTATTTGAAGCCAACAACAGTTTTGTAATGCTGTTTTCCTTTATAAAACACAATATTAACAGCAGTATTTTCTTTATAAATGGCTGCCTAAAATACAAATTTTAAATCCATCTTTTAAATGTAGACATTTAGTAAAAATTCTATAATATGAATCTGAAATTTATATATAAATGTATAAAATCTATATATATTTAGCATTTAGAAGAGAAAGATACATTTTTCTTCTGTCAAAAAATGAGTTATTTAAATGTTGACAAACTTCATATATCAGCAACTTTCTGTCATAAGCCATGTGTAGAGTTAGCTTCTCAATGTTACATAATTATTTTTGTCCTTACTGCCTATGCGTAATGGGCCACCAATCTTTTTTTATATAACTTTATTAAAATTTTATGCCAAAAAAAAAATACAAACTATTATTTAGAATAAAAAAGGAAAAAAGGAAAGAAATAAAAAAGAACTGAAACAAGTATGTAGAAAACAGAATACAGAAAAAAAAAAAGAAATATACAGAAATCGTTTTCTGGTTTTTTTTGCAACGGTTATAAGTATAAAAGCAAATTAAATTCTTAATCCATAGTTGTAACATTGTTTAACTTTTTTCTGTAATCTAGTTTTTTTAATCATTAAACTACAAAACATAACTTAATTTGTATAGTTTCTTGCAAAAAAGTCAATAAAGAGTTTCCAATCAGTATTAAAATTAGGTAATATCCTCTCTCCAATTAAAATCATACATTTGGCCACCTCAGAAAACTTCATCATTTTAACTATTCATTCCTCCTTTTGGGTAAAATTGTGCATATAATAGTGTTGCTGCAATTATCAGATTAAAAAACATTTTTTCTCCATCTGTTTATCCATCAGTCCCAAAAGAAAAGCACTGGTCTGAATTGTATATAAATCATTAAAAATTATTTCTTATTATGTAGATTCCACCAATTGACTCCAATCTTTTAAATCGAAGCATAAGACTTTCCCATAGGAGATCAAAGTCAGCTGTTTATTTTTATAACCCCCCCCCCCAAAAAAAAAAGACTTTAAAAAAAATCTTGTCTGCTGTGGTAACAACAACACAACCTCTCTGAAGCTGTAAAATAATTGTTTAAAAATGTGGCTAAAAAATGGTACAACAGATCATATTGTCATTAAAGGCTGCACTGTAGATGCGAATGTGAATGGAATGCCATGCTTCTAGCCACTCAACTCACAGGCGTGCCACAGAAACTTCTCTATCTGCAGTTTGCTTATGAGGAACAGCTGTCTGGGGATCAAGCTGGAAGATATTACAGGTTTTTTTTTTCATCAAAATTTTGGCATCTAGCATTAGTCCTCTTGCTGCCAATTCTCTGCTACAATATTATGTCTACTCCCCCAGAGGTGACTAGACCATTGTTAAATCCTCACAGCAAGTTAAATGTCTAGATTGTGTTTGCCAATTGTCCAAAATGATATTGACAATTCTATACATTTGAAACAAAATATAGCAAGAGTAGGATAAGCCTACATTAGGTTACTTTTAAAATACATCTCCAGCAGCATGGCGATAATTATAGTCCTTACTATAATTTCTGGATGTTCAATAGACAGGAAAGAAAATTTTCTATGACATTGGATATGAAGAACATTTTTAGTATTTTCCTAAACATTAAATGTGTTGGGGCCAAGAATCTTTTGGGAAGAGGCAAAATTGTTCTGCTTGAGCAAGGGGTTGGACTAGAAGACCTCCAAGGTTAATTGGAAAATTTGAAAAAAAATACATGAATATATTATATGAAATTTAAATTCAATTCAAAGATGGAAAAATATCCTAAAACAGTTATTATATAACAATTCATTTGAAGTCTTAATCCAGCTTCTATCCAAACTTTCCAAAATAATGATTTACCAATTATTTTTTAAAGATTTTTTTTCCCAAAGAGCAAACTATAAATGAGTCTCATTATCAAAATGGAATTTGCATCTCAATATGGTCCAAAAATGTGACACCAGTACCAGGTTGCCTTTATAATGCATCTCCACCTGAATCCTGATAAGTGTTCCCTCTAATATATGTATATATACATAGACATACAAGCATGCATATGTATTATTGTTGAGACCAGTTCTTGGAAAGTATACATGTTGCATTAAAAATATTAAATGTTTAGCATAAACCATTTTCTATCTGATTTCATTAGTATTTCTATAAAACATCAGTCAACCCTGGAATCTCTTAACTCATTCAGTGGATGCCTCTGTATAAAGTGACATTTTTCATGTCTGAGACTGATACAAAAAGCTGGCATTCCAAGATGGATGTATGGTCTGTGAGAAAGAAATTTCCTAGGCAGAGTTTGATCTCTAGCTCCTTTCCTGAAAAGAACAATACAATTGGAGAATTCGGAGACATGATAATTTGTATTTTGTCACATTAAAAGTGAGAATTTGGTGGGAACTTTTGCAGAAATCTAGAGCTCTCCCAAATCTTAGGGGAAGAAGGGTATTTTGCCCTGAAATCTCAGGTTGTATATATTTGTCCTACAAAATCAGTATTGTCTGCTTTTGTCCTCTTTGGGGAATTCAATCCACTGATAGTAAGAACATACTTTTTTAAAATCAAAGTGTGTGTGTTTAATATGATACTAAAATTCAGAAGCTAATAATGATAGTCAGTAGAACTCTTGAAATGTTGTTTTATTGAATGCTTTGTGTAAAGTTCCCCATTTAAACAGTTGAGCAAAGCAATATGATCATCTGCTTCTGGCCATCCTTCCAGTTCCTAGAAAACATAGCTTTCCTTCTATGTCTGTTTTTCACTAACAACATTTAGAAGAATTTATTTTGCATTACCTATGTTACTTCAGAACAAAAAAGCCCTTGGTTTTGTCTCACACAGCAACAGCCACACATTTCTTCATGATATTGTGAGCTTGAATTAGAGCTTTCATATATTCATAATAAAAACATAAATTCTTGTGCAAGCAAGCAAGCAAGCAAGCATGCAAGTGAGTAATAAGGATACTTTCTACTTCTTTCACAAAAGCATGAATATTATGAGTTGGATCTTTAACTCAGGCAAGGCTAAGCTGTGGCCCCAAACATATTTTCTGTGGCTCTTGTGATTGTCATATATGTGTATAGTGAATAATCATAATCATGCTTAAATATCTCACTTTAGTAATCCAAAGGAGCAACCAAGCTTTTAGGGATAATGGTGGTATATTTTTCCATTTATGCTTTATTCTTTACTGGAAAAAAATAGCTTATTACAACTCAGGGTGAAAATGGAGTTCCTGATAGCAATTAAAACGAAATTTGATGAGAATTCTGGTTGGAGAGAATTTGGGTGTTCCATTTCCACCTTATCCTATGCAAAATGAAGGTTAATCAAATTTGAGCTAGTGGCCTGTCCTTTTCAAGGAGAAAAGGGGAAAAATATATGTGATTGAAATGGCTGCAGATTGCCCTTACATTTAGAATTACACCTTATATGTTAGTTAAGAGTTCTTTTCTATTTTTTTACTTTAAAAAAAATCTTCCTTACAGAAACATCAGACTCTCGGTACAAGTTTTTCCAAACTGGAATTCTGTCCTTCAAAGGGAGTATAAAATCATGTCCTGTTTGTTATGTATGTAAATAGTTTAAATAAAAGCAAGCTTGGGGTAAAGTGCAGGGTTCTGGCCCTGCACTTCTGATTGGGTGTTAAGCGGCTCGATCGGATTGGTTGGGTTCAGAGAATCCGATTGGCCCTTAACGAAGGACTCTTATTGGTTCTGGAGCTAGCGTCTTACAGTTCCCTATTGGTTATTTCACATTAAGGTCACCTATATAAGGCAGAGTTGTTGTTGTTCACTCTCTTAAGTCACTATGTAATAAAGAGCTGAAAGTTCACCAACTAAGATTGTCTCCAGTCATTTCACCCATGCCTGAAACTATATCACTGGCGACGAGGGTGGGATTTGGAGACATCTGATCTTAAGAAACCGGGAAGAAAAACAGAGCACGTGCCAAGACGACGCCATCAACGGAAACCATGTCCAGCGGCATTGTACCACCTGCTCCGTTCGATCCGAACCAAGAAGATTGGGAATCCTACATGGATCGCTTCCAAATGTTCCTTGAAACAAACAACCTGAAGGACGCTACACCAGCCAACAAGCGGGCGCTGTTCCTGACGTACTGCGGCCCGGCTGTCTTTAAAATGGCAAAGGCACTCGTGAAACCTCGAGAAGTTAAAGCAATGAGCTGGGACGACCTCGAACCTCTCCTGAGAGACCATTAGGCGCCAACCATACCTACACTCGTGAAATGCCACGAATTCTATCAAAGAAGCCAGCGAAAAGGAGAGAGTGTGGCTGACTTCGTGGCAGACCTCCGACACTTGGGAGGCCTCTGCGGGTTCGCAAACTTAGATGAAGCACTGAGACACTGCTTAATTCTGGGATTAGATGTGCCAGGCGTGCAAAGCAAGCTGATGGCGAAAGGTGACATCGACCTTGCTGACACCATCGCCGAAGCCACTGCTGCTGAGGTGACCAAAAAGTCCGCGGCGCAACTACGGCGAAGCCAAAACCCAATGACCCCACCGACAGGCGACATCTTACCCAGCTCAGAAGGGCAGCTAGCGACAACGCATTACGAGGACCTCTCTTCGTCGTCAGACAGCGACGAAGAAGGGGTCCATCGACTGCGGTCCAACCAGGACCCTCGCTCTAAACCCTCACGCCTTTGCGCTGGTTGCGGGGCAAACCATCCCAGGGCAGACTGCAAATTCCGTGAGGTGATCTGTCATGAGTGCGGAAAACGAGGCCACATCAGTCGAGTCTGTCGCAGTTTACTGGGACCAAGTCAGGCCTCAAGGGGAACCAGCTCTCGCCAATCGGCAGGAAACCGTCCTGTAAGGCGAGATCCAGCAAACCACTCCTACAGATATCGAGCGTTGCAGAAAGAAGAGGCTCACCATACTATCACTATAGGTCACGTCTCAGCCATGGACGCTAAGAAGATTCGAGTCACAGTAGCCATAGAGAACCAACCTTGCCACATGGAGGTCGATTCCGGATCGTCCCTCTCGATGATATCGTGGAAGACATTAAAGCAACTCATTCCTACCATCCAATGCCAAGACCTTCGAATGCAACGTCTCATCCTTAAAGACTACCAAGGGAATCGGATCCCTGTGGTTGGGTCTTGTAGAGTCCGCGTCTCGTTTAAAAAGCATACGGCATACTTACCTCTAACGATCATCGATAGGGACAGGCCTAGTTTGTTGGGCCTCCAATGGTTCGCGCCACTCGGCATCAAAGTAGCCGGCGTGAACCGCGTCGGTGATTGCGAGTGGGAGGAGGACCTGATTACTGAATTCAGCGATGTCTTCGCAGATCATCTGGGCGAGTATAAGGGGACCCCAATTTTGTTTAGCCTCGACCCTAAGGTCGCCCCGATCCGTTTAAAGCCCCGTCGAGTTCCGTTCGCCCTTAAGGCCAAGATAGATGAACAACTTGACAAACTAATTAAGCAAGGGGTACTGCAACCCATTGATCATTCTCCATGGGAAACTCCTATTGTAACCCCCATTAAACCAGATGGGTCAATCCGAATCTGTGGGGACTACCGGGCCACTCTAAACCACGCCCTCCAGCAGAACGCATATCCAGTACCGGTGGTACAGCACCTCCTTCATTCTCTGGGAGGCGGAAAGGTTTTTGCTAAGTTAGATTTAGCTCAAGCCTATCAACAATTGCCCATGGACGATAAAACAGCCCAAGCTCAAATGATAGTAACGCACAGAGGTGCTTTTAAATGTACCCGATTGCAATTCGGGGTAAGTGTAGCCCCGGGAATATTCCAAAGTTTAATGGAACGATTATTGCAGGGAATCAAGGGCGTGGTTCTATATTTTGATGACATGTTAATTGCAGCTCCTAGTAAAAAAATTCTACAGAATCGTTTAAAATGTGTTCTTAAGAAATTCCAAGAAGCGGGATTGAAAGTAAAAAAGGATAAATGTCATCTGTATACCGAGAGTGTTGAATTTCTAGGTTATCGCATTGATAGTCAGGGTATCCACCCTACTGAGAGTAAATTAAGGACGATAAAAAATGCTCCCAGACCCAGTAACAAAACAGATCTCCAGGCATTTTTAGGCCTTATTAATTTCTATAATGTGTTTTTACCACATAAGGCGACTGTGGCTGAACCGTTACACCGGTTATTAGATAAGAAAGCATTGTGGGTTTGGGGTTACCTGGAGGAAAAAGCGTTTCGAAATGTAAAAAATTTACTTACATCTGATTCTGTACTTATGCAATATAATGAAACATTACCATTGGTTATAACTTGTGATGCCTCACCGTTTGGGGTAGGCGCTATTTTGAGCCATGTGCTGCCTAATGGAAACGAGGCCCCTGTTGCATACTTTTCGAAGACCCTTTCTCAGGCAGAACGTAACTATGGACAAATAGATAAGGAAGCTCTTGCAATTCTGGCAGCCATAAAAAAATTCCATGAGTATGTATATGGAAGGACATTTACCTTTGTAACTGACCACAAACCTTTACTGGGGATAATCGCTGGGGACAAACCAACTCCCTATATATTGTCCCCAAGAATGACTCGATGGTCAGAGTTCCTAGCTGCTTATAATTACCGATTGTTACATTGCCCGGGGAAAACCATTCCCCACGCCGACGCACTCAGCAGAGCACCGCTACCAGAAACTCTCGACAATCTGGCACCAACAGTATCGGCGTTACAAATCGAGACGCTCAACTCGCCTCCTATGACTGCTCGAGATATCGCGAGAGAGACCAGACGAGATCACACCCTAGCTCGAGTCCTAGGCTGGGTAGATCGTGGATGGCCATTGGACCAGGTCCCAGATGACTTTGCGCCATTTAAAACAAGACAGACTGAACTTTTTTTGCAAAAAGGCTGTGTCATCTGGGGCGATAGAGTCGTCGTTCCAGAACGACTCCAAAACTCGCTGTTACAAATTTTGCACGAAGGACATCCCGGGATCGTGTGGATGAAAGCACTCACATGGAGCTACGCTTGGTGGCCAGGCATCGAGCAATGGGTCAAGGCCTGCACCAAGTGCCAACAAAACAGCAACGCACCACCAAAAGCTGCACCGACTGAATGAGAGACGCCACGCGGGCCCTGGTCCAGAATCCACCTGGATTTCGCAGGGCCGATTAAAGGACATACATTACTATTGACTGTCGATGCATACTCTAATTGGTTGGAAATTCATCGAATGACCCATACAACCTCCGAAGCTGTCATTAAAGTCCTCAATAGACTCTTTGCAACTCATGGATTGCCAGATGTCCTGGTGTCCGACAATGGACCACAGTTTACAGCGCTAATGTTTGAACAGTATCTTGCTGATAATGGCTTCCGCCATGCGCTCACCTCGCCGGTGATCCTGCTACCAACGGCCGAGCGGAACGCATGGTCCAATTTGTAAAAAAGACTTTGCAAAAAGTGGACTACGATAATATTGATGAAAAAATAAACCGCATTCTACTTCTACAACACATCACTCCGCACAGCGTAACCGGCAGAACTCCCGCAGAACTTCTCATGGGGCGAAAACTCCGTTCCCGCCTCGACCGATTGCACCCTGCTTACGAGCCAGAAAAGCCTGCAGGATCCAGTAGACGCTACCGTACCTTCAAGATAGGCGACCCCGTTTATGCAAGAAATTTATCGGGCGACCCGGTTTGGATTGAAGCAACGATAATACGTGAGACTGGGCCCAAATCCTATATTGTAAAATGTGTTGATGAAAGACTGTGGAAACAACATATTGTCCAATTACGGTCACGACTCCTTTCGGCCAGCCAGCAACTCCCCTATGACCAAACTGAGGGGGGGGGAAGGAATGGAAGAAGACGACATTCCAGGGAACCTGTTCCAAGAGAGCGATGAATCTAATGAAACTCAGGAAATGGAGCAGGAGGAAGAATCGTACACTCCAAGGGAAATCACACCAGAACGAGAAGCTGAGCCACTACCAAACAACATTTTACCTCAACAGGACTGCACACAGCCAGTCCAAAGAAAATCTAATAGACCCAAAAGACAACCATCCTATTTGAAGGACTATATAACCACACCATAATTGAGGAGCCAGGGGGAAGGGGTGTTATGTATGTAAATAATTTAAATAAAAGCAAGCTTGGGGTAAAGTGCAGGGTTCTGGCCCTGCACTTCTGATTGGGTGTTAAGCGGCTCGATCGGATTGGTTGGGTTCAGAGAATCTGATTGGCTCTTAACGAAGGACTCTTATTGGTTCTGGAGCTAGCATCTTACAGTTCCCTATTGGTTATTTCACATTAAGGTCACCTATATAAGGCAGAGTTGTTGTTGTTCACTCTCTTTAGTCACTATGTAATAAAGAGCTGAAAGTTCACCAACTAAGATTGTCTCCAGTCATTTCACCCATGCCTGAAACTATATCACTGTTAATTTTTATCTATTTATAAAGGATTTTTGTTTCCAACTCTGCAGTACTTTATTTATTGAAAATCATCTATGCAGTTCAGCTCTTATTTTAAATAATACAAAAAACTAACAGATATTAGAGGAAATAGATTATCCAAGTAATAGCTAGCATTTGGTCACATGTCCATGTGCTTATTTTTGTTCAATTTATAGATTTTTTTTTTTAAATTGCAATGATGCTTTTAAGTATCAATGCAAATTTAAGTACTGTATTAAGTCCTCCTTTGGCCAATTTTTAAAGATTTTTCTTAAGAGATAATACAGAGTGCAAGATCATTTTAAGTCAAGCAAAGTTCTCACCCTCAGAAAAAACTGATCACGATCAAGTTTTGTGACAATGTTTATCACTTCCTATTAACCCTTGAATCAATAAAAAATAAATCACTTGATATTTCATCTCGATGGTGTTGCTGAACAATGTGGTTTATAATTCCTTGATTGCTGATGATTCAAGGAGTTAGATCAGGCTAAAAAGCCTTGATTTTCAGGCGTGGGAATTGATTTCCATCTGAAAACCCTATTCAGATGTGACTTCTTAACATATTACAAAAATGTGAATGTTTATGAACAGGAAGTGAGTGAGTACATAGGTGTGAGGTTCTCTATAATCTTGACATATGAATTTGCTGTTTATATATACTGTTTTATTTTACAGCATAAAATACAAACAAGAGACATAATTTTTCTTATTAGAAAGGAAAATTGGCCTGCTGTAAGAAAAAGGAGAGATCTGGTAGACACATAAAGAAAGGCTGAGGAAGAAAAGAATTGTGGTTGATAACACAAAATACATTCTAGTTGTTCTGAACTAGCAGGCTCGTAAGCCTGCAAACCTGACTGGCTCTTTACACAGCAGGCTCGTAATCCTGCATATTTGATTGTTCCGTGAACAGTGAGTCGTGATTGGTCATTCCGGATTAATCTGATTGGCTAGTTAACAGGCTGCCGCGATTGGACGCTCCAAGCACGGCAAATTTAAACCATTGGACGCTATGACAGCAGCCAGCTCTATGAAAGGAGCTGCTGCTGTCAGGCTCTTTGCTCTGTTTTCCTGAAGTCACAATAAAGAATTGAAGTCACTATTCGATGTCTCGTCTCCATTATTGTGCCCACTCTCCAGGACAGAACACTGGTGACGAAGGTGATATGCGGAGACAATAGAGCTGACTGAGCACTCGCAAAGCATTGACAGAGCATGTGGCAGACATCGCACAGATATCGGCAGAATGGCCAGCATTGCTATACCACCCGCTCCATTTGATCCAGCAAACGAAGATTGGGATTCGTATATGGACAGGTTTCAAATGTTCTTGGAAACCAACAATCTGAAGGATGCTACCCCCGGCAAGAAACGCGCAGTTTTCCTAACGCATTGTGGACCCGCCATTTTCAAAATGGCTGAAGCGCTAGCAAAACTGGCTGAAGTCAAAACCATGGATTGGGACACCCTTGCTCCCATCCTCAGGGCTCATTATGCCCCAGCAGTCCCAACCCTCATCAGAAGACACGAGTTTTACCAGAAGGACCAATGGGAAAGCGAGAGCATCGGGGACTTTGTAGCTGACCTAAGGAATTTGGGTGAACTATGTGGTTTTGCAAATCTGGAAGAAGCCATGAGGGATCGGATTGTCCTTGGTCTAAGAGACCCCACCACCCAAAGTAAGATTATGGCGAAGGGAGACATTGCCCTTGCAGATGCCATAGTGGATGCTACTGCAGCAAAAGCAACCAGGAAGTCAGCAGCCCGGATGCGCCAAGAGAATGGGGCCAACCACCAACTTGCCAGCGACACTATAATACCCACAGAGAGATAAACAACAGCCCACCACGAAGACATCGAGTCCTCACAGAAAGTGAAGAGGAAGAAGTTAACAGACTCAGATCAGAGCACAATCCGCGAGACCAGCGAGGTCGTAAAACCAATTTTAAATTACAGGATGCGGGGGAAACCACCCACGAGCAGACTGCAGGTTCCTAGATGCCATCTGTTGTTCCTGTGATAAAAGGGGCCACCTCATCAAAGTTGCAGGAGCAAATGAGGATCCAGCCCCAAGAGAAATGAAAATAGCTTCCAGCAGACATCAGGCAACCACCCATCAAACAGGGACTGCCCAAACCACCACTGGAGCCAGTACAACAGAAACCAAATGTTTGCTACCACTACCAGATGAGAGGAGACACACCAGACCATCACCATCGGCCACGCTTCATCAGTGGATGCCAAAAATATCCAGGTAAATTTTCACCATTGAAAATAAACTGTGCATCATGGAAGTCGACTCCAGGTCTTCCCTATCGATGGTCTCCTGGAAAACCCTCAAGCAGCTGACCCCTGACATCCGCCGCCAGGATCTCAGCACTCAGAGACTCATATTAAAGGACTACCAAGGCAATTGAATTCCGGTTGCTGGTTCCAGCCACATTCAAGTCTTGTTTAAAGACCACACTGCAACTCTACCTCTCACCATCGTCGACAGAGACCGACCCAGTTTATTGGGATTACAGTGGTTCGCTCCGTTAGGAATTGAATTGGCAGGCATCAACCAGACCGTAAGCGAAGACTGGGAGGCGGCCCTCATCTGGGACTTTCAAGGAGTTTTCACCAAGCAACTAGGCAAGTACAAGGGGTCCCCCATTTCGTTTAATCTCTGCCCTGATATCGCACCCATTCGTTTAAAGCCATGACGAGTTCCCTTTGCCCTCAAACCAAAAATTGACGAGCAATTGGACAAATTAATAGCACAAGGTGTGTTAGAACCCATCGACCACGCCCGATGGAAGACCCCCATAAAACCTAATGGATCTTTGAGAATCTGTGGGGATTACAAGGCCACCCTGAATCACGCGTTTCAACAGAGCACCTATCTAGTTCCCATGGTCCAACACCTTCTTCACTCACTTGGGGGCAGAAAAATATTCGTGAAGCTTGACCTGGCCCAAGTGTATCAGCAGCTGCCAGTAGATGCAAAGACCGCAGAAGCCCAAACCATAGTCACGCACAGGGGTGCGCTCAAATGTAATAGACTCCAGTTTGGAGTAAGTGTAGCACCTGGCATTTTTCAAAGTTTGATGGAAAGGTTGTTGCAGAGTATAAAGGGAGTTGTACCCTACTTCGATGATGTGTTAATAGCCGCCCCTACAAAAAGTCAGTTAAAAAAGCGCATAAGAACTGTCCTACAAAAATTCCAAGACGCAGGACTCAAAGTCAAGAAGGAAAAGTGCCAATTATGCACTGAGAGGGTTGAGTTTCTTGGCTACCTTCTTGACAAACAAGGAATTCACCCCACCGAAAAGAAATTGGCTGCTATTAAAAATGCTCCAAGACCTAGAAATAAGACAGACCTCCAAGCCTTCCTGGGTCTCATTAATTTTGATAACATCTTCCTACCCCAGAAGGCGACTGTTGCTGAACCCCTGCATAGGCTCCTCAACAAGAAGGCTTCCTGGTTTTGGGGATGTCGAGAGGAGCAGGCTTTCCAGCAAGTCAAAGACCTTTTAACATCAGATGCAGTGTTAATCCAATATAATGAAACACTACCCTTGACTGTAACTTGTGACGCCTTTCGAGGTAGGAGCCATCCTGAGCCACATTTTACCAAGCGGTACGGAGGTGCCTATTGCATTCTTTTCAAGAACTTTATCTAAAACTGAAAGGAACTATGGTCAGTTAGATAAAGAAGCCCTTGCTTTTGTATTTGCAATTAAAAGATTCCACGAATATGTGTATGGAAGACCCTTTTCCATAATCACAGACCACAAGCCATTGCTCGGCATTTTTGCAGGGGATAAACCAACTCCCCACATCCTATCGCCAAGAATGACACGATGGTAAGAGTTCCTAGCCGCCTACAACTACCAGTTAAGACATCGACCGGGGAAAGCCATTCCCCATGCTAACGCTTTAAGCCATTCGCCATTACCGGAGTTCCTAGATGATCCAGCTCCTACCCTTCCACGCTACAAATCAAGACGCTTCCCTCACCTCCACTAACTGCACAAGATATCGCATTGGAAACAAAAAAAGACCCTTGTTTGGCGCGAGTCCTCAGCTGGGTGGAGAGGGGATGGCCAGAAATCAAACCCAATGACATGTTCAAACCCTTTAAAAACAGACAAACAGAACTCTTCTCACAAAAAGGGTGCGTGTTGTGGGGAGACCGAGTAGCCATCCCAGAAAAACTACAAAAGAAAGTCCTGAAAGTGCTGCATGATGGACACCCGGGCATCGTGCGAATGAAAGCACTGGCAAGGAGTTACGCCTGGTGGCCAGGTATGGACAGACAAATCGAGACCTGGGTTGCCACCTGTAGCAAATGCCAAGAAACACGTTCGGCTCCACCAAAAGCACCACCAACGGAATGGAAAACACGCAGGGGTCCATGGTCCCATATCCACATCAATTTTGCGGGACCTACAAAAGGACACACTTTTCTAATAACAGTAGATGCCTACTCGAACTGGCTCAAGGTGAACAAGATGAAGACCACCACCACAGATGCGGTCATCAAAAAATTGAACAGACTATTTGCAACACATGGATTCCCAGATGTCTTGGTTTCTGACAATGGCCCGCAGTTCACCGCCTTGGCGTTTGAACAATACTTTGCGGACCAAGGGATACACCACGCCTTGACGTCACCTGCTCACCCGGAGGCCAATAGCAGGGCTGAACGAATGGTTCAGTTCACTAAAACAACCTTGTACAAAATGGACCAAGGGAACATCCACGACAGAGTCACCAGAATGCTCCTCCTCCAACATATTACACCGAACAGCACCACAAACCAAAGCCCAGCCAAACTCCTGATGGGCAGGAAATTCAGATCACACTTGGATACACCCTGCCTACACCCCAGAAAAGCCCCTGGATTCCAGCAGCAAACACCGCACATTTCAGGTAGGAGACCTCGTATTCGCAAAGAACTTTACTGGTGACCCATTGTGGGTCCCCGCCAAAATAACACAAATTACGGGTCCCCGTTCCTACCAATTAGAAACCACAGATGGAAAAATGTGGAAACGCCACATAGACCAGCTGCATTCCAGGCTGACAACTACTCCCTCCACAAACTCTGAACCCAGAACCAGAGGGGGAAGAGAAACCGAGAATTTTGAAAACAAACTAACACCTGCTCCTAGACACGCACACCCACAGTCCGCACAATCAAGCCCAGCATATTCACCAGCTGAAGAGGAGCCGTGGCAGATGATCATCTCTCCAGGCAGCAGCAGCCAGGCGGGGTCAGCAAGTCCAGAGGATCCAGATGACAGGAGTGAAGGAAACATTGAAGGTATCCCCGAGTCACCTTCGAGGTTACCCAGCACAGAAGCCAAGTCACCTTTATAGCGGGACACGGCAGCCAGTCCACCAGAGCCAGCAGCTAAGCAAGAACAGGTGGAACAATACAAATCAGGTAGACAGGTGCAAAGACCTGCCTATCTGCACAAATACATCAGCCCACCCCTGAGACGGAACCTAGAGGGGAGGGGTGTTCCGAACTAGCAGGCTCGTAAGCCTGCAAACCTGACTGGCCCTTTACACAACAGGCTCGTAATCCTGCATATTTGATTGGTCCGTGAACAGCGAGTCGTGATTGGTCATTCCGGATTAATCTGATTGGCTAGTTAACGGGCTGCTGCGATTGGGCACTCCAAGCATGGCAAACTTAAACCATTGGACGCTATGACAGCAGCCAGCTCTATAAAAGGAGCTGCTGCTGTCAGGCTCTTTGCTCTGTTTTCCTGAAGTCACAATAAAGAGTTGAAGTCACTATTCGATGTCTCGTCTCCGTTATTGCGCCCACTCTCCAGGACAGAACACTAGTCACTGGTGGTTGTTGACTCCTGAAATGAACCTGAGGATGTCCAAGTCACTAAAGAAAGATGAGCAATGAGACAGACAACTGCTTGTTGCAGATGTTTCTGAAGCAGGTTTTAGTTAGAAAAACAACTCCCGCCAATCTGAAAGAGATTCCCAACCACTGTAACTGATGCCCTTACTTAATCTTAAATAGTTAAGATTATAGAAATAGCTATGTATTGTGTAGTGGGCTTCAGTAAGCAAGAACCAGACCAGCATAGCTACAACAAGATTTATTGACTCAAAACTGGAACTGAGGAACTGCAGGTAAATGCCTGTGATTTGTGAAATGCCTCTTGGCCCACAGGGCCTTAACCATAGAACTTGAAAAAGCCCACCCAAATATAAATGTTCTAAATTTCTCTCCAAAACAGTTGGAGCTCACAGGATCATCTAAAGGTTAATTTCACTTTAGCACAGTTAACATGACTATATACATTCAATACATAACACCATGTTTAAAGCTAATTACACTTATTAGAAGGAGGAAGCTTTATTTTTTCTATAGAAAAAGAATTAATTTGGCAATGTTTAGTCAAAACACATAAAATATTTGCCGTATTGTTTTATTTGAATAGTTTTATAAAAAAGGAAAATATGAGTATATCTAGTAGAGAGAAATAAAAATGTTTTAAATAAATGTTGCTTGACTTAAAATGATCTGCATTGTTACAAAATTATACTTCTCATCCAAAGTCAAATAAAAAAGGGGAAATCATATTTGGTGTTCTGTTCTCACTACGTTACTCTGTGTGCAACTTGACATGCATCTAAACCAATGGTACATTTCAAAAATGTTTACCACTGGTTCTGTGAGTGTGACTTGGTGGATGTGTGTGCGCACAAACAGCACTTTGTGCAGGCACAGAGGCTTTCCAACTCACCTTCTGCAATCCTGCACTCTCCCCATCTCTTCAGTAGCTGACTCACAGCAATATGCTGTGCTGCACAGAGCAGCTGCACTTCAAAAGCAGGGAATAAAGGTCAGTGTGAGATTTCTGGCGGGCGGATGGGCCCAATAGCAGCTCCAGCAGCTCCTCAGAGAGAACTGGTATCTGCTGCTCTTTGTTGCTACTGGTATGCCAGAACCAGGCCAAACTGGTAGAATCAGAGATGGTATTCAGCAGGTTCTGACCAATTCTGGAGAACCGATAGCGGAAATTTTGAGTAGTTCAGAGAACTACCTGTGATACCACCTCTGATTGGAGATTTTACAGTATCCTTCCCCTGCCACTCCCACCAAGCCATGCCCATAGAACCGGTAGTAAAAAAATTGAATCCCACCACTGGGTAGAATACCACCACTGATATAAACTCCCAATCCTCCAATAAAACAGATTATCTGCATAGATCTGGATGTTTTATTAAGAAAAAAATGGGTGAAACTTGGGAAATAGAAATATATAATAAGAGTCCAAATACAGAGTAAGCAGTATTGAGTGGCTGATGAGCATAACAATTAACAAATATAGATAAATCTAAATCTCACCCGTGGTGCTGTGCATATGGGATGTGGATTTTTGTCCTTAGATGAATGTGTGCCATGAATTAGGCTGGTTTCTTCCCGGTGTTTCTGTTTCCTCTCCAGTACTAAAGGAAATAGAATCTGGCTTCCCAGGATGCACTTGTTTTGGGAGGAAAGGTTTATGGTAGATGACCCTTAAACAGCCTGTCAACTTCCAAACAATACAGATTGGTATTTGGCCCTGGCGACTAGATGGGGCCAGAGAACAGTAGTATATACCCAAATTATATCTGGGTAGCATAACATGTATATTGGCATTGCCAACACATGTTATGAACTCCAATATTCTCATATTAAAGTATATAAAATGGGATCATTTATTTATTTGTTTAAAACATTTATACAATCACATATCATATAGATAGTTCCTGGTCAATCTTTAGCTTTGGATATGGAATTATTAGCAATAGTATTCCTGTGATTGGGAGAGATTGCCCATCTTCTGCTACAGATGTAACAAACTTCCCAGACACTCATTTTACTGCTAGTTCTGATCAGAACATTGATCTGAGAGATAGAGATGATGCTAGTTTCTAGTGGAACTGGTAAAGGTTACCCTTCTCCAAGGTAATAGCAAAAACAGCAAACCTAAGTAGTATGTTAGGTTAGTGGGAGTGCAGCCTAAATTTACCCTAGAATTTTCTAAAACATGTCTCATTATATGGCCTAACTAATCAGATAAATTCTTATCAGTAGAAAATATCGGATTTTTTTTTTTTAACACAGCAATACCTGTGAGGGTTGACAGTGTTTGTCACCTTGCATTTTCTAATCACCCCCAGCATTTGCCATTCATGTTTAAGCTGGATGGAGAGAAATGTCTTTTTTCCTTTGCAGACTTTTAATGCAATTTAAATGGCTTTTGTGAAATTTTTTAGTTGGGTCAAGAACCCATTTATAAAACATATATAAATGTCAAATACCTTTTTCAGCTTCTGGATAGATCCAATTATATTGCATGTCACAAATATAATACATTTATTTTTAAAAAGTGTTATAGTCATAACATTCCCATTAACTTTACTGTATTACAAAACTTTCCGATAACAAAGTAGACAAAACACAGATGCATGAATTTTTAAACATATCTGAGAATCATGTAATTTTAGGCAGAATGTTTGGAGTTACAGTTTATTTACAAAGAAGCCATTAACTAAATACAAGTAAACAAGTCCCGAAAACATCATGGATTGAATCCCAAGGATTGATTTGGAGCATTGAATGAAGCTATCCATATCTGAATAGAAAACAGAGGAATGTGACATGCAGGACTTCTGTTTCTGGTCTAGATGTTATTGACATAAATTTGCTGAAAATAACATTTCTAATTACAGATATGCAAAGAGTTGCAGAGATTGTCCATAATTTGAATGAATAAATGAAAGCACTCTCTCAATTCTTGTTGCTTTTTCTAATATTGTGGGAGAATCATAGATCAATTGCCACAAAGGCTCTGATTATGCTTTTCCCGCTGGGAAAGCTCAATAGTAACGCCCATGAAGCCAGATGGTTCATTAAGAATTTGCGGGGATTACTGGGCCACCCTAAATCATGCTCTTCAACAGAGTGCTTATCCAGTACCTCTTCAACAGAGTGCTTATCCAGTTCAACACCTTCTTCATTCCCTGGGTGGCGGAAAAATATTTGTGAAATTGGACTTAGCTCAGGCGTACCAGCAACTACCTGTAGACACAGCAACTGCAGAAGCCCAGACAATAGTTACACATAGAGGTGCTTTCAAGTGCAATAGACTCCAATTCAGAGTAAACATGGTGCCGGGCATTTCCAAAGTTTAATGGAGAGACTATTACAAGGCATAAAAGGCGTCGTGCCTTATTTTGACGACGTCCTAATAGCTGCCCCCACTAAAGAGTTATTAGTACAACAACTCAGAAAAGTCGTTCAGAAATTCAAAGACACTGGTCTGAAAGTAAAAAGAGACAAGTGTCAACTTTGTACGGAGAGAGTGGAGTTCCTGGGATACCTTCTCGACAGACAGGGAATCCACCCCACCGAAAAAAAACTAACTGCAATCAAAAAAGCCCCGAGACCTAGGAATAAGACAGACCTCCAAGCCTTCCTGGGACTCATTAACTTTTATAACATTTTCTTGCCCCAGAAGGCTACCGTAGCCGAGCCACTACATAGACTTCTCAATAAAAAGGCTTCCTGGGTCTGGGGACGGCATAAAGAGAAAGCATTCAAAGAGATAAAAGACCTTTTAACCTCCGATGCAATACAACGAGACTCTACCTTTGACGATTACCTGTGATGCCTCACCATTTGGAGTAGGGGCCATCTTAAGCCATGTCCTACCAAATGGAAATGAGGCACCCATTGCGTTCTTTTCAAGAACTTTATCTAAAACTGAAAGGAACTATAGTCAACTTGATAAAGAGGCCCTCGCTATTGTATCCGCAATTAAACTTTTCCATGAATATGTATATGGGAGACCCTTTACCATAATTACAGACCACAAGCCGCTACTTGGTATTTTGGCGGGAAACAAACCAACTCCCCATGTCTTATCACAAAGAATGACACATTGGTCAGAATTTTTAGCTGCCTACGATGACCGATTGCAACATCGCCCGGGGAAAACCATTCCCCACGCTGATGCTTTGAGCCGCTCTCCACTACCAAACATTATAGAGGACTCTGCTCCAACCATAGCCGTATTGCAAATCAAACCCTCAAATCGCCGCCACTAACTGCTCAAGACATAGCCTTAGAGACAAAAAAGGACCCTGTTTTGGCATGAGTCCTCAGTTAGGTAGAACGAGGTTGGCCGGTCAGTGCAACCAATGACACGTTCAAGCCATTTAGGAATTGTCAAACAGAACTATTCTCCCAGAAAGGTTGCATAGTATGGGGAGACAGAGTCATAATTCCGGAGAAATTGCAATATAGGGTATTGAAAATGCTGCACGATGGACATCCAGGCATCGTGCGGATGAAGGCATTAGCCAGGAGTTATGCATGGTGGCCTGGTTTAGATAAACAGATAGGAGACCTGGGTAGCAAAATGCAGTAAATGCCAGGAGACTCGCTCCAGTCCTCCAAAGACTCCCCCAACTCAGTGGGAAATGCCTCGAGGTCCTTGGTCCTGTATCCACATCGATTTTGCGGGACCCACAAGAGGACACACTTTCCTCCTAACAGTGGATGCCTATTCAAACTGGCTTGAAGTCCACAAGATGAAAAGCACCACCCCAGACGCTGTCACTAAAAAACTGAATAAACTATTCGCTACCCACGGACTTCCTGATGTCCTGGTCTCAGATAATGGCCCCCAATTCACTGCCCTGCCATTCGGACAATACCTTGCAGATCGGGGCATCCGCCATGCTTTAACATCGCCAGCTCACCCTGCGGCCAATGGTAGGGCTGGACGAATGGTTCAATTTGTAAAACAGACCCTGCACAAAATGGACCACGGCGACATTGATGACAAAATAAACCGAATGCTTCTTCTCCAACACATAACCCCAAACAGCACCACGAACAAAACCTCAGCTGAACTCCTGATGGGCCGGAAATTTTGCTCGCATCTCGATCACCTCCACCCAAACTACACGCCAGAACAACCCCCAGGATCCAGCAGCAAGTGTCGGGCATTCCAGGAAGGGGACCTTGTGTTTGCAAAAAACTTCTCGGGCAACCCATTGTGGGTCCCCGTGACAATAACGCAACTTACAGGATCCCGATCCTATCGCCTACAAACAGCAGATGGTAAGATGTGGAAACGCCACATAGACCAACTCCGTTCCAGATTAGTACCAGAACCTCTAGCTGGGTGGGGGGGGGGGAACATTGAGGAGGATGAAGAAGAAATGATAATCGAAACCCAACAGCCCACACAACCAACCAGGGGATACTCACCATCCGAAGGAGAACCGAGCCAGGGAGTGGCCTCACCACATGACAGCACCGTGATGGAAGCAGATCCAGGGAACCTGGAAGACAGCGTTTACGTAAGCAGGGAAAGCAGCCCAGGGCCACAATCTTCACCATCCAACCCAGCTAGCAGCCCACTGGAACCAGAACCAGAACCAGAACCAGAACCAGAACCAGAACCAGAACCAGAACCAGGACAGAACCCGGTGGAACAGTGCAGGGCAAGCAGACAGGTGAAGCGACCTGCCTACTTGCGAGAGTACATCACCCACCCCTCAGATGGAATTAAGGGGGGAGGGGTGTTATGGACTAAGCCAACGCAGTGATACAACCTTCAACAGCTTCGTCTTGCAGCAGGCTTGTAATCCTGCACTTCTCATTGGCCCATAGATAGCGAGTCGTGATTGGTCATTTTTTGGCCAGTCTGATTGGCTGTTAACGGGACCTCCTGATTGGACGCTTGTGAAAGTGGTAGACTCAGTTCATTGGTTGTTTGACGGCAGCCAACTCTATAAAAAGAGCTGCTGCTGCCCAAGTATTTTGCTCTGTTCTTTCTTGTTAATAAAGAGTTGAAGTCACCGTTCGATGTCTCGTCTCCGTTCTTTGCGCCCAGGCCCAGGACTTAACAGCTGACAAAATCTTATATGAACTCTATGAGGAAATATAAAGCCCAACTCACAAATTCTGTTCATTTGTAAAACATAGCCGAAGAATAAGTAGGAAAGATCTTCCTCTAGATTAGGTCACTATAGGACCCATTTCAGATTTGGATCACTGACTAAAGTATCTGACAAAGATTTCATTTCAGAAAACTGTCTTAATATCTCCAAATGACTGGTGGATGTCTTAGAAAGAACTGAAAATCTACCAAAATTTTAGAATTGTGCATTCAGTTTGCATAAATCCCACACTGTTAAGCCAAACAGATCCATCAGGAAATTTCCAGTGAATGCTTTGCCATGTCTTCAGGATAAGATTCAGAGTTCTCTCTTTTGGAACTTCCTTCCTTCCTTCCTTCCTTCCTTCCTTCCTTCCTTCCTTCCTTCCTTCCTTCCTTCCTTCCTTCCTTCCTTCCTTCCTTCCTTCCCTCCCTCCCTCCCTCCCTCCCTCCCTCCCTCCTTTTCCAGTGGCATTTCTGCTATTTATCTAAATAGTACACTTACTGTTTGAGGAAATTCTTGCCAGCTCGCAACCTTAATTTTGAGGGTCAAATTGCTGCAAAAGAGCTTCTGCTTTACTTCTCCAGTGTTTTGTGATGTTTATGGAAGAGGATTTTCTATTACTTGTATCTTCCTGATTCTAACTACTTTAGCGACATAAGAACTGTAAGAACTGTAAGAAAAATTCTATAGTTGCCAAATTGCCACCTCCATAAACCCAAGGACTCTTTAAAACAATACTGAACCATGAGGAAGTACAAATCTTTTATTTTCACCTGGGGATGATGAAAAATTAGTTAATTTGTTTATATTATTTGCAGTTCACATATATCTTCTGCTCTCAGAAATCTACCTGACTTTTCCCCCCAATTCCAGAGAAATATATATAAACCCAAGTATAGAAAAGCAAGAATTATTACATGCATGTGTGTTTCTTTTCTTTTCTCTTTGCCTTTTCTTTTCTATTCCAGAGGGGCAGGCACTAACTGGATAAAGTTCTTTGTAGCCTTCTATTGATCATCAAAAGAGATATAAGCTGAACACTGATTAATTCATGGTGTTCTCTGCAAGCACTAGACTAGCAAATATAAACCAGCATCTTGACAAAGAACTGCAATACTGAAGACCATTGTGATCATTTTTAAATTTCTTTTTTTTTAAAAAACAAAACAAAACAAGTTTTATTGGTTTTTAAAGACAAACAAAAACAAACAAAACATAAAAACATCCAACTTTCTTTCATAAATGTACAAGCAGTGTATCGGTTGGTTTACAATTTTTTTGTGCATCCATTTCATAGTCTCAATTACAGTTACAATGCATAATAACTCATATTATCAATCAAAAATTGAATACCCTAGTATCACTATTAAACAATCATTTGACTATAATTTTGTTCATTGATACTTTGTGAGATAACTATAATTTGCTTAGTTTATTTTATAACAATTAATATAATCCTCCCAAATCTATCCTAAAAACATTTTATAAATATGATAATAAAAAAAGAAATACATCTTTATATATTCATTATTTTCTAAAATTCTAGATATTCTATTATTGTATTTTATTAACTAACCATTGATAAAAAAAAAGGTCCCAAATTTTATAAAATTGTTTATCCTCTTGTTCTCTAATTTCAAATGTTAATCTACTCATTTCAGCACATTCCAATATTTTCTTAATAATTTCCTCCTGTAATGGTATTTTCTCATTTTTCCAATTTTTAGCAAATACAATCCTAGCCGCTGTTAATATGTTTACAATCAAATATTTTAAATCTTTACTGTATTTATCAGGTAAAATTCCCAATAAAAATATCTCTGGTTTCAAGTCTATGTGTTTCTTTGTCATTTTTTCCAACCACATGCGGATTTTAGTCCAGTATTTTCTAATGTCCTCACAAGTCCACCACATATGGTAATGACATTTCCAACATTTTTCAGATTTATTCTTGAACATACTTGCTATTCTTGTCGGGGCGAAATGCTACCTGTAAAACATCTTATACAAATTTTTTTTATATGCTGTTGACATTGTCATTTTATAATTTTGAGACCACAATTTTTGCCATTTCTCTAGATCAATCCCATATCCAAAATTCTTCCCCCAAGCAATCATAGTTTCTTTAACTTGTTCTTCTTCTAGTTTAGTTTCCAACAAATAATCAAACAATTTTTTAATCACCTTTTCATCAATACCTGTCAAAATCTCATATGTCAGTCAATTTGTCATAAAATCTGTTCTGTACCTTCATTTGCATTCTTGAAACCCCGCATTTTGATTGGTCAAAGCGCGGGGTGATCTGATTGGTTTAGCGAGCCGCGCTGATTGGCCTGCTGAGAATCTCCTGCAATTGGCGGATACGAATTGCGGGAGATTCAAAGTGGTGCCATTGGCCGCGGCCGCCGCGGCTTGAGAATAAAAAGCTGCAAGTTTTCCCTCGGAGCCAGGTCGGTTCTGGGGGCCTAATAAAGAGCTGAAACCACAGTCACTGCCTCCTGGTCTCCTTGCCAAATGGACACGACACTGGCGACGAAGGTGGGATCCCAAGGCTGAACCCCATTGAGCACGTGTCTGCTGGAAGCAAGACCGACGAGATGGCCAGCATCGCTCCGCCCATGCCCTTCAACCCCGCTAGCGAGGACTGGGAATCCTACACAGACAGATTCCTCATGTTCCTCAAATGCAGCAACATGAAGGACACCACCGGGCCGAAAAAATGAGCCGTTTTCCTGACACACTGCGGGCCTGCAGTGTTCAAGATGGTAAAAGCCCTCGCGAAACCCGCCGATGTCAAAGCAATAGACTGGGACGACCTCGAGCCCTTGCTCCGCAACCACTATGCCCCCGCCGTGCCCACCCTCATCAGGTGGCACGACTTCTACCGGCGGGACCAGAGACCGGGCGAAAGCATCAGCGACTTTGTTGCTGAGTTGCGGAACCTAGGAGGCATGTGCGGATTCTCCAACATGGACAAGGCCCTATGGGTCCTAGTCGTGCTCGGACTTCGGGATCCAGTCCTCCAGAGCCGACTGATGGCCAAAGGCGACATCGCCCTCGCTGACGCCATCGCTGAAGCCACCGCAGCCGAGGCTACCCGAACGTCGGTGAACCGCATGCGGAGATCGGACGCCGGGGACCGCACCGCGACCACCAACTCGGGACAGGCGACTGAGGCCCAACTGGAAGCAAGTCACCGCGAGACCACCACCCACCATGGCAAATTCCACTCTGCCTCTGACACCTCGGACGAGGAGGAGGAAATCCACCGGCTCCAGGCAGGACGTGACCAGCGCAATCGGTGGGGTCGTAAGTCGGGGACCGTGTGTGCCGGTTGTGGAGGCAACCACCCAAGATCGGAGTGCCGTTTCTTTGACACAGTCTGCCGGCATTGCAACAAAAAGGCCCACATCGCCCACATCTGCCGATTAAAGAAAGCCTACAGCCCCAGGCGACGGGACTACAGAGAGCGAAGATGGGACAGCACACCACACAGAGCCAGAGATCGCCCAGCCGACAGCCAATGGGACCGGAGCGGGCAAACCTGACGAGGCGGAGAGACCTGGCGGAAGGAGGAAACCCACCAGACGGTCATCATTGGCCACGCATCAACCACTGACACATGAAAAGTCTACGTGGAGGTAGGCATCGAAGGCAAACCATGCAGGATGGAGGTGGATTCCGGGTCCTACCTCTCCATGGTCGCCTGGCAAGAAATCAAACGCTTGGTGCCTACCATCCACAAGAAGGAACTGGAGAACCAGAGACTAATCATCAAAGACTACCAGGGAAACCGCATCCTGGTAGTTGGAACCGGACAATTCGAAGTAACATTTAAGGGCCGCACGGCAAAGCTTACCCTAACAATCGTGGACCGAGACCGGCCCAGCCTTTTGGAACTGCAATGGTTCGCGCCGCTTGGCATCGAAGTGACGGGCATCAACCACATCACTGAGACTGATTGGGAGCAGCAACTGGCACGGGACTTTCAGGAAGTGTTCAACAGCACCCTAGGCAAGTACCGAGGGCCCCCCATCTCCTTCAGCCTAGACCCTAACATTCCCCTGAGACGCCTAAAACCATGGCAGGTACCTTTTGCACTCCGGCCAAAAATTGACGAGCAAATTGACAAGCTCGTCAAGCAAGGGGTCCTACAACCAATTGATCATGCCTGGTGGGAGACCCCAATAGTCACCCCAGTCAAGACCGATGGGTCGGTGAGAATCTGCGGGACTATAAGGCCACCCTAAATTGCGCCTTGCAACAAAGCGCCTACCCCATCCCAGTAGTGCAGCACCTTCTATACTCACTGGGGGGAGGCAAAGTTTTTGCGAAGCTTGACCTGGCCCAAGCATACCAACAGCTGCCGGTCGACGCAGAAACCGCCGAGGCGCAAAACATAGTCACCCACCGGGGAGCTTTCCGATGTAACCGACTCCAGTTTGGAGTCAGTGTAGCACCTGGAATTTTCCAGAGCCTCATGGAGAGACTCTTGCAGGGCATCAAGGGGGTGGTGCCCTACTTCGATGATATGCTGGTATCGGCAACCAACCAGCGAGAACTGGAGGGTCGGCTAAGGGAGGTGTTAACCAAATTCAAGGAAACAGGGCTAAAAGTGAAGAGGGAAAAGTGCCAACTTTACACAGAGCAGGTCAAGTTCCTGGGATACCTTAGACCGGCATGGCATCCACCCCACCGAAACTAAAATCAGAGCCATTAAGGAGGCTCCCACACCCAAGACTAAAACAGAACTGCAGGCGTTTCTGGGACTGCTTAATTTTTACAATGTTTTCCTGCCCCAGAAGGTGACCGCGGCAGAGCCTTTGCATAGGCTCTTGGACAAGGCGGCTACCTGGACTTGGGGAAAACATGAGGAAGCCGCCTTCAGGAGAACCAAGGACCTGCTCACCTCGGATGCCGTCCTCATCCAATACAATGAGACCCTACCACTCGCTGTCACATGCGATGCCTCACCCTTCTGCGTCGGCACCGTCCTCAGCCACACAATCCCGGATCGAAGAGAAGCGCCCATCGCCTTCTTCTCCAGGACACTCACCAAACCGGAGCGGAACTATAGCCAGCTGGACAAGGAGGCCCTAGTCATCGTTGCAGCAGTGAAGAGGTTCCATGAGTACCTCTACGGCCGCACCTTCACAATCATCACGGACCACAAGCCGTTGCTGGGCATCCTGGCAGGAAACCGGGCCACCCCGAACATTTTATCTCCCAGGATGACAAGGCGGTCCAAATTCCTTGCCTCCTACAGCTACCGGCTCACACACTGACCCAGTAAGACTATTACACATGCAGACGCTTTGAGCCACTCACCACTACCCAACCTAGACACTGACCCAGCACCCACAACGAGCACCCTCAGCATAGAGATTCTGCCCAATCTACCCATAACCGTGTCAGACATTGCCCGAGAAACCAATAAAGACAAACGTCTGGTGCGGGTGTTACATTGGGTAGAGAAAGGGTGGCTGGAAAAGGACAACGACGAAGCATTCAAAATATTCCTGAAACGGCAAACGGAACTTTCGCTGCAAAAAGGATGTGTACTGTGGGGGGATAGGATGGTTATCCTGGAAAAACTGCAAGGGAAGATATTGGGGTTGTTACACGAGGGGCACCCGGGCATAGTTAAAACGAAAGCCCTGGCCAGAAGTTACGCTTGGTGGCCAGGGATGGATAAGCAAATCGAGGCCTGGGTGGCAAGGTGTCAACGCTGCCAAGAAACCAGACAGATCCCTCCCGCGGCACCGATCCTAGAATGGGAAACCCCCAGGGGACTCTGGTCTAGGATCCACATAGACTTTGCCGGGCCCACCAAGGGACATACATTCCTAGTAACTGTAGATGCTTACTCCAACTGGCTGGAGGTAAGCAACATGAAATCCACCACCACAGAGGCCGTAACCAAGGAACTTTGCAAACTATTCGCAACCCATGGCCTCCCGGATGTCATCATGTCGGACAACGGGCCCCAATTCACCTCACTGGAATTTGAAAAATTCCGAGTGGAACGGGGCATATGACACGCACTGACAGCTCCAGGACATCCGGCAGCGAACGGAAGGGTGGAACGGATGGTTCAATTCATGAAAAAAACCATCCAGAAAATCGAACATGGGGAAATCCAAGACAAAATAAATAAAATGCTTTTTATCCAACATATAACCCCGAACACAACAACGAACAAAAGCCCGGCAGAGCTACTGATGGGGAGGAAAATAAGGTCCCCACTCGACAGACTGCATCCCACATACAACCCGGAAAAAACCCCAAACTCCTCCAGCAAGCACCGATCTTTTGCGCCAGACGATACCATCTACGCAAAAAACCTAACCGAAGACCCACTATGGGTACCAGCAACCATAACCCAACTGACAGGTCCCCACTCGTACCGGCTGCAAACAACCGACGGATGAGCGTGGAAACGCCACGTCGATCAAATAAGATCGAGAACGGCCAAAAGAAACACAACCGACATGCAACCAGACACAGAAAATCCCCTTAACACAAGCCAAGAGGGGAGGGAATACCCCGGGAACCAAAACCCAGAAGAAAACCAACCATACTCACCAGCAAGCAGCCAGCTCGAAGCCTCACCAGGGAGAAGCAGCCAGGCCAGCTCGACCAGCCCAGAAAGACCGGGCGGGAGCGGCGAGAACCACAGCTCAACCAGCCCAGGTAGACCGGGAGGGAGCTGTGACAAGCGGCCCGGCAAGGCCTACCAGGCAGTTCCATCAACGAGGCTGAGAGACACAGAAAACCCGACTGAGCCGGCTGGGAGCCAACGAACAACTGACCTGCGCAGGTCCAGTAGGCAAGTGCAGAGCCCTGTCTACTTATGGGACTACGTTACGTAGGACCAAACCAAGAGGGGAGGGGTGTTCTGTACCTTCATTTGCATTCTTTAAACCCCGCGTTTTGATTGGTTAAAGCGTGGGGTGATCTGATTGGTTTAGCGAGCCACGCTGATTGGCTCGCTGAGAATCTCCCACGATTGGAGGATACGAATCGCGGGAGATTCAAATTGGTGCCATTGGCCGCGGCCGCGGCGGCTTGAGAATAAAAAGCCACAAGTTTTCCCTCGGAGCCAGGTCGGTTCCAGGGGCCTAATAAAGAGCTGAAACCACAGTCACTGCCTCCTGGTCTCCTTGCTGAACGGACACGACAAAATCCTTCTGTTTTGAGATCTTCATCATATCTTGAATGTATTTGTGCATATGAAAACCAATTCATCTTTATACCTTGTTCCTCTAGATTTTGCATCAATTTAAGTTCACCCTTTTCATCCAATATTTCCCCATATCTGTTTATTCCTTCTTTTATATTATAGGATAGGAAAATGCTTCAATAGTTGATAACCAGACTGTAATTTTCAAATAACATTGTCTTTTAATCTTCTCCCAATTTAACCACAGAGACTCCTGTATATAATGTCTTCTAAAATACCCCTGTGTTTTAGTTCCTTTATACCATAAAAAAGCATGCCACCACAACAAAAAATCATGTCCTTCTAATGTCAACAATCTAGTATTTCTTAGTGTTATCCATTCCTTAACCCACATCAGCTATTTCTCATTACATATCTTGTGAAAACTCATTTTTAAATTTCTTTGTGGGGGGATTGGGGTAAAGAAATACTGTGAAAGTTTGGAATCAAAACCAAAAATGTTTCTTTCAAAGTTGTTAAAAATAAATCTGGCGACTGCTGAAACTGAGAGAGTTATAGATTAGAAGGACAGGGAGGTTGAAATAGTGCCTTTAAAAGCATACATTGCTTCCATCTCAGAATTTTTCATAGAATAAAAATTCAGAGAAGCAGAGGAAGAAAGAGACAGAGACACACAATGAGAGAAGCCTTATATTTGTTTAGCTGACCTCTCTATATGCCACAGGGAAAAACTGCACTACTTCATTTTCTGAATTTTTGGAAAGGTGCAGGAAAAGAACTCCTGTGTTTTTTTCTCCATTTTTCAACTGAATGACTGTGACAGCAGAGGCAGCAACAGTTTTTAAAGCTTTGGAGAATGGCTTGAGGGACAACAGGTAATTCAAAAATGCCAATATCTGTTGCTATTAAGTTGAATGCTATTTCAGTCAAAGTCGCCATGATTTTTTCTACACTTGCTGTTGGTAACTGGATGTACAATTCAAACCTGGCATCTGAGCACACACTGGAAGGAGGGTGAAAACAGATTTTCTGCTTCGGTTGTACCTGTTTCCATTGCTAAATATTGGGAGCAATGATGAGCCAAGCTTTTCCTTTGAAAACAAAGCTGAAGTAAGATGCACCATCTCTGCTTCAGAGATGGAGTCTTACTTCATAAGAACTGATCAGAGACATTGTTTCAGACAAAGACCATTCTTACAATTGACCAAAAGGTCATTTGATTGTGTATGTAATATAAATCCCAAAGA
Source organism: Hydrophis major (assembly GCA_033807585.1). Taxonomy (NCBI): domain Eukaryota; kingdom Metazoa; phylum Chordata; class Lepidosauria; order Squamata; family Elapidae; genus Hydrophis; species Hydrophis major. The sequence goes on from CM066333.1 coordinate 51,720,080, forward strand.
ATTGGAATAAATTGCTCACAAAATGTTGTGGAGATGGTAGGGAAGTAGAACTCCATTTAAAAACCATGCACAGGTAGAAGTTTCCTTTTATTATGTAGCATATGCAAGCACTACAATGTACACATGTATTTATTATCTTTTCAGACAATCCTTCCTACCACAAAATGAATTGTAGGCATAAATACAATAAAAAACACAAAGTTTCCCAAAATCTTAGCTTCTCTGGTTGCCAATTCTAGATGAAATCAGTGCTGGATTAGGAATAAATGATGGGTGGATGAATAACTGAATAGATAGATAGATAGATAGATAGATAGATAGATAGATAGATAGATAGATAGATAGTTGGATGTATAGATAGATAGACATCCTCCCTCTCTCCTCCTCCTTCTGTCTCTCCCTCCCTCCCTCCCTCTCTCCCTCCCTTCATTCTAGAAGCCGCATTTAAAAATGAGAAGGTCCAATATACAGCATTCATTTCATTTATTAAAATGTAAAAAACAAGACAGCCTTTCAGATCATTATGATTCTTGGTGACAATGACATTGCCTTATTTAGAAAATTCTCACCTCTGGTTTCTCATTCTAATCTTCTAATTGCTAGCCTGTAAAATAAGATACCCTATTTATAATACTAAAGAATATCTATGTATCCAACTTGTCCTTTGTAGATGCCATTTGCACAGAAAGTACATGCATAATAGAATAGAGTAGAGTGGAGTGGAGTGGACTAGAGCAGAGCAGAGCAGAGCAGAACAGAACAGAACAGAACAGAACAGAACAGAACAGAACAGAATAGGAGCTTGGAGGTCTTCTAGTCCAACCCCCTGCTTAGGCAGGATACCCTACACCACTTCAGACAAATGGTTATTCATCTTTTCTTAAAAACTTCCAGTGTTGGCACATTTGCAACTTTCTGGAGGCAAGTTTTCCACTGATTAATTGTTCTAACTGTCAGGAAATTTCTCCTTAGTTCTTAGTTGCTTTTCTCCTTGATTAATTTCTACCCTTTGCGTCTTGTCCTGCCCTCAGGAACTTTGGAGAATAGCTTGATTCCCTCTTCTTTGTGGCAGCTCTGATATATTGTGTTGTGTATGTACCATAGTTAATAAAGTATGAGCTTGAGGTAAAGTGCAGGGTTCTGGCCCTGCACTTCTGATTGGCTGTTAGGTGGCCAGATCGGATTGGTTAGTTCTTAGTAACCCGATTGGCCCTTAACAGAGGACTATTATTGGTTTAAAGAGCTAGCGTTCATAGCTCGCTATTGGACAATTCTCACAAGGGTTGCCTATATAAGGCAGAGTTCACTGTTACTGTTTTTGAGAAGTCACTATGCAATAAAGAGCTGAAAGTTAAACATTCAGAGGCTGTCTCCATTTACTCCGACCCATGTCCAAGTACTTAACATATTGGAACACTGCTATCATGTCATCCTAGTCTTTCTTTTAACCAAAATAGCCTTCCTCAATTCCAGTAAGCATTCTTTATATGTTTTAGCCTCCAGTCCCTTAATCAAATACTGCCCAGTCTGCAAATATCAGAAATAATACAAAAGAAGAAACAATACATTTTACCAATAGAAATATGGGTTAAGAGGAAGTGGGAAAGGGATAAAATAGGATATTAGGGCAAGTGATAATTGGACTAAGAAAAGGGGAGACAAAGAGAGAAACATTCTCTTTGGTATTTAAAAAAGGATTAAATTCATCTGACAAACAGTCCCCCCAACTAATGGCTAATTTTCAAGCTAATCAATAAGCATATGTCCAGTCATTTACCACTTATTTCCAGTGCAAATGAGGCACCTTCCAACTCAGAACAATAATTAGGAAAGCATTATCCTCCTGTTGTGTAAATATGGTAAATAGATTTAAAAATGAAATTTTCTCTCTCCCTTCTTATCCTTTCAAATAATCATGTCACCTCTATCACGTGAACAAAAATATTCCAAATAAAATGTAACCATTCAATTAGCTTAAGCGTTGTCAATGTATTATGAATAACTGAACCCTAAACTAATCGTTGGAATATTTTTCAGACCCTTGTTTAGGAATAATTAATGTGTGTCATTTTCATACAAATCCTATCAAAACACCTGAAAGCAAGGAGAAGAAAAATCCCCTCTTCATAGCATTAGAAGCTCACAAAAAAAAAAAAAAAAAAAAGAAAATCACAGATTTGTAATATTTCACAGATTATAATGGTATCAAGCATGATCCAACAAAGTGCACCTCAAAAACAATGGGAATAAATGAATTTGTTTTCATTTTGCTGAAAACTTCCAAACCCTAAAATCCATTTTCCTGAAATAGGGTAGACTTCATTAACTCTGCTATAGCTTTTTAGCCCTATTTAGATTTTCTTACTAAAGACCATAGGGAAATATAAGCAACTGATTTGATTCAAGTTAAAACCAAATGACTTTTGTTTTAGTTCTAGCCATTTCTGGGGAAAGTTTGGTGAATTAAAGATGTTTCCCTGGAATTCACAAGTGAGTCCTTGGAATTCCTGTCAGGTCAAGGAGAGGGCTAGAATCATTTTTATGTTTGCTCCATACAGAGGTTTCCTGCAAAGAGATGATAAAATAGTGATCTCTGGCAGGTTAGAGAATTCTAGGAGCTATGGACAAGTCATCATGCCTAAACTGCAATTTGCACCTTCATTTGGACACTAGGTTCTCCTCCTTCCTTTCCTAACCACCTCTGGAAATTCCTTGTTATTGATTTCTTTAGATGTAAAAAAAACATTATGAAGGGCATTTTTGTCATTCCAGGAGAGTTTCCTTTTACCCTGGATGAAAGAAGTTTTATGTAAGTTTAAGTATTAAATAGAAGAATTTTAATTTTTTGCGAAACAGGAAAAGGAGAACAATAATATTGATTCTGGCAAGTAAAGGACCGGATTGAGTTGAAAGTATAATTGCTGTGGGTTATTTAAAATTTACAAAAATGTATATGATGATTTTTTTGAAATTAACTATAAGAAATATTCCAGTGGGAAAGTTTTGATGCTTGATATAAACAACAAATATAAGAGGACATTTTGAAGGTTGACTAAAGAAAGACAGAAAGGACCAAGGATTACAATTAAAGGAGAAGAGACCTGTAGAGCAATATTATTTGGCTGCAAAAGAAATTAAAGCTGTCTGGAAACAATGTACTCAGCAATTGTTTTCAACTTTGTCTGCTACTATAAATTAGGGTAAACAGAGACTATAGAAGAGGAACCCATTTTACTGGACCAAATACAGACTAATTTTAATATGGATTTGAAAAATGTCCGATTACAAGAATGATACCAAAAAAGATACCATACAAATTTACACATTTTAATTTACAAATTAAACCAGCTGATGTCTTAATAACTATTAGGTATTAATAACTTAATCACTAAATGAGTCTTACAAACTACATCAGAGCAATGGAAGGGGCCTTGGAGGTCTTCTAGTCCAACTTTCTGCTCTAACAGGAGACCCTATAACATTTTGGACAAATGATTGTCCAACTTCTTCTTAAAAACCTCCAGTGATGAGTGATAATAAATAATAAATCAGATGAGTGATTGGAAATCCTCTTTGTCTTGAATGTATAAAAGGAATATGTTAAACAGTTGAGGCTGTTTCTGAGATGAGACAAAGAGACCATGTAAGAAATAAACTTGGGGGACATTATTTGATCATATTAAAGATCAAGCCATTTAAAGGAAATGGGGGGAATATAAAATGAATTTATTCAACTAGAGTTAAATAGTTGGAGTTTCTAGAATCCATTAATGGATTTTTTTAATAGGACTGAATGATTATGCTTAAAACATTTGTTTATAGAGGAAGAAGAAAATAAACAAATATTTATTTTGCTTTATTTCTCAGACAAAATGATAAGCAAATCAACTTAGGGTTAAAATATGTATTTTAATATTTCTGCTAGCTCATAATGAACTTTTGCTGATTTGGACTGAATAATGAGTTTTTTACAATTTCATAAGAGATTAGATATGAGAAGAATAGATTTTTAAAAATTGAAATATCAGAGAAGGTGTTAATTTATTGTTGTTTATATTTGACTGGAGGAATAGGAGATCATTCTTTTATATGTCTTTTTTTTAATCTTCTTTTTTCTCTCTGCACCTTTCTTTTTATATTTTTCTTAGTTTATATTAGGTTTTTTCTCTCTTTGTATTTGTAAACTTTAATTCAATTGTAGAAAGAATTAGTTCAAGTCAAAACAGGACTCTTCTTAACAGACTGTACCTTCAAGTATCTCTCTATTATTTTTCTACTCAGAGACCTAACAATGAAGAGTTCCAATAAGGAGATAAGCTAACCTACTTTGTGCCTTTCTGAATGAGAATAGCATTCATTCTGGGACTTCAGTTCTTTAAAAAGTCATCCACCTAGATACTAACTTTTCTCTTCTTTTGAACCATACCATAAATATAACTCCAATCTGTTAGTTTTCAAAATGTTGAAATGTCCCAAAGGCATGTTAGAACTAACCTCTTCCTGTAGACCCTGACTTATATTTCAGGCCTGTCTTTATCTTTTATTTGGCACATCATATATTTCAAGCAAGAGGTCTTTGATTACCATTAGTCTTTTGATTCTGTTTTAGGAAATTCAGAGTTGTAATTTCTACATCTATATGCTTTTACAAAACATGTTCCATTGCAATTTTAACAACTGCAAAGCAGCCATATTTCTTTTTGGAGACATTTTAACAAGAAAGGAGTCATAAATTATCCTTTTGAGTAACTTAATATGAATCTGGTACTGCACACAAAATCAGTGTCAAACATGTATAATGCTTTCAAAACTACATATAACAGAAAGAAGCCCTGCTCTACAGGGAAGAATGAAAAATGCTGAATATTGAATGTCAAGTTCAAGAGGAAACATGGAAAACACATTTAAAATGGCTTTCTCTGGAGATAATAACAGACTACAAAAGTGAAGAAGCAAGGAAAGAAAGAGGAAGAAAGAAAGAAAGAAAAAACAAAGGAAGAAAAAAGAAAAAAAGAAAGGGAGAAAGATTAATTCAGATTTTTCAGTTGCAATGTGACTCCCCATAATATGTAGTTATTTTTTCATGGTTTAGGATTGATTGGATGCATTCCGTACTACTACAATTCAATGAGTGTCTATTGTTCATGATACATTGTGTAACATAATATACTTTGTGATCTGTTTCCAGTGGCATTGCAGCCAAAAAACTGATCAACCCTTTATACAGAATTGTATTTGCATCACCTAATCATATTCAGATACAACTGAGATATTGCTATGGATGGATTGTAGTGCTATGTTCACCAGTTTGACTCCTGAAATTCTAACCATAGAAGAATTTGAAAGTGAATGTATTTATTCTGTTTCATTAGGATTTCATTTCCCTATTTATTGTAATTTTAGGCTTCCAATCACAGGCACTTCTGTAAGTATATTCAGGTGAATGTAGTTAAACCTCTCTCCAGTTGAGAAATATGAGAGTGCACCAAATTCTTGGCACCAAATTCTTTATTTCTTGGAACAGTCTGTAGTTATGAAGCACTTGGAAAGCCAAAATGCATATTAGCAGGCTGTATTTGGATTGGCGGGTCATAGGTTTTTGGAGGTCTATTCTGGAACTCAGATTTTAATGCTAGAGCATTGTTATATCATCTGTCACTGCCTTGAAAGCTAATAATCCTGCTTTTTATCTATTGATAGTTTTCATTTGGAAAGCTAGAGAAGTGTAGCTTTAGGGGGAAATATATATTCCATGAAAAAAAAAACACCCTCCTGCAATTTTAAAATGTCCAATAAAATTCTCAAAAAGAAGCATATTGTTTTTTGATCTGCAGGAAAATGATGTGAAAATCAATTTGATAAGTTTAATTTTTAGTTTAAAAGATTAACCATGCTGTTTCTTAGAATAAGTCTTGATAAAATACAAATTTTGCATATTTTCCTCTCTAATCATTCCCATTATTTCGTGTGTCACAGAATTAAGCAACAACTATATTCAAACGCTAATAGTTTCTGACTGCATGTATAACTACAGTCAAAAACTATTAACATTTGAATATAGTTGTTGTATACAAATAGAAACAAAATATATCATTTCAAGTTCTTCTGTGTAAAATGAGGACAGAATTTCTATTGTCAAGGAAGCTGAACAAAAACTTCCCTTGAGAGAGAAGATTTGGAGAGAAGAAGGAAGCTACAGATTAAAGAACTAGGCAAAAGAGAGACACTGCTGGGAAAATTATTAGATCCTGTGTAGCGGGTCAAGTGAAATAACACAGAGTTGGTCAGAGTGCTGAAAGGTCTTCAGCTTAATTCCTCTAAGGTTACCTTGGATTCTCTTCTCCTTATTTCCTATATAAATTTGGAAAAACATGTGCTAGATTAATTTGAAATGTGAACAGGGGAAAAATGATTATACTAAGGATCTCCGCTCTGCCACAGAAGCCAAATGGACTTCAGTTTAAGTCTTTTTTATTTCTGGTTCTCTTTTTATTTAGATTTATGTCATTTAAACCATGTTTGATTTAAAAAAAATGTTAATGCAATTTTCTTAGCAACAACATGGCAGTAGTTTTCCATTGCCACTTTGTGGTTAATTTTCAATGTCCCAGGCAATTCTAAAGTCCTGGATTCCCTTGGGCTCTCCCACCCCAGGACTTACTCAGAGTCTATTTAGCATGTTTTGAGATCAACCAAGTTTCTCTAGATGTCAGCCTTTCAAGGTAGAGCTGACCAGGAACCCAAAGTTATGCAGGCTGATATTACTTTTATTATAGGATTCCCCAAGATTGTTCTTCTGCCATTACATCAGTTGCTAACACTTGCTTTGAATTCTGTTAAGCTATACTATTCTGACAGAACAGTAATGTCCAAAACTCATTTAAAAGCATACAGTAACTGAACAATACTATTATCAGATGTAGTACTTTAACAAAAAAATATCACCAAATTATTAGAATTTAGAAAGGAAATAATGAACTATAATTGTTGCAAACTTAGTTGAGAGAAGTTTTATCAACTAATCAAAATGTATTTATGGTCCAAGACCCAACATAATAAAACAATACAGTAACTATAAAAAAGGAAAATTTAAAAATAAAATAAAAACTAAAACCCTAAAACAGCATCTAATATGAGGAAAGAACCAGATTGCTTCTAATATCCATGGCTATCAACAAGAATCATGCAACTAGGAGAAAAGTAATGGCATCCAATTGTATTGGAAGAATCATCTTTGATTTAGAATTCAGAAAAAAAGACACATTTTGAAACAGAACAAAGATAGTTTTATTTCTAGGCTGTATAATCATTAAAAAAAAAAAAAGAATGTCAGGCAAATACAATTTTGTTCAGCAAAGGGGGGGGGGAGGTGTCTCTTTTGCTTTTTGAAATAAATCCAGATTTTTTCCTATATTAATCTCCTTCTATGCGTGAATGCAAATATTCTCACACACTAGAGAATATAAATTGCTCAAGTTTGATCTTTGGTTTCTTGGTGTTCTCTGGACAGAGTTATTTTCCGCGAAACATTTTATTAGTAAGCTAGGTAACAACCTCAGTGTATGGAGAAATGGAGTTTCCTCTTTGTTTATATATCAAAACTTGCATTGTCAATTTTGACTGGGATATGGTTTCCTCCTTTAAAGTAGAATTATTAATCTATATGGTAGTGCAACGAAAAAAAATCTGCCATAACAAAATGAAAAAGATTTAGAAAAAAATAGCAGAAATATATATTTTCCAAAAAGGCAATAGAAAGAAAAAAAAAAACCTAATAGTTGTCTGTACCTTATCCCCAAATGTGACAAATTTGGATCAGCTCTATATTCTAATAATTATAAATATATCAATTTTTAACAAGGCAGAAGGAAGTAGAAAAGAAAGAAAATAGATACAGTAGATGGGCAGGATCAAGAATATTGCTGGAATGTCCTGGAAGAGGTGACGATCAGTGCTGAGGAAAGATTAAATTAACCTAAGTGTTAATCCTAAGTGGCCACAAGTGTTAGAATGTATTAAAGGTAGTCCTCAACTTACAATCACAATTGTGATTAGAACTTCCGTTGCTAAGTGATGCAATTTGAGTTGCACCTGATTTATAATCCTTTGGGCACAATGATTAAGTGAATTCACCAGAAAATTGATCTTTCCTCATTGACATGGCCTATGAGAAGCTCTTGGGAAGATTGCAAATGGCTGTCATATGACCTCAGGGAACTGCAGTAGTTCTAAATACATGCTGCTTGCTAAGTGCCCAAATTTTGATCATGTAATTTTGTGGTAGTCATAAGTGCAGGGACTAGTCATAAAACATCTTTTAGAGCACTGTTCCGATTTTAAACAGTCAAATATATATATGAAAGATGGCACACATATACTCACTAAAAGCAGGACATAGAAGCAGAAAGATTTATTCAGAAAGATTTCAGCCGCTGAAACATAGTGAGAACAATTGTGAACAGGATACAGAATGATTTTCACAACGCATCTCACAGATCTCACAGAATGGGGGCCTTATGGAAAAGGACCAGGACTTACATGTTATTTTCTTTATGGTCTTCAATGTGACAGGTCCAACTTATGCTGCCTAATTAGTATTATCTAGTTTGGAAAAACATTTTTCTCTGATTTCTAGGCCTGAAAAATATTAAACATGGAAGTATCCCATCATATTCTATTAGCAGAGAGATCGTAATTATTTGTTGTCATCTTCATAGCATTTAGACTCAGAGGTCCCTATCTGCTAGCATTCAGTGAAAACACACTGGAAAATGAGATGAGATTTTAGAGAAAGATATATAGTCAAACCATTTAAAGTTACAACAGCACTGAAAAAGTGACTTATGACCATTTTTCACACAACCATTGCAGCATCCCATGGTCACATGATTAAAATTCAGATGCTTGGCCACTAGTTCATATTTATGATGGTTGCAGTGTCCTGGGATCATGTGATCCCCTTTTGGGATCTTCTGACAAGCCAAGTCAATGGGGCATCCAGACTCACGTAACAACTGTGTTACTAATGTAACAAATACAATGATTCATTTAACAACTGTGGCAAGAGAAGTCATAAAATGGGGGAAAACTTAGTTAACAAATGTTTCACTTAACAACATAAATTTTATGTTCAGTTGTGGTCATAATAACACAAGGACTACCTGTATATCTAAAATGAGAGTGAAATAGGGCAGTGAAATAAATCTTTTGATTATCCAGATTTCTAATCCATGATTTACATTTGTGTCAACACAAATACAACAATCAGTGGGAATAAAACTGAAAATTACCATTAGAGAACACTGCCACCATTACAAAACAAACTAATAGTCCATAGAATCCAGGATCCTCGAGTCTTAAAGCCATATACCTAGTATATAATCTTGTAAACGATGCTTATCAACTTCAATTTCTTCATTCACAGTCACCAAAAAGTGTTTGCATATGATTATTACATGGGCAAATCAAATATCATGACTGATTGAATTAAATTAGTATCACAATATCTATAATTCCTTAGAATGAATACACACACACACACGCACACACACACACACACACGTAATTAAAACTTGTCACACTGACTTGTATAAAAAGGTCTCAGGGTGCTAATTAGCAGGAAGGGTTCTTCTGAGACTTCATTTCAATGTTTTCAAATAGTTTCAAATTATGGGTTTAAATTGGGATAAATACATATTCATGTTTCTGGGTTGATTTTACTTCCCTCTGGGACAGAAAGTTAGTTCTTTCTGTCTTGTTAGTTGTTATAAAATATTTATAATAAGAATTATATTCTTATTCTAATTATTATATAAATCTTGTTGTATACTTTGAATAAAAAAGCATGGCTAAATAATTAGTTCATAACCATGACTTTGACTAAAGAAGAAATTTAAGTACCCAGTTAGCTTATGGGGCAATTGTGATCAGCAATCATTCTTTTAGTTTAATTTATCTTGCAGGATTTTGTGAGAATAAAAGAAAGTAAGAAAAAAATTATGTATACTTCTTTAATTTCCTTAGAATAAAAGAGATCTAAATTAACAATTAGATCTCATTTAGCCCTAGCTGTTTAACATAAAATAGATAAATACTTATGAAATGTATAGGAGAGCATGAAATATTTTATTAGAATTTTTTGCTTATTTGTTTTCAGTATTAAGTTTTTCTCCAATTTGATTGCTTTGATTTTAACCTGGTGATGGCCTTATTCTCCATCCTTTAAAAAGGTCCTTTGAAGTATCACTGTCTTTAATTAACAGAGATGATGATGGCATTTTAAAAGTTTTTTAAAATACAGATGAATGTACTTGATATAATAAGAAACTTTATTATGACTTTTGGCACCTTGTATATTTTGAAAGTTTAGATTGACCTTTTCAGGCAGTGGTACTGTTAAGTTTGAGTCATGGGGCATAGGTCCAGAACTCCATTGTATGGAGGAGTTGCAGGCAGAAAGGGTTAATGACAGATCAGTGACTTTCTGATTATGAACCAAAAGGTCAGCAACCAGTGGCAGCAATGAAGACTAAGTAGACAAAAGAACAGAGCTCCTTTAGCAAAGGATCAGTAGACAGCATTATCAGAGCTTTTTTGTGAATTGCATTAACTCCATTTTCCCAAAATGTAATTGTTATTTAAAGCAAAAGGAAAATAAATCACATATATTTTCCAATCATTTCTTTTGGTGCTTTTTTATAAAATTATGGTGGAACTTCATAGTTAAAAGCCAAGAATCACAAAAGTACTCCTCACCCAGTTCCCTCTGGCCAGTCAAAGTCAACTGGGTAGTACAAGTCTGAGTGACTGGTTCTGTTGAGGCAGCTGCTAATGTCATGTCACTACATGTCATGTCATGGGAATAAATTTCTGTGTGGTGGAAATATTTGCCTGAAAAAAATAGTAATTAAAAACCATTGTGCAGTTGGGTATGAATGACTTTTTGAAGTTCTCCACCAAATTTTTAGGCAGGAGGAGAATTCTTCATTAATTTCTTAAGGGCAAAATTCTCTCTTAGTCGTGCCATAGTATCTTTATCTTAACCATCTTTAGGAAAAATTAACATGAAAAACCAGGGAGACTGCAGACTACTGAAAAGAGATTTCTATAATAAATATAAACTATTCACAGTGTGTGTGTGTGTGTTTTCATAGATTTTCATGAAATTAATTTTGAGGGAACCAAATTAATCTCCAACACTGAACACTTCAACAAGAGAATAATCTGGGAAGCCCTCAAAATAGATAAACACCCCCATAACATGAACAAAAGGGATGATTCCTCCTGCCTACCAGACATCTGGAAACTAGCCCTTATCAACAAACGAGTCCCAGCCTCGAAAACCAACACTGGACCCAAAACAACACATGATGCCACCACCAATCTCCCTCACCAGACTCAAACCCAAAACCACCCCATAGATGAAAGGCAACCACTGTCCAGAAACCAGACCATGGCTGCATCACTAATAAAATTTTATCTAATTGCTGGAGTTTATTGTTGATTCCGAATTCTTTCTTGTCCTGTTTGTATCTACTTTGAATTTGAAGGTATGCCCACTGATCAATTTTTTTGTCCTTGCTCTTGAAGTTCTTGGCTTGATTTCAAATTTCCTTGTGTATCCAATAGGTTCTTATATTTAATCATTTTGGTGATATCCAAATTGTTTGGGTGGATCATCGCCTCCATTGTTGAAATCCAAATTGGTACTTTTATATTGTGTTTTTTACGTATTTTCTTCCAATTAATTAATAATGAGTCTCTGATTAGATGTCTGTGGAAATATTTTTGACTAGTTTTTCCTATATCCCATAGAAAAGCGTGCCACCCCCTTTGCAGATCATGGCCTTCTAAAAAAAGTTTTCACAGGTACTTACATGTATGGTATACAGCTTTGTTTGGGTATTTTCCCACATCATTATAGTTGTGTTTTTAAAGTTGTAGCAACATTTCGGCAGAATCTCATCTGCCATCATCAGGCTTCTGTATTGAGATGAGATTCTGATGAAACGTTGCTACAACTTTAACAGCACAACTGTAATGATGTGGGAAAATATCCGAACAAAGATGAATACCATATATATATGTGTGTGTATGTGTATTTGTGTGTGTGTGTGTGTATGTATGTGTATGTATGTGTATATATATATATGGCATTCAGCTTTGTTCGGGTATTTTCCCACATCATGGTAGTTGTGCTTTTAAAGTTGTAGCAACGTTTCAGCAGAATCTCATCTGCCATCATCAGGCTTCTGTATAGTGTTCATCTGTGAAATGATGATCTGTGAGATGATGGCAGATGAGATTCTGCTGAAACGTTGCTACAACTTTAAAAGCACAACTACCATGATGTGGGAAAATACCCGAACAAAGCTGAATGCCAGACATGTAAGTACCCGCGAAAACTTAAGAAAAATATATATATATATATATATATATATATATATATATATATATATATATATATATATATATACATATACATATACATATACATATACATATACATATACATATACATATACATATACATATACATATACATATACATATATATATATATATATATATATATATATATATATATATATATATATTTCTTAAGTTTTTGCGGGTATTTATATGTATGTGTATGGTATTCAGCTTTGTTTGGGTATTTTCCTACGTCATTATAGTTGTGCTTTTAAAGATGTCGCAACATTTTGGCAGAATCTCATCTGTGAACACAATACAGAAGCCTGATGATGGCAGATGAGATTCTGCTGAAACGTTGCTACAACTTTAAAAGCACAACTATAATGATGTGGGAAAATAACCAAACAAAGCTGAATACTATCTATACATACATACATACATACATACATACATACTATATATTACCACTCATACCACTATATATATTACCACTCATCTTTAAGTATGTATAGGAATATCACATTCCACCCATAAAAATATCAAAATATTTTGGCTATGAAACCATTTCTAAAACAAATAAAATATCTCTTGAACCTGCAAAATGTGTCATAGTCTTGACTCCCTGAGTTTATTAGTCAGAATGATGACACATATGATGCATCTTTAGAGAGAAGTTAAATATATATTATACTCATAAGCTATAAGAATATTGGAAACCACTTTTAATATCTCTTTTCTTTTTCTATTTTTTCTTTTTGCATGTTTTGCTTTTTCTTCAATTTATTTTTCTTTCTTTTCCCTTAGTTTATAATAGTGTGTTTGTCTGTGTGTAAAGAGGCTAGATTATATCACACAATTACTGTATTATAACCCAATATATTGTCCTCAAAAACATGCAAATGTATACAATTTTAATATTTTAAAATTAAAACTGTAGATCATGTCATGCATATCTGTTTTTAACTGTCTTTATTTGCCAGATGGTTTCCCCGCATAAATGTTCTATCCACATATTGTCTATTATCAGCAATTCAGTAGTTAATTAAAACACAAAGACAATACCAACCACTTTTGTTCACCTGTCTATATGTGAGGCAGAATGATTGCAAACAGGCCTTAGCTATAAATAGGCTATGAAAACAGACTACAATTACTCATTCACCATGAATTCTGTCTTTGTGTATAATGAAATGTAAAACTGCACATAAATGCCATTGAGAAATAGTAGTAATAGACTTACCAAATAGCAAGTTATTATTTAGTCTTATGTGAAGCAATTGCAACACTGTATAAGTCAGTTAAAATAATTAGAAGCATGTGTTCCTTCCTCTTAAAATGGCTATTGGAATCAAGCTCTTTTAATAGTTAAGTAATATTTCAGTGTCTCATACAGTTTTCCATCTTAAAGGAAAGAATTGTCAAACTATCGGTTTCAAGCTTGCTGCATATTGTGTGTGTGTAGTTTCTAAACCTAGACTAGTCAATAAATATAATACTGAAACAACAATATTACACTATTAACATAGCTTCAAAATACATAAGCATGTGCATTTTAAAAGAATTTTTAAAAATCAGAAAAAATGATATTTGAAGATTTTATGCAGTAATGAACACATTTGAAAAAATTAATCATATATTACTCGAAAGTCTTTAAAAATGGTAATTCAAACTATGACAAAAGCAGACCATTGATAAAAATAATGTATACATTTTTTTCAGGGTTGTATAATGTTTATTTGAACCAATAGCTATTTCCTCTGCAATTCTGCAATCCATAATTCTTATATTTTGAAAGATTCAGGTACTGGGCTTATGAAAATCATACGAATATTATTTGATTAATATAATTGATTGACTCAGAATTTTATTACTAAGCCTGATTAGGTTTGCCCAAACTAAAATAAAGGACAAAATAATATGGTTTGATCTTTAATTCTGAATTACATCTCTAAGAATGGTGTGATTTGTTGTCAGTCTTTGCTGGATATATTTTTGAGGTATCCAATATTCATGAAGCATTTATTTTATATTAGTATGATTTTTTAGATGATGGTAATTAATTTTACATTGTTCAATGTAATCCTCCATTGCTTTCCTCAGGGATGACTTTCATTCCATTATTTAAAGGTCATGTAAATAATATGAAGTCTCCTCTAGTTCTTATAAAAAAGGTTAATCCTTTAGAACCCAAAATTAATTCTTCTAAAACCTCTAAAGATTGTTGAACTTTAGAAGCAGTAATAACATCTAGACCAAATAAATAAAACAAATAATTAGTTACCAGGCATCATACAATAATAATAATAATAATAATAATAATAATAATAATAATAATAATAATAATAATAATAATAATAATATATAAAAACATCATTTTTATTGTGCAAAAGTTTTAAAAGAGGCTTCTTCAGGAGTTTTCTGGCAAGCAAAGTCAATGGGAGGAACTGGATTTACTTAATGATTAATGATTCCAGTTCCAGTTCCAATTGTGGATGTTCAGTTGAGGACTACCAGTAGCCCATAATGTAAGTAATATCGTCAATTCAGCATTTTGTGACAATCACTGAGAATAGTGAACCTCACGTCTTCATACACAGTATTTTAAGGATTGAGGTCAGATAAGAGATCAATCTGATACCAAAGAGGAGCTGAATTCTGAAAGTCTTATTGCAAATATTAAATGAAGCTAGATTAATTGCCAGATGATAAAAAGGGTGTTAAATTAAATTTACCTTTCCTAACAGAGAATTACAAATTACATAATAAAAGCATCATAGTATATCCTTAGAAAAGAAAAAAAGGTTCAATAACTTGTATGTCTGAGCCATAGTGACACAGTGGTTAGAGTGCTACATTTCTGCTGATTATTGGCTAGCTGCAATTTGGCAGTTCAAATCCCACCAGGTTCAAGGTTGACTCAGCCTTCCATCCTTCCAAGGTGGGTAAAATGAGGACCCAGATAGTTGGGGGCAATATGCTGATTATGTAAACCGCTTAGAGAGGGCTGTAAAACACTATAAAGCAGTATATAAGTCTAAGTGCTATTGCTATTGCCATGTCCATTTAAAATAATAGGATGGAATAAATACATAAATATATTTCAAAATATATATGCAATTTGGGGTTATAGTCATCTTAATCTCATTCATCTTACTGCAAATACTCAAAGGCTTTCTAGGCCATCTGTCTAAATCTACTATCAATTGGCTCAAGATAGGGTACATTCAAATTTACAAGTTGAGGAATGTTCCTGGAAATTATTTTGTCAAGATAAATAAAAGAAACATACATTAAAACCCCAACATTTGTGACATTTTAGACTGCTGCTCTGATCCAATAATATTGTGTCTGAATTAATTAAATTTATAGACTAATCAGACAAAATCTCAAATTCATGCATATCAGGAAGGAGGGGCAGAAGGAGGATAAAAAAGGAAAAGACTATACATTTCTGTCTTGTGCAAATATAAAATATCAGCCATATACCATAAAAGCTTCTATTCTGAACACCTATTGTATCCCACTGATATTTTCAGAATATATAATTATGTGAGGAAAGGATTGTCATGATAAATTAAATAAGTAAAAGAGAAACTGGACATCTTTTATATACATTGATAGAAGGAGAAGGCATACAATTAATAATTGCCAGTGATTTACCAGAATGCTTTTCCCTGAAGATATCAGATTTTTACATTTATTTTTAAAATCTTGCATGCATAATCATAACATAGACAGCAAAGCCAATAGTGCAATCAATAATTTTCTAGCTGCTTTACAATCACATATTCTACAAACACAAACAGACATATGTATTGCTGCATACCAATAAAGAAAAATATCAAGAAGTCACTTCCTTCTTTTGTTGGATAAAAGGGATTGGAAGATTCCAGGATTGTGTGTAGGAAAAGCTCAGTTTTTCCAACACCATCTTTCTATCATTTATATTATACAGTATAAATCAAAAGATCTGTGCTGGTTCTCATATTAAACCTTCGCATTTGTTCTAATATACACCTTTTCTTCTTGTTTTAATGCTCCAGTTCCTTCCTCAAGGAAAAACAACTTTGTTTATTAGGCCCAACCATGCAATCATGATAGATAGCTGTGTCCTTCAGTTTGTTTCCATTATCATCTCTAAATAATCCCAGTTGATAGTTTAGACTGTATTTTTCACCATGCTGATCTTGTTGTTCCCTTTGCTCACCTTTTGAGACACTTAATAATAGAATGATACTTCCTGAATACAGAGAATATGATCTCAGAAGAGATATGCTAGAAGTATACATATAGAGATTATAATATAGACTGAAGTTATTATATGTATAGAATACTGTATACATTTAAAATCACAATGATGACTTTATTGAGACTTCTGCAGTTGCTGGTGTGTCTGAAGTTTTAAATTACTCATATCAGGGCTTGCTTCTACCATGGCATGGGGCATCTATTCTAAATTCTACTTTGCATTTTTGATAATAAAACACTGTTATTTATTTATAAATCTTGGCTTCTTGTCCCAAATACCCTCTCCTGCAAAATAAGAATGTGACAGAAATGGCTTTTCTCTTCTTGTTTTTCTGTGTAAAATATTTAGAAGCTAAGGAAATATTGTAAAGTCTTAGTACCCAATGTTCATTGTGGGAAAAGGAAATGACAATTCAGTTCACCTTATTGGAAACAGAAGAGCTATTATTTATTTTTTTTCTTCCCAGTTAAAAAGGCTACCTGAGTGCATCATTTCTTCATAGAAGATTGTTTGTTTTTTTCAGACTCTCAAACTAAGTCAGGGAAGCAGAGAAAAATGCTATCCAGTTCTACTGTCTAGAATATATCAACTAACAAGAAAGGGATTTATCTGTAACTTCCTTTGCCTGCCAAGCGAGAGAATCAAGAAAAACTATTTGTCTCTCACATTCCATCAGGCTGAAGATCAAGATTCCTAAACATCAGTTTAAGTCTGGGAGAAACTCAACACTAATCCAATTTTGATATCACCCTCTTTGTGACATGGAACTCTTTAGCTTTGTGGAGAAAAAGTTATGCTTGTTTTGAAAACAACAACAACAACCAAAATCATAGCTTGAAAGGGAAAAATTGAATAGGATAGTATAGTACACGCATAGTATCCCTAAGATTGGTTACATCAGGAAAAGCATCTGAAGACTGGGAAGGATGGAAGATTGGATGGAAGCTGCTGAATAACGATGAACAAGAATGTAAGCAACTACTCCCAATCCAAAACCAAAATCACACAATGATTTTCCTCCTGCAACATGAATCTGTTCCTTTTTTCCCCTTGAAGTGGTTCTCTATTGCCTTCACATTAAAGACTATCTAGGTACCATCTAAGTAAGCATCATCACTCTACTGGTCTTTCTTCAGCATATCTAGCAACTTTGTCCATTCCATTCAATGCATATGAATGCATTTTAACACAATAATAATGTAGTTTTCTCCAATTGTCCTATTTCTTTTCAAACATATCACAGCTAATTTAAACAAAACAGTGTATTTGTTTGTTAATTTATTTGGTTTAATAGTGTTAAAGGAATTGTTTCAGGTTAACCAAATTATGCTACATAGAATCTTGGACTTAACCTTGTTGTAGTATTTTTTTTTTTTTTTAGTAGAACAATTAGTCAGTGAAATTATTGCCTTCAGAAGTTGTGAAGGGCCCCATCACTGGAGGTTTTTAAGTAGACATCCATTTGCCTGAAATAGTATAGGGCCATGATGGCAAACCTATGGCATGAATGCCACAGGTGGAACGCAGAGCCATTTGTACCGGCACGCGAGCTGCAAGCAAAGTTACCTCACTGCGCATGTGTGCATCTCACAGCTGATTTTCAGCTGGTTTGAGGCCTTTTTCGGCCCCCCCAGTGGCTTGAGGAAAGCTTCTGCAGCTTTGCAGGCTGAAAACTAGCCCCATTTTGTCACTTCTTCTTTTTCCAACAATACCGGAAGTGACGAAACGGGGCTAGTTTTCAGCCTGCAAAGCCTGCAGAAGCCTTCCTCAAGCCTCTGGGAGGCCAAAAAAGGCCTCAAACTATCCGAAAATCAGCTGTAAGGCATAGTGCAGTTAAGGGGATGCGGGGTGGGGAGTGCACATATGTGCAGGGTGTGTGTTTGGGCACATTGCCTTCTGGTTACTGGCACGCAAGCGCGAGCATGCAAGCACATACAATTTTTGGCACAGGAGCCCAAAAATTTTAGCCACCACTGGTATAGGGTCTCCTGACTAAGCAAGACCCCCAAAGTCCTTTCCAATTCTGTTACACTATTATTCTGTTGTTGTTCAATGGAGACAAAACAGTACAAGATATGATCAGAAGACAAGAATCTTTCTCTTTGGATGTTGCACCCAAAACTATTTAATTCTATGATTAAAGCAACTTAGTCCTAACTGATTGGGTACAATACTAGCTAAAATTTTGCTACTTACTAATAACCAAATGTATTTGGAAGGTTTGCTGAAAGCTCAAATTGGAGAGTCTCCCCTCTTAAAAAAATAATTCCAAGATTTCAGAGAGCTTAATCACTTGCTTTCCAAATAGACCCAAACATGGGAATATTAGAAAGAAGAATGAACTGAAAATCTTCTTGACTATCTACTCACAGTTACTCTGACGTGTTTGGATGCTAAGGAATAGCTGGAGGAACAGATGAAAAGGCAGGAATAAGCAAGACAATAGAAGAGAACTTAACAAATATCAGGGAGTCACCCAGACTAAACATCAAATATAAAAAGAACACAAGCATTGCATCATTACATATTTCAGGCAATTTGACTTTTATCTTTGAAATAAAATAGAAAAATTGCTATTGACTCTACTGATTTGCATTCCTGGGAGAAAATAATAAATTCACAACTTTGCTTGCACAAAGAAAAAAATGCCTTGCTACAAAAGCAAAAATAAGATTTATGATGGAGGCACTTAGATTTCCTCAGGAAATATGTGTATGTGTATGTATATTCTAGAAAAGTCCAGGACAGTGTTGATGCACCAAAAATAATAATCTCAGTATGAATTTCAATATCTAGATAAGCTCAACAATGACCTTGATATATTGCTGTAATTTAGTATGGTTATAAAAAAAAGTCTTCTGGTATATTGTTGACTCTGTTGAGTTAAATTCAGAAAAATAAATGTGCGGTTTCACCTAGGTTATCAGAGAGTATCCTAGCATTCCTGCCCCTTTAATTGTTTTCTGAATAGATTTGATTATGGTCTTAGTGAGATCTCTAAAATTTACTTCTCCAAAGTTGGAATAATCTTGGTTAAAGAAGCACTATAAATCTTATTTCCAATTAGGCTGAATACTTTAAAAATCCACTTGAGTCCTCTCTAAAACCATTTAGATTTAGATATCACCTGCTACTTACTACTTAATTGTTTCTGTCTGGAGATTAAGTAATAAATATACAGCATATAGGATGATGGCAAACCGATTAAAAATAAATGACAAAAGGACACCACACCTCATTAATATGCTCTTAAGCCTTTACATAACAAATGGCTTAAGTGGCTTAGATGTTTCATTCCAGTTAAGAGCTTCCAATTGATACTATTATGATAAACAAGAAACACTACCTACCAGTTCTTAGAAATTACTCCACAATATCTTTAGTCACATGTCTCATGAATCTGATTTACTAATAATCTGCAAATACTGCATAATTAGCAGATTATGTACCAAATACAAAAAGTGAGTTTGACAACAAAATGTTCAACTGTGGGATCTTTAGTGCTCTCTGAGTTTTGTTGTTTTTTTTTCCAGAAATTTCATTACCAAACTAGGGAACAAAATTCAACCCTGAGCTATAAATATTGTCTTCTAAATGTTCAACTAATTTTTTTGAACAGCTTTGTATACTTATCCCATTCTCATGAAATTAAGTAATTTTTCCCATGTCATTTAGGCAATCCAGCCCAATGTCCTGCAAGTCACATGAATTAAGTCACCTTGGATAGATGCTCTCTACTTGTCTTGAACTCTTTCAATGAAAGAAATTCATTCAGCTCTAAGAAGGTGTTTTTAACAAGTTCTGTATAGCAAAAATGGTATGAGAATAATATGGGTTTAAGTGACAATTTTATAACACTAAGAACAAGCAGCAAAGCATAGTGTGCTGCCTTGAGCAGGCAAAACAGAAAACCGAATAAAATAAATTGCTTTATATGCAAGCACACACAAACCAAAAGTCTTCCCATCTTCAGCCTTTTTTCACATTATGTACATTCAGTCATATGGGGGAAATTTCTGAATAGTTCCTATGAAATGGATCTAAAAGACATCAAAGTTTCTTTACCTTTGAAAGGATTGTTAGGGCAGCTTAAATCTAAGTTATAAGATAAGACAAGAGTGCCTACAAATTGAAAATGGATCATCCACAACAGTGGTGGGATTCAAATTTTTTTATTACCAGTTCTGTGGGTGTGGATTGGTGGGCGTGGCTTGGTGGGCTTGTCAGGGGAAGGATACTGTAAAATCTCCATTCCCACCCCACTCCAGGGAAAGGATTCTGCAAAATTGCCTTTCACTTCCCACTCCTGGGGGAAGGTTACTGCAAAATCCCCTCCCCTCCCCACTGCACTAATCTGTTTTCCAGCTGTGTTCTCCTGTGCAGGGCAACAAAAGAAGACCAAGCCAATCAGCTGGGATTTGGGAGGCAGAGAATACATGGAGGCAGGGCCAGTCTGAGGTGGTATTTACCGGTTCTCCAAACTCCTCAAAATTTCTGCTACCGGTTCTCCAGAATTGGTCTGAACCTGCTGAATACCACTTCTGTTCCACAAATTCTGAAGAATCACCATGCAAAGAAAAGACTAATTTAGCTCAAGCATACTGGAGCTGAGAGAGAAATATTTGTTTGTTCATTTATTTATTTGTCCTACTCATTGAATGGCAATCAAGTCTAGTAACACATTACTGATAATCAATTAAAGGAAAAGTTAGATATATTTATGTAAACAGAAGCTTTTAAAGATTTGGGGAAATATATATCCTTTTGAGCCTCTTTCCTAAGCTAATAAGGATAGTAAAGCTTAACTAAAATAAATACATTTTTGAAACTCACAAATACAGACAATACGAATACGAATACGAATACGAATACCTTTATTGTCACTATCCACGTGTACAACTTGCATCATACGCATACACAGTGAGATTAAGCGACTCGTCGTTCAGTACAACCATACATGTTAAAAAGAGAATGTGCATAAGAATATCTAAAAATATCTAAAACAACAAAGAAGAATAAAATGAGTAAAATTACCAGCTTATTGCACTTAATTTGTGCCTATTCACAGTAGGAGTTATTGCACTTGTCAGCCAGCACAGTAATAGTCATGATATATTGCACAAAAATTTCCCAATTGTCCCAAAGTATTATTTACAATATGTTTGACAGGACTTAAAGTCAGTGCATATGTAAGTTCAGGGTAGTTATAGCTTTGGGAAAAAAACTGTTTTGAAGACGATTTGTCCTTGACCTGATGCACCTATAGCGCCTCCCCGAGGGCAACAGGTCAAACAGTCCGTTACCAGGATGGAAACTGTCTTTTATGATGTTCACAGCTCTACTAAGACAGCGTGAGGAATAGATGTCTGACAGGGAGGAAAGAGGGCAGCCAATGATCTTCTGAGCTGTTTTGACTATCCTCTGTAGTCTCTCCCTGTCTGCCATAGTACAATGACCATACCACACTGTAATGCAGTATGTCAACAGGCTTTCAATGGACGCACGATAGAAGGTAATCAGCAGGCTGGAGGCCAGATTGTGCTTCCTGAGCACTCGCAGGAAGTGGAGTCTCTGCTGAGCCTTCTTAATAACTGCCGTGGTGTTTTCCGTCCAGGAGATCTTATCAACAATAGTAACACCCAAAAACCGGAAAGTATGGACCCTCTCCACCTGCTCTCCATTAATGTAAAGGGGAGCCAGGTCAGTGTTGTGCCTCCTAAAGTCCACAATGAGTTCCTTAGTTTTCTTGGTGTTCAGAGCTAAATTATTGTCCGAACACCAAGCAGCCAACATCAGGACCTCCTTCCTATAAGCTGCCTCATCTCCCCTCGAAATGAGTCCAACCACCGTGGTGTCATCAGCAAACTTCACAATGAGGTTGCTATCATGGTGTGGACTACAGTCGTGGGTATAGAGGCAGTACAGGAGTGGGCTCAGCACACAGCCCTGTGGGGAGCCAGTGCTCAGCGTACGTGTGGAAGAAAGGTGGGGACCAAGCCTCACAATCTGGGGCCGATCACTCAGGAAGTTCTTTATCCAGGCACAAGTAAGGGGGGGCAAACCCAATGTATCCAGTTTTTTGATTAAAATTCCTGGGATGATTGTATTAAAGGCAGAGCTGTAGTCCACGAAAAGCATCCGGACATAGCTCTGCCGTTGCTCCAGATGGTTCAGCGTAGCGTGCAGAGCTATGGCTATGGCATCCTCCGTAGACCGATTAGTGCGGTAAGCGAACTGATAAGGATCAAAATCCAAGGGGAGATGATTCATGATGTGCCGGAGCACCAGCCTCTCAAAACATTTCATGATTACAGGAGTAAGCGCCACTGGGCGGTAATCATTGAGGCTGGAGATGGGAGATTTCTTCGGCACAGGGATGATTATGGCAGATTTCAGACAGGATGGTATAACTGCCTGGGCCAGGGAGAGGTTGAAAATATCTCTGAAGATGGAGGCAAGCTGGGGGGCACATGCCCTAAGCACCTTGCCAGGGACTCCATCTGGGCCAGCTGCCTTTCTGGGGTTCGCTGCTCGGAACACCCGTCTGACGTCATCCTCCGTCACAGAAAAAATACTGGGTGGGGTAGCAGAACTGAATGTAATTGGAGGAGGGAGTAGGGCTGGTGCAGCTGTATGCTGTTGTGAAACTTCAAAGCGAGCAAAGAAGTTATTCAGCTCCTCTGCTAGCGCTGCACTCAGATGTTCTGTTGTTCCGTGACAACCCCTATAATTAGTGATGTCATGTATGCCCTTCCACACCTCCCGTGTGTTATGGCTAGACAAGTGGGACTCAATACTCCTCCTGTGATCCATCTTGGCTTTCTTAATCCCCCTCCTCAGGTCAGCTCGGGCGACTGTATACAAAGCTCTATCGCCTGACCTGAAGGCTACGTCACGGGCTTTAAGAAGTCCACGGACTTGAGTAGTCATCCAGGGTTTCTGATTTGGGAAGACCCGGATGTTTCTGTCTACAGTCACATTTCCGATGCAGAACTTGATATAGTCCAGCACCGTACTTGTATGCATTTCCAACTCTTGATGTTGGAACATCTTCCAGTCTGTCTGTTCAAAGCAGTCTTGAAGTCTACTAAGTGCATCCTCAGGCCAAATCGTTACAGTCTTCGTAATGGGCCTGCTACTGCGTCTGAGGGGGGTATAAGCTGGGGATAACAGGAGGGAGAGATGATCTGAATACCCAAGGTGGGGGAGGGGTATGGCTCTGTATGCATGTTTAATGTTGGTATAAACATGATCCAGAGTATTTTCTCCCCTCGTGGCACACTTAACATACTGGTAAAACTTCGGGAGTACAGTTTTCAGATTGGCCTTATTAAAGTCTCCTGCAATAATATGAACACCATCAGGGTAAGCCTGCTGCTGTTCGTTTATGGTATTCAGCAGGAGAGAGAGTGCCTTATCTGTGTTTGCGTCGGGCGGGATATACACCGCCGTAACGATCACAACAGTTAGCTCTCTCGGTAGAAAAAAAGGCCGACATCTTACAGACATGTACTCAAGATCCGGGGAACAATGATTATCTATAACTGTCCCATTATTACACCAGTTCTCATGTACGTAGATGCAGAGCCCCCCTCCTCTGCTCTTACCACAGTCCTTCGTTCTGTCCCAGCGTAAAAAAGTACGGCCTGCCAGCTGCATGCTAGCGTCAGGTATCCCAGAATGTAGCCATGTTTCAGTAATTACCATGACGCAGCAGTCTCGAACATAGCGGTTACCGGCGAGCTGTAGCTGTAAATAATCCGTTTTATGTGCCAGGGATCTGGCGTTGGCGAGATACAGACTCGGAAGAGGTGGCTTGAATGGATGTTTCCTCAGCCTAAGCATAACGCCAGACCTACAGCCTCGCTTCTGCTTCCTCTCCCTCCTCCGTCTTCGCCGCCTCCTGGCCCCGACAACAATCCACGGAGAGCCCGCTGGTCTCGCTATCTCATCGGGGATGTTATGGACGCGATGAAAGTCACTCGAAACAGACATCTGGCATTGAATTCCAATGTCTATAATATCTGATCGTGTATAGAGTTGGCTCGTAGAGCCGATAGTCCAGAAGACGTATACAAACAGCGGAAAAAAGCACCGAAAAGAGCACCGAACGGGAGAGCCATAAGCCGCTGCGTCTATACGCGCCGCCATCTCTATCCTATAGTATGCCAAGTGATTGGCCAAAGGCCACAGTAAAACCAAACACATATAATCATACATTAATTCATACAGACAACAGCCTGGAATCATAAAGATCCAGATTTGTTTTCAAATTAAGTCCTCATGCAGAAGTGCATAATTTTGGTGATGCTGACTTATAGGATAGCCCATTCGGTCTTGAGTCAGCCAACAGCTCAGCCTAGGAATATATTTATATATCCATTTTCTCATCTATAAGAGCTGAACAGCCTAAACCAACTAAAACCAAGTTCCCCGTGGGCTTGAAATAATTACATTAATTAGGTCAAGGGAAAATTTATTATTGTTTTTCATAGCAATCATCTAAATTATACATTGCTTGATAAGATTGAATGGATACTAAATTTTAAAAGTAATGAATGGAAGAAACTCAAATTCATATGATTAACTTCGAATATGCAATTACAGCAATCTGTATGAACACAGATCAAATATATTTAGCAAGATTTGGTATTAATTTCAACAGATTTAATACAATTTCAAAATCATTTGTGTATATCAGAAAACTATAATTCAGATTATAAATTCAGATTATAAATACATCTCTTTACCATGCAACTATCCAAAAAAGTGTTATGTGAAATAAACTTTATATTTAGGAATCTTATCTCTCTATCCATATCTTCTATAAAACAGAATAATAATAATAATAATAATAATAATAATAATAATAATAATAATAATAATAATAATAATAATTCTTTATTGATTAGCCCTTGGGCCATATCAAAGTACAAAGTTCCAGCAACAATTTGTTACTAAAATTTAATAAAATGAAATTTGATAAAATACTATTTAAAATGGAACTTGATAAAATACAATTTAAAATGGAATCTAGAGAAAATATAAATAGGATATGCACAGGATCACTAAACTGTAATAATTTAGGAATCAGGAAACAAATGAAATTAGTTAGGATTATATTGCATTATTTTCATGTCCTTTTATTGAATTAGTTATGAACTAGTTATTTTCAATTTCTTTTCTATAAACATTTTCTGCTGATATTTCTAGAAGAGGCAGTTATGAATTATGAGACTTAATTTCTCTCAATGTGTTTTGCTGCCAACATAAAGTTTATAACTTACAACATAAAGGTCAATATTTGAATAGTTTATGTTGTAATTAAAAGAACTATTCAATTAGCTATTCAAAACCTGAATTGATATTTTTACATTTTTCTTACTTGACAATTCAAATTACTAGAGTTATACAATTTCTTTTTGTTTTGAAATTATAATCCAGTGGTAATATTTCTGCAGTAGATGTTGCCAAAAATGAACAGCAGCATGCATTTCTTTTTTTAGGAAGATGGCATCATTTGTTCAGAAGCCAAAGTTATTCTTTTCATTTCAAGTAATGTCATTTGTTGTAATGATGAGGCAGTCGAGTTGTTTGATCATGAACAACTGAATTATGATGATCTTTACTGGAGTATAGTCTTGCATTTATATACATTTTTAGTTATCCTCCATCATTGGTTAACTTTGGTTACTGCTTAACTTTTGTTACTGTTTAGTACAGTAATCCATACAATTAATTATTTCTAGTTAAACTTCCCCTCTCTAATCCTCCTTTATCCATAGATTAGTGTCTTTGTTTGCCTGAGTTGTATTTGCTTGGAAACATTCTTTATCTGAGGTTTAATTGCCATCTGAGATTGGAGCATTCCTGCAATTACAACTCTACAGTCATTAGCACCTTTTCTAAAGTAGTAATTTTGCTACCTTCTAAATTAAAAAAAAATAGTGTAATAGTTGGAAATCAGTTAGTTGCCATATTGTAGTAAAGAAAGGAAACACCTTTATGAATATAATTATGTGTAGAAGATGATATTTTGAAGAATATTATTTATAAACCAACTGGATAATAGCCAGTTTTTCTCTTTCCCTTTTTCTCCTTTACTTTTACCAAAAAAAGAAAAAAAAATAACCCAAAGAAAAACGTACTTATGGAAAAATTAGAGAATATTTCTCAATTAGCTGATATTTGTCAAATTTTATATAAATCTTTGTTTTAGCATCATGCTAACTTTCTGCTGGTTATAAATGGTAGAAGGAAAGAGGTATTAAATTAAATATAGATTAAGTTAACAGTTAGATTCAAGAATCTAATTGATGACAATAGCTTAAAATATGTCTTTTTAGACCCAATAAGCTGTCATGGTTTCAGTCACAGTCACAGAAAATATGAAATAAATCCAAACATAAAATATTAAGGAAATTTTCTACATTTCTACATTTTTGAACAGTCTGTCTACAAAAAATATCAACCAAATATGTGTTTAATATATCCACTGATATTATGCATTAGATATCCACTGAAATTAAATTATGAAATCTCTGTTGAGTTAAAAAATATCTGATACAGGTCTCAAAACTAAGGAGTTTCATTGATGTCAGCTATGTATCATTCTTCTAGGTATGACTTGGTAAGGCCACACTTGGAACACTGCAGCCAGTTTTGGTTGCCACAAAGAATGGTTGTTGAAATTGGGTAGGTCTAGTTTAATGAAAAGAAGAGGAAGTTAACCTGTTGTCCAAAGCACCTGAAGGCAGGACCAGAAGCAATGGATGGGCATTAATTAAGGAGAGAAGCAACCTAGAATTAAGGAGAAATTTCCTGACAGTTAGAACAATTAATTAATGGAATGACTTGCCTCCAGAAATTGTGGATGCTCCAACACTGGAAGGTTTTTTAGAAGAGATTGGCCAATCATTTGTCTAAAATGGTATAAGGTTCCTGCCTGAACAGGGCCTATGACTCACTAGAAGATTTCCAAGGTCACTTCCAACTCTGTTATTCTGTATTTCTATCACTACATAAATAACAAAAATATGTTACAAATTCTGTATAGCTAGCATTTAATACCACCTTAATGTTAGAACATTTACTGTAGCTCCTATCGCAAACATTGCAAATATTGTGATGTGCAAGAGACTGGGGAGTTTTAGTGCTCCCTGAGTTTGGTTTGCTTGAAGACATTTCATTGCCCAATTAGATAATATCGTCAATGCTAGTGAGTGGGAGATTTTCTCCCTGCTTATATATAGTAGCTTGCCTGCCGTTATTGGTATGGTCTCCTTAGTAGTTCCTTGATCAGAGTATTGTTTTTTGCTGTTTGTCTAATATTAATTCCTGCTGCTAGATAATGTGTTCTAGTCATTTTGTTTCATTTTAAAAAATGTTTTAAGTATGATTGTCTCTTTTGAATAGTGTATAAATATGGTTTACCCTTTATGTGTACTAATGGTTAATCTGAGTGCCAGGCTTCCAGGAATTCCCTAGATTTTTGGATTTGGCTTTATCTCAGAGACTTACAGTTTCCCAGAAAATATAGTTGAGTCTTTCCATGTGTTGTGGGATTAAGGACTTTTCATTATTTCTTCTGACTGCTAGTTGGTTTTCATAGATGTGCTCTGCTAATCTTCTGCTTTGCTGTTCTACATAGCGACTGTTAGCAGTACTTATCCTGTGTGTTGTAAATTACTCCTCAATTTTTCTTCTTGGGCTAAGAGGTCTTTTGGTTTACTTAAGAGATTTTAGACGTCTTTCATTGGTTTGTATATGACAGTGATGTCATATGGTTGTAATCGTTTGTTGGTTAATCAATCAGCCAAAGATTCTTTTCAAATCATTGACATTATCCATCAAATATTCATTGATGTTAAATCATGAACTCTCTTTTGGGTTAAAAATTACTTGAGAAGAATTTAGATATAAAAATGTAAATTGAGTTGAATTCAATATGGACTTGAATCAGGAAGTAGAAAAATATTATTATTTAAAATATTGAAGTTTGTAGATAAGAACTTTGGGCTTTCAGTAGTTGGATTCCTTGTATATTCATCCAACAAATCTAACTAATTATCCTATCACACAAATAGAGCAGATATAAACAGAGACATTAAAAAAAAAGGAATAGCCCTGCTTATCCAATCAAGGATCATCTTGAGACAGCATTTTGTTTGTCACAGACATCTCTTCAAATCTTCATCAGCAACTGGCATTAAAACACATGCTTTCTCCAACTTGGAGTTAACATTGAGTCTTCCACTTCAACAGTCTTTTGTACTTCACAAATTTATCCAATCCTTTATTCAGGTTAGTGGCCATCACTGCATTTAATGATGATGAATTTCTTTTGCTCAAATATTTAGAGTTTTTAGACAAGAAGAAAAATTTCTCATATTTACTTTCTAATGCATGATTTTGTAAATTCCAGCAACATCTGCCCTTTTCCTATTCTATAGATTCCTAAACCTTCTAGCTTTTTCTTGCAAGAAAGACATTGAAAGCCCTGAACATTTAAAAAATCATTTTCTACATTGAAAAAGCAGCTGCCAAATTATCTCTAATCAAGGTAGTCAAACCCTCCACTCAACCAATTCTGAAAGGTTAATTTTGATTTATTGACCCTTGTATATCAGTATTTATACCCTGATGAAAACTACACCATACACACAAAGAAATCATAACTGTTGATTGATATGTTTAGACATATTATTTTAGTGGCATTAGGAAAACTTCTGTGTACAAAGGGACCAGATTTTCCTTGCGTTCCAGTTTAGTTATTTATTAAAAAGCTACTTCAAAGGGGGAAGTGGTACAATTGACAGACTACAGGATTCAAATCCTGAGATTCTAGTACAATACATGAATTTATTTATTTATCCAACATTCATGATGTCTCAAAATACAATTCAAGTCATTGATATCAAAATAACCAGAGCAAAAAATGACATACCCATATGTCATTCAGAAGTCATTCAAAAATCATCATCCACTTCCCAAGATAGGCTCTTTATCATTACTGGTTGTTGTTTTTTTAATTTTTAAATCCTCTTAAATACTAAAAGGATTGGAGTCATGTGAATTTGGGGAATTATAGTGTTAGTTTTATATTTAAATAAAAAAGTGAAAGGAGAAAGATCAAGATAACGCCTTTCTATTCTCTCTTTTGTAAATATGTTCTAGGATTATAGCATTGCAATGCTTTTACTTAAAGAAAAAATAATTGCACAATATCCATTTTATGTATTGTACTTTATGTATTATTTATTGTTTCAGCCTAGGGTTTATTTTCTTATCATATTCAAAATACAACCTCTTTCTTTCTTTCTTTCTTTCTTTCTTTCTTTCTTTCTTTCTTTCTTTCTTTCTTTCTTTCTTTCTTTCTTTCTTTCTCTTGCTTGCTTTCTTGCCTTCTTGCCTGCCTTCCTTTGCTGGTGATAGTATGGAGATTAGCAGAAGAGAAATCACTTATCTTTTGCAATTTCAAAAGACTAGACAAGAATTAGTGATGCTGCAAATGCAATCTGTTTAAATTTCTGTGGTCTTACTGTTGCCTTTGTCTTCTTTCCCATTCAACCACCATATGAAATGGAGTTCTGCAAAGTTGCTTGGCTATAATTTCAGTCTTTTACCTTTTCCAAACTCATAAGAAGAACGGAGTGCTTATTGACACAGACCATTTAATTTGCATGATTGTGAGACACCCTGCTTAATTGACCTAAGACAATTGATGCAAGACATAATTAGCAAGTTACCGTCTCCTATCATTATCATACAAAAAATTGGAAAAAAAAAAGCAATGAGTCTGTTTCAGATGAAGGCAACAAATGAAAGATGTTACTGAAAATTCTGGTGACTTTTGTGACAGAAGTTGTTCTGATAAGCATCTCTAAGAACAATTTTGACACTACCTCTTATCATCCTTAAATTACAGTGTTTGAGCTCTGTGGAGACCTTTATGTTGGCATAGCTAACATTTTACTTTCAACAGTATTGATGGGCAGATATCAAAGATTCCTCTTGCACAGTGTGTCTGCCCTTGAGAGGCAGAATTGAAATAAAGGTCCATCTCCTACAATGCCATTTTGTAGAGATATCTAAGTGACATTGATTATACTCCTATTATGGAACTTGTCAAACAGGGAAACAGAAAGTTATGTGTTATTTTTTTATCACACTGAAATCTGGACACGACCTACAAACTTTGTATTGTTGTTTATTTCACAACTATTATTGGTCAATAGTCAAGAATTAATGTGCCTGGTTTTACTAGAAATTATAGATAATACATAGCATTTTAAGGACATCAATAAATTGAGGCTTTTGGTAACTCTTTTTTTTTTAAACAAATTTTATTAATTTTACAAAAACAGTGCACAAACAATCAAGGCATAACAGCTTACAAATTCTTTTCTAAAAAAAAATAATAATTAAAGAAGAAAACCAATAGAACATACAAAATGATCCCAAATTATAATATCAATATTTATGTTATCTATTTAACTTCATATCTTATCCCAACTTCTCCTTTTCATTCCAATTATCCAAGTTATTTCTTGCTAATTAAAATTTTATTGCCTTTTATCAACATACAAAACACAGAACATAAAAAACAAAACCTAAAACATCTTTTCTGAAGGCTGCTTGATCCTGAGTTAAAACTCTTCACACAGACGAAATTCAAACATCATATTCACTTTATATACCCTTCCATATCTTATTACCATTTTCAATATCATTCTTTGTCTGTTCTATTTCCAGCTATCCATTCATCTTTTTTCTTTTAATATACTTCTCCTATTCACTGATTGGAGTGACGCCTTTAACTCATTGTCCTAACTTAAAAGTACTTCATATAACATTTAATTTATCTTGGGATTCTGTTTAGTACATTCTAAAATTACACAATAAATTTTATAAGAAAGGTCAATAACTAAAGAAAAAACCTATATAACCACTATCCATATCATTTAAAAAGAAAAAAAAACGAATCATATATATTAATACTCATTTATATCTTAAACATTCTACTCTAGATACACATATAAAAACACAATCTTATGTACCTTCCAGAATCCCCCCCTTTTTTTTCCCAATTAAATTCACCTATTGTCTATAAATAAGCTTTTTTTCTTTAAATCTTGCTTCCCACCATTGAGGCTTCTCCTCCCCCTTTCTCTCTTGCTTATTCTTCTCCTTGCTCTTTTTACCCCTTTGTCTCTCCTCCTCCCTTTTCTGACTCCCTTTCTGTTGCTTTCTAACCTTGCATCCACCTTTCCTCTCATTTTTCT
Source organism: Hydrophis major (assembly GCA_033807585.1). NCBI lineage: Eukaryota > Metazoa > Chordata > Lepidosauria > Squamata > Elapidae > Hydrophis > Hydrophis major. The sequence goes on from CM066333.1 coordinate 51,752,027, forward strand.
CTTTTTTGGTTGTTTTTTCAAACCTTAAAATCCCCTTTTTCTTATCCTCTTTCTCCTCCTCCCCGGAAAAAACCCATTGTTCATCAAAGATGGCTTCTTGTTCCTCTTCTTCTTTGTCCCAGTCATTCTGCTGCGTAATCAATTTTTCATAAGTACATAACGCCATTTCTAAAAATTGAAATAGAGTGCCCAAAGTATCTTTTCCATCTTTTTCTTCCTTTTTATATTTTTGATATTCAGTCTTTAGTTCATCCACAAGCGATGCCATCATGAAAAGAGAAACTTTTCCCAAAACAACCACCCAAGTATTTTTAATCAAAAATAATTCAAAAAAAGTTCCAAAAATTAATACTTTTCTTCCTTCTTCTACTTCTCTTTCTGGGGTTACTGTTTTATCAAAGAGGTCCAATTCTTGTATATATTCTTGTATATATTCTTGTCTGATATTCTTGTCTGATATTATTGACTTCTAATATGTTTAACTGCAATAAGAAAATTAAATGTTAGATAGTAAGGTTATATGAGACCACTTTTAAAGTCACTTTTGGTTTGCAATTTCTGCTTAGAAGCTAGTCTAGTTCAAAAACTCATATATATATTTAAAAATCCAATAGACACTTGGATGTGTATAGATTTTTGCTCTGGATGCTATATTGTACTTTGGTTATAATTGTCAGAGAAAAATCCCATTGTTACATATTTTGTAGCACCATAATTACTCAGAGAAGGACTATCTATGGATAGAAAAAATATCCTTTTCAGGAAATGACACCAGTACTCTTTCTTTAGGGAATATATAAAATTATATAAAAGAGCTATGTGGGCTTTTCCTCTTTCTAGTATCAGCATGTATTTGATAATACAAAACAGAATAAGTATATGCTGAATTTTTTTCAAGATAAAAGATATTATGTTTTTAATGAAAATCTAAATACTGGCCTTGGCAGCCAGTGACACAGGTCAGTTGAAGCATTTATATCTATAGCCATATTGTTTTGAAAGGTCACAAAATATGGAATTTCACCACTACTTAAATCGAGTTGTAAGAGTGAGGATATTTTGAATTTTGGTGTGAGATAATGTTTTCTCCCAAACAAAAATGATCATATTCTGGTTTTCAAATGTTATTAAGAGGGCTTGTAGAACTGTAACATAAACCATATTACTATGGTTAGAAAAAGGCCACAAGGCACAGATCTATATCCACAGACACCCTCAACTACATTGAAAGAAATAGCTTTTAAAACAACACCAACAGTAATAAATGACCACATATCTGACTCTTGGCTCCCTCTCGTCTCTTCTGGAGATTTTCTTGAGAAATAAAATTGTAGAAAACAATCCACTTTTCCTTGAAGTTCAACAAAACCTTTCGCAGTGAGAGAGAGAAAGAAAAAGAAAGAGCCATGATGTCAGGTTAGCAAAAAGGATGGGTCAAAGATTGGGGTAAAAGGAAGGAGTAGATTGGGAGAGGAGAAAAAGAGTACCAGGATGTGGCCTTACAGATAAATTACTGTAGTGCCCAGATACATATGGAAGGGCTAATTCTTACTCCTAAGAGTGCCATTATGTGTAATGGATGCCTCTCATTATCTTATCAATTTAAAAGCTCCTTCTAACACACGCTATATCTCCTTTCACAACTCAGGCAATATGCCAAAAGCTCTGTTTGCTGATAATGAAGCCAAATAACTTTGCTATTTCTCTAGCCTTAAAACACCTTAAATCAGTTGGTGTTGAGGACAGTGCATTATGCTTTACTGCAGTAGCAAAAAAAATAGCAACTAGAATGAGCATTTAATTGAAAGGACGTTTGACCCTGTACTGTGGGAGAAATCAAACATTAGTATTACCATTTATAAATTCTGTTTACTCAGAATAATTGGATGACCTCCTGAGGAAAATATATATTTATGGAATAGTTAGAGAATTAGAATACCCACAGAATACTTATATCTGTACTCTATATGTTTCTTACCATAAAAGTGGGCTTGCCAAATGGGAAAAAAAATGCTGTTAAGACAGTTACAGGCCTAGCTATGAAAGTGACAATAATATGCCAACATGGGTGCTCATATAGATTAATCAAGGCTGGTTTTGCTTCTTAGGATTTTCTTTTTAAACTGGTTAAGTGGGAAAGGATTCATCTTTGGTAAGAAGCTGCCAAAATTATCACGAGTCTACTTCATAAGGAATTCTCATAAATATGAATATGAGAGAAAATTAAACAAATAGCTTCAACTATCATGGCAAAGAATTTAAATGTTTAATAGTTTTAAAACTGGCTTTGGAACCCTGCATAGAAAAACATATTTAAATGTTATTTATATGTTACTTCACAGAAAAATCAAGACATTACTGAAACTTGATATATTTGAAACATGGTTAGGAAGGAAATTAAAAGAGAATTAAAGCCTCTTTCCACCCAAGATCCTCAACTGTGTGTGTGGGGGGGGCGGGGACACGGGGGGGGGGCAGAGAGACAGAGACAGAAACAGAGAGAACTATTCTACTATATTTTAGAATATATCAGTATGACTTATTTTGGACTTAACTCACTGTTATATAGCAAAAGTTTGGCAGCTGAAAGAAGATTGATATTTTGCTCTATTTGTAATTGAAACTAATATACAAAAATTTTGACTTTGAATAAATATCTAAAGCAGCTGCTTATTTTAATTTTTTTTTTTACCATTAGCAGCTCTGGAGATGTACACTGATCCTTTTGCAAACAGACTAATTCAAATTTGAACACATAGCTAATTTTTTAGATGGTTTCTAAGGTTAATTGTCAAATGCTACTAGATTCTGTTCAGATGTAACAACTGCAGCAGTGAAAGTATTAAAGTCCAGGGAAGCTATCCAGAATCTTTAGCAATCATCTCTGTCTAATGTCCTTTTACTTCTCCTTCCCCTTCCAATACAGCTTGTCCATCCAGAGTAGCCCAAGATGAAAAATGTTTGCAAATTTTATAAAGTGCATCTCAAGTTCCACATTCCTGATATTCTGCATGGAAGCAGATCTAGGATAGATGTTTAAGAAAATGTCACTCAACATTCACACTTTCTAAATGTTCCAATTCAATTTTCAGTTTAACAAAAGTAAAATAAACATTTAAAGCAGGGGTCGCTAACCTTATGGACCTCAGGGACCACCAAACTCATAATTTTAAATCCTGCAGACCACTAATATGAATCTAGCATGCCACTCACTGAAGTGCCTGGACTCCCACTGACAGAATGGGGTGCCTGTTTCTGCAACCTTAAATACTCAGAGTCATTTGGACCCATTTCCCACAGAAAATAATATACCAGGATCTCTCATCTCTCTTTCTCTTTCTCCCTTTCTCCCTCCCTCTCTCTCTCTCTTTCCCCTTGTCTCTGTCCCCAGGAGTGGGGGTGGGGGAAAGGAACCTCTGGGTTCTGGGGGTGGGGGAAAGGAACTAGTGCTGGGTGGTGAGAATCTGATGTCCAGTGGCCAATGAGCCACTTTCTGAAGACCAGATGGCTGGCGGGGAGTTGGGGCAACAAGGATGATACCAGTGGTTAATGGATTGATGCGCGTGGGAGATCGCGTCATTGGAGCCCTTCCCTGATGTTCCCTGGTCTGTGAGGGGGTGTGGAGGGGGGAAAAGGAACATCTGAACTGGTGTTGCCTCCTGTCTCCCCCTCTGACAGCCGCAAAGCCTCCTCCTTTCTGCTGGCCATGTGAGCACTTCTGCTGAGGAGGAAGCACAATGGGAGGAGGTTTGGCAGCTGCCAGAGGGGCAGCAAGTGTTTTGCAGCTCCTGAGGGGAGGGGTGTGGGATATCGTGGCATCGGAGCCTTTCCTGGGTGTTCCGTGGCCTGCGAGGGGGGGTGGAGAAAGGAACCTCTGAACTGGTGTTGCATCCTGCCTCTGCTCATTGAGGAGGCCAGGTCAGCGATGCCCTCAAGTGAAGATGTTGTGAAGGGGAAGCTTGATCCCTCCCCTCAGGAGCTGAAAAGTGCTCATTGCCCCTTTGGAAGCCACCAAGCCTCCTCCCACCGTACTTCCTCCTCACCAGAAGCGCTCAAATGCCCATAGGGAAGGATGATGCTTGGCGGTTGCCAGAGAGGGAGGCAGGAGGCAACACCAGTTCAGAAGTTCCTTTACCCCCACCCCCTTGCAGTCCAGGAAACACCTGGGAAGGGCTCCAATGCCACAATCCCCCGTGCTCTAACCTCCCTCCCCGTGCGCATCAGTCCATCTGCCACCAGTATGACCCCTGTTGCAGACATGGGTGCACTGCGAACTACCAAAATTTTCTCACGGACCACCAGTGCTCTGCGCACCACCCGTTGGCGACCTCTGATTCAAAGTACATAAAACTACTCTGCAAGAAGAGACATAGTTTTGTGGTTGACATCTATAGCTTCAACACACACAATTGATTTGCATTTTCTTTGTCTCAGATACAAATTCATCAAAATTGTGTTTTACTCTGCAGATAAGTTTGGATTTTGTTTTGTCCAGGGAACTTCTTTGCGCAATTTTTTTTTTTTTAAAAATCAAAACTCAAATTCTGACATAATTATTCGTTCTATGCACTAGTAAAATCCCAGGAAGCTGTCTGGAATAAGAAAATAGTGAAAAAGAAGATTTGATTGAACTTGTTAGAGAAGCAGTGCTGATACCTTTCAGACTGATGAAACTCAGAGAACCCATATGTAAGTGATCCATAATTTATTCAGAAGGTTATCTAATTATTGACATGTTGAATATGTTGGTGAAATAGTAAGACTAGAATCGTAAATTCTAAAACAACCTAATTATGAATTGTATGAATAATTAAATACAATTTTATTATGATTTGTGTGACTGGAAATAAATCTACCTAATATACAGAAATCAGTCCAAAAATTAGGGATATTGCCTTTCTAAATATGTACTGTTAAGTCCTAGGTGTCATTTTAAAATGCTAAGTGTTATTTGTAAAATTTGTTTTTTTGCCAAAAAGGAAACTATGTTCAGTTCCAGAGAGAGGCTAACACAATGTAATATTGGGCAGTTGTTATTGATTTTAATCAGATTATAGTTCTAACTTTAAATTATAGCTGTTATATAATGGACTTCAACCTCAAAGAACATATAAATAATGTAAATATTCACCAATCCTGCCTTCCTATATAAGACAGCCAATTAAACTAGAAGAATATTGGAACTATATAATGAATATGGGACATGTTCAGAGAAATTAATTGATAATTGAGGAATCACGACAAGACCATGGAACTGCCACTTTCAGTCAAAACTATCTAGTTTCCCCATTGAAGTATGTACAATGGAAAACAGAAGAAGAATATTGAGAAGAAAGGAGGAAATAGTAACAAAATACCATTTAACAAGACACTGGGTCCCTCAGTGAAATAAGAAGGAAACCTAGCTGCTAGGTATCATGCTGCTGTTTTAGTTTAAAAAGTCATAAACAAATCTTGGTATGAACCTGGAGATAATGATGAAAATAATAAGAACTAATGAGCCATCTAGCAGGATGTCCTTCAAATTTTTCTGCTTTTTCTTTTCTAGGTAGGCAAAAAGAAAGGGAGAACAAGTACAAAGCTGAGTAAAGAAGGACCAGTACCAGACCAGCAAAAGAAAGAATAATGACTTCATCTACGTTGAATACATTAAAAAAACTTGACTTCTTTTTTAAAAATATTGGGAATGTTGTTTTAGTTCTTGCATCATGTTATCTTAGTTATGCTTTTAATTTATATATTGAAAATATTATAAGAGAAGAGTGGGGGGTTGAGCAGGGCACCTCAACCAATCAAATACTGCAAATTCTTCTTTATGATACGGAGATATCCATGTTCTATTCTGGCCACAGTAAAGGATAAATGATTTCACTAACCAACCAACTAACTAACTAATCAGTTTAGTCTATTGGCATGGAAGATCTTATAAATGCCCACCCAAGTACTAAACCTGATTTTTTTGGGGGTAGGGAGTCAGTCAAGGTCAGCTAAGCCTTCCCCAAAAATGTTCCCTCTCACATCCCAAATAAACCACCAAGTGTTAAAAATAAACTTTGCCAAATTCTAAGTTAAGGACAACTCGGAATGCTAGATGTAAGTAAGTGATAGATTCATAAATTAAACAGTACTTACTGTAACAGTCACCAAATTCCATATTTTATCAAGAAAGCAGACATAGAGGCAAGCTTTACAGGAAAAAGTTAGTTCAGAAATCATTTTTATCATATTTATAATTTTGCAAATTATCAGCCTTGTAAAATCCTGTTATAGATTAGAAAGGCATATCATACCTGATCATTACTCATAACTCCAAAGAATGTTAGGGGTGTCCAGCACTATTTTTTTTTTTTTTTTTGAGATCAATTGCATGGACATTTTTTTTTTTTTGATGTTGTGTCAGGTCATGTGGGTGATCATTTGTGAGATGTCACATTTCTTAGTTATTTATCACAATTCCTTTGAAGAGAAAAAAGTCGAGGAGCAATCAAAATGAAAATAGCTAGACCAAAAAAGACTTTGGTAAAAAGAATACTAGATCTAGAAGGATAAGAATATGAGACAATTAAAAAAAAAACAATAATATGACATTTCAACAAAGAAGTGATAATATGACTACTCTAAAGTTAATCAATCATATTATTTGTACTTGTCTTATTGTTGATAATTATTATCAACATGTTGCATTTTTGTAGATATTTTCAATTATGCTGCATATTAAAATATTTTAATAAACTTTCCCCAAAATGTTCTGCTTTTTTGTAATTTTAAGCCATTGCTTTTGTTTACCATAAGCAGGCACACATTGTATATAGTTCTTGAAGATAACTATGAAAATAGCCTAAACTTAAACTGGCATCTTCTCTTAAGCTATATGAGAGAGCCAACATTTGTCATAACTGGGAAAGAAATAGTTCAGGCTGAAGCCTTGAAGCCAATTTGAGTGTTCAAAAATAAAATGGGATTTCAGAAAAGAGAGCCACATATGTTTAAACCAGTGCTTCAAATGTAATATTCAAAGCATAAGATCAATGATATCACACACAAAGTTGCAGTGCTTTCTATTTATTTTTCAAAGATGTGTTTTTAGAAATCTTATAGAAAAGAGAACAGAAAGAAGATAGAATTTTAGCATTAAAAAATATAGGAAAAATGAAACAAGAGATGAAAATCAATTACAATCTTGGTGTTTGCATATTAATTTTGTTGATTAATATTCCAGAACATAGATGTCCTCCAGTCTTTGGGCACTGACCTCCAGAATATTTTAATTTGGGCAACATAGAAGTCTATTTCTATTTATGAGTTCTTTGTCTATCTGCCAGATCTCCAAACCTAATATTAGCCATAGAAAGACTAGAACTATATTTATTGTGGTAGGCTATAATAACAGATCTTGCAAGCCTGATTATGCTTTATCTGATCTCATTATTATACCCCAATGAATCATGAAGAAAACTGCTTAATTTACTTTTGAATAGTATCTTACCTTCACAACTTGATGCGTCAGCCTCTTTGCTTATACAATGTTTCTAGCCTATTTTTTAAAGGTCTTCTCCCAAACTGTTTAGCGACCACTAGAGATCAATATTAAATCAAATAGCAGGTGGTCAGTCCTGGGGATGGCTGTATTATAAAGAGAAAATGAAATGGGTCTTAGCTTTTTCATGGTACACTTTTATAGTATTTGTCAACTCTTGTGCAGGCTACTTTTGAATATGAGTTTGTGCTAGCCAAAGGAATTATAAAGCTCAAAAGAAATCTATGAGCCAATAACACTTCAGAGTTGGAAAACTTTTGAACACCGATTTAATGTTCCTCTATAATAGTGCTCATATCAAATGAGTTTGACCTCCTACTGATGTATGAGTTCTATTTTAACATACCCACAAAATCATTTGCACAAAACTAGAGTGGATTTTGACTAATGGAAAAACCCAGTGACTTAGTCCTCTGACAAATTTTACTTCCTACCCTGACCTAACACATTGTACGTTAATAAAAGTAACCAGTAGAGATTTTCCTCTTGGTTATGATGCTTGATATGAAAGAAACAGAGGCAGGGGAATATACTCATTCTTGTCATTGTCATGCTACACCTCTGGCAGGATACATATTGTCAATGAGGACAGCAAATGTTATGTTTATAATTTCTGTCACTTAAGGATTAGTAGCTAACTTAGTCAATTTTGATTAATTTAAGGAAGTAATTGGGATTAAGATTTTTAAGACATATATCTTTAAAAAATAATTCTGATAAGAATTTAAAAAGAGAGAAGGTTGAATCCTTGACACTTGCCTGCTTCTGTTTAAGCTGTGTCATTTTTGTTTTTTGTTTTTAAAAAAGAAGCACTAGTTTATAACGTATAAAGAAGGTGTCAAAAAGATGCCAAATGTCATAGCTATAGATGTTCTGTTTCATTTCTGCTATTAAACAGACATGTTTATTTATCTTGCCTCTTGCAACTGGCAAGAATTAAACTGAACTGAATATGCTCTGATCTCAGCTGGACTGTTAAATGGTCATTAACCTACAGATATCACTATCCCAATCAGGCACAAATTATAGTTTGGCAGATGAGCTCTTGCTTCAGTAACAATATCTAACGTTGATGAAATTAAGAGAGAAGCAGAAGGATTACCAGGCCACTTTGATTGTAGTTTACTGCAACAAAGCAAAAGCTATTTAGCATTTCTAGTCTTAAATACAGCAGAATCCAATTTCTTTTCTTTTTTACTTTAAAATAATCTCCTGCACATAACAATTATTCCATCATGTTCTGTTTCTTTGTAAATGCTCAGTACACAGAATCATTTGATTCTGTTTAAAGAATCAATAATCCTATAAACATTGTCATGTTCACTCATGGTGGTTGCATCTTTTATTACTTTCTATTACAAACTCAATTTGCTCCTTTTTAAATATCTCTTTTGAAATTGTCATGATCCAAGCAGGTTAGTTTCATAGATCTCTGATTTGGATTGGAAATATTTGATCTGTGCCTTGAAAAAAAAATAATGTAGGGGAAATACACACACACGTGCACACACACACTGTATTGGACCATGCCAGCTGTGGTTGATTTAACACTCACAGTAGTTCACAATTCTATTCACACTTACTATAGGATAAAACTGAGATCAATGCAGTTGATGTTTGAATAGTCTGAGACTGAAGAAGACAATTATGTGACATAGTGAGTTCAAATAGGGCAATCTGGGCAGAATTACAAGGGAAAGGAAACAACAACAACAAAGATATTACTGTGTATGTTGAAGGCAAAATGTCTGTAATAGGTGATTGAAGAGGTAAAAGAAGAGGGAATTTTGGAAGAAGAGAGTACAACACTTGAGATTTCAAGATATTGCAGAAAGAGGAGGTGAACCAGTCATGCATGAACAATAAACTTTCAGGGAAGTAAAGAGTTTACCACTCTAGCTACAGTACATTGGGATTGAGTGTTTTAATGGATATGACAAAATTAAACCAACTAACTTCAACCAACTTAGAGAAATAATAGAAGATCCTGGGAATAAAAATAATTAGTTCAGGAGGCTTGATAACTTTACATAACATTTCAATGAGAAAAAAACAATTAAAGGATGGATAAGGAAATTAATCAAAGGTTCAAAAGGGACCTGTACAGGAATTGACAGATGGATACAATCAGGAAGCAAACATACCAGCAACTCGCTACTATGGGCACTAAGATTGTCAGAAAGGCTAAAATACAAATGTCAGAAAGGGATTTAAAAACAACAGCCAAAGTTGGCAAGTAGTTTTAAAACTTTGCCCTTAATGAATCCACTAAGGTCTGTAAAGTGGGAGTGTCTGAAACAGTACTTGCAATAGAAGAACGGAAAATGTTTAGTCTTGATGGTAAGCAAAAGTGTTTAGGCGAATAAAGAAGATAACATTTATTTATGTATTTTTATTTACATTTCTGAACTGCTTATCATGCTCAAAGAAGGATGCAGGATGATGTACAGTAAAATGGGGTCCCTAACCCTCAGGCTGTGGACCAGCACTGGGCTGTGGCATGCCAAAAATCAGGCCATGGAAACTGTTATGTCCTGTGCATGGCGCAAAAAGTGGAGACGAGTCGATGAACAGTGAACTTCAACTCTTTATTTAACATGGTGCAACAGTTCTAAAAACGGGCACAACAGCCCCCTTTATATAGGCAAGCTCTTGGGTATTTAGCCAATGAAAACACAGGAACGTTAGCTCTTTTAACCAATGAAAAAGGCTCATTAATAGGCAATCAGATTCTCCTGAATGGACCAATCCGATATCGCTATTATCAGCCAATCAGAAGTGCAGGCCAGAACCCTGCACTTTACTTTAAGGTTTCAACAATCTTTATTCAAGCACTTTTATTAATTCACAACAGAAACAAGCAAAGCCCCATGCACAGGATGTAGGCAGCATTTGAAAGCACACCCCTCCAGTCCACAGAAAAATCTCTCTCCAAGGAATCCTGAGTGTGTCTTTTTAAAGCTACACTTATCAGTCAGACTCATGAATTGCTTTAAAGGTCAAATTTACATGCTGAATGCCTTTGGGGTATAATTGATTTTTTTTTTCTTTTTGCCTGAACTTGGAAATTGCCAATTGATTGTTTAGGAACCAAGAACATTTGTGAGATGTCACAATTGTGAAATTACATTCTTACTTTGGGAATATAGTCAATTGTATCTAGTAAAGACAGATTCATTAAAGTCAAAGGGTTAAACATATGTGCCAATGTTGGCTGTTAGTTTTGAATCTGCAGTTCAGTAAATGCAAAGTTGGCATTACACTGTCTCACATTGGCATTCTGAGAATGGGAAAAATATCTGGGCTAAAAACCTCTCCTAAACAGACTTGGATTTTATAAACTAGATATATTTGATGCCTAAATCTGTTATTTCCAAATCTTATTGCTGATACAGAGAGTAATAAATGTGTGAAAAATACAATACAATACAAAACAAAAAACCATTACTTTTTACAAAGACCTCAACATTGAAAATTATAATTACAATCACAGAATTGTAGACATGGAAGAGCCCATTTAGGTCATCAAATGCAACCCCCATCTCAGTGCAGGAGTCCTAAATTAGGTATTCTTGACAGATTTCCTCTGCCTAACTGTGAGGTGAATCCTTGGTAACTGCATTTGTAGTTCTATTCCTCTTATTGATCAGATTTCCTTAATGTTCAAATGCAATCTGCTTTTCTTGGAGAAATGTGGATATTTTTTGTTTTTGTTTTCCCCTTGCACTCTGCAACTATAGAAAACAGGTCTTAATCTATGTTTCTCCTTGACTCTGTTGAAAAACATTACCATGTCCTTAAGACTAACACATCTAATTCCTTTGATTTATTGTCGTAAACCTTAGGGTAGTCACAAACTTCAATTGGGAGTGTTTTCATGCAATTGTTGGTGTTTGTAATGGATTATCATCTTCCCTACCATTTAAGCCAGCTAGTTCTCCTTCTTAACTAGTTAGTAGAATTGCTAAAATATAATACCAGTTGATACGCTGTCCTGTTTCTTGGTTTTTGTTTTTGTTTTGTCTTTAAGGTATTTCTTCTGATACAATACTGAAAGTGGTTGAATTAAGTACAGATTTCATTGCCTGTTTTCTTATCATCCTTGCTTGCCATTCTCTGTACCCATTCTACTGTAGGTTCTCTGAATCTTGCAAAGAGAGTTCAAAATATTACATAAAGTGGATATTTTTTTACATTTTTTTTTTCTGTCTTCAAGTACTATTGACACCTGACAACTCACTGGACAAGTCCCTGCCGTTTTCTTGGCAAGATTTCAAAAGTTTCCATTGCCTCCTTCATAAGGCTGAGAGGGAGTGACTGGTCAAAGGTTACCCAGGTGACTTTGTGTCAAAGGTAGGACTACAACTCGTGGCCTTCTGATTTTTAGCCTGTTTTTTTGATATACAAAGAATAAAATGGAATATTACTTCCAGCAATATGTGAAGTATGCATTTGATATGTATTTGAATAGCTTATGTTATTCAACTTACATTATAAAGATAATTCTATACTTGTGACCACAATTTGGACTGAAATTTTGGTTGCTGAGCAATGCAGTCATTAGGTGAATCATCACATGAATGCCCACAATTTTATGGCAATACTGCAGTCATTCAGCAAATCACTAGGGTTGTTAAGCCAATCATGTGTTCATTTATAGAATCACTATTCTTTCCAGAATTGTTAAGTGAATCTAGCTTGTTGGAAGGTAGCTGAGAAGGTCACAAATAGTGATCATGTGACTGCAAGATGCTGCAACCATCATAAATTAGAGCTGGCGACTAAGCAACTAAATTGCAATCATGTGACCATGGTGGTGGTGGTGTGACAGTTGTAATTTGAGGACAGATCCTAACTTTTTCTGAGACCATTATAATTTTGAATTAAATACATAAATTGAAGACTACCTGTATCATGTCACAAATCTCTAGTTTGTCTCCCATTAAAATTCCAATAACCTTTTTTGCATATAATATATACATCTTATATCTCATGCTCTTTCATTTTACTTCTGTTTTAGAGGAAAAGTATTTATTTAAATTTCATTCTGATATTTTCTATATATTCTTTCTATATATTTTCTATATATTCTTTCATTTTGTGTTCATGAGTACTTGTTGTCTCTTGTTGCCACTGAACTCTGATAGCAATATTTGCATACAAATTTCAGTTCCTTGTTACACTTAGATTTATTAGCATAATTTAAGGGAAGAAACAAAAACCAGTTTATGACAGGTAAGCAATGCAAGTAATGAAGTAAAAATATCAAGCCCAGATATCACAAGATGTCAAGTAAAACACCATATAATTGAAATGTCTCTAAATTTCATGTAAAATCACTAGAATTTATAAACTTTTTGTTATGTTCTGCGCATGGGTGCAAGGAGCAGAGATGAGGCAGTGAACAGTGAACTTCAACCCCAGCAAGGGGTTGTGATCGGTAATTATCGTGAAGGCTTGTCCGTACACATATTCAGGAAACCGTTTCACAGCAGATACAACAGCAAGAGCCTCTTTGTCAATTTGGCTATAGTTGCATTCAGCCCTAGATAAGGTCCTTGAAAAATAAGCAATAGGGGCCTCACTACCGTTTGGTAACACATGGCTTAAAATGGCTCCTACTCCAAACGGTGACACATCACATGTAATGGTTAAAGGCAAAGTCTCGTTATACTGCATTAAAACAGCATTGGAGGTTAGTAAGTTTTTCATTTGTCGGAATGCGTGGTCCTCTCGGTGTCCCCAGACCCAGGTTGCTTTTTTGTCGAGCAGTCTATGTAGGGGCTCAGCTACGGTCGCCTTCTGGGGCAAGAAGATGTTGTAAAAGTTAATGAGCCCCAGGAAAGCTTGGAAGTCTGTTCTATTCTTAGGCCTTGGTGCATTTTTGATCGCTCTTAGTTTGCCCTCAGTGGGGTGAATTCCTTGCTTATCGAGGAGGTACCCCAGGAACTCTACTTTATCTGTACACAGTTGACATTTATTTTTTTTAACCTTTAGGCCAGAGTCTTTAAATTTTTGGAGGACCATTCTAAGACGCTTCTCTAGTACTTCTCTATTAGGGGCCGCAATTAAAATGTCATCAAAACACGGTACAACTCCCTTGATCCCTTGTAAAAGTCTCTCCATCAGACTTTGGAAAATCCCTGGGGCTACACTCACTCCGAATTGGAGTTGGTTGCATTTAAAAGCGCCTCGGTGCGTAACGATAGCCTGCGCTTCCGTGGTTTTTTTTATCTACGGGTAGTTGTTGGTACGCTTGCGCTAAATCCAATTTAGCGAAGATTTTTCTGCCCCCCAGGGAATGGAGAAGGTGTTGAACCACCGGCACCGGGTAAGCGTTCTGTTGTAGGGCATGATTGAGGGTGGCCCGGTAGTCCCCACAAATCCTTAACGATCCATCCGGTTTGATGGGTGTTACAATTGGGGTTTCCCAACGGGTGTGGTCAGTTGGTTCTAAAACACCCTGGGCTATTAATTTATCGAGCTGCTCATTGATCTTTGGTTTTAGAGCAAAAGGCACCCGACAAGGCTTAAGACGGACGGGGGCTACTTCAGGGTTAAGGTTAAATGATATCGGGGTCCCCTTGTACTTGCCTAGTTTGTCTGCAAAGACGTCCTGGAATTCCTGGACGAGGGCCTCCTCTCAGTCATTGCTTCTGGTTTGGTGAATGCCAGCTACCCCAATCCCAAGTGGGGCGAATCATTGAAGGCCTAATAAACTGGGCTGGTCACGATCAACGATGGTCAGCAGTAGCGACGCAGTACGATTTTTGAATAATACTTGGACTTGGCTGGAGCCGACGACTGGAATTCGGTTCCCCTGGTAATCTTTGAGTATAATTCTTTGGGCTCTGAGGTCTTGATGCCGGACAGCAGGGATTAACTGTTTGAGGGTCTTCCAGGAAACCATCAAGAGGGACGACCCTGAGTCAACTTCCATCATGCAAGGTGGTTCTCGATGGTGACCCTCACTCAGATCTTCTTTGCATCTAATGATGAAGCATGACCGATGGTAATGGTTTGGTGTGCCTCTTCCTGTCTCATTGAAGTGGCAAGTGTTTTATTTCTGTAGGAATGGTTGTTCCAGTGGTGGTTCAAGTGTTCCCGACTCACAGGACGATTCCCTGTGGTCTGGCGGTAGTTGTTTTCTCTCTGAATTGGGCTGGATCCTTGCTTGCTTCTACAGACCTTCCCGAAATGGCCTCTTTTCCCACAGGAATGGCAGAGCACGTCAAGGAATTTGCAATCTGATTGCGGGTGGTTTGCCCCACAACTCGCGCATTGGTGCGGTAGTCTTCGATTCCGCGGGTTGCGTTGGTCATGTTTGGACCGGTTGACCTCCTCCTCATCACTTTCTGATGGAGATTTGAGGTCCTCGTGGTGGGTCGCTGTTGTGTGCCTCTCTAGGTGAGGTGAGGTATCATTGACAAGTTGACAGAGCGGTGCGTTGGTGCGGCGCATTCGGGCGGCTGACTTCCTGGTTGCTTCTGCTGCAGTAGCGTCTTTGATGACATTGGCAAGATCAATGTCCCCTTTGGCCATGATCTTGCTCTGCGCTGAGTGGTCATCTAATCCCAGAACTATTCGGTCTCTCAGAGCTTCTTTGAGGTCTGCAAACCCACAGAGGCCTCCCAGGTTCCAGAAGTCCACGATGAAATCTGCGACGCTCTCTCCTTTCCGTTGGTCCCTCTGATAAAACTCATGTCTTCAGACAAGTGTTGGTACAGCGGGTGCATAGTGGGCCCTTAGAAGGGGCGCGAGGACATCCCAGTCCATGGATTTCACCTCAGCCGGTTTCGCTAGTGCCTTGGCCATCTTTAAGACGGCAGGCCCGCAATGGGTCAGAAACACTGCTCGCTTTTTCCCCGTAGTTGCGTCTTTCAAGTTGTTGGTCTCCAGAAACATCTGGAACTGGTCCATGTATGAGTCCCAGTCTTCTTGTGCCAGGTCAAATGGAGCGGGTGGTATGGCACCGCCGGACATGGTTTCTGTTGTTGATGCACCTTCAGCCATGTGCTCTGTTTGGTGCTCTGTAAGTGTTCAGTCAGCTCTGATGTCTCCGCATCCCACCTTCATCACCAGTGTTATGTTCTGCGCATGGGTGTAAGGAGCGGAGACGAGGCAGTGAACAGTGAACTTCAACTCTTTATTAAGCATACTGAACAGAGCAATCACCTAGGGCAGCAGCAGCCCTTTTATAGGGTTGGCTGCTGTCCTATTAGCCAATGAAAAACATGGAAGTGTTAAACCCTTGAACCAATGAGAGTTGGCCCATTAACAGCCAATCAGATTTCCCAGAAATGACCAATCTGATGTCGCTATTATTGGCCAATCAGAAGTGCAGGATTAGAACCCTGCTTTTTACTTAAGGTTGTTAAAACTTTATTAAATGCCTTTATTAGTTCATAACACTTTTCATGATCTCGCAATTTTTGTTTTTATTTAATTTCTCGTTGTTATAAGTGGTATGTTAGGTATGAAAAGGCAAAGGCCTTGGAACCTATAGATAGTATGTTTTCAACTTCTATAAAGTCTCAGCTTGATTTGATTTAATCCTGGTTCAGAGAAAACTTTCAAATCCAATTAAAATGCTTCATTGGAAAGAAATGGTTGATAACTATGATATATGTATATTCGGAGAAGAGGCAACATTCTTTATTTTAATTGTTTGGATTTCTGGTCTGATTTTCTGTTTGGAGATCGTTTTCTGTAGGTCACCTTTAGCAATTTTGTTCTCTATGCTGCCAAAATCAGAATGATTTCCAGAACTATCAGTTTTTCAGACAAAGTGTATTCAAGGGTCTCTTAAGGTCCATTTTGTATTAACAAGAACAGTCAGAAATGATTACTTCTTCACCATAACCAATTTTTCTGCTTTGTTCAGAAGTAGCAATGAAACATGCTGTGAATATAAAATAGCAGTTGGTGAATTATCTGTGAAACTAGTTGATATACAAAAACAGATATTTAAAGGTCACTGGATTCTAAATATTATAACATAAAAGAGGCCTGGAAAAACACTGTAAGAAGAATAGCCTAGCATTAAGTTAAACTCACTAGTAAATTATGAATAACTCATCGGAAAGATTTGCATTGTTTCATACAGCTGCATATATTTTATTACAGAAATAAATAGCAAGAGATGTCCACTACTCAAGTTTCTGTGTTTCCACCATGTGTAGATCCTATTTTCCAGCTGGTGTCTCTAAATAAGGTAATCAGATTTGGTCTTCAAATCTGATTACCTTCAAGCCAATAACAATAAAATAAGTCCTTAAGAGCTCTAAACTAGACTGGAGAAATAATTCTCCCTAGCATGGCATCCTTTGGATTTATTTGACAAGATGATTATGATAGGGAATCATAAATTTGTAATTCAATACATCAAGACAGCACTCTTTTCCTCGTTCAGCCAATACAGTATCTAATCTGGTTGGAGAAGCAACTGCAGATTTTATTCTACTGGACAGATTTCTTGAAGAAATTTACATCATCCCACTGAGTACCTAACAAAAGTCCATTGGCTACTGTAATTCTTGTGGCCTAAGGGAAGATTTGCATAATCCTACTGATACTACTATCATTTTCTTATGCAAGTCTTTAAACTGCAGCCAAGTACAAAGTGTACAGTGGCTCAGCTTTGAAGAGTAATGCTCTCAGTGCATTGCTTTCTGATCATAAATGATGTACAAATCTTCCTTCCTTCCTTCCTTCCTTCCTTCCTTCCTTCCTTCCTTCCTTCCTTCCTTCCTTCCTTCCTTCCTCCCTCCCTCCCTCCCTCCCTCCCTCCCTCCCTTCCTTCCTTCCTTCCTTCCTTCCTTCCTTCCTTCCTTCCTTTCTAAATTGAGAAATAAATAGTATAAAGCAAATTTTATACCATTGAAGTTGAAGATAACTGTTATGAAATAGAAAATAAAAAATGGAGGTCATTTACTATAATCTTTAGAATTCTCTGCTTAGGATTGCTTGTGTATAATAGATGACAAGAATATATTTGCAAGTTGCTATCAATATCTACATACTGTATTTTAGGTAAATAGGTAAAGAAAACAACAACGTTCCATAACACTTCCAATATGACATTGTATGTTTCTTATCTTTGGCTTATTAACTTAAAAACGATGATGGAAAAAAAAACGATGACAGAAGGAAAATGTACAATAGATAATAGAAAGGAAGCGTTATTTATCCTTGCAATGTGTCTACTCAGAAGGACGTACTTCATTGTTTTGTATTTGTTAAAGAGACAGGAGGAATCCTTGTAATTCATAGGAGTGATCCAGATACTACTTTGCATAACAAGGACTAAAAAGTTTGAAAAAAGACATTTCAGATCTCCAAAGTTCTTTGAAGAAACATTGCAATTTGGACCTTTTTTAAAATCTCATAGACAAATACAGTATATGCATCACAAGAGGTATCTTAATTTTACTCAAATCACTTATATAAGGAACCTGAAGATCTCCTGATATTATTTTTTCATAAGACTTTACCAAGCTTCAATAAAAGATAAAATATAAGGAAACAGAAAAAAAGGATTAGAAAAAAAAATCAGAGAAAGAGACAAAATTGGAATGAAGAAAAAAACTGACTTTCTTGGTATATATACAAATATAAAATACATTAACCTCTTACTCTAAAATTAACAATATTTCTACAATCATAAAAATTCTAATAGTTGAATCCCAAAATAAAGGTTTCATTTCTGTCAATTTCAAGCAAAAAGTCCAAATATGGTTTCCAAATAGATGATGTTTTTGTCTTATAAATCACAGCAGCAGCAGTCAGCAGAGGCAATGATGAAGGTTGCTGGAAGAAGTAATTCACACATACCTGGAAAGCTATGGCTTCATCCCTGTCTTTCTTTCTCGATTTACAATGTGTGATTTTAGTCCTTCAATCATAAAGCATTTTATGGAACTAAGCCATAGAATTTACATCTGTTGTCACCTTTGAATCAAGTTTATCTCAGGGACACTTACACAGATGCATCTGTACATTTGTACATCCATTCTGCAAAAATGATTTGCTCTTGTCTTTTTCCAAGATTTGTATTCATTCATTTTTTATTGGGTTCCTAGTTGTCTGTATAAGTCCAGATAGTAATGCATCCAAATATTAACCAAGGCCAAGTGTACTTAGCTTTTTTTATATCAAGGATTGTGCCATAAATATTTCTACAGAACAAATGTTAGAACATTATTTGTCAAGCATGCTTTCCATTCTAACTTATACAGTTAGAATGGCACTAATTTTAAAGGGTATTTGTTGCAACATTTCCTAAGAGAGGATATTAGCCCTAGTACTCTTAGTTTCATGTGCTAAGTCCCCATATAGAGATAGTCCATGATTTACAGCTGTCTGTTTATCATTTAAAATTACAATGGTGGTGAAAAAAGTGACTTATGACTGGTCCTCATAGTAGCATTCCTGTTATGAACTAATAAAATGCTTAAATAAAGTTTTATCAAACCTTTAGAAAAAGCAGGGTTCTAATCCTGCACTTCTGATTGGCCGATAATAGCGATATCAGATTGGTCCATTCAGGAGAATCTGATTGGCTGTTAATGAGCCACTCTCATTGGTTAAAGGGGTTAACACTCCACGTTTCTCATTGGTTACTAGATCAGCAGCTTGCCTATAAAAGGGCTGCTGCGGCCCTAGGGTTTGGCTCTGTTCAGCATGATTAATAAAGAGTTGAAGTTCACTGTTCACCATCTTGTCTCCGTTCCTTGCGCCCATGCGCAGAACTTAACAATTCCCATAGTCATAGTGATTAAATTCAGGCACTTTGCAATTGGAGTGTATTTACAACAGTTGCAGAATCTCAGGAGCACACCATTTGTGACCTTCCCAGTTGGCTTTGAATAGCAAAATAAAATTTGCTTAACAACAGCATGATTCACTTAACGTTCATGGCAACAAAAGTTTAAAATTGAGTGCAATTCATTTTACTGCCACCTCATTTAGCACTGAAGTTTTGATCGTAATTATGGTTTTACATTTTGTTTAATATATACTATAGCCCCTTACAGTGAAACTATATCCTCTCCTGTCCTCTCCTCTGCTTGGTGAGATCACAAAGATATTTCAACCAGTAACCTAACCTGTCATGGAGCCAAATTCATCACAGATATTATCTCTTTTTTAATCTGATTGTTGTTAGATAATCATAGTCATATACTCCTTAATTTTTTCTTACCTGCTGCTCCCATCCAATCCTCCTACCAAGTGCATGGAGAGAAATATAGAGTGATCTTTAAATTCAAAGATTTATATTACTATCTTAAAATCTGAAAGAGAATTATCAAAGATGCTGATGGTTACATGAAATGCAACCCATGGCCACAAGTTCTTAATTTTAGTACAATAATGAATAATATTGCTTGAACTGATTTTAAATAAAGTTTAAAATCTCTTTATTTAATGATTTACTTATTGTCTCTGGATCTAAAAGAACTAATTGCCTGCACATCTGATTATTGCACACTGACATTTGGCAAAACACCACTTCACATCATTTTTATGGTTATCAGAAGTATTCAAACCTCATGGTTCTTTGAGCGAATATTTCCAAGATTGGAGAGCTTAAAGCTTGGTTTCTCTGAAGGTTGATAAGTACCTATGTGATGGTGAAGTTTACATATTAAGTTGCCTGCATCAATTTTAATCTATTTTGTTACTGGTATAGATCTGCTTTCAGATCCTATGTATGGTTCTTATCAGTAATAAAGTTAGAGTTATCTTGTCAGTAATAAACTTGACATCTAAACTTACTAAATAGTGTAGCAGCACTTCCTGCTTCTTTGAGTCATTTCCTTTCACTCTGTATTTTGTTTTTTTCCTGAGTCTATTAAAAGCCAGGTAGTGCTACTGTCAGTCTCTGCTCCCTTTAGATCCCAAGAAAGAAATACTCAGACTCCATGTTGTAGAGCAAAGTTATCCTTTTATTGGAAAATAAAGTGGAAGCTACAAATCAATTCCGAAACTAAGAAATTGGTGGGTAGAACACACATACAAAGAAATAGAATTGTTCCCACCCCCCTAAAGTTCAAATGATTCTTCCAATTAAAACTTCTGAATAAGCTCATGTGGTCATCTTCAGGTGGTGATGAGGTTTCTTGTCAAATGGCCTTGACACATTTTGATAAAAGTTCGCAGTTGCGCAAAAGAGGACAGAAGATAGCCAAGAAAGGAAAGTTAAAGAAAAGAATCCCCCCTCCCCTTGCTAGCCCAGCAAAGGAATGCAAAACACCTCCAGCCTTCTTCCCCTCCAAAGTCCCCCCTCTCACCATTGTCATGACAGCCGAAAGAAGTAAAAGCAGAAAAACAACAGTGGAAGATATCTTGAGGCTATCTATCTTGAGGCTGATGTTCGGACCCCCTAGAAAAAGGACATTAGTCCCTATAAGAAAAAATAACATAATTACATGTTAACATTGATATACATTTCAATGGTTTATCAGGGTATTTGGCATAAAATTTCTTTAACAGTTCAGAAGCTCTAAGGTCTTTCTCATTTACCCATTCAGCATGGAATGGAGGAAAATGTTTCCAAGCTACAAGATATTGGGTACCACCCCTCCATTTTCTAGAGTCTAGAATTTCTTTAATTTCGAAATGCTGTTCACCCTCAATTAACAATGGTACGGGGGGATCAGACTGGGTCAGTCTCAAGGTACCGGTACATTCTGGTTTCAACAAACTGACATGGAAAACTGGATGAATACGATGAAGAGTCTTTGGTAAAGTCAGTTGAACAGTCACAGGATTTATAATCCTCTCAATGAGAAAAGGTCCCACATACATCGGACCCAACTTCTTCGATTTTTGGGCAGTCTGCAAATACTTGGTCGAGAGGAATACTTTATCGCCCACTTGATACGACATCTGCAGGGCTCGCTTTCTGTCAGCAAATTTCTTATGAGATTGGTGCGCCTTGTCCAAAGCTTTGTGGGCGACCGGCCAATTAAGTTGAAGTTGAGATATCCAGTCACTCAATGACTGGACACTTGGTTTTTCACCAGGCAGTTCAGGTATGGGCACAAAATCTTGTGGTAAAATCTGAACCAGGCATTTCAGGTATGGGCACAATCTCCCGTTGCTATTTTTAAAGGAGTAAACCGTACTACTGTGAACAGAGTTATTATATGCTACCTCCGCAAAAGGTAGTAGATCCACCCAGTTGTCTTGCTGATAATTTATGCAACATCAGAGGTATTGCTCTAGCACCCCGTTAGTTCTCTCACAAGCCCCATTAGTTTGGGGATGATGGGTGGAGCTTAAGCTTTGGGTGGAGCCTATTAACTTCAAAAATTCCCTCCAGAAATTAGAGATAAATTGGACTCCTCGATCAGAAACTACACGCTCAGGTACACCATGCAACCTGTAGACATGAAGAATGAACAGTCTGGCCAATGACCTTGCCGAAGGGATCTTTGAGCAAGGGATGAAGTGGGCTTGTTTGGAGAACAAGTCAGTCACCACCCAAATGACTGTGTGTCCAATGCTCTCGGATAGATCTACTATAAAGTCCATGGAAATTTCCTTCCAAGGAGCAGTTGGTCTAGCCACAATTTGCAGCAGCCCTGGTGGCTTACCAGGAGGTCTTTTTGCTGAGGCACAAATCGGACGACTTGCCACATAAGTCTCAATGTCCTTTTTCAACAAAGGTCACCAAATGTAAGGTCTTCACAAACCCAAAATGACCAGCCATCTTGGAATCATGAGTTTGTTGCAATATGTGGCTTCTCAGGTTTTGAGGTACACACAACTTCGCCCCTATTCAGGTTAGACCATCTCGAACAGTGCAGTTATTCGCATTTGCCAGAAACCACTCATCCGTCTTCAACGCCTCCTTAAACCGTTCCCTCAGATCAGTGGACAGATCCCTCTCCTGGTTTCTTTTTTGCGCGCGGGTAACTACAGGGGCAGCCAGTTGTGTAGTGGACACGATTGGCCTTATCACTTCTTTACGGGTACTGTTGTATTGAGGCATTCTAGACAAAGCATCCGCCATAAAAATTTTTCCCCCTGGGATATATTTCAAGGAGAAATTGAACCGCTTGAAAAACTGAGCCCACCTAACTTGCTTAGGGGATAGCTTCCAAGGGGTTTTTAAAGCTTCTAGATTTTTATGGTCAGTCCACACTTCAAATGGGTGTTTCGCTCCTTCCAGAAAGTGCCTCCAAGCTAGTAAAGCCCAACGGACTGCAAACGCTTCCTTCTCCCAAACGGCCCATCTCCTTTCAGTCTCAGTCAATTTACGAGAGGTGTAAGTGCACGGTTGTAGTGTCCCCTTCTCGTTTAATTGAAGTAAGACCGCCCCCACTGCCACATCACTCGCATCAGCTTGGATCACGAAAGGGGCGTCCATGTCTGGGTGTTTCAGGACTGGTTCTGCAGCAAAAAGTCTCTTAAGCTTTTCAAATACAGCTTGGCACTCTATGGTCCAATTCAATGGTTGGCTGGGCTTTGGTTTCAATCCCCCCTTTGTTTTCAGGAGGTTGGTGATGGGCATGGCTATTTTAGCAAAAGACGGGATGAATTGCTAATAAAAGTTGGCAAATCCCAGAAAACTTTGAAGCTGTTTACGGGTTCTCAGTGGGGCCCAGTCCAAAATAGCTTGCACTTTCTCTGAGTCCATCTCAATGCCCTCAGGGGAGATACGATATCCCAAATAGTCAATTTTTTCTTGATGGAACTCACATTTGGATAGTTTGGTGTACAATTTGGCGGCCCTCAGCTTGAGCAACACAGAACGTACCAGTTTCATATGTTCGTCTCTAGTCTCCATGTAGATAAGAATATCATCAAGGTATACCAGAACCCCTTTGTATAAATGTTTGTGAAGCACTTGATTGATCAGTTGCATGAAAACAGCAGGCGCCCCCTGTAGGCCGAAAGGGAGAACATTGAACTGGAAACAACCCATTGGAGAGTTGAACGCAGTCTTCCACTCGTCTCCCTCCTTTATCTGGATTCGGTAGTACGCCTCCCTCAAGTCCAGCTTTGTGAAAATCTTCCCCTTTGCCAGGTAGGCTAACATGTCCTTCATCAGAAGGAGGGGGTACATGTTCTCTACGGATACTGCGTTCAGGTTTCTATAGTCCACTACCAGACGTTTGGAGCCATCTTTCTTCTCGTGGAACATCACAGGGGCCGCCACTCGAGGTCTGGCAGGTGTGATGAAACCCCATTGCAAGTTCTTGTCGATAAATGCCCTCAATTCCTCCAACTCCCCCGGTGTCATCGGACACATCTTCGGTTTCAGGAGCGTCACCCCCGGCAGGAATTCAATACTACAATTGGTTGACCGATGGGGGGGGAGCTCGTCGGAAGCCTCTTCACTAAACACCTTTCTTAAGTCCCAATACTCCTTCGGGATTTTCTCCTCCCCTTCCATGTGTTTGGCACCTGTAGAAGCTATCTCGGTGGGTACCTGGGACTTCGGATGGGATTTCTCCTCCCCTTCTGGATAGGGTTGCTCCTCCCCTTCCAGTGGCTGATCGGTGCGGATGCGTATCCACCTCTCTCTCCAGTTCACATGGGGATTCCACTTCCGAAGCCAGGGTAATCCCAATGTTAGGGGCTGTTCCATCCCAGGGGCCACAATAAAACACAGGGTGGTTTCCCATGGTCATTTCTAGGGGTTCTGTTATAAAACATGTGGGGCAACCTCCCGCCACTGATCCATCCAGTTGGCAGAAAGATATGGGCATTCTTAAAGTTCTCAGTCCAATGCCCATACCCTTAACTACTTTCATGTTAATTACACACCTCGTGCACCCCGAGTCCAAAAAGGCCAACATCACTCCCTCAATCCCAGAGGTGGGCTGCTTTAACTTTATTGGGATGGTCATGGGCCCTTGGTTAGGACTTACCGGGATGTCATCTTCCGAGTCAGTCTCGTTCTCGCCGAGTGGGGTTGGAGGTCCCAGCTCCTCTCCCGCTGAAAGGGCGACCTCTACAACCTCTCTTGCCTTCAGTCCAGTCTCGTGGGGCTTGGTCGAGGGGTTTTCGGGCTTCCTCCCGGGGCCCCGTGCTTTCGGTGGGTTTGTCTTTACCCGGCAATCTGCCATCCGGTGGCCCTCCTTCCCACAATGGAAGCATGCCGTGGTCTTGGCTCTTGCCGCCATCCCTCCCGGTTGGGGGGTTGAAGTCTCTCGGAGACGGGGGGAGCGGTTTTCTCCAGGCGGGACCTCCTCTCATCTGCTTCAGGCTAGATCAATGTCCACCTCTTCCGCCAACAAGTACCACAATTGTAAATCACGGGGGTCCCTTCTGGAGATGCACGTGTGGTATACATCTTTGTAGGCTTCCACCAGAGCCTCCTAGGACCAACCTCGGATGTGGTATGCCAGCTGCCTGAATTCTTGGGTGTAGTCTGCCACCGATCTCCCCCCTTGGACTAGGGTCTTCATTCTGATCCTGGTCTTTCTCTCTGCCAGAGGGTCCTCAAACCTTCTCCTCAGTGCAGTCATGAAAACATTGAGGTTTCGCAGTTGGGGGGAGTTATCATTGTACAAAGTCACCACCCAGTCTGCTGCCATCCCTTCCAGGGTTCTGGTGACACATCTCACTTTGGCTGCTTCAGAGGTGAACTCCCATTCAAATTCTGCCATATAGCTACCAACTTGTACCAGGAAAAATCCCAAATTTCTGGGATTTCCTCCAAACTTCACATCTGGGGGGGGCAGGTGGCGTCTTCCAGGAACCACACCTATTGCTGGGACTCCTCGGGCAGCGTCGGGCAGCTACGCTGGTATAGGCTGGGCAAGGGGGGTAGGGATAGCTTGACTTCCCCGGGCTGACCTCGCTTCCTCTTCCCCCTCATACCTTTGAGCCATGCCGGGCTTCTCAGAAACATCCATAAGGAATTTCCCAGCTTGATCCAGCCTGCATTCCATCTCCTCCCCCTCCTGCCACAGCTGTTCCCTCGCACCTTTTCGTCTTACAGTGATTCTGGGAGGAGGGGGGTCTTCAGAGTCTCTCCAACCAACCCCCAACGACCATCTGGGCATCTCGGCTGGGGTTTCTTCAAGAGTCAAGTCGGCCAGCATGTCAGTCACCGACGTCTCCGGTAGCAGCATCGACTGCCCCCCCGCAGCTCCCTGGTCCTCTTCATCGCTGGCTGGAGACGACATGAGATGAAAACCCCTCGGAAGAAAAGTTGCTGTTTTCTCCGGGTGGGTTGATGTGGGAGTTTCGGAATTATGTCAGTCTCTGCTCCCTTTAGATCCCAAGAAAGAAATACTCAGACTCCATGTTGTAGAGCAAAGTTATCCTTTTACTGGAAAATAAAGTGGAAGCTACATATCAATTCCGAAACTGAGAAATTGGTGGGTAGAACACACATACAAAGAAATAGAATTGCTCCCACCCCCCTAAAGTTCAAATGATTCTTCCAATTAAAACTTCTGAATAAGCTCATGTGGTCATCTCCAGGTGGGGATGAGGTTTCTTGTCAAATGGCCTTGACACATTTTGATAAAAGTTCGCAGTTGCGCAAAAGAGGACAGAAGATAGCCAAGAAATGGAAAGTTAAAGAAAAGAATCCCCCCTCCCTTTGCTAGCCCAGCAAAAGGAATGCCAAACACCTCCAGCCTTCTTCCCCTCCAAAGTCCCCCCTCTCACCATTGTCATGACAGCCGAAAGAAGTAAAAGCAGAAAAGCAACAGTGGAAGATATCTTGAGGCTATCTATCTTGAGGCTGACAGCTACAAATTCCATTGATTCCCTCAAGATTTACTCTCTAGAACAGGGGTCTCCAACCTTGGCTCCTGGAAGCCTGGCGGACTTCAACTCCCAGAGTTCCACAGCCAGCAAAGCTGGCTGTGGAATTCTGGGAGTTGAAGTCCGCCAGGCTTCCAGGAGCCAAGGTTGGAGACCCCTGCTCTAGAATCACTAAAATGAGCATGAATTTAATTGACTTTGTTCTTCAGCTTTTTTCCACTCCTTATTCCTACTCTGTTGCTTTTACCTAATCTTTTCAACTCACATGGTTATATAAAGGGACAATGAAAATCCAGTGACCTCCATACTGTAGAATTGCAGCTTTGTAATCTCTTACCATTAGCCTTGCTGGCTGACAGTGTTGGGAGCTAAGGTCCAACATATTTATTTGGCACCCAATGATATAAACTTGCTTGAAATGACTCTTCTGTATTGTTACTTCTGCAGTGTGCCATCTCATGCCTTTCATAGGATAGATTTATAGAGCACCACCTGGAGATTGTGTAATTTTGAGTTACAGAAGCTGCCATCACAATGTGGTGATCGTGCAGCTTGTTGTGGGTTATCGACTCAACTGTCTTCTCAATAGCCAAAGCAGATTGTACAAACAATTTAAATGGTGCGAACAACCAGATTCCAAGCTTGGAGGCAAATGAACATTTGGTATAGTTCCTGCTGAAAAGACTATATTTTTTGATAAAAGTGTGAAAAAAAAACCAAAAGGCATAGGATCATTGCACAACATGTGTTTTTCCAATGCTATCTAACTGAAGAACACCTGTGCTGAAGAACTTTTTGCTGATCTATTCAGAGAGAATTTAATAGTCCTTAAAAACCTATCATTTCTTAACTGCAATGAAGCGATGCTGTTTGCACATTAAGCTGGATGAGCCATGATACGTGCAGACAGAAGAAGCAGCCTTAAAGACTTATTTGCCAGTCAAATGATCTATCTGGAACTCTGAACAATGTGCTTACTCAAACACTCCTAATGGCTCTGCTAATTAATGAACTGAATATTATCGAATGCTTCTTGATCTTTGGCATAGAGAGTGGATCTGACCTACATTATATCATGCTGAGGGGGATTGATATTGAGAGTGGGGAAAAGATTCAGCATGGCAAAATTATAATTGGTGTTCAGTTTAAAGCAGTGTTGCCTAATCGGTGCCCCTCAGGTATGGTAGACTGGACTTTTTGAACAGTTGTGTCTTTATTTTCTGGCAGTGCTAGAATAATACTGACAGTGTTAGAATAATGAGCCAGGCTCTATATACTTCAGCTGCATAAACAGCAGTATTACAACAAGCAACTTAAAAAAAAAAAACCCAATCCCAAACTGACAGTCCAAAATAATTAGAAAGAAATTTTGTATGAGAATTGTTGGAAAGAGAAATGTATTAGTATAGTATGATTGAGTTGACTGGTTGATTGAGTCTTCATTGATTCAATGAAATATAGTTTGCTATACAATGTGCTTGTAACATATAAATCCAAAAGGAATAAAATAGCCAGTTAGAAATGGATGAAGGATTACTATAATATAAATAAGGGGCTTTTTTTCAAAGTTACAAATCAAATACAAATGTCTAGATTTTGGAAGACAGGGTAAAACATTCTAACTGAGTACATTATGTGTTCCACAGTTGTACTTAAAGATGTTAACAGAGAGGTTTTTTAGGAATGAAGGCAAACATAGGTATCTCAGGATAATGTTGCAGGAACCAATCTGGGTTGGTCACTGGGAACACAGGTTTTGTTTTTCGAGCTTTAGGATTCATGCTAGAGCCCATCATCAGAGGGCATTTTTATACAGTGTAGAGAAAGAGGTAGAATTTCATTATTGGATTTGGACAGCTGGACACAGTATTAACATTAATTGCTCTTTACCATATGCTTGAGATTAGTCAGTATTGTTCTTCCAGCAGCAAAACAAATAGTTCTAGGAGAATAAATTACTTCTCATTCTTGACTCTGAATGAACTGAAGAAAATTACATAAACTTATGTAAATTCAGAATATGCAGAGAATAAGATAGGGAAGAAATAATTTCCAGTTCTCAAACTGAAAGTCACTTACAAATTACTGGACTTATGTTAGGGAAAAATACAAAGCCTACAACAGGGAAGTTTCTTCTTTGCCCCAAGAGATACCTAAAGCTATAGCAAATGAGACAGGAAAAAACCCACAAACTTCTCTTTTAAAAAATCTGGAAATTGTAGTAGACTTTGGAAGGACATCCATTTGGATGTAAATGCCTGCACTTATTTTCCATTTGGAAGGAACATCTGCAATATATTGTCCTATCTTTCAGCTTATGGATTTCAGCAGGCGGAAGAGAGAGGATCAGCAGGCTAGATTTATTGTCCAATGGGGATGGCTAAAAGACCCACCAAGCTGAGGAACAACAAATTGGCTAAATAAATTGTGATTTCTAATTTTAATTCAGATGTTCATTCTGAAATTAATACTTGAGGCTTATTTTAAAAGTATTATATTTAAATTACTTTGCCTCATTCATTCAGCTACCATGAAACTAATCCAACCATTTCACCAGAGTTTGGCAGCACAATTGCTGGAAAATGATAATTTCAATTCTCATCCCATTTTGAGATAAGAATAACAATAGTGTGCTCTAAATTCTAAAATAGGCATATAGAAGGATGGAATGCAGAAGATCCATCCTTAGGCCTGATACAATGTCACCCATTCAAATAATTATCTAAATAAATGAATACAGTATTATAGTCTCTATCATGGATAATTATCAGGTGCCTTGACCAGGATGATGGCAGTTGTAGTCCAATATATCTTGAGAACTGGAGAATGCTAATGTCAATAATTCTAAAATTTATTATATACTTGCATTAGTTATCAGGCAATTTTAGTAGCACAAATTTAAGTGACACATTGGAAAATAGCCTATCTGCAGTTCACATAAATAACCTAAATATGTGATGTTAGCCAAGAAAATACAAATAAACAAGGAAGTAACAGATATTTTATATATCTTTAATTGTGTACTGATTTTATTTTGCAAGCTAGATGCTGAAGTCAGTGAGTCATTTAAACATGTAGAGTAAAGAATAGTTCAACCCCCTGAGAATTCAGAATGTAGAAGAAAAATCACATATTTAAATGCTGTTCCTTATCAAACATTCCCAGCATGTTCAGACTTTGCAAAAAGAAGATTGTTCATATAGTCTTCCTTGTTCATCCCCCCACCTATCCTTTCTCATTTAAAATAATCCACAGAGTGATCTTTGGAAGGTCAAGAATAGGAAAAGAAATCTGTTGCTTGTTCTCAGTCCTGCTGGCTCATTTTGGCCAACTTAGAAGATGAAGCAAGGCTGCATATTTTGGAACTTAAAAATTGCATTTTAAAATATTAGCCTCTCCCATCAGGACTAAGTGAACTGTATTTTCTTGTGCAGAAGTACAGGAGTGGGAGACATAGCCTGGACATGGAATTGGGACATAGCCTGAATAGGACTCATGCTTCTGAGAATGCTAGCAGCTTTGGATCTGGCTGGAACTAAACTTTTGCAACTGACGTGAGAATTTTGCTGACCACTTTAAATGGACAAGAGGTTTCTAATGGGTTTGTATTAATTTTCTCTTGATTACAAATAGATTCCTATGTTCCAATTTTTTGAATCATGGAACTGTCTCAAGGGCATCCAGCCTTGCAGAAAGGTCAAAATATATACAGGTAGTCTCATTTACTGACTACAATTGGGATAGCAACTTGGTTGTTAGGTGAAATGGTCACTAAGTGAAACTGCAATTGTTGTTATGATCTTACTGCAGCTTTCTTTTACTTTACATTCCTGCAAAAGTCATAAATACAAGGTTTGGTCGTAATGTTAGTTCTTCATTACCATCCATGGTCACTTTAAAAGGCAGTTGCTAAATAAGGGCTATTTGTATAATCAAACTTAAGAAGAATTTACTGCAGAAATCTCCATAGAACATTATGAGGTTAGGGATCATTGATATACCAACAAGTGTGTTTGTGTGTGCGTATGTGTGTGTGTGTGTGTGCATATGCATGCATTTGTTTGCAAAATCTCATCCATTTTATCAGGGGTGAGATTCAAATGTTTTAACAACTGGTTCTGTGGGTGTGGCTTCTGTGTGGGCGGTCGTGTGACTGGCTGGGTGTGACCAACTCAACATCACTCACATTGAGGCATGCATCTCCTTGCTGGCCTCTCATGACTGTGGGGATGCTGCAACAGTCATAAGTGTGAAAAATGGTCATAAGTCACTTTTTTCAGTGCCATTGTAACTTTGAATGGTCACTCCACACAAGCAAAGTACCAGCAAAGGAGGGGAAAAAAAACTCCAGAGACGTTCCTGAGACCGGAAGTCTAGTCCTGCCAAGAATGTAATAAGGGTTAACAGGCAATTTTTGTTAGCAACACCAGAATGTTTCCTTCTTGCCTTCCTTACAAGATTAGGCCAGTAATTTCTTCTTACAAACTGCTTAGAATGTTAACAACCAGTTCTAGTGAATAGGTGTGAACCTGTAAAATCCTATCCCTGCATTTTACGTGCATTAATGTGATGCTTGAATTAGTCAAATAGAATTATATGAAATAATATATATGCTTGGTATGGATATAGACACTCTATCCAATGTTGGCTTGCTGAATATTAAGAAAAAGAAACTGCAACACTTGGCCTATGAAAGCTTTTTTGCCTTTTAGAGGTAGATAATTTTAAGGTTGTTTGTGTCTTCGAGTTTTCACTTCCAGAATGTTATCTGACTGTTATTGGTAAAAGATTTAAGACATATATACCCACTGTTTTAAAACAGTAAACACATAAAAACAAGTTTAAATTCTAAAACAATCTTAGTTTCAACTTTTAAAATAATCAAGAAAGAAAAAAGGCAAAAAAAAATCCAAGCCCTTCCAGAATACATGGCACAGCTCTACTCCAGTCCAGTATGCACTTATCCTTTCCATAAATATAAATGGGGCCTTTGAGATTCAAAAGGTCACCCATCTCTGCTTTACAGAATTGCTCAATCACTCAATCAATTAGCCAGGGCTGGAACCAGTTTGCATCTATTTGCTAGAAACGGTTGTTAACCCTCTAAGCAGTTTGAAGAACCGGTTGTTAGAAGAAATCTCCTTTTATTTTTTTTTCTACTTTACTGGTCTTATCCTGTAGTTTATGGCATTACTTCAGTTTGGCTTTTTAGCTGACACTAGAAATGGTCAGAAGAGCACCTACTGAGAAAAGGATGTTGAAGAGCCTTTTTCAATAGTCACCTTTAGTAAAAGCCCCTTCAGAATAAAAGTTTGCAGATGAAAAATATAGAGAGGAGAAATAAAGAGAATGCATGTTTAGAGTATTCTCTGGTAATTAGACAAAGCAAAAGAAAGTTTGTGAAGTGTGAAAGTGGCATTTCTTTTCATGTATAGTGACTATGTCATATGCAATTTTGCTACAGGTTCATACAAACCTTATTCTGGAAAGAGGAACGTATCCCTGTAGGAAATAATAAAATATACTCTTTACAATGGAATCATTGGTGTAAGCTTGAGAAGAACAAAATGCTCAAATGTCCATTCCTTTTTCCTATCCTTCTGTAACTGAATAACTGTTGTTATTTAGTCTGAAGACTCATGGCATCTTTCTGAAGAGTTGAATAAGGTGCTTACCAGTGCATCAAGTGCTAGCATCAGAACCCTGAGTTAAAAGGAAACCTGAGCATATACGTTTTATTTGCTTGATCAGCTTGCTTCCTGCTTTACTGTGATTATTTCATTTGGCAAAACCAATGGAAACCAACCATTTTCCTTAATACTGAGAGACAAATACATTCTTATATTCCACTTCCAGTGAAGTTGTTATTGCTAAATTTTATTACATATGTTTACCTCACTTCTCACTTCTTTGTGTCTCCCTTGTAGCTCCATCCTACTCATTTTCAGCAAGGAGACCTTAAGGACTTTTGTTTTATCTGAGCACAATGATATCTAGAGCTTCAGGGACAACTTTATCATTTCATTTCATGTTTCCTTCACATTTTCTCCACTGGTCATTTTTGACAATACCATCGCCTCTGGAATTTTATTAATCCTATCTTCTTTTTTTCCCTCTCTCAAGACAGTTATCTGATTTTACCAGGAGCAAACAAGAGAAAGATGATCCAATAAACAATGTGCTAATAAGTAAAATATCTGATATTTCAGCAAGAGATTGTATTTAATGCCTTACTAGTGACTCAGACTGGGTATAATAGATAAGCCTAGTTTCTTTCAATAAGGATGTTCATGAGCATTTTATTCAGAAATCGTTTTTATATGCTAAGCTAGCATAAAACATGCTGAGTATTATCTGGCCAAATATGGAAAGCTAAAAAGGGTTAGCCTGTTGATTTTAGATAGAAAGTAGAGATGCAAGCTAGATGGTGTGTTAAATCCTGTTCTGCTGCCAAATAGAAAATCTTTGGGAGGCTACCTCTCTTCTCGTCTTCACACATTTTCCAGAGAAAAACAATGGAAAAACATGTCTTCACACATTTTCCAGAGAAAAACAATGGAAAAACAATGGAAAAACAATGGAAAAACATGGAAAAACATTTCTGGTTGAAGTCAACCAGAAATCAAGTTCAATTTATATGATACTTTACTGTATCCATGTAGTCCAATGTTTTACAAACTTTCAACTCTAAGATGTGTTGATACATTGTCATGTGATTTGAATTCATTGGTAGACTGAAGAATAATATTCTATTTATTTCAAGAGCTCCTACATCATTTCAATCAGGTAGTTCTCAACTATTTCAACTACACAAAAGCTACTTTGACCCACTTCTGATTGTTGCTCCCATCCAATGGCCATGTGACACATTTTGGGCACCAGGCAACTGACCTGCCTTTATGGATGTTTGCAGCATCCCATGATCATATGACCACAATTCATGATTTTTTGATGGAAACCACATTTATTTCTGGTTTCTGACAAAAAACAGCCCATAACAAACAATGATAAACTTAACAGCCTTGGCATTTGCTTATTGACCTTAATGTTTGCTTAATGACTATCAAATTCACTTTAAAGTCAATGCTTTATGTCTTCTACATTTGCTTAATGATCATTGCAAGAAAAGGTCATAACATCGGATTGGTCCCCTTTACAACCACCATGACTTAGGACCATGATTGCTAGGCTCATTTAAATATTCTATTATTATATTGTATTATCTAACCATTGATAAAAAAGATCCCAAACTTCATAAAATTGTTTATCTTCTTGTTCTCTAATTTCAAATGTCAATCTACTCATTTCAGCACATTCCAATATTTTCTTAATAATTTCTTCCTCTAATGGTATTTTTTCACTCTTCCAATGTTCAGCAAATACAATTCTAGCCGCTGGTAATACATTTACAATCAAATACTTTAAATTTTTATTATATATATCAGGTACGATTCCCAATAAAAAAAATCTCTGGTTTCAAATCTATATGTTTCTTTGTCATTTTTTCCAGCCATATGAGAATTCTAGTCCAATATTTCCTGGCTTCCTCACAAGTCCACCACATATGGTAATATGAGCCAGGTATCTGATGACATTTCCAGCACTTTTCAGATTTATTCTTGAATATTCTTGCTATTCTTGTCGGGGGAAAGTGCCACCTGTAAAACATCTTATACAAATTTTCTTTATATGCTGTTGACATTGTCATTTTATAATTTTGTGACCACAATTTTTGCCATTTCTCTAAATCAACCCCATGTCCAAAATTCTTCCCCCAAGCAATCATTGTTTCTTTAACTTGTTCTTCCTCTAATTTAATTTCCAACAAATAACTATATAGTTTTTTAATCACTTTTTCATCAGTACCTGTCAAAATCCTATCTAAATTAGTCAATTTATCATAAAATCCTTCTATTTTAGAATCTTTAAGATACCTTGCATGTATTTGCGCATATGAAAACCAATTCATCTTTATACCTTGTTCTTCTAAAGCCTTCATTTTAATATTAATCTGTTCATCATGACATATAAATATTCCTACTGATATTCCTATGTAGTCTTCCCTGAAGAGAGAAGAAAATTAATTTTGTTAGCTGGCAGAGGAATAGATGGCAGAGGATGGAAGTTAACATCTATATTTTGTTTTTTGAAATCTCTCAGATTTTGTTTTCCTTCAATAATTTGGCAGGGTAAACATTTATTTAGAAATTTACATCAAAAGGTAAACATTAGTAGTATAAACTGAACATTTTTGCAGGTTGGTGTCATTTATACAGGTTTTGCCATGCTGCCTTATTAATAAAAGACAATAATTTATTTCATACGATTTTTCTAAGCCCTGCATTAAAAACACAAATGTGATAGTTGAGATAAAATACTAATGACTTTTTAAAATTAGAAAATTATTTCCAACTCAGTTACCTTTAAAAAAACCACAGGATTGGATGAGTAGGAGATTATTATTCTGACAGGTTTATTTTTATAGTCACTTTCATTGCAGACTAAGTATTTAAAATTTATGGACAATGTTTACAACAGGGTGTAATTGCTCAGTGCCATTCATTTTTCTTTCTTTTATACTGAATATAAATCCCTAGATCAAACTATCTTCTGGGAGCTGTTCTGAAACTGATTGAAGATATTAAAGATTTCACGGTGCTGCTTTTTGTTTCTACCTTAAAATGTTCTCCTTGTTCTTGTTCCATGGACTGATCAAACACAATCCTTTATTACTCCAGTGAGAAGGACACTTGGGATTTAACACATTTGGATACATTTCACAAAGCTGAGTCCATGGATCACAAAACAGAATATAAATAGTATGCAGAATGAAAAATAGAAAGAGGATACATGATTAAAACAGGGGGGGGCACTAAAATCAAACCATCCCTAAATTATGCAGAAATGAAATTTAAAATGGAATAAACCTCTAATTTATACTTACACTTAAAGGAATGGTGATTTGGTTCTATCATTAAACCTATTACAGGTAGTTCTCGACTTATGACCAATTATTTAATGACCATTTGCAATGGGCCATTTATAATGGATTTCAAAAATCTACTTACAATACATTCTGAAAATTATAACTGTTGCCTCCTTCCATGTGATCACATTTCAGGCACTTGCAGTTACAGGGTTCTTAGGTCATGTAAGCATGATTTGTGACTTTTTTTTTTTTTTTTTTTTGCTATTTTTGAGTAGAAAACATAAATGCCCATTGGACATGCTAGCTGAACTTACCACATGTTTTGTTTACCAACCATGGTGTTTTGCTTTATGGCCATCTTAAAAGTTGTTATAAAATCAGATATGTTCATTTGATATCTGGATTTATGACCACAACAATTTAAAATAGAGATCCCATGCTCCATTGTGGTGATAAGGACTACCTACAGCTAAAGCTTAAGCAGCCAGTTTGGTATAGTGGTAGTTTTAGTTCCATCTTAGGTGTGAAGCCACCTGGGTGATCTTGGGACAGTCACTATCTCCCAGTCCTCAGAAGCAAGCAAGGGAAAATCACTTTTGAAATCTTGCTGAAAGAACTGCAGAGACTTGCCAGGAGTCAAGATGGACTCAAAGTGAGGGGAGGGGAATTAAATCTGTAGTATTTCTACATAAAATACTTGTGCTGAACATGAATAGTTATTTTGCTGTTTTTGGTGAAATATACAGAATAGTAGACTCAAAAGTACCAGCTCATATTCCTCATTTTTTAAAAAAAGAAATGATTGCTGTATTATTTAGGGTAGGTTTTCAGGGAATGTAGTTAATGAACCATTATAATAAAACTCCTTTGTTATAATTATGCAAACATTCTAGTAGACCCATACAATTAATGTAAAAACTGCCCATTAAAAAAGCAGTTGTAAGTAAAAAAAAATGAACAGTGTAATGTAGACTAAATCACCAATTTAAAGTTATTGATGAGGAAATAGAAGAAAGATTTATTGGCAGAGTTGACATTTGGCTGAGATAAATCGAGCCAGAATAAAGAAATATATTGATTGGTTATAATCTTAAAATAAGCTCACAACATGGAGCAAGAAAGTTATCTTTCAGCAGATAGCTTTGATTTATATGCTGAAGAGGATTTATTTAGATATTTGTACTTGTTGTTTTTCCATTAAATTCTACCTCAATTAATGTCACACATAGTCCTACTTTATAAACTATAGCAAAAATCATATTTCAGGCCATAGCACTTTCATGCAATTTAATATATATAGTTTTAGGAACCTAAAATATTTCATGAAGTTTTGTTAAATTGCATGGGGCCAGTTTATTTGACCAACTGCCTCTCCCCAATCCATTCATCCATCCCAGCAGGTCAAATAGGAAGGGCATGTTGCTGTTACCAGCAACCAAGGAGCTTTGTTTGGTGGAGCCCAGAATGAGACATTTTTCTGCCATGGCACTGGCACCTTTCCTTTGGTACATCATTCCTCTTGAGCTTGGTCCCAACTCTGTTGGCTTTCTGGAAACCCTTCCAAATTTTGTTTTGCCTAAGATGAAAGGACATTTTACTATGTTTGGTGGACATGCAAAAAAGCTAAAAATGTTGGTTACAAGCACAGTAATTAAGAAGATTTTAAAGACTGAAGTAGAATTGAAACCACAGTTTTGTTCTTTTGGGATAGGTGATTAGAAAAAAGTCATGATACTTTGACAACTGTGGCAAAATTATTATATGGTCAAAAGGGGAAAGATTTGATAATATCAATGGAAGAATGGTTGAAGGTTATGGAACGTATGGCTAAATTAACTACGTTGATTAGAGAGAAGATAATATTTACATTTATGCCTCTCTGAAAATATCTTATAGACTTTTGGTGTGAAATATAAAATATTTATTGCACTTATGATTTGTGTTTTTGCTTTTTATAAAAAATGGATAATAGAAAAAAGTGAACTTTGTAATCAAAGAATAAAGAATAATGTTGTGTAAATACTTGTTTGCTGCAAAAGAAATTGGAAGCTTCTTTCTTTCTGCACTTTTTTTCTTTCTCATCATTCTCTTTATTCAACCTCAGTTTTTGTGCACTTAAAAAAAATTATTAGGAAAAACAACAACCTTGGTTTTACCACCAGGCCTGGGGACATTATAGAAGTGGGACGTTTCTTAAATGATTGGTATATTGATTGCACTTTTCCCTATCTTTTATATGATTATAGTTTTAATTGCTTTAACTGTTTCAATTGTCAAATTAGATTGAATGTTTAGCTTTTGTTTTGCATACACCACCCAGTCACATGCAAATGGACAGTTATTTAAATTCATAAATAAAAAAAAATTACCAAAATCTTATGTGATCTTACAAAATGTTGTGTTCCTGTGCAAGATCGCACTATATTTAAATCTTATTACTAAGGAACATTTATGAAAAACAGCGTGACATTGTGTCCATTTGTTTCCACCATTATGCTCTTGTGAGATTTTTGAGTTCTTTTACAATTTTACTTAATTTCTGAAAAGAAGCAGGGAATTTCTCTGGATGCCTTTAAAGGAGAGATACAGTATTGCATAACACTTCAACTACAATATTATTTGGAAGCAGCTTTAATATCTTTTGGGAAATGAAACTGTCATAACTAGTCTAAGTAATATTTTACAATAGCATGTAAGGCAATAGAAGTTTTGAAACAAGGTTCTATCATCAGAAGACAAATTCCTCTCTGACCAAATAGGAAAAAGATGAGCTGCCAAACTTTTTCTGTAGATAAGTAGAGAATAGTATTCATCCTAACAATTCAAAGGGATGTCTTAGTATCTCAAGAGTATCCTCTCAGCATCTATTCTGGCACGATAGTTCTGCTACTGCATGATTCCATGACTATCTTTCTACTTCAAATCTGAGCCATACTCCTATTTTTATTTTTTATTTTTTTTCCAATAGTCCTTCTGCCCTTTAAATGTTTCCCTTCCTCTCTAATTTGTTCTGTTGTCATATAAATGATAAAGCTGCAGTAAAGCCTATTTCATTTTATTTGTTAAGATTCTGATGCAGTTAATACTTGTTTGAAGCAGATTATCCAAACAACAGGAGCAGCAACAAAATAGTTTTATCGGTGAGCAACAATATGTAATCTTGCAGATGTTGGTCTTCTCTAACTCCTATCAATTTTAAGCAACATACTAAAAGGGCAGGGATAATAGTAACAAAAATAATTAAAAAGCATCATATTCTCTTCCATTTTAGAACTTCTGAATCTAGCCTATTCCTAAATCTGAGCAATTGTTGCTTACAGGCTGAATTCTTGTTCTGTATTCATATACATTCATAAGCTTTTCTCAGATTGATCCTTCCTTTTTTTTTTTTTTAATTTCTATAAGCACATCATTATGTGAACATTGTGGTTCCACGGTGTTTTACATTTTAAAGCAAACATGACAATAATTTCACATTAATATTGTTAACTTTCTTACATTTGATATTAATGCATGTTATGAATCTTACATTAAATTATTTAATATTCTCATGTACTAATTTATATCAGTACCTACATTCTTAACATCACTTCCTTTATCTTAAATTCTATATTAATAGCCATATTTGCAATGTTCAACTATGTGTGTGTGTGTGTGTGTGTGTATGTGCGTATGTATGTATGTATGTATGTATGTATGTATGTATGTTAGTTATTCAGCTTTCTTTGAGTATTTTCCCATGGCTTTATTGTTGTGCTTTTAAAGTTCTAGCGACGTTTCAGCAGAATCTCATCTGCCATCATCAGACATCGTGTGTGTCAAGATTTCTCAGGCATTTCTATTTAAATGTGGTGCTAGCCTTGTGCTTTGTTTGAATTTTTTTTCTTCATCCTGATTGGTTGGGAGTCTTGGTCTGTGTTTATTGGT
The DNA here is from genome assembly GCA_033807585.1 of Hydrophis major. NCBI lineage: Eukaryota > Metazoa > Chordata > Lepidosauria > Squamata > Elapidae > Hydrophis > Hydrophis major. The sequence goes on from CM066333.1 coordinate 51,791,155, forward strand.
CTTGGAGTTTGCTGTGTTCTGCTTGATTGGTGTTTCTAATACCTTCTGTCTGTTTTGTAGTGTTTTTTTGTCTTGATTAGCTGGCAACATTATGTTTCGTGTATTGGGGGCTTTCAGCACGGCTTGGCTTTGGGCGAATGGCCGGCTATCGTTTATTAGGAAGCTAGGTTTCAGCTGAATACCATACATATAAATACCCACAAAAATATAAGAAAACACACACACACACACACACACACACACACACACATGTATCTTGCAATTCTGGGTAAATTAGTTAGAACCAAAGAATTAGTTAGCATCTTTCTTGTTTCTAAATTACTAATATTATCAAATAGATAATTTACTAGATAAGTAATATTTTACAAAATTCTCTCTCTCTCTCTCTCATCTATCAAAATAAATACCAAATAAAATTATATGAACATCAAATACATGTTTATGTCCCCAAGCAACTGTATAACTATCAGAGCTAAGCAAATCTGCTGAACTGAATTTGTATTTTTCATTTTTTAAAAATCATCACATTCCATTTTGGTCCATTTTTTGTTTTTGTAAATATATTCATTTCAGTTTATTCATTTTTGTATATAAATTATATATTTTGTAGTAAAACTACTTACAAATGTATGTGTATTATAATGCATGTATAGATTTTTGTTGGCAATACTAACAGATTTTTGCAGTGTTTTTTTTTAAATGAATGTTCTTACAATATTCTCCATATTTACAATTTATTGGTTAATATTATATAATAGTTTGAGAAAGTATTGTTTCACATAAGAATTAAATGAATGTGTCTTTTATCCTAATAATTACCATGGACATCTTAACAGTAATGATTTTTTTAAAAAAAATAAGGAGGAGATTTTATATTCATAAATTAAAAACTAAAAAGAAACTCCCCCTTCTCCCCAGAAAAGAGAATTCTGAGCAGTATTAATTACACATTTTTCCCATCAGACAAGCTTGTCTCTATTGTCCTTTCCTTTAAAAAACTAAAGCAGAAGTACTCCACTGCCATAAATATTAATTTCACTCTGACTATTGCCTCTTTGAATAGTTAACTCAGTAACAGAAAGTTAATTTATAACAGTGTTATTCCCTATTAAATCTATAAAACATCTGCTTTGATATAATTACCAGGAAAGGAGGGGACAATAGAGGGTAATTAATATCTCAGCTGCATGGGAAATCCAACTTTCCCAGGTGTCAGCCCTAAAGTTGTTAACAGGAAGAAGGATTCCTTGTTTAATTCAAAAGGATGATTTAAATCATTGTAGCACTAGGAATTTTGCCTTTGAGGCAGCTTCTTGCACGGGAGAAAGATTTTGACAGGACATAATCCTCATGCTAGGAATGGCTCTGGAAGCACAGCCTGCCCTAAAGGCAACATGACTACAGAGAAACTAATGAGATCTGCCCTGTAGGTAACACATAGCTTTGCTGCTGAAAAAAGCATTCTCATGTTTTTGGCTGCAAATATTATGTTTTCAAGCAAAGTGGGGAGGAGGAGGGAAGATGGCTGTATTAAAATGAAGAAATGGATTAAGTGCAGTTACATCTGGAATAGCTGGCCCTATATATACCCAGGTATCAAGCAATAAAAAGGCTTTATAGATCAAGACTTTAAATTCCATACAGAAATTTACCAGTGCAGGCCCTGCAGAATTGTCTTCAATATCCAGTGTTGATCTACTCCAGGGGTCCCAAAACTTGGCAACTTTAAGACTTGTGGATTTCAACTCCACAAGTCTTAAAGTTGCCATGTTTGGAGACCTCTGATCTACTCCTTCACAGACATATTTTGCTGTCCAGAAATCACACTGCTGTTGATAGAGAACCCCAAGAAAAAAGAAATAAAAAACAATAATTCAGTCTTACTTAGCTTCAGCCTCTTCTTCACCAACCAGACTTTTATAGCCCCTTATCTCAGAGCTGACCAAGGGGGCTCAAGTGAGCTATCTGGAACCCAGTCTTGTGAGGCTATCTGACTTAAATTTGATTCTGTAATCCCTTAGGAAGCATACAGCCATCTCTTTGTTACATCCCGTCCCCCTCCTATATCCATCAGCTTCAGAGATGGTCAAGGGGTGAGTCTGTGCAATAATACCATCCTCTTTGAAACCATAGCTTCAACTCATGAACTTTCTCCTCTTTCCCCTTTGTGAGGAAAATTGTGGAAAAGATGGTTGGACAATAGCTACAGAGGATCTTATACAGGAAACAGAGAACCTGGACCGATTCCACAACAGGGTACAGTAAACAACATTGTTAGCATTTGCCAAGGACTTTTCCTAGTGCTGGGTTGGGATTGGTACATCCATACTTTTGCTTGACTTTCAATGGCTTTTAATGACATTGACCATAGTATCCTGGAAAAATTGTGGCAATTGAGGGGCATTATGTTGCAGTAATTTGCTTCCTGTCTCTGGACATTTCTGGTCAGTGTTGATAAGAATATCATGCCCAGAGGCCTCACCTGTGGGGTTCCTCAGAGCTTGCTGCTTTCCTCCCTTCCCTTCAACATTCACATAATATTAAACTGTTTGATGTATGTAAAAGACAAACAAACAAAGCAAAAGGTTGAAGTTGCAATTTTTCCTGAACTCTACTGCACTGAAGAAAATCAGAAATCACTATTTTTTTTTCTTTTTCTATCTTTACTTTTGCACCTTTTCTTTTAATTTCTTAATTTTTCTTAATTTTTCCTTCTATTTTATTTTACCTTACCACAAAGTCTATTAAAATTTAGATTGGGGGGAGGCTATTTGTTATTTCAGATTTCAATATCAACAAAGGTTCCCAATTCTACATTTCAACAAGCTGGGTAGATGAAAATGTCAATCTACTACATGTTTCCTTCCTTAGTAGTATTCAATCTCCAACCACAGGGAGTAAATCTTGCTTATATGTTCTGTTTATTTGGTCAACTTGACCAAATATTTCCTGTTCTTCTGCATCAGTGGTTGGAGCATAAACCTGATTAAGTGTCATATTAAAGGTTATCTGTGAAATGTAATTGATGTAACTTAGTTATTGACTGCAATACTGTTTTGGCTATATCCCTCCTGACTATGAAAACAACATCATTTTTCATCATTTTTCATGTTCTGAGTAGTAAACTGTATGATCTTTCTGAAAATGCAATTCCAGCCTGTCTTAATTTGCTGGTTCCCAAGATGTCAATCTGTTGCTGATTCAATTCATATTTTTTTTTACTGTGTTCAGTTTTCTCATGTTCTTGTTCTCATATTTCTTATTCCCACTGCAATTTTATCACTGCAGCTCTCTTTTCCTGAATGGCAGCATCAGTAAATAGATGCCTTGAAGTTGTTAATATAGTTGTGTCATAAATATCATTGGTACACCATTAGAAAGATCTTCAGGTCTTCAGCAGTAACATGTTGATTGTCATCTGAGCTAAGAGACCAATCATTCCGCATTAGATCATCAATCATTTTCTATTCATGTGGTTTCTTTGGTAAAATTAAAGAATGATTTTTATTATTGCATTCTCTCACATGATATAATATGATGGCTTTGTTGTTACTAAAATGACAACAATTTGTGTCCAGCATCTTTCTTTATTGTGGTTGCCCAATATAAATACCTGCTTGCTGTAGCTGACATTTTGGATGACGTTCATACCTTTGGTTAGCTTCTGGATTTATATAACTCTTGATATGTACTCCTTATTGTGCTCTACTCATCCTTCTTATGATGTGACCCAATCACATATACAAACATAAACACACACACAAATGCATAAAATGCATACATACCATGCAATTTTTTTCAAAAATTGACTTTGCTTGTCAGAAGGTCACAAAAGGTGATCATATCTTGAGACACAGCAATAGTATTCTATAGCCTGGAAGCAATGTGAGAGACTTTCTCCCACATTCCAGAAAATTAGGCTTCTGATCTAAGACTATGTGCAGCCACTAAGAGCCATTTGCCAACCTACCACATGACTTCAGAAACACAATATATCTTATTCTATTTATTAGTGGCATTGATGTAGCACATTTTCCTGATAAATTAATGAGAAAGGAGAACTAATGTCCTGCCAAAAGAAAGAAGGTAACAGTCAGTTTGGAAGAGAGATAATGAGGGATGGAGAAGGATGATTCAAAGTAAAATTTTGGTTGCTGAAGCTTCATTTATTACCTAGAGGCCCCACGACTAATGAAGTATTTAGAGGAAGTTGGGTCTAAGCTCCTGAAATGAATGTTGAATAAGTGGGGTGAAATCTGAAAATCACCAAGTAGGGAAATAAATGACAAATCTGATCAGTGCAGAGGGCCCTGGAGAGGAGATGGATGACAATAAAACATATCCTGCCAACCTGAGGATGATTCCAAAATGATGCAATGTATGTCTTTACAGTTATAAGTGCAAACAAGAAAGTCCAGAAGAGTTCTCCATTCATCTAATTGCACAAGAAGAGTTCTCCATTCCTCTAATTGCAAAATAGCTTATGCCACCAGACTTGAAATTCTAGACCTAGACAACCTAGAATTATGCCGCCTTCGGTCCGATCTAAGTATAGTACACAAAATTATATATTGCAATGTCCTACCTGTCAATGAATACTTCAGCTTCAACTATAACAATACAAGAGCACACAATAGATACAAACTCAAGGTAAACCGCACCAAATTTGATTGCAGGAAATAGGACTTCAGCAGCAGAGTGGTCAATGTCTGGAATACCCTACCTGATTCTGTGGTTTCTTCCCCAAACCCCAAAAACTTTAACCTTAAACTGTCTACTACCGTGTTTCTCCAACAATACGGCCTCCCCCAATAGGAAGTCCCAGCATGTTTTATGGGCATAAAATCAAATTAAGCCCCTCCCCCCAAATTAAGGCCTATATTAAACATGCGAAATGGGGGGAATGGCAGGAGGGCTTACCGTTAGGAAGTACTTTTGTTGCATACCTGGATATGGTGCTGCCTGCATTGACTTTGGCATTGATGGGACACTTCGTATTGGGAGACTTTATGCCACCATTGCTTTCCCTTCTCCCCGTGCTGCCGTGGCATTTAGAGCAATGCCGCAGCATTTGGTGCAGCCACGTGCTGCCAGCCAGGGCTCCTCCCTGCAACTGGAGCCTGGCGGAGACACTCAGCTTCAGGTGCTCCTGTTGCCGCCTTCCCTTCACCTTCAAAGGCCACCTGAGGCAGTGATAGCATCCACTTGTCTGCAGACAGGGAGGTGAGGTGATGGCTGTTCTACTTCCCTGGCCTGTGGGTCCAGCGGAGAGAGCCTGAAGCCACCCATACTTTCCACCCCTTGCCCAGCCCATCCCCATCCCCATGCATCTCCAAATGCTCCGGCAGCTCCAAATGCTGCAGCAGCATGAGCATCAGGCAGAGGCACTCACAAGGTGAGGCTTAGGTTGGAGGAGGATGCAGCGCAGGCTGTCGCCTTGCCTCCCTGTCCAAAGATGGATGGGTTCTATCACTGCCTCGGGCAGCCTCTCTGGTGGCCCCTTCAGGTTTGGGCTGGAGGGACTTGGGAAGGAAGCCAAGCTCAGGTCGGCCCGGCTCTTTCACTTGGCAGGTGGGCGCACACCCGCAGCTCATTTTCCCAGCTCTGCCCAGCCTGTCCAGCTCTGGCACAGCCCTGGTGGGATGAGTGGAGGCCCAGAGGGAAGGCGCTCGCTGCCTTGGTGAGAGCTCTGCTGCCGGGCAGGAGGGCCCACTTGTCAGCTGTGCTGGGCACCCCAGGCGAAGCTTTTCATGCTCTGTCTGGCGCTTTGCAGGGATGGTGGCTGGGTGCTTCTCCCAGGGTGGGCTGATCCTGCGCTGTGGCCCCAGGAGATTTGCCTCCCCACATGGGGTCAGACAGAGGAGGCTTTGTAGGGCATCGTTTTTTAAAAAATTGGCTTTGCCTTCGAAAGCAAAGGGAAGGCAGTGACAGGAGTGCCTGAAGCCGAATGTCTCCGCTGGGCTCTGGTTTCAGGGAGGAGCCCCGGCTGGCCGTGCGTGGCTGTGCCAAATGCTGTGGCGTTGTTCTAAATGCCACCACGGCAGCACATAGAGAAGGGAAAGCACGATACGAAGTGCCCCACAAACACCGAGGTCAACATCCAAGCCATTGCCACCCGCCCGCCCGAGGATGCAAGGGTGGGGGAATTAAGTCACTCCCGAAAAGATGGCCTAGCCATTTTTTCAGGGGTCAAAAAAAAATAAGACCTGACCTTATTTTGTGAGAAACACGGTATTGACCTCACCCCTTTCCTAAGAGGTCTGTAGGGGGTATGCATAAGCACAGCCAATGTGCCTATCGTCCCTGTCCTATTGTTTTTTTTCTTATATGTATCCATTTCATGTATTCATAACTATGTTTATACTTATACCTGTTATCTTATAATCTCTTGACAAAATAAAATAAAAAATAAACAGTGGTGGGATTCAAATTTTTCTATTACTGGTTCTGTGGGCATGGATTAGTGGGCGTGTAAAATCTCCATTCCCACCACACTCCAGGGAAAGGATATTGCAAAATTCCCATTCCCTCTCTATTCCTGGAGGAAGGCTAGTGTAAAATCCCATCCCCTCCTCACCCCACTAACCTGCTTTCCAGCTCTATTCTCCTGTGCAGGGCAACAAAACAAGACCCAGCTGATCATCTGGGACTTGGGAGGCAGAGAATAGATGGAGATGGGGCCAGTCAAAGGTGGTATTTGCCAATTCTCTGAACTACTCAAACTTTCTGCTACCGGTTCTCCAGAACTGGTCAAAACCTATTGAATATCACCTGTGACGGTTGACATAATTAGACAGATAACTGAATATACTGTACTTCCGTAGATGGAGGAAGCTTTAGTTTGCCAGAAGACAAAGAGTTAACTTTAAATACTTGAGCAGGCATACATAACTCATAGTTTTATTGCCACTTAGGAGGCAGGAGGTGGGAGACAGGAAAGAATTCAACAAACTCAGTTGTAAATGCCTTAGGTAAATGTAGTTTGACTTAAAAGAATCTGTACTGCTGAAAGAAGCACTTCTCATCTTGCTTAAAATAAAATGGAGGTGGGGGTGAGTGGGAATCCACAATAACAATTTTGGGTGTTCCGGTTTGAACTTTTTTGCTGACAAACCAAAATCGTGACTCTGCGCGGTTTCGATCCGTGCTTGCCACTGGAGCACCCCAAACCAGCTGGTTTTGGGGCTAAACCATCCTGTAGAGGTGGTGAAGAGGGGGGAGACTGCCTGAAGGGTTGAGGAGAGCAGCATCTCTCCTTCTCAGCTGGCCATTACTCCCTTTCCTGAAGGCAGTTGCAGTGCAGTCAGAAATGGCCATCCCAAAGAAGAACTCGACCAGAAAAGAATGTGCAGGAGGAAGATAAGAAGAGAAAGCTTTGGTTGACCAGGTCAAACAGCAAAAGCAACAAATAAGGCACCCTGGAATTTAAATTATAAAAAAATAACACTGTTCCCAAAGAAGATTTTCAAGCAGCGAAGGAGAGAGAAAAGGGAAAGGATTTGGTTTTTTTCCTCTCCTCTTCCTTTCCCTATACTGACAGCTAAGCAAGAAATTGAAGAAAAAAAACACTTTGACATCAATAGGTATTTAAGCTGAAAATAAAATGTCAAAGAGATAATAAAGATTTCTGAATACTCAAAAGCTTTTGAAAGCAGGAAAGGAGAGAAAAAGAATAAAAGGGCAGGATCTGGAAGGGAGGAGACTGCCTGGAATTAAAAAGAACATACAGTAAAATCTCAACAAGATTTCTAAAAGATACATTTTAACTGAAACATGGCAACAAAATAGTAAAACCCCAGGAAGAGAAAGTGAAGAAGTAAGAAGGAACAGCTAGGGAGTATTTGGATTACTTGATGACTTCTGGATTTTTGGTTACTGCATTTGAATGACTAAAATCAATCGGGTGGTTGTTTGAAAGTGTTTAAAATGGCACCACTTTTAGAAGAACTGAAAATGGAACTTAAAAAGTACAAAGAAGATGCACAAGAAGGGAGAGGTTCTTTTGGCTTCATATTTCAATTCTTAGAAATGGAGATTTGGAACTATGAGAAACAACAAGAAACACCTGCAGAACAAGAAGATTGGGACAAAGAAGAAGCCATCTTTAATAAACAAGTAATTTTATGTGGGGGGAACAAAAAGGAAAGTGGGGATAGAGAATGAAAAGTTTAAGACTGGGAAAAACAACCCCCAAAAAGAATAGTTTGAAAAATAAGTATAAAATTAGAAAGCAACAGAAGAGGGAAATGCAGAAGAGAGAATTAGAAGTAGAGAGACAAGGGGGTAAAAAGGGGAGGGAGGAGAAGAGAGGGAAAAAAGAAAGGAAAAGAAGTTATAATGGACAGAAACAAGATATAGAGAAACAGGGCCTATTTAGAGATAATGGGTGAAAATCTAATTGAAAAAGGGATTTTGCAAAGGTACATAAGATAGTATTGTTATATTAGAAATAGAAATAATTTCAGAAAATATGAAACAATGTATGATCAAAATGATGGATTAAATAGTTATCATAATTTAGTGGAATGTTTGTTAATAAATAAATGCAATAAAATGAATATTTAATGATTTATAAAACATAAGTGAAGAGAAAGGGGAAAAATTAATTATGCAAAGATTATACGTGCCCCCAAAGAAGTATGATATTTAATTGAAAAGAAATGTTAAAGATGTTAAGACTTTAATGAATATTAATGATAGAACTGAATTGGAATGGAATGAGGGTTTTAATTGCATATATTTGTAATCCTTTTTTAAAATAATATAGTGTGTATTATAAGAATGTACCAAGCAGAATTTGATTGGAAGTTATGTATTATGTATTATATTGAATGTTATAACCTTGAAGTTTCAATAAGAGTTGAATGGATAAAATTAAAAGATATAAAAATGTCATACTCCAATTAGTAACTACAGGAGAAAATTTGTTTAATGAGAAAAGATAATATGAAATTGAAACAGGACAGACAAAAGTATAAACATAATGATTTGAATTGAGATGAGATAATCAAAATAAAGTTGAGAAAATTAAAAGAGGGGAAAAACTATATAGAAAATGCAAAATAGTAATAAGATATGGAATAGAACACAAAAATGAGCATGAAATTGAGTTTGTGTCTGTATAAAGAAGTGTAATCCAGGACCATGCTATTTTCAAAAAAGATGTTTTATTTGTATTTTGTGTGTGTGAAAACCCAAATAAAACTTTTTTTTAAAAAAAAATAATTTTTGGTGTGTTGTGTGTTGAATTATTTCTCCTAAACCCACAGAGCTCACATGATATAAGCATCTTTAAAAAGATTTGCTAGAGTCTGGTAAAGTTATTAATAGTCAGATTCATAACTAAAGAGTTAAATCATGCATCACTGTCTAGTTATTCCTGAAAGTCTCTAACCCCTTGGAGAAGATTGTCAGGGGCAGCAAAAAACTGCAACAGAAAATTACAATTGGCAAAAATTGGATATGTCAACAGTGTTGAGTTTAATGACCCCTAAGTTCAACAGTGACCTGCATTCTGACCTCTAAACCTCTCACCCAAATCTGCCAGAGGAGATCTGTATACCAAAACATTAAAACAAAATTTAAGGGAAAATGAATGGATTTTCATATTTCTAAGTTGTAGATATGTGACAAAGGGAGAACAAGAATTTTCAGATATGTAAGAACAAAACAGGGTTTTTAAAAAAACTAATTTGCATTTATTTGAGAAAAAATAATGGCCGGGGGAAAAAAGTCCAATTATGTTAGCTGAAACATATTTTTAGGAGAGAGTTAATATTGAATGAATTACTGTGCTCTCATCTCTTTAAGTATTTTTTTTAGATATAGGAAATAGGATTTGCTGACGCATCAGCAAGTCTCCAATAACTAAGTGATGATTGATTGAAGTATAGCTTACATATAATTTGACTGTCAATACAACCTCAGCAGTACAGTAACATCACATGTATACATTTTAAATAAGTCATATTTTCAGGCAGTTGCATTGACCTGTTTGGAAAATAAAGAGTGGATCATTTTACATATGTCAATCAAAAGGTGGTGAGAAATCAATTTTATATGTGACTGACTTTGAAAAGAACTAGCATTGTGTATAATTTGTAGGAGAATAGAATGTAATAATTTAGCCTGTGATAGGCAGGAAGATGGAAATTGTGCTAAAGTATGTGTAATCCCACAGCAAATGAGAAGTCAGTTTTCAAATATGCCATCCAATGTACATCGTCTTTCATGCAAATCACTTAATACAAACAATCATGGAGATGCAGTAGTAGGGCTATTTATGTGTGTTCAACCCTATATGTGGCCAGTGATGCATTCTTTTTGTTATTCATACTGAAGAAATCACTGAAGACCTGTTTCCACAGTTCACAACTCAGTTGTTTGCAGTCAGGAGCCTTGCTGTCCGTATCATTATTTCCATAGGAGCTGAAACTTGATAGTGGAGAATTCCAGCTCATGTGGAAGCATTCACATGCATGGGGAAACTTTGTATTACAGAAAATCACTGCAAATTTAGAGAATTTCTTAATATGAAGCATTCCTATTATCCAAAGGCAATGAAAGTGTGCAACACTCTTATACTCCCTCCCTCCCTCCCTTCCTCCCTCCCTTCCTTCCTTCCTTCCTTCCTTCCTTCCTTCCTTCCTTCCTTCCTATCCTGCAGTGTTGATCTACAAGGCTAAATCTATGCTCTGCAACCATTACCCTGACATACAGCCCCCACATATTTTAGAATCTAAAAGCAAACAAGTTAATACAATATAATTGAGCTCTCTTCTTCTCTCCCAATACATAGACAGTTTTGACTTGGCATTCAAAGCGTCCAACCTTCCAACGTAGATTTAGCAGTATGCACTAAGAATCTGTTGTAATGGCAAAAACAGTAACCAGCAAATAGAGACCATTGGAGCCACTTAATAGTTAAATAAATTGTGCTATTGGTAATTATGAGACTAGTTGCTTGTTCAAGCAGCACTAGATTCTGTGCTGAATATAATAATGTAAACAATTTCTATTATGCTTATTATTATTAATAATAGTAGTAAGAAATATTATAGAATCTACTGGTAATGTCATATTTTGAAAGTATATTTTGTGCTTATTTCAATTTCCAACAAATTGAAGACTTTCTTGAACTGAAATATTATTTAAAATAGGTACTTCTGGTTTATGGAATTTAATATTTTGTTCTGCTAATGTGCAGAATATATTTTTAAGTTTTCAAGGTCAGATAAACTGATTTTTTAATGCAGCTGTTACAAAAGCTGGTATAAAAGCTCTTCTAAATTGGAACACAATTAACGTGATAGATTAATGAAGCACAACTGACTATGCTTCTGAATGATTCAAGGGCATGATAGATTTATGTGCTCTGTTTTTAGAAAACATTAATATGAGTTTTCCAGAAAGGGAACAATAATACGTGCATATTTTATTAAAGGTAAGTTTTACATATTATATACAGAAACCCAAAGGGGAAGTTTGCATTGAATTTGCTTCTCATTTAATAATGAAAATCTTTGCATATTATAGTCTCATCATATAAACTAAATTTCTGAAAATAGTAGTTTTAATGGTACAAGGTACTCACAGGAAGGTAAATAATGTTTGACTAGTGATTATATAGTTTATTACCAGTGATGCAGTTATGTCGCCCAATAGATAATGCCAAAATGTTCAGTTCAATTTTTGGAATTTTGGCATGCCTAAGATGGACAATGAAAAATATGTATGAAATCTGAAAGAAATTGAATACATTTGTTTTCATTGATATTTCATCTGAGCATTTTAGGTTGTTTCACTGGATGTGAGTGCATCAGAATATGGTAAATAAGTTCAGGAGTTTAAATCACTTGCTACAGATACAGCATTTCTTTTAGAAAATGACATTTCTAAAGAACTATCTGAGGTAATGTTAACAGTAGAAAGATACCTTCTGAAGAACCAGCTTCCAACTGATGAACTACCAATGCTTCTCAGCAGTGGGATGGGATTCAAATTTTTTTCCACTAGTTCTGTGGCAAAGGAAGGATACCGTAAAATTTTCAGCCACAGGTGGTATTTCCGCTACCGGTTTTCCAGAACTGGTCAGAACTTGCTGAACACCACCTTTGCTTCTCAGACAAGTGCTAAGTCAGAAGACCAGTGGTAGGATTCAATTTTTTTTACTACCAGTTCTGTGGGCATGGCTTGATGGGCATGGCAGGGGAAGAATACTTTAAAATCTTCATTCCCACCCCACTCCAGGGGAAGGATACTGCAAAATCCCTATTCCTTCCCCATCCCACTAACCTTCTTTCCAGCTCCATTTTCCTGTCCAGGGCAACAAAATATACCTAGTTGATCATCTGGGACTTGGAAGGCAGAAAATAGATAGGGCCAGGGCCAGGGCCAGTCAGAGGTGGTATTTGCCGGTTCTCTGAACTACTCAAAACTTCCACTACTGAACTGGTCAGAATTTGCTGAATACCACCTCTGCAAGAGACCAAAAGGCACTAAAGTTAGCAGTTAATACCTTCTAATTCATAGAAGATACAAAAATAAAATAAAATTAGAATACGCTCAGAAGAGGCATTTGACTAAATAGAAATGATGGCATATCCCAGCTATGCTATCTATAGAAAAGACCAGAATCAGGAAAGAATCAGAACCCTATTAGAATTTATTTTAGAACTAGAACATGATATTATCAATAACTTCTTCCTATTTATAAGAAGATAATATAAGTCCATATTGTTAGGAAACTTATAGCAATGATATGTTCATTACTACCATAATGGGGAATATGAACATGCAAAATAGTCTTCTTGGCTTCTTAGAAATAAAGATTTAGGCAATCTTGAGAACATTGTTTCTCAACCTTGGCAGCTTGAAGATGTGTGGATTGTCATAGATTCAGGCATGGGTAGAATGAATGGAGACAGTCTTCGTTGGTGAACTTTCAACTCTTTATTGCATAGTGACTTCTAACTTGTATAACAACAACTCTACTTATATAGGTAATGCTAATGTTAAATAACCAATAGGAGCTTGTGAAATGCTAGCTCCAGTACCAATAAGAGTCCTTCGTTAAGGGCCAATCAGATTCTCAGAACCCGACCAATCCGATCTAGCCGCTTAACACCCAATCAGAAGTGCAGGGCCAGAACCCTGCACTTTACCCCAAGCTTGCCTTTATTCAACTATTTAAATACATAACACCCCTTCCCCCTGGCTTCACAATTAGTTTGTGACTATGTAGTCCTTTAAATAGGACGGTTGTCTCTTGGGTCTGTCAGATTTTCTTTGGACTGGCTGCATGCAGTCCCGTTGAGGTAGGGTGTTGTTTTGTAGTGGCTCAGCTTCTTGTTCTGGTGTGATTTCCCTTGGAGCGTACGATTCTTCTTCCTGCTCCATTTCCGGGGTTTCACTTGATTCATCGCTTTCCTGGAACAGGTTTCCTGGCATATCATCATCTTCTCTTCCTTCCCTCCCCTCAGTTTGGTCGTTGGGAAGGTGTTGGCTAGCAGTTATAAGTCGTGACCGTAATTGGTCAATATGTCTTTTCCATAGTCTCTCATCAATACATTTTACAATATAGGATCTGGGCCCAGTCTTGCGTATTATCGTTGCTTCAATCCAAACTGGGTCGGCCGATAAATTCCTTGCATAAATGGGGTCGCCTACCTTGAAGGTACGGTAGTGTCCGCTGGATCCTGGAGGCTTCTCTGGCTCATAAGCAGGGTGCAGTCGGTCGAGGCGGGAACGGAGTTTTCGCCCCATGAGAAGTTCAGCGGGAGTTCTGCCGGTTTCGCTGTGCAGAGTGATGTGTTGTAGAAGTAGAATGCAGTTTATTTTTTCATCAAGATTATCATAGTCCATCTTTTGTAAAGTCTTTCTTACAAATTGTACCATGCGTTCCGCTCGGCCGTTGGTAGCAGGATGCACCAGTGAGGTGAGCGCATGGCGGATGCCGTTGTCAGCGAGGTACTGTTCAAACATTAGCGCTGTAAACTGTAGTCCGTTATCGGACACTAGGATGTCCGGCAATCCATGAGTTGCAAAGAGTCTATTGAGGACTTTAATTACTGCCTTGGAGGTTGTATTGGCCATCCGATGAATTTCTAACCAATTAGAGTATGCATCGACAGTCAACAGCAATGTCTGTCCTTTGATCGGCCCTGCAAAATCCAGGTGGATTCTGGACCAGGGTCCACGTGGTGTCTCCCATTCGGTCGGTGCAGCTTTTGGCGGTGCGTTGCTGGTTTGTTGGCACTTGGTGCAGGCCTTGACCCATTGCTCGATGTGTCGGTCCATGCCTGGCCACCACGCGTAGCTCCGTGCGAGAGCCTTCATTCGTACGATCCCGGGATGTCCTTCGTGCAGGATTTGTAACAGCGTTTTTTGGAGTCATTCTGGGACGACGACTCTATCGCCCCAGATAACGCAGCCTTTTTGAGAAAAAAGTTCAGTCTGTCTTGTTTTAAATGGTGTGAAGTCATCTGGGATCTGGTCCAATGGCCATCCACGCTCTACCCAGCCTAGGACTCGTGCTAGGGTGTGGTCTCGTCTGGTCTCCCTCGCGATATCTCGAGCGGTCATAGGAGGCGAGTTGAGCGTTTCGATTTGTAACGCCGATACTGTTGGTGCCGGATCATCGAGGGTCTCTGGTAGCGGTGCTCTGCTGAGTGCGTCGGCATGGGGAATGGCTTTCCCCGGTCGATGTAACAATCGATAATTATAAGCAGCTAGATGCCATAGTTACGTTCTGCCTGAGAAAGGGTCTTCGAAAAGTATGCAACAGGGGCCTCGTTTCCATTAGGCAGCACATGGCTCAAAATAGCGCCTACCCCAAACGGTGAGGTATCACAAGTTATAACCAATGGTAATGTTTCATTATATTGCATAAGTACAGAATCAGATGTAAGTAAATTTTTTACATTTCGAAACGCTTTTTCCTCCCGGTAACCCCAAACCCACAATGCTTTCTTATCTAATAACCGGTGTAACAGTTCAGCCACAGTCGCCTTATGTGGTAAAAACACATTATAGAATTTATATACATTATAGAAATTAATAAGGCCTAAAAATGCCTGGAGATTTGTTTTGTTACTGGGTCTGGGAGCATTTTTTATCGCCCTTAATTTACTCTCAGTAGGGTGGATACCCTGACTATCAATGCGATAACCTAGAAATTCAACACTCTCGGTATACAGATGACATTTATCCTTTTTTACTTTCAATCCCGCTTCTTGGAATTTCTTAAGAACACATTTTAAACGATTCTGTAGAATTTTTTTACTAGGAGCTGCAATTAACATGTCATCAAAATATGGAACCACGCCCTTGATTCCCTGCAATAATCGTTCCATTAAACTTTGGAATATTCCCGGGGCTACACTTATCCCGAATTGCAATCGGGTACATTTAAAAGCACCTCTGTGCGTTACTATCATTTGAGCTTGGGCTGTTTTATCGTCCATGGGCAATTGTTGATAGGCTTGAGCTAAATCTAACTTAGCAAAAACCTTTCCACCTGCCAGGGAATGAAGGAGGTGCTGCACCACCGGCACTGGATACGCGTTCTGTTGGAGGGCGTGGTTTAGAGTGGCCCGGTAGTCCCCACAGATTCGGATTGACCCATCTGGTTTAATGGGGGTTACAATAGGAGTTTCCCATGGGGAATGATCAATGGGTTGCAGTACCCCTTGTTTAATTAATTTGTCAAGTTGTTCATCTATCTTGGCCTTAAGGGCGAACGGAACTTGACGGGGCTTTAAATGGATCGGGGTGACCTTAGGGTCGAGGCTGAACGAAATTGGGGTCCCCTTATACTTGCCCAGATGATCTGTGAAGACATCGCTGAATTCAGACATAAGATCCTCCTCCCATTCGCAATCACCGACTCGGTTCACGCCGGCTAACTCGATGCCGAGTGGCGCAAACCATTGGAGTCCCAACAAACTAGGCCTGTCCCTATCGATGATCGTTAGAGGTAAGTATGTCGTATGCTTTTTAAACGAGACATGGACTCGACAAGACCCAACCACAGGGATCCGATTCCCTTGGTAATCTTTAAGGATAAGGTGTTGCATTCGAAGGTCTTGGCGTTGGATGGTAGGAATGAGTTGCTTTAATGTCTTCCACGACACCATCGAGAGGGACGATCCCGAATCGACCTCCATGTGGCAGGGTTGGTTCTCTATGGCTACTGTAACTCGAATCTTCTTAGCGTCCAGGGCCGAGGTGTGACCTATAGTGATAGTATGGTGAGCCTCTTCTTTCTGCAACGCTTGATATCTGTAGGAGTGGTTTGCTGGGTCTTGCCTTACAGGACGGTTTCCTGCCGATTGGCAAAAGTTGGTTCCCTTTGAGGCCGGGCTTGGTCCCGGTAAACTGCGACAGACTTGACTGATGTGGCCTCATTTCCCGCACTCGTGGCAGAGTGCGTCGCGGAATTTGCAGTCTGTCCTGGGATGGTTTGCCCCGCAGCCAGCGCAAGGGCGTGAGGTTTTGGGACGAGGGTCCCGGTCGGAACGCAGTCGATGGACCCCTTCTTCATCGCTGTCTGATGACGAAGAGAGGTCCTCGTAGTGCGTTGTTGCCAACTGCCCTTCTGAGCTGGGTGAGATGTCGCCTGTCGGTGGGTTTGTGAGGTTCCAGCTTCGCCATAGCTGCACCATTGACTTTTTTGTTGCCTCAGCGGCAGTGGCTTCGGCGATGGCGTCAACAAGGCCGATGTCGCCCTTCGCCATTATCTTGCTCTGCACGTTTGGTGCATCTAATCCCAGAATTAGGTGGTCTCTCAATGCTTCATCTAAGTCTGCGAACCCGCAGAGGCCTCCCAAGTGCCGGAGGTCTGCCACGAAGTCAGCCATACTCTCTCCTTTTCGTTGGCTTCGTTGATAGAACTCGTGGCTTCTCACGAGTGTGGGTACGGTTGGCGCGTAATGGTCTCTCAGGAGAGGTTCGAGGTCGTCCCAGCTTATTGCTTTCACTTTTTGAGGCTTTGCGAGGGCTTTAGCCATTTTAAAGACAGCCGGGCAGCAGTACGTCAGGAACAGCGCCCGCTTCTTGGCTGGTGTGGCGTCCTTCAAGTTGTTCATTTCAAGGAACATCTGAAAGCGATCCATGTAGGATTCCCATTCCTCTTGGGATGGATCGTACGGAGCGGATGGTACGATGCCGCCGGACATGGCTTCCGTTGGTGGCGCCATTTTTTACACGTGCTCTGTTTTTTTTTCTTCCAAGTTCCTTAAGATCAGATGTCTCCAAATCCCACCCTCGTCACCAGTGTCATAGATTCAGGCATGGGTAGAATGAATGGAGACAGTCTTAGTTGGTGAACTTTCAACTCTTTATTGCATAGTGACTTCTAACTTGTATAACAACAACTCTACTTATATAGGTAATGTTAATGTTAAATAACCAATAGGAGCTTGTGAAATGCTAGCCCCAGTACCAATAAGAGTCCTTCGTTAAGGGCCAATCAGATTCTCAGAACCCGACCAATCCGATCTAGCCGCTTAACACCCAATCAGAAGTGCAGGGCCAGAACCCTGCACTTTACCCCAAGCTTGCCTTTATTCAACTATTTACATACATAACATGGATGATGTGCTAAAGATGTGAAGTGTCAATCTCTTGACTTTATACCTTTCCCACATTCTTCCAGCTGCTCTGGTTGATTGGTTATTTATTTAATTTGGACTACAGAAAGTAATATTGCAGGTTTTTTAGCTATGTTAGTTGTTGTTTGTAATGATTGTGAGATTTGCTCCCAGAATACAAATATTTCTCTCATTGAAAATCATTTTCTCATTTTATTTTATATTCAAGATTTGGTAGAATATAATTCATACTGCTATCAAATTTCAGTAACCTCAAATCTTCCCTTCCAGCTTACTTTTTTTTTGTCTAATCCAAAGTACTTTTACAGATGCAAACAGCTATCAGGGAGATAGAACTGCTAACATATCTGAATTGCATTAAAAAATAGAAAAGAGTTTTCTTTTGTTTTCTTTAATGTTCATTCTTTCCCACTGCCTGTTGCTTGAAAACAGGGCCTGGAAAAGGTTCCACATTGTTTTTATTAATTTATTAGTCTTAATAAACATGTTATTCATCTATAATTTTATGATAAAGATTACAGCCCATTCATAAGGCAAAAGTCAAACCAAGGTGACAAAAGTACTCATTTTCCAAGTCAGGGTTCTTGGCCTCAGTTTCTGAAACTATAAGGAAGATAGCAATGGCATAAGGCACGGGGGGATTAAAAAAACATATTTCACTTTGATCAGAATAGAATAAAAAACTTCTACAGTAGTGTCATTTTATTAGATTTGATCAAACCAAAAAATCAGTGAAAGAAGAGTTTATTCATAGAAGCATGGCATCTCTCATTTAGATCACAGCTGAAATCTTGGAATTGGTAGTTTCAATAAAACCTGTAGGGGGATCATCACTTCCTCCACCATGTTTGAGGCTGTAGACCTATGGTATGGGAATGCCATGAGCTGAAGTTCCAAGATATTTAAGAGGTATCAGATTGGGAAAGGATATGTTAACAACCATCTTTGCACACCCATGATTTCAAGGGCTGGTAGTAAAAAACAATTTAATTAGGAAATTATCCAACTGCAAACATTTCTATAAATATTATGTTTCTGTATACAGTACATTGGTAAATTCATTCTGCAAGTAACATCTGTCAAGAAAATCCAGAGAGATGGTTGTATAAATAGAAAGCAAAATCTCTCTTTGTCTTTGTCTCTGTTTTTCTCTCTCTCATCTATCATCATCTATTATTTTAAATTATCCATCTGTGGTTCTATATACATTATGTTTTACTGTGTTACTCTCACTATACTTAAAATGACTGCTTGGGAATGATTTCTTTTTTTTTTTATAAACAAAATTTTATTTTTTAAATATACACAAACACAACATAAAAACATAAAAACCATTTATGTACGTACAGTGTGTCAGTTGGTTACAAATTGTTTTGTGCATCCTCTCCATAGTCCTCACTTACAATTACTTGTACATATTCTCATATTATCAATCAAATATTCCTAAATACATTATTATCATGGTTAATCAATCATTTGGCTATACTATTATTCATTCATGTTATGCAAGATATTCCATATTTTTAAATTGATTTATCTTATAACAATTCATATTATCATCCTAAGTCCATCCCATAATTATAATATGATAATACATCTTTATATATTCTATATAGTTCTATTCTCCTTATATTGTAAAGTTCTACATATTTCATTACCATATTTTATTTTCTAACCATTGATAAAATAAATCCCAAATCTTATAAAATTGTTTATCTTCTTGTTCTCTAATTTCAAACGTCCATTTACTCATTTCAGCACATTCCATTATTTTCTTAATAATGTCCTCCTGCGTTGGTATTTTCTAATTTTTCCAGCTTTTAGCAAATCCAATCCTAGCTGCTGTTAATACATTTACAATCAAATATTTCAATTCCCTACTGTATATTTCAGGTAAAATTCCCAATAAAAATATATCTGGTTTAGAGGTCTATATGTTGTTTGTCATTTTTTCCAACCATGTGTGGATTTTAGTCCAATATCTTTTAGCATCTGCACATGTCCATCACATATGGTAATATGAGCCAGGTATCTGATGACATTTCCAACATTTTTCAGATTTGTTCTTGAACATTCTTGCTATTCTCATTGGGGTAAGTGCCACCTGTAAAAAATCTTATACAAGTTTTCTTTATATGCTGTTGGCATTGTCATTTTATAATTTTGAGACCACATTTTTTGCCATTTCTCTAAGTCAATCCCATTTCCAAATTTTTTCCCCCTACTTGGGAATTACTTCTGTTGGGCTTTGATATGTTTCAATATAAGAAAGAAAACATGGAATCTTGCCATATAGCTGTTCGTGAGATTGAGAATAGCTTTGCTTTGTGTGGCTTATTGGCTGGTTTGCTTATATTTTCCATAGTATGCATATCTATCATCCTGGCTACCTTTGGAGGGAAAAAACCCTTAAAAATATCCTGGAAAAATATCACTGTATATGTATTACTGTATATTGGCCTATTTTATCCCAGTTCAGAGCACCTATAGAAGACAGATACAAAGGAATTATGTATTGAGATGTAGATGTTTGTTTTCTAAATTAATTTACTATAAGACTGACCTACATTTGTGGTCAGATTTTGATAAAATCAAACCATGATAAATGAATTGCTGCTATTTGTGCTTGAAGACTGATCATTCTTCTTTCCCCCTTCTTATTAAGCTATATATGCTAAGTAAGCAGGTTTTAGTTGCTTTTGAATATAAAACAGCTTGTGGTAAGTCTAATATACATAAAACAACACAGCTCAATCCATTTTCCAAGTCGCTATTTAAAAAAACCTATTCGCTTTTAACAAATGTTAATCAAACTCCTTTTATATCTAATGATTTAAAAAGTAAATCTGAAAATAAATCTTTCAAATTGACTAGTAGAATAATTTTGGTTTGTGTTTACCCTTCCTTCAATTCCTTTCCTGTCTCTTTAATAATGCCCAAACAATAAACTGCACAAGACAGAAAAACAGATATTTTTAAGTTTTGGCATTACAAAAGTGATGCTCCCACCTGCCAGAGCAAAGGCACAAAATAGGAGAAGTGTTTTAAAGAAAATTTACAATTTGCAGGTTTTGCTGCTCAGAGCAGCTTTCCAACAAGCAAAAATAAATAAATTTTAGGACAAGCCAAGTTAATTACATCTTATCTTTCTAATATTCTGAACAGAACTGAATGCCTCTTTGGATACTATAAGTTGGTGGGATTCAAATATCTTGAAAAAATATTTTCCAGATTAGAATTCCTACGATATAATGAATGGGATAAGCTAGATTGAATTAAAACTGAGCTTTGGTTGCACTGTGGCTTATTGGTCAAAATGTGTCAAATTTGACTAGTGCTCTTTTTAATATTAAAAAATATTAGCAGAAAATATCAATTGGTTTAATCCCTATAGCTGCTGGCGAAAAAAGTTTCTAGGTCTTCAAGAATAAATAAAAGCTGGAAGACAGTAAAAGATCTGTTATTTATCTTCACTTCACTCGGGTTGGACTTTTAACAGATTTTCCCCCATCTAGATATATGGACTGGTAGTTGTATTAAAAATAAGTTATTACTTTGGAAAGTATCTACTACTCTTTTCCAAAACAAAAGAGATTTTAAATTAATCCATTCAATGGATTTATACATAAACTATGGAAATTATATTTATTTGAAGGAAATTCTCATAATGGTGTGTGTCTGCATCTCTGTCTGTGTGTGTGTCTGTCTGTCTGTCTCTGTCTCTCTGTGTGTGTCTGTGCACTTATATATACATACACTGTTCATTTTAGCAGTCCAGTGAGAGTATCTCCATATGGTATAGTAGAAGGAGAGGAAAAGGGAATGACTGAGACTAATAGATTTTATCGAGCTTACGATCATGGTGATGTGTATATTAGTTAGCCCCAAGGTCATATCATTTAAATTTAGAAGAAGGATGTTACTTTATATATTATTTGCACTGAACTCTTTTGTGCTGTGATACTTCTACCATTATTTCATTTTTCAGAAATCCTACTTATGCATGGGTATGCTGACATTATTTGGATGATAAGAATAAATTGCTTACCATCTGCACAAAAGAATGTTACTGTACGCTTTACTATGTCAGTACCATTTATAAACATAATTATAAAACTTGAACATGTTTTTATTTATGGTTGTATTACTATTTGCACTGTTATTTTCATTGTAAAGAAAAAATACACTTAGAAAAAGCTTTCCATGAAAAAGACTACTTTGTATTAGATGACTGCAAATGTTATTTTATTTGCTGCACTGTATCACAGCCTAGGGCACTAAAAGGCTTTTACTAGAAAATAAATCTTATACAATATGTATCTCAAGTGCTTAAGAGAAAGTTAGGTTCTATGGTTAATTCTCATATTTGCGTTATGCTTTATGGTAGAAAAATATTTGCTTAGCAATGCAATCTTTGATCTCTGCCCCCAAACCCTGTCCTAGTTCTGAAGTTTGCTGTGAATTGGGGAGGGGAAGGAATAAAGGGTTAGTTCAGCATGTCCATTATTGAATTAGGTCATTAATACACAAACAATTGCACAGTAGTTACAAATTTGTATTAGAAGTGCTAAGTCACGCTAAGAATGACTTAAATTCTACATCTTACTGCTCACTTTTTTTTTTCATCTGGAGGCTAAAAGGAATTAAAGTAGTTGATAAATAAAGAAATAGAAGATTTCTATAGGCCTTGTGCTCAAAAGAATATAGTTAGGACTAGGAAATTCAGCTACTATATCAATAGATATTAAAAAGAGTGAAAAGCCTTTTAAAGTTGCTGAGAAATGGGCACAAAATATTCTTTGGAACACCTGTCCAAACTTTCTTTTCACTGCTTCTTTTGTCAATGTACTTTCTTTCTTTCCTCTATTGATTTTTTTTTCATTAAAGATAATGGTTCAATAATCAGGCCCACCAAAGTACTATAATTATTTTGGGGATTATATTTTAATTAATTAGTTTGCCTGGTTTTATTCAAAAGCAAACTTACCATGCAATACTTGAAATGCTTAGCCGTACTTTGGTGGGCTCTTTCTATATTTGAGGTCCAACAGGGTATATTGACCCCTTCAATGGTGCTGGGGTCAGACTTGTATAAATGTTAATCATACAGTACAGTGAAACCCACTCTAATGAGTTCTTCATAGCCTTCTTTCCACTAACGATAATTTGAGACAATTTCTTCTGTATTAAAGAGAAGATTGAGACAAGGATTAGGAAGGGAGTCTTTATTTTTTTACTGACTGCCCATTTCCCACTGTAATTCTTTTTGTATGATTGGGAATTTTCTTAGAATCTAAACTTTTGGTGAGAGGATGTGGAATATAATCCAAGTAAACACAAATGCTAGAATCTGAGCAAATTGTAAAGAGTAAAATGTACAGTACTGGAATGCACAGCAAACCCTACAATCCTTCTACAACTACAGCACACTGTCAACTTTCTTGCTTGTGATTAACATTGAAATTTCAAAAAATATAGTCAGGCTACTTTAAAAGTGGTTGGAATTAATCTTACCGAACACTATACAACTTGGGAGATAGGAAAAGGAAAATTAAAATCAAGCCTACATTCTCTTGATAATGCAGTCAATGTAGTGAGATTTGATTTGGCAGTCTGTTAGTTTGTCTCTAGATCTTGCATTATAATTGCAAACAATTTCAACACTAATCACCCCTGCCCTATATGCTTAAGAAGCAAAAAAACAAAACACTTCCATTTAAAAATAGATTGGATTTCAAAAGCTGTTTTGGAAATGTAATTATATTGGTATTTACAACTTATTGATGACTTTTTCTCTCCCAAACCCATATATATACTTCTAGCAGTGAAGAAAAGTGGAGACAAAGTTTAGATTAAAAAAAATGATGATTCAAAAGTCTAATAAATACTTCAAAAATATTTATTTTTCAGTATGTAGGCTATAAGTAGAAGTAGAGAATATGTTTTTAATAGGCTGCAGTGAAAGAGGAAATATTCACATATAGTACTGTGTGTGTGTGTGTGTGTGTGTGTGTGTTTGTTTTCTTAACTTTTTATGGGTATTTATATGTATGGTATTCAGCTTTGTTCGGCTTTGTTGTAGCTTTGTTGTAGCAATGTTTAAAAGCCTCGAATACAGGAACACAATGTTGCCAGCCAATCAAGACAAAAAAAGCCACAAAACAGACAGAAGATATTAGAAATACCAATCAAGGAGAACACAGCAAACTCCAAGACCAATAAACACAGACCAAGACTCCCAACCAAAAACATTCTGGCACAGCAGTAGGCTAGCCCCAAATTTAAAACAGAAATGGCTGTGAAAGTCTGACTCACAGATGAACACAATACAGAAGCCTGATGATGGCAGATGAGATTCTGCTGAAATGTTGCTACAACTTTAAAAGCACAACTATAATGAGGTGGGAAAATACCCAAACAAAGCTGAATATCTTTGGTTATTCGGGTTTTCTCCCGCGTAAGATTGGAAGTATCTAGGCAACGTTTCGATGAAGTCTCATTCATCATCTTCAGGCTTGGTCTTCAGCTCTGTGCTTCTCAGAGTGATGTGAGCTTGCAGCTGCTTCTTCCTTTTAACTGCTAGTGGGGGTGTGACTTGATTGGGTGGGGGCTTGGCTGTGTTCTGATTGGGTGGGGGTGTGTTCTCATTGGTTGGGGGTTTGGCTGTGTTCTGATTGGTTGGGGGTTTGGCTGTGCTCTGATTGGCTCGAGGCGTGTTCTGTTCAGGTGGGGGCTTGATTGTGCTCAGGTTAGTCTTAGTTGCTGGAGAGTTTGAGCTGGTGAGCTGTGATCTTGCTGTTTGGCTTCGAGTTCGTGGTCATGCTGCATCTTCATGGTGGAGGTCAGTTCGCTTCATGTATGGCTCAGAGGGGTTTGAAGTGGGTAGTGATGCAGCTGCAGTGCAGTTTCTAGTCCGTGGTCATGTTTCATCTTCTGTGTGGGTGTGAGTCTGCTTTCTACGTGGAAGTGTGGTGGTGGCATCTTGTGTGGCTCTCAGGGGTGTGGGTCTGGTGTCATTCTTCATGTTAGGTACGTGTCTGTTCATGAGGGCGGGTTTACAAATGGCTGGTAGGCGGGAGGCATCATCTCGTTTATTCATGCTGTGTGGGCGTTTTTTTATCTCTATGGCTTCTCTGATGATTCTGCTGCTGAAGTGTTCGGTTTTGGCGATAGTTCTGGTATTTTTAAAGTCAATCTCATGTCCTGTGGCTTTGAGGTGTTGGACGAGGGAAGAGATCAGTTCTTCCTTTTTGATTGAGTTCTTATGTTCTTCAATGCGTGCACCTATTCTTCTGTTAGTCTGTCCAATGTATGTGGTTGGACAGGCAGTGCAAGGGATTTCGTATACTCCTTGATTTTCTAACTCGATTCTGTCCTTAGGGTTTCTTAGGATGGTGGATATCTTTCTTCAGAAAACAAATATATATATATATATATATATATATATATATATATATATATATATATATATATATATACACACACACACACACACACACACATACATATATTCGTCTGTGGAAATTCACCCCATATGCCTGAATGCTGAACAGCTTAGCAAGATTCTTCTTAATGAGAAACCGTAAATTTATTCAGTCAATTATTTTTCCCTTTTTGCACCAGAGAAAATGAACAGTTAGTTATAGAAGGCATAGTTCCAGTTGTGTAGGTGGTAGAATAAGATTTTGAGTGTGTGTCTGTATGAAAAAATGGATGAGACACTAGGCAGAAAAATTCAAGAGGATGTTTAAATCCAGTTTACTCTGCATTTATTCTGATTTCCTGCCTTTAGATTAGTATCAATATCTTTTGTACAGGCAAAAAACAACAACAACCTGAGAACATAAATGATTCTGGAATTTTTGTGACATTTCTCCTGTTGTTATATGATATCATCAATAACTATTAATTCTCAAATTCTATCAGGAACTTTCTTTTATATTCACTAGCCTTTTCCCAATATTGTATTTAAATTAAATACTTTAGCAAGTTTATGGTATTCCAATCCTAGTTCTCAGAAGTTCCATGATTGCAGCATGTTAACAGTGGGGTTGGACATGTCTGGATTATGGACACATTCCTTGTTTCCTGCCATTCTATCTACCACATAAGAAGGCAAGCCTGACTATCAGGTTACTGGATGGACAGATGTAACATTTGCCTTTTATTTTGATGGCTCTACACTAGCAGCCATACCTTTGCTTTGCTTTGCACATATTAATATTTTCACAAGTCCCTTCCACATATTTCCTTTGACCCTAAAGCAGATTCTTTTTCTTTTTTCTTATAATACCATCATTGCTCCAATGCTAAAATAATCAAAGCAATGGGTTTTTATTTCATTCCTACCTTTTTCTGTAGGTCTATAGAAACTTAGTAAACATGGAGATCTAATAGTTCAGCTTCATAAAAATAAATTAGCATTGCAAACTGAAAATGCTCAACAAATAAGGGAAGCAAAAATTTGCAAGCTTTGTAGGGTTTTTTTGCAATGGTATTATGGGCTAGAAAAGTCAGAAGAGAAACCACAAAGGAGCCTACTACGTGATCTAAGAGTTGGATGGAGAATGAGTTTATAGGGCTGATATAGTACATTGTCTCAATAGGCCATAGGTGGATCGGTGACAATCGTACAGGTAGTGTTCAAATTAGGATCACAATTGAACCCAAAATTTCTGTTGCTAAGCAAGATTTTAAATGAGTTTTGCCCCATTTTACAACATTTTTTGGTACAGTTAAGCAAATCTCTACATTAGTTAAGTGAATCATGAGGTTGTTAAACAAATCTGGCTTCTTTCATTGATTTGCTTGCTGAAAGCTAGCTGGGAAGGTTACAAACAGTGATCACCTGATTTATGATAATGTCAATTGCCAAACACCTAGATTTTGATCACATTACCATAGGAATGATGCAAAATTGTAAATGTGAAAACTGGTCATAGGTCATTTTTTTCAGTGCCGTTGTAAAAATCTCTAAATGGATTTCTGTATGTTGAAGACCATCTTTGAA
Organism: Hydrophis major; assembly: GCA_033807585.1. NCBI lineage: Eukaryota > Metazoa > Chordata > Lepidosauria > Squamata > Elapidae > Hydrophis > Hydrophis major. Next base: position 51,817,777 of record CM066333.1, read on the forward strand.
AGATTTAAAAAAAAAAAAAAATCAGCAATTGCCAACCAGTTGAGAACACAGCAATCTAGCAAATGGCTCTGGTTGGAAAAGAACACTTTTGAATCAAAGGTAAAAAACATGAATGCTGGGGGCATTTCAAATGAGCTGAAATTGGGAAGACTGTGTCACTTATTCCCACATGTAGGAATTGGTAAGTGGCCTGTCCTGGAAATAGTCAGATCAGATCTATAACTCTCCAAATTTAATGACCATTCAGACTTTAAACTATGGTCTGTCTCCATTTTCCTTCTTTTTGGGCAGAGAGTCAAATTATGATCAATATATAATGCGAAGCAAGGTTGTAAAATGTGTGTCTATCCAGAAATTAAAGAAATCCCATTATGTCTTACAATAGTTTTAATGACTGGTGCTACAAATATCTAGTATGTAGCTATATTTCTTTTTTCACCCTAATTAAATGTGTGTGAAAAAGAGACTTACTGCAAACACCTTGCACAAGATAGGAGGCTTACATTCTCTTCTCAGAACAGTAAAACCTGGGTAATTAAAACCAAGTCTGATTCTTCCCTGCTAAAATCCTTCACTCCAGTATGTTATGATGAGGACTAGATTAGGCAAGGTCTGAAGCAAAGAGCCAGAGATCAGACAAGTCTGTTGCAATAACAATGTAGTGATGTTATCTGCTTCACCTAGTCCAAAATACAACGTTCCTGCAAAAGCAGGACAAAGAGGTGCAAGATATAACCACGTTTTTGCTATAAATATACAATACAGTTGCTGAAATAGTGGTTCTAATGGCTTACTGTTTCTTGCCAAAAAGAACTAGCTTATCAAAAGCTGGATCTTTCATCACTACTTCACAAGGTTCTAGATCTAGTAGGAGCCTGAAAAAAAAACCTGAAAAACATTCTAATTCTCAATTTGTACAGGTAGTTGTGCTAAGAATGGTACATTATTTTATCCCTTCCCATTCAGTCCTCTTCTCTGATTTTTGGAACCTGCCTGGCAAATCCCCGTAGTTTTCTTATCAAAGTTTTTTTCAGAACTGGTTTTCCAATTGTCTCCTTTCTATAGGACCAAGGGAGAGTGATTGGTCCAAAGTAACTCAGCTGGCTTTGTGGCTAAGGCAGGACTAGAACCTGTTTTCTAACCTCATTAACCACTAAACCAAACTGGCTTTCTCAGTTACTAAATTATTTTAATACAATCAACAAATGTGAAAAGATAAGTGGCAGCATGCTATTTTATATGTTTAATATACAGTTCGGCTTTATAAAATCTTTGGATCAAGATTTGCTTTGTTAAGGTAAAACAAACTAACTACAAACTACTCCAAATAAAAATAATTTAAATAAATATGGAAAATAGTTCAGCTTGTTATTTTGAATGATTGTCAGATTCATTGATTCAGTTTGTAACATTGATTTTATTGAATCAAAGCTTTGGACATCCCTAATATTTATTACAAAATTTGCCCCCTACCCAAGCAATTTACAATTTTAAATATAAAAATAACCAAATATCAAATTCTGTGATAAAATTAATAATATCCTGTAACTTAGAAATGTATAATGCCACCAGATAAAACTGTTCAACTTTGCACAAAAGCTCAAAATGTAAGAATTTTTTCCTAGTAATGTAACAGAATGCTGAAAGCCTGCGTTAAGTATCTCTCACATGTACCTTATACCTAGTATATTTAAGATGAAATTACTCACTTTTCCTTTTTTATTTCTAAGATTAATTAGTAAGTTATTTATGTATTATTTATGTATTACTTTGTTATTATGCATTTAGTTTAATTAATTAATTAGCTAGCTTCTGTTAATGTGCTCTTACAGTAAAGTAAAATTAGCTCATTTTCTGTCTACCTGGGAAGGCTGAGGTCAATCTTGCAAGTCTGAAAGACAAATCTCCCACCATTTCCTTTTCAGCCCCAGAAGCCAGGGAGGGTCCTTTCCAAGCCATTTGCTCCTCCCACTACCCATTTGCAGGCTATGCCCTCTCTTATCTGTCTCTATGGCAGTGTCTCCTTGTCCTTTTTCCTTTGGTCTTTCCCACATACCATTACAGTAGGTCCCAATTATTATTATTACTTCATACTTTGAATGTTTAATAAAAGGAGTGTAATAACTACAAGTTTTCAAACTACAAGTTTTCAAACAGCAGTGATTAAGTTTTTAATATTTAGGTCATACTTTAATGGGTTTAAATAGTTGCTGTCATGTTCAATATGTAATATTTTTAATGTGCATAATTTGAAAACAGAAGTGTTCTTAATAATTTAAATGTCTATTATTGAATTCAAAGAAGTAAGACATCATGCAAGGAAAATTGTTGCTCCCCAAACTAAAACTTCAGAAGAATGTAGAAAAGTAATGAATTCTACAAAACAAAAATGTAATGGTGAACATGAAGGCAAAACATTTGCTTAATTATTTTGAAGAGATTGTTGTTTCCTAGGAAGGATTCATAGTATATATCGTTAAATATATATATTTTCCATAGTCAACATTTTTTAAAAACTTTCTCTGTGTGATACTTCATTCATGAGCATTAACAATAGTTGAATAACCTTAGAAATTTCTGGAAGAATTTCCGGAATGAATATAGTACACAGATAATCATTTCTGTCTATAATTTATTTTTAAAAAATCATTTTATTTTAACAAAAATAAAATAGAAAGTGTAACTAAGAAAAAATAACAGGGAGAAACAAAAAAGTATATAAAAAGAGAATAACAAAGTGTGTAATATTGGACAAAAAATGAAGGCCAGAATAGCTTAAATTAATACTGCCTTTAATATTATTATTTCTTTTTTTTTTTTATAAAAAAATTATTTGGGTTTTAACAAAACATAATACAAATAAAATATCTTTTTTGAGAGCAGGTTATGATTTCAGGTTATCACATCTCCATACAGACATAATCTCAGTTACATATTCATCTTTGTATTCAATTTCATATCTTTTCACTATTTCATCAATTTGTCAATAATTTTCCCCTTCTCTTACTTTTTTCAACCTTATTTATGATTATCTTATTTCTAATTCAATCACATATCTTTTTCTAAATTTCTATATTTTTCTAGTCATTATATTTGTACTTTTGTCTGTCCTGTTTACAATTTCATACATTCTTTTTCCATCATCATCCACAAGGAAAAAACAACAACAATTCCCTCCCCTTCCAGGCATTGAAAACAAGGTTTCCGCTATGATTACCAAGTAGAGTGTGTCACCTTTATATCTTATAATTGTTATCCTTTCAAATCTCATTAAACATTTAATTTATACAATATACAATTATAACATTCAATTACAATATCTATTTTATGTCATATAACTCTTATCAACCGAATTCCGCTTGGTACTTTCCCTTAAAAATGCACACTAAATTCTAAACAAAGAAAAATTATATAACTGTTAAGCCTGGCTTCCCCAACCAGGGTTAAGGAGACAAGCTAAACAGAATGTGCAGCATTAGTCAGATAGGCACATAGATAAATGAGTGAGATATGTTTGTATTTTTATTAACATACAGTAAAAATAACAGATACGCTTGTGCTATCAAAAATATAGTTTATTCCATTTATAGCATAGTCAAAATAACAGTCCATTAGTCATGTATCATTTAGTCAGTCCATTCAAGGATATTCAGTTAGCAAAGTCCGTGTAGAATATCCTATGTCAGTTCACTTACAAATCAGCCCTTTATTTATCTCTCCCGTTTGAGTAACGCAGTCTTGAGTCCATGCAGTAATTAGGGATCATCAAAGCCAGAGAGAGCAAGCTGCAGTACCTTGCTTCTTTTAAAGTGCTTTCACAACCACTCCCTTAATTACATTCCTATATTTAAAGTTGCAGACACTTTAACATATAAACTATTATTACATATTTATTATTTTACCTAAACCAGTTAGGGTAAACAATGTTATCCCTAACAATAACAATAATGAATAAAGTGATTATTCTATTTGAATTCATCCTGACAACTGATAGATTTCATTATAAATCTTTTACATTTCTTTTCAATTGTATTTTATAAATCATTAAGAACAATTATTTTCATTCATTCCTCTTATTCCCTCTTCTTTTACTTTTATTCTCTTTCTCTCTTTATTTCATTTAATTATTAGCAAACATTCCATTACATAACAATACCAGTTTTGTCTTTCATTTTAATCACCTATGTTTCATATTTTCTAGCTCATTACTATTTCCAATATAACAACACCATCTCTTGTACCCTTGCACAATCCTCTCTCTCTCTTTTTTTTTAAATTAAAGTTTTATTTGGGTTTTCACACACAAAATACAAGTAAAACATCTTTTTTTGAAAATAGCATGGTCCCGGGTTGAACTTCTTTATACAGACACAAAACTCAATTTCATGCTCCTTTTTGTATTCTATTCCATAACTTATACTATTTTACATTTTCTATACAGTTTTCCCCCTTTTTTAATTTTCTCAATTTTATTTTGATTATCTCATCTCAATTCAAATCATTATATTTATACTTTTGTCTGTTCTATTTCAATTTCATATTATCTTTTCTCATCAAACAAATTTTCTCCTGTAGTTACTAATTGGAGTATGACACCTTTATATCTTTTAATTACATCCATTCAACTCTTATTTAAACTTCAATATATACCTTAAGTTTATGACCTTAAATATAATACATAATGCATAACTTCCAATCGAATTCTGCTTGGTACATTTTTATAATACACACTATATTCTTTAAAAAAAAAAGATTGTAAATATATGTAATTATAAACCCTCATTCCATTTCAGTTCAGTTCTATCATTAATAATCATTAAAACCATAACATCTTTAATACTTCTTTTCAATTAAATATCATAACATTGTTTACCCTAACTGGTTTAGGTAAAATAATAAATATGTTATCTTGGTTTATTAGTTAAAGTGTCTGCAACTTTAACTGTAGGAATGTAATTAAGGGAGTGGTTGTGAAAGCACCATAAAAGAAGCAAGGAACATCAGTTTGCATTCTCTCTGGCTTGATGATCCCTAATTACTGGATGAAGACTGCGTTTTTCCCTACTGGAATGGGAGAGAGATAAAGGACTGATTTATTGTAAGTGAACTGACATGGGATATTCTACACGGACTTTGCTAACTGAATATCCTTGAATGAACTGACTAAAACGATACATGACTAATGGACTGTTATTTTGACTATGCTATAAACTCTAAATGGAATAAACTATATTTTGATAGCACAAGCGTATCTGTTATTTTTACTGTATGTTAATAAACCTACAAACTTATCTCACTCATTTATCTGTGTGCCTATCTGACTAACACTGCACATTCTGTTTAGCTTGTCTCCTTAACCCTGGTTGGGGAACACAGGCTTAACACTGGTTATGGGCCCAGAGGCTGCAAAGTCAGTTTAACTAGGATAAAACAGATTTATGTAAAAGTGAGAGTTTGTGTTGTTATACGTTACAGTAAACAGACAGCTGTGTTTTATTAATTATAGTTTTATATCCATATAAGAAAACATGGCACAAGTCAATCTACAAAGTTTATCCCTTATATCCAAGCTGGATGGAACAAACTAAGTATCATGGTCTATAAAATGTAGTCTACTTCTACGAAGAGAAGGTCTGTGGAACATAATTGAAAACCCACCAAACGTAGAGGAATGGGATCCAGAGGTTGAGGAAGATAAACAAAAAATAAAAGAATTTAAACAGAAGAATGAACAAGCTATTTGCATAATAGGATTAATATTAACTGACCAGCAACTTGTTCATATCCGTGGAGAGCAAACGGCTGTTGGGTGTTGGCAGAAGCTGAAGAGGATTTATGTCCGAGATAATGGTGCTCACATAAATCTAACACGGAAGCTTTTCAGTAAGCATCTCAAGACAAATGGTGATATGCTGAGTCATTTGAATACTATAAAAAGCATTTTTCAAGAACTGCATGAGAAAGAACTTATTTTCTCTGAACTACACCAAGTCTACATAATTCTATCTTCATTAGAAGAAAGTTATGATAACTACGTCACTTCCCTTGAAATTTTGCCTGAGGAAAGTTTAACTTTAACTGATATAACTGGCAGATTGATTGAAAAGGCCAGAAGAAGACTTGAAAGAGATCAGTTAAAGAGGGAGCAACCTCAAAAAGAAGATAATGAATCTCCCACTGCATATGCAATTAAAAAGTGTTTTAATTGTGGAGGAAGAGGACATTTGGCAAGATTTTGTAAAAAAGCAAAGCGCCAGAACGCTGGCCAGAAAACTAAAAGTCATCAAAAGATAAATAAAAATTTAGAGTTAGCCATGTATATTAACGGAGCTATAAAAAATAATTTATGGGTGGTTGACAGTGGAGCATCCCACTGTATAACAAATGATAACAAAAATTTTATTAAAATGTCCAAGAGTACACAGCAGATATCGTTAGCCAATGGCTGGAAACTGAAAGCTAAAGGTCAACGTACAGCATATTGTTCTTTCATAAAAGAGAATGTAAAAATGTTATATGTACCACAACTTAAGTTTAATTTAATTTCAGTTAGAATTTTGGTTAAACTAGGATATGTAGTTACCTTTAAAGGAGATAACTGCATAATTGAGAAAGAAGATAAGAAAATTACTGCATCTTTAAGAGGTGAATTATATGTGTTAAATGATAATGGTTTAGAGGTGGCTAACACGGTTTATGATAATAAGAAACCTTATGATGAATGTATTCACTTGTTACACCGACGGCTAGGGCATTTAAATTTTAAAATGCTTAAGAGAACTGTTCAATTATCTAAAGGAATAAGTTTGAAACCTTGTAATAAGTATTTGCAATGTTCTATTTGTAATCAAAGCAAAAGCAGGGTCATACCGTCTAATAGAGTTGATGGATTTACTACCAAAGAGCCTTTAGAAGTAGTATTTGCCGATTTAATAGGTCCGAAAAAACCAAGTGTAGGAGGAGCTCAATGCATACTAAGTATAATGGACCACTATTCTGGATATGGGTTTTGCTATTTCATGAAGAGCAAAACTGAAACGTATCAAAATCTATTTAATTGGATTAAATTTGCAGAAAGAAAAACTAAAAAGAAATCAGTAACTCTTATAACAGATAATGGTACAGAATTTACAAATAATAAATTCCAGAATAGACTTAGAATGTTAGGTATTCAACATAAAAAGTCTGCACCATATAGGCCACAATATAATGCCTTTATAGAGAGACGAGGCCAAACACTGCAGTCAATGGCACGTACTATGTTGTCTGATTTAGGATTACCTGACAATTTGTGGGGAGAAGCAATAATGTGTGGTAATCATATGTTAAATAATGTTGTTAATTCAACAACAGGTGAATTACCATTCACACTGTGGCATGGTACAAAACCTGATTTAAGTTGCCACACATTTGGAGCACTAGCATGGGTGCATATCCCTTCACAACTCAGACACAAAGGACAACATACAGCTAAAAGATTATTTTTTGTAGGATATGAATCTAATCACAGATCTTATAGATTCTGGGAACCAGGTACATCTAGAGTTTACATCAGTGCTAGTGCAAAATTCCTAGAACATGTAGGATGGAATAGATTAGAGCAAGATTTAAATAACGAAGTAATTATTGAACCCTACAAAAGGCAGAAAGATCAGAATTGTTATAAGAAGAATCCAATTAAAGAAGAAGTCCATGAAGAACAAATAGGACCAGAACAAGAGGAAATAGTTGATCAGGAAGAGTTAGATAATCATGAAGAGTTAGTTAATGAAAGTCCACCTGTAAGTCCTGTAATACCTAGACGTACTACATGTGTAACTAGACCTCCTGATAGGTATCAAGCAAGTATAGTTTGCCAAGTAACAAAAGTTCCAACTGGTGTAGATGAACTTAGGATGTATCCTACTAAGGATCAGGAGAATTGGCAAAAGGCAATGGAAGAAGAACTAAATTCATTAAAGGTAATGAAAGTATATGAAGATGCTAAATTACCTGCAGGAGAAAAATCCATTGGGTGCAAATGGATATTTAAGGTAAAAACTGGAAATGATGGGACCCATAAAGCTAGGTTGGTAGCTCAAGGATTTAATCAAACTGCATCTGATTACGATGAAGTTTTCGCACCAAGTCTTAAAGCAACATCTTTAAGAGCAGCTTTAGTGTGGGCAGCTAAGAAGAACTATGTCATTCACCATTTAGATGTAGAAACTGCTTATTTGCATGCACCATTGCAGCATACTATATATTTGAAAAAGCCAGTTATTATAAAAGACAATAAAGTAAATAGTAATTATTGTTGGAAACTCAAAAAGAGTCTTTACGGGTTGAAACAATCTGGCTTTGAGTGGAACCAATATATTGTAAAAGAATTAAACAATATAGGTTTTAAATCTGGTTTAGCAGATCCATGTGTGTTTAAAAGAGAAAATAATGGAACGGTGTCATTATTGTTATTATTTACAGATGATATTGCTTTGATAACTAAGACTAATAATGAAGCTAATGAGATTATATTATTATTAGCCAAAAAGATAAAATTAAAGCATTTAGGTGAAATTAAAAAATATCTAGGATTGACAATTACAAAACAAAAAATGGTTTTAAGATATCTCAAGAAGATAAAATTTGCCAATTAATTAAAACGTACAAAATGGAACTTTGTAAACCGGCAAAGACTCCAATGAGTCAGGAAGTTTGCCAAACTGATAATCAAAGTCCCAAATTTGATAAGTCCATATATCAATCTTTGATTGGCAGCTTATCATATATAAGCAATTGGTCAAGGCCAGATATATCTTATAGTGTTAATCAGCTGGCACGTTTTAATTCAGATCCACATCAATGTCATTGGCAATCATTAAAGAGAATTTTAAGATATCTTAAAGGAACAATGAACCATGCATTGTACATAGAACCAAAGGGTGATTTGAGTCTTAGTGCCTATGCAGATGCAAGTTTTGCAACTGACATAAACACTAAAAAATCAACCTCTGGGATGGCTGTATTATTTGGTAAGACACTAATAAGATGGAGGTCAATCAGACAACAGCATATTAGCTTGTCCACGATGGAAGCGGAATTTTCATGTCTGTCATTACTATGCACTGACTTAATTCTGTACAAACAGTTATTATTAGACATGGGTGTAACTGTCAAAGATTCCATTACTGTGTACGAGGACAACCAGGCAGCCATAAAGTTAGCTTCTAATATTGCTGTAAAAACTAGATCAAAGCATACTGATTTAAGATACTTAAATGTTAGAGAATCTGTAAAGAATGGGCTAATTAAATTGAAATACTGCATGACGGAAGAAAACATTGCAGACCAATTTACAAAAGCTCAAGGAATAATCAAGTTTAAAGAAAGTTGTAACAAATATGATTTAAAGATGTAAATAGTTATAGTATTATTATTATTACCTAAAAGGGGAGAATGTTAGGGATAACATTGTTTACCCTAACTGATTTAGATAAAATAATAAATATGTTATCATGGTTTATTAGTTAAAGTGTCTGCAACTTTAACTGTAGGAATGTAATTAAGGGAGTGGTTGTGAAAGCACCATAAAAGAAGCAAGGTACTGCAGCTTGCTATCTCTCTGGCTTGATGATCCCTAATTACTGGATGAAGACTGTGTTTTTCCCTACTGGAATGGGAGAGAGATAAATGACTGATTTATTGTAAGTGAACTGACATTGGATATTCTACACGGACTTTGCTAACTGAATATCCTTGAATGGACTGATTAAAACAATACATGACTAATGGACTGTTATTTTGACTATGCTATAAACTCTTAATGGAATAAACTATATTTTGATAGCACAAGCATATCTGTTATTTTTACTGTATGTTAATAAACATACAAACTTATCTCACTCATTTATCTGTGTGCCTATCTGACTAATGCTGCACATTCTGTTAAGCTTGTATCCTTAACCCTGGTTGGGGAACACAGGCTTAACAAGTTCTATCATTAATAATCATTAAAACTATAACATCTTTAATCCTTCTTTTCAATTAAATATCATACTTCTTTAAAAACACATATAATCTCCATAATTAATTTTTCCCTTATTTCTCTTCATATATTTTATAAATCATGAAATATACCTTTTGTTACATTTATTTATTGACAAGCATTCCACTGAATTATCATAGCTATTTTATCAGACATTTTAATCATACATTGTTTCATATTTTCTGAAATTATTTTTGCTTCTAATATAACCATACTATCTTATGTACCTTTGCAGAATCCCTTTTTCCATTAGATTTTCACCCATTATCTCTAAATAGGCCCTGTTTCTCTATATTTTGTTTCTGTCCTTTATAACTTATTTTTCTTTCTTTTTTCCCTCTCATCTTCTCCTTCCCCTTTTTACCCCCTTGTCTTTCTAGTTCTAATTCTCTCTTCTGCATTTCCCTCTTCTGTTGCTTTCTAATTTTATACTTATTTTTCACTCTTTTTTTTTTTTTGGAGTTGTGCGGTATCTGCTATCCCGCATCTGATGGGCGGCTCATGATAGGGAGCGAAGGGGAGAGAAACGACAGGAAGCGAGGTTTCCTCTGGATGAGCACGCCCCGAATGTCTTGGCACACACTCTTTTATTGTGCTTTTTTACAAGAAAATGATTTAATCAAAGCTCAAGTCAAACATGGTAATCTCATCAGGATGTGCATGTTTACAAAGCTGCATACCAGACAGATCATTTACAGTGTGGATAAGCTTATTAACAACCGTCTAGCTCCTTGTCCCTTGTACGTGCCTTGCAAAGGTCACTGAGGAGACAGAAGTTAATGATTACACGTGAATGATACAATGTTGCAAACACATGAATGATACATAGTTGCAATGATACATAGTTACAACATCTCCTCTGTTTTTATTATTTATGACGAGTCTTCTTCCTCGTCCGAGAAGACAGGAACCATTTTTTATGGAATGTTCGCCGTCCCCGTCATCTAGGCAAGAGTGCGACCCGTCAGCGTCAGGGTTGTCCAAGGAGCGGTAACTCAGCAATGACATTTTTTCGTCCGGTGTTGAGGATATAACATGAGCTTGCAATAGCACATTAACATCAGCAGTTATGGAGGATAATTGATTTTTTTAAAAAATTGCAATATTCTTTTAAAACAACAAGGTCCTATAATACATATCAATATAATGATTATTAATGATAAGTTAAAAAGGTTGTAAACCATGGCGAAATAGAAAACAACCCCACCCCCCCCGCTGTCAGCATAAAGACAACATTCTTCTTTAAGCATAGCACACAATCCCCCTTGTTTTTGAAAAAATAACAGATCTAAATCTTTACAATTTTGCAAAAGCCGGTATTCCATGGGTACCTGTAGGGATATAAAATCATCAGAGTTATACATACAAGCCATACTTGAATGCAAAATGATTTGGATTTAACAATTTCATCCCCGTGGACACATGCCGTGAGACCGGTGGAACAAGTCCAAACAAAATTATTGCCAGGGATAAAATACATTCCTTTCAGGCGTGATGTTAAAGTTCCTCCTGAAGTGATGTAGATTGCAGAATATCCCCTGGTTGTGTGGGTGCATCTGCCAAATCGAATTGAAGTGGTGGGTAGAAGTCTTCTATGCGAGAAAAATTGGTTGTAGAACTTAAACGAACTCCTTGAAAGTCAGTTATAGTCCAAGCAATATTATCTCTTCTATGAGGCTTCTGCGGATCGTCATGGACAGTTCTTTTGAAGTGTCGTTTGTTGACAGGATCAGAGTTCGGGTATATAAAAACATCACAAGCAGGAGAGAGGGCTATGGACAAGTTAGTTGTAGAACATTTGCGAAATGAGAAGGGAATGCAATTAGTAGAAAAAGGATAATAATTACAATAATGACAATAAAGATTAATTTGGTAATTCATCAAGGATGTTAGTTGGGGTGGGGAAACCCATAATACAATAGAAGGACATCTAGGTCCCCCTATGTTTTAGATTGAATAGAGGAAAAGATTTTAAGGTTCCTTTCCATAGGAAGAGTAAAGAAGGAACAAAAGAGCGAGTGGTAGAGTGCTCTTTAAACAAAACAGAAGTGACAGAATGAAAACTACGGGTAGCATTTTCATGACGTACCCACATGGAACAAGTATAATAGCCTTCTGTTAATGAAATGGTTTTAACACGAATAGTCTTTTGACAGGAAGCATAGGTTTTGTTGAAGTAAGGTAGAAATTGCAAAGAAGATATAGGCAAGAATATCAGGAAGAGTTTTAAGATACAGATGTAGCAGAGGAATTCCCATGATAGGGTCTAACCACCCTACCAGGGATCCAGCAAGTGGTTTTGTCTGGCAGTAAGATCGCAGCGTAGCCTCGTCCCCAAGTGAGAAGCTCAGCGGGACCCTGCCAGGCAGGATCTGGCAATCTGCGATAATATACCAGAGGTCTGTTAGGCGGGGGGGAGGGGGAGGAAAAATGACATGAAGCAGCAGAAGTGGGAGGAATGCCAGTCAGATTAAGAAAGTTTAAAGTGTAAAGACAAATGTTAAGAGAATTTTGCAATGCTGGGAGGTTCGGGGGGTTTTCCCGCAACGAATATCGATCAAGAGCATTTTTCAGAGATAAGTTCGCTCGTTCCACAATAGCCTGCCCCTGGCTGTTGTAGGGAATCCCAAACTTGTGGGTTACATCCCATCTGTTACAGAAGTCCTGAAAAGCAGAACTTGTATAGGCAGGTCCATTGTCGGTTTTGATTTCTTTTGGACGTCCCAGCGAGGCAAAGGTACGAATTGAATGATTGATGACATGTTTTACAGTTTCTCCCCTTTGAGGAGTAGCCAGAATAAACCCTGAATATGTATCTATGGAAATGTGCAAATATTTCCAAGGGGCAAAAGGTGGATACTGAGTTACATCCATTTGCCAAATTTCACAAGCTTTTAATCCTCTAGGATTTACTCCTATGGGAATGGAATGTCCTTGCTTACTACATGTGGGGCATTGTTGAATAATGGCAGCAGCTTCTGTCTGAGTTAGAGCAAATTGAAAAGTTATCATAACTTGGCGGGGGAGATTCAAACACCCCCCCTGCTTCTATTTTATAATGGACTTTTAAAGCCTCCATAATTTTCCTCCAAGTGACCAAAATGCCAATAGGTGCACGAGGAGGACTATGGAGATGTTCACCAATTTTTTGCCAAGTGGAAATTTTTAAGGACCCTTCCTCTGAATAATTAGGACAATGTTGCCACATATAAGCCAATAATGTAGCAATAGGTTTCATTTTTACAGGCAAGCCCTTTAAATTAGCAGAGTATTTAGAAGAAGTGACTAACTCCCTCAATTCCTTCAGATGCTGCGTCTGTTGTTGAGAAAAGTTTCCACCCATACTTACGAAAGTCGAGACCGTGTTTCAGATCCGATGATGTGCAATTCGCTTCAGGCCTGGCGATGCACAGCTCCCATCGAGCTGATAAGATATGGACGCGTCGCAACATATTCCCCTTAGGGAATCACGTCGGAGTCACCAGATTGCGGTATCTGCTATCCCGCATCTGATGGGCGGCTCATGATAGGGAGCGAAGGGGAGAGAAACGACAGGAAGCGAGGTTTCCTCTGGATGAGCGCACCCCGAATGTCTTGGCACACGCTCTTTTATTGTGCTTTTTTACAAGAAAATGATTTAATCAAAGCTCAAGTCAAACATGGTAATCTCATCAGGATGTGCATGTTTACAAAGCTGTATACCAGACAGATCATTTACAGTGTGGATAAGCTTATTAACAACTGTCTAGCTCCTTGTCCCTTGTACGTGCTTTGCAAAGGTCACTGAAGAGACAGAAGTTAATGATTACACGTGAATGATGCAATGTTGCAAACACATGAATGATACATAGTTGCAATGATACGTAGTTACAACAGAGTTGTTTTTCCCAATCTTAAACTTTCCATTCTTCCCCCCCTTTCCTATTTTCCCCCCATCTGAGATTACTTGTTCATTAAAGATGGCTTCTTGTTTATTGCAATCTTCTTGTTCTGCAGGCATTTCTTGTTGTTTCTCATAATTCCAAATCTCCATTTCTAAAAACTGAAATATGAAGCCAAAAGTACTTCTCCCTTCTTGTGCATCTTCTTTGTACTTTTAAAGTTCCATTTTCAGTTCTCCTAAAAGTGGAGCCATTTTAAAAAGTTTTAAACAACCACCCGATTGATTTTAGTCATTTAAAACAATAACCAAGAATCCAGAAATCATCAAGTAATCCAGATAGTCCCGAGTTATATCATCTTATTTCTTTTTTGACTTTCTCTTCCTGGGGTTTTTGTTGCAATATTTCAGTTGGAATGTATCTTTTGGAAGTCTTGTTGAGATTTTGCTATAAGTTCTTTTTTAATTCCAGGCAGTCTCCTCCCTTCCAGATCCTACCCTTTTATTCTTTTTCTCTCCTTTCCTGTTTTCAAAAGCTTTTAATTATCCAGAAATCTTTATTATCCCTTTGACTTTTTATTTTCAGCATTAAATGCCTATTGATGTCAAAGTGGATTTTTTCCAATTTCTTGCTTAGGTCTCTTAGCTGTCAGTATAGGAAAAGGAGAAAACCAAATCTTTCCCCTTTTCTCTCTCCTTCACATCTTAAAAATCTTCTTAGGGAACAATGTTATTGTTTTTTTAACACTTTCAATTCCAGGGTACCTTACTTGTTGCTTTTGCTGTTTGACCCGGTCAACCAAAACTTTCTCTTCTTATCTTTCTCCTGCATATTTTTTTCCAGTCGAGTTCTTCTTTGTGGTGGCCATTTCTGACCACTGCTGCAACTGTCTTTGGGAAAGGGAGTAATGGCCAGCTGGGGAGGACAGATGCAGCTCTTCTGAACCCTGCTGGCAGTCTTCCCCCTCTTCACTACCTCTACGGGGTGGCTTAGCCCCGAAACCAGCTGGCTCAGGGTGCTCCAGCGGCAAGCACGGATTGAAGCCTTGCAGAGATGAGGTTTCGGTCTGTCACTGAAGAAGCTCAAACCGGAAGTTCTCACAGAGTCCTCTCTTTTAATTTATATTTTTAACCATTATTTTTATGTCTTTTAAATAGACTAATACTTTTAATCCTTGTATGTTT
Organism: Hydrophis major; assembly: GCA_033807585.1. Classification (NCBI taxonomy): domain Eukaryota; kingdom Metazoa; phylum Chordata; class Lepidosauria; order Squamata; family Elapidae; genus Hydrophis; species Hydrophis major. The sequence continues at coordinate 51,832,866 of CM066333.1, forward strand.
CCCCTGTTTCTTTATTTCCTGTTTATATCCCTTATAACTTCTTTTCCTTTTTATCTTTCTCCTCTTTTTTTCATCATCCTTTTTGTCCCCCTCTCTCTCTGATTCTCCCCTCTGTAATCCTCTCTTCTGTTTCTTCCTAATGTTATATTTACTTTTCAAACTATTCTTTTTTTTAGTTGCTTCCTTAGATCTTGAATTTTTAATTCCCTTTCCCCACTTTTTCCATTTTACCCCACATTGAATTGTTTGGTTGTTAAAGAGGGCTTCTTCTTTGTCCAGCCCTTCTTGTTCTTCACGCATTTCTTGTTGTTTTTCATAGTTCATAATCTCCATTTCTAAGAATTAAAGTGTGAAGCCAAAGTATTCTCCTCCATCTTGTGATTCTTATTTCATTCTTTTAAGTTTATTTTTAATTCCTCAAGGAGTACTGCCATTTTAAGCATTTTTAAACAACCACCCAATTAATTTTAATTCAAACCACTAAAAATCCAACACCCAAAATTCCAAAAATCACCAAATAATCCAAAATTGTTTCTTCTTGCTTCTTTTTTCCACTTTCCCTTTCTGGAGGCTCTGTTATCTTGCAACAAAGTTTCAGTTACAATATATTCTTTGGAAATCTTGTTAAAATTTCAGTTAATTCTTTTTATTTCCAGATGATACTCTCTGTTGTTTCCAAGTTCCATTCTTTTTTCCTCCACTTTCCTCCTTCTGAACGCTTTAGAATATCCAGAAGTCTTCATTTTCCCTTTGACATTTTAATTTCAGCTTAAAATTGCCTGTTAGTGTCAAAGTAAATTAACACAAATTTACTTAAATCTCTTCTTTTTAGCATTCAAAGCCAATTGCAACTGTCCATGTGAGAAATATTTTTTTTCTCTTTTCCCTCTCTGCTGTTTTAAAAATCTTCTTTTAGGAAAAGCACTTTCAATAATTTTAGTTCCAGGGTACCTTGCTTAGATGTTATCTCTACTTAGCCTGGTCTGTCAAGCTCTTCCCTTTTTCTTCCCTCCTGCTCAATCTTGTCCAGTCGGGTTCCTCTTTGAGGTAGCCATTTCTGACCACCGCTGCAAGCGCCTTTGGGAAAGGGAGTAATGACCAGCCGAGGAGGAGAGATGTGGCTCCCCTCAACTCAGCTGGTGATCTCCCCCCCCCCTTTGCCACCTCTACGGGTGGCTTCAGCCCCAAATCCAAAGGATCAGGGCACTCCAGTAGCAAGCATGGATTGAAATCACGCACGATCGCGGATTTCAGTCTATCACCGAAGAAGGCCAAAATGGAAGTCAATATTATTATTTCTATTATCAAAAGATTGATAGATAGATCTATGGAAAACTCATAAAGATTATCATAAGAATGTTTTAAGGATAAAAGAATGTGAAGATGAATTTAGTAAAAATCAAATGGAAATGTACTAAAATAAAGATGAATGGTTAAAAATTCAGTGAAAATGATTAAAAACTCAATATCCCTGGAAATAATCAATTGCATAGCTTTGAGGTCATATATCTGACTATCTTACAATTATAGATAGGCTATACAGCTTAATAAAGTTTTGCATAAAAGAATGATTGAATAAACCAGCTGTGGTGGTGCCAGTAGTTTTTGGCATTGGGTGCTACACCAAAAAAATCTTAGATGGCACTTAGAAAACCTGCTAAGTGATGAAATTTCTATCTGCCAATTATAAAGGGTCACAATGCTTGGATCTGAACATATGGCATACCAAAATATTACAACATGCTAAGTTTTGGGGAAGAACTTCATAAATATGAAGACCAATTCCAGTTCAAGTAATGGCAGCTGTCATTTCCCATTTATGTGTATACATTATTATAATAATGGCAAAAGATAGCAAAAATAGTAGCTATATAGTAATAGGCACCTTGGGTGCTTCTTCCAAAACTTCTTGAGCACTACTATATCATCAGCATCAGTCAATTGCAAAATGCAGCTCTACTTTGCACAGCTTACATCTAGGACCTTTAACCTCACCTAACAATATCTTCCCAGGTCCTTGGAAACAACTGGTGTATATGTGGATAGACATGCCAAATCTTTTCTAAACATTTGGCTGGCAATGCGGCCAACCATAAGTTAATAATGTTATATCTTGATACCAAAGCACACTGTTATATAAACCTCAGTTTGAATTATAAAATATTCTTGGAATGGACAGTGTTATTTACAATATCATCAGCATATAATTTTAGTTTATATTCTTGATTTACCTATTTGATTTCTAAAATCATGTTCTTTTATGCTATATCTTCCTTGCCAATGTTTCAGTGCCAATAAAAATAAAGAAGAAAGAAGAACCTTGTCTTTTCCCCTGTGTCTAATTTGATACATCCTGTCTGGCTGCATGTAATATTGTCAGAGTACAGGGGTGCATAAATGACAAAAGACTCCCTCTGTAGAAGAGAATGATGAAATGAAGAACTGGCAGTGCTGCACATTTGAGAAGGCTGATCATTACACGTGTGAAAGTGATGTCATCATGAATAATACACCCTAAATTTAATCTGAGTGGGTTTTCATCTTTTAAAAAATATTTAAAATACTATTTATATCTGAATAGTTTTTACAGAAAGGAAGGAAGAAATTATAAAGTGCAAAATCAAACAAACAAGGGAAGAATTGCCTGAAAAACTACAAAAGCCATAAGAAATAAAGCAGAAATAAAGAAATAAATTATTTACTTTAGCTTAAGTTAGCACATTACCAATTACAGAGATGATAGGCAAATATGCTAGCTGCCCACAATAATTGTGTTTGTGTCTGCTGATTCATGTTACACTGCCCAAGTTACACCATGGCATTTGGTACTCAGAAATCCAGTTAAAGTTTTTAAAAACTGTAATACAAATAAAATAAAAAAAATAATACTTTGAATAGTATCTGGAAATTGATCATGGACCATTAATCACATTATATTGATATAATGTTAATAGATTAAAAAACCCTTTCCGACCAATAAACTTAATCTCTAAATAAATAAAATCAAATTGTGGCCAAATAAAAGAAATCCATTTCAGAAGTTTCAAAATGTGAAACTTCTGGAATGGATTTTTTTTGTTTGGTCACAAATAATGAACTTCTAAATTTATAAGTGTTTTCCAGTTTAATGCAATTATTTTATTTTATTTTCTGGTAAAATATTTTGCATGAAATCTGACCATATAAATACAATTTTATATGGTATGGATGATTGATGTTTTGGAAGAAAGAGTAGAGAATAATGAAAGCAATAATGGAATAATAGAATTGGAAGGAATCTTGGAGGTCTTCTAGTCCAACCCCCTGCACAAACAGGAGACCTTTTGTTACTGATGCACACAAGCAGTTTGAACCCCTAAGATAGGTTTCAGGCAGTTTAGTTTAACTTACCACTCCCACCCCCATATTTCATTTCCACTGTCATTTCTTAGCTGGTTCTAGAGACGAAGAGGGAGGATGGAGGGTGTTGATGGCTGCCATAACAGCCTTCCAGGAAGTCAGAATATCCACGGGAGCCCGCGGGGTATCATGAAGATATTTTCCTATCCGCTCCCAAGTGGAGGATTTGAGCGTTCCTCCAGAGGGATAGACAGGACAATATTTTTCTATGTAAAGTAAAAGATTAGTCAGGGATTTTTTAGAGATGGAGAAAATTGTAGTGCCATTAGATTTTTGACAAGAATTAGCCTTCTTCACAAGTGCGTAAAGTTCGTCCCTATGTACTGACGAAACTTTGGAAAGTGGGGAGCCCATTACTTACGATTGTACAAAGCCTTTGCCAGGTGCGTAGTAATAGGAGTGAAGGCAGTGTTCCTCTAGACAGAGGCAACACCGTGAGACCAGAAGACCGAAGGACGAAGGATCCCGGACGAGCCCCCAGCTGTCGCGTTGAGCGACCGGCCCGGCACACCTTCTTCTTCTAGTCCGTTAAGTTTTGGTGGGACCCTCGCGAGGGTGGACCAGAATTTAGGCACCAAGAAAAGACACCGGACATTTAGATGCTTGAAGTGAGGAAGCACATCGCGCCTGGGGCAGATGGAGTGGTCCCGGCCCCGATTGCTCTGCTACAACCTCCTTTATTGTGTTCTTTAGGTAGGGAGGGGTTAGGAGTACAAAGAACAAAGAAATAAGCAGTTTATGCCATATAAGAATATCTACAGAACAAGGGAATGCATAGCTCATATATCATGACTATATATCACTGACATGTCTCAAGGATTTTTCAAGCTAGCCGGGCGTTATCTATGACGTGATTAGCTAAAGTTGTCGTGTCCTTGCAAGATAAGTTTTCCTGTATGTCAGGGCATTTTTGTGGTTCTGATTTCCGTGTACGTGTCTTTTAAAAGAACACTAATGGCAACATTTTAAAATACATTCACAGTCACCTTCCTGGAATGGCCGACACTTGCTGCTGGATCCCGGGGGTTGTTCCGGTGTGTAGTTTGGTTGGAGGCTGTCAAGATGTGAGTGAAGTTTCGGCCCATCAGGAGTTCAGCTGGGGTTTTGTTCATGGTACTGTTTGGGGTTATGTGCTGGAGGAGAAGCACCTGGTTTATTTTGTCGCCGTGGTCCATTTTGTGCAAGGTCTGTTTTACAAATTGAACCATTCACTCAGCCCTACCATTGGCCACAGGGTGAGCTGACAATGTTAAGGCATGGCGGATGCCCCAATCTGCCAGGTACTGTTCGAATGGCAGGGCAGTGAATTGGGGGCCATTATTGGAGACCAGGACATCCGGAAATCCATCGGTAGCGAATAGTTTATTCAGCTTTTTAATGACTGCCTCTGTGGTGGTGCTTTTCATCTTGTGGACTTCGAGCCGCAAAATCGATGTGGATATTGGACCAAGGACCGCATTTCCCACTGAGTTGGGGGAGTTTTTGGAGGAGTGGAGCGAGTCTCCTGGCATTTGCTGCATTTTGCTACCCAGGTTTCTATTTGTTTGACTAAGCCAGGCCACCATGTGTAACTCCTGGCCAATGCCTTCATCCGCACGATGCCTGGATGTCCATCGTGCAACATTTTCAATACCCTATATTGCAATTTCTCCGGAACTATAACTCTGTCTCCCCACACTATGCAGACTTTCTGGGAGAATAGCTCTGTTTGATGATTCCTAAATGGCTTGAATGTGTCATTGGTTGCACTGACCGGCCAACCCCATTCTACCCAGCTGAGGACTCGTGCAAAAAAAGGGTCCTTTTTTGTTTCTAAGGTGATGTCTCGAGCAGTCAGCGGCGGCAATTTGAGGGTTTCAATTTGCAATATGGCTAAGGTTGGAGCAGGGTCCTTTATGATGTTTGGTAGTGGAGAGTGGCTCAAAGCATCAGCGTGGGGAATGGTTTTCCCCGGGCAGTGTTGCAATCGGTAATCGTAGGCAGCTAAAATTTCTGACCAACGTGTCATTCTTGGTGATAAGATATGGGGAGTTGGTTTGTTTCCCGCCAAAATACTAAGTAGCGGCTTGTGGTCTGTAATTATGGTAAAGGGTCTTCCATATACATATTCATGGAAGCGTTTAATTGCGGATCCAATAGCGAGAGCCTCTTTATCAAGTTGACTATAGTTCCTTTCGGTTTTAGACAAATTTCTCGAAAAGAACGCAATAGGTGCCTCATTCCCATTTGGTAGGACATGGCTTAAAATGGCTCCCACTCCAAATGGTGAGGCGTCACAGGTAACCATCAAAAGTAGAGTCTCGTTGTATTGCATTAATACAGCATTGGAAGTTAAGAGGTCTTTTACCTCTTGGAACGCTTTCTCTTCACGCCGTCCCCAGACCCAGGAAGCTTTTTTATCAAGAAGTCGATGTAGGGGCTCGGCTACGGTTGCCTTTTGGGCAAGAAGATGTTATAAAAGTTAATGAGTCCCAGGAAGGCTTGGAGGTCTGTCTTATTCCTAGGTCTCGGGGCGTTTTTGATCGCGGTTAGTTTTTTTCCAGTGGGGTGGATTCCCTGCCTGTCGAGAAGTATCCCAGGAACTCCACTCTCTCCGTACAAAGTTGACACTTGTCCCTTTTTACCTTCAGACCAGCGTCTTTAAATTTCTGAAGAACTTTTCTGAGTCGTTGTACTAATAACTCTTTAGTGGGGGCAATTATTAGAACGTCGTCAAAATAAGGCATGACGTCTTTTATGCCTTGTAATAGTCTCTCCATTAAACTTTGCAAAATGCCAGGTGCCAAGCTTACTCTGAATTGGAGTCTATTGCACTTGAAAGCACCTCTATGTGTAACTATTGTCTGGACTTCTGCAGTTGTCGCGTCTACAGGTAGTTGCTGGTACGCCTGAGCTAAGTCCAATTTCGCAAATATTTTTCCACCATCCAGGGAATGAAGAAGGTGTTGAACCACCAGTACTGGATAAGTGCTCTGTTGAAGAGCATGATTTAGGGTGGCCCGGTAAGAGGAACCCGACTGGACAAGATTGAGCAGGAGGGAAGAAAAAGGGAAGAGCTTGACAGACCAGGCTAAGTAGAGATAACATCTAAGCAAGGTACCCTGTGACTTCAACTCTTTATTTGTAAAATAAGAACAGAGCAAATACTTGGGCAGCAGCAGCTCTTTTATAGAGCTGGCTGCTGTCAAAACAATCAATTATTTGAGTTTACCGCTTTCACAAGCATCCAATCAGGGGCCCCTGTTTACAGCCAATCAGACTGGCCAAAATGACCAATCACGACTCGCTATTTATGGCCCAATGAGAAGTGCAGGTTTACAAGCCTGCTGTAAAGTAAAGCTGTTTAGGGTTGTATCGCTGCGTTGGCTTAGTCCATAACACCAAGGCTTTGGGTGATGTTCTAGGGCGATACTCCTATATTTAGTAGCCAATAATAGGGCATTTGGAATTGAGCAGCTGAGGACAGAAGCTGAACTGTATTTATATAAATGATGAGTATGTAGTCACAAAAATATAACAGAAAACTTGTTCTGAAATGTGAAACAGAAGAACAAGTGAAATAATGTGTGATAAAACTGACTATTTTGGACATGTATTAATGAAACAGTGAGAAAATATTATGATTAAAAGGACTAGAATTTAAATTATGACGTAAGAAAATTTTTAACAAGATTATGTACTGTTTATATAGGATTCCAGGAAAGATATTGAGAATGTATATATGAATTTCAAATCTATGTTGGAAATCTGCAGAATGCAAATCATCATTTTATCATTCCTGATGGTCTTGTAAAAAAAGTCAGAAAATTTTGGATTCAGACATATACAATCAATTTTGCACAAGTATTTTAAAAAATAAATATTCAGTTGAAACTTGTTTTTTTTAAAGCTGGGATTAATGGATAGACAATAAGAAAAAGGTCATGGAAGATTATTTCTATATCTGATTCAAGATGGATCTGGGGCTGACAATAGTAAAACTACTGTGTGCACAAAAATACAAAGATTTTGAAATATCCACAAGGATGACAAAGATGTTAGAGTTAGCAGATATGGTAAGCTTAACTAGTTTGTTTTTTTTAAAAAAGCTGAATTATTACATTTATTAGTGTCTGGAAACCATTTATGAACATTTTGCTGAAAAAAGGAAAAAATGGACTTGTAATTTTTGGATGAAAGCAACATATTTAACTTCTATTTGCTCATGTTGCCTTTAAAGACAGATAAATTATTTTTAATTAAGTTTATTTCTCTCCCCTTACTTTATTCTCACAACTTTTCACTTTCTTGTGTCTTACTTTGAATCCAAGACAAATGTTTACTGCAGTACCTAAATGGATTAAGATACACTTGAAATTGTAGGATGGGAAAATAATTAGATCACTATGTTTCTCTCTCCTCCAATCCCAGGTATATTATATCCTCTCCTAGTTCAGATTTGAACTTTTTTTAATGCACTTCAAAGGATAAACGGACATGGAAAACAAATTGTAATAAAACAGGAGTTAGACAGTGCTTCATTTAGCAAAGATTCTGTAAACTTTTACTAAAGTATTTTAGTCAAACAGATTATAGCTTTTTAAGCCCCTTTTTATATTTTGATTCTGCAAAGACTACCAAAATGGCATAAAATGAAACTAGTAGATGAGACAAATTGAACAGTAGATTATGTTCATATGTGGTGGATTTTATTTTTAATATTTGAGAGAGAGAAAACAGATTTTGAAGTCACTTATGTTTGTTTATGTGCATGTGTGTGTGTATACATCAAACAAGAAAAAAAGTGTACTTAGAGGTATAGCATAAATGTTTGGGATGCATATCCAGAGCTGTAGAATTATTTAAAGCCCAAATTTGTTTGTATATTTTGTCTCTGTGTGAAAGAATAACTACTCATGTGGAAAGCACCCATAATATATGTTTTACAGCAAAAGGAGAAAAAGCCTCCATGGCCAGGATATGTTTCATTCTCAGTTAAGGTTTGAATGCTGTAGTTTAATATGGGAAAGTCTTATTCTTCACTGGTCAAACTGAGTGATGATTCTGGGTTTCCCACTCCCTTCTAACTTTAATTCTGATCATGACTCAAATGACATGCTTCAGGATTTCAAAACACATCAAATGTGATGTTATGCAGCCTTTTTCTTCTTGTCGTTCTTCAAGGGTTGTCAGCTGCTACAGAAATGCTCCTCTGGAATCCTTATAAGACATGTCTCTTATGTTGGTTGAAAATGCTGCCAATGTACCTATTCCGTGAGTGTAGACATATTGGCAATGGGAGAAGAGGCATGTAATACTTTGAAGACATCTTCGATTGATAAAATCCAAAGTTTCCTTGCTTCCCATCAGATACCTGAACACCTGAACACCCACCCCCCCGCCAAAAAAGAAAGGCTTGATGAGATCATTTTTCAAGAAAAGACTAGAATAGGAAGAAAGAAAATTTTATACTTATACTCTTTTTTTCACAAGACCTACAGGAAATTTCTCCATCTCAGACATGGGCATCACAACAGGGCAAGGAAAGCAAGTGATATCATTTGTATGTAACCCATATAATTGTCATAACTTGTATCATGAAATGGATGCAAATAGCATTATGCCAAAATCTGATATAATTCTAAGAGGTTAATTCACTTCAGCTGGAATAAGCCAAATCCAATGTGAAGGTTCACTCTCCGTAAAGTTCTTTGAACAGATTTAAAAGGCACTTAATTTATTGTTCCAAACTGATTTGGTAAGATAATTCCATCCAAAGAGATAAATGGACTGAACCACCTTTGAATAAAAGATTCGCATAGTTCTAATATCAGTATTGGGGAAAAAACAGGAAATTATTTCTGATGGAAGAAGAAAATAAATTGTGCTTCCTCAAATGCAGTACTTCCAAAAACAATCCATTGTTACAAGTGTTTGATGTCATAATTTTGATCATCCAAATCCACCATGGCCATTGTATCTTGAAGTTACAGTATACTTCATAACATCTGGAAGTTGTCAGGTGGAAAAATGTTGTTTGCAAGTCTAGCTAGTTTTCAGTTACCTTGAATTTAATGAGATTTAATCAAAGATACATACAGTATATATCAGTGGTGGGATTCAATTTTTTTTTACTACTGGTTCTGTGGGCGTGGCTTGTAGGCATAGGGGAAGGATAATCTTCAGTAAAATCTCCAGTCAAAGGTGATATTTGCTGGTTCTCTGAACCATTCAAAATTTCTGCTACTGGTTCTCCAGAACTGGTCAGAATCTGCTGAATACCACCTCTGGTATATATGTATATAGTATTAGTCACCCAAGTGCTGAGAAGTTTGATTGAATATACATTCATGTGAAATTAGTCTTTGTCTTGATCATTTATAATAGATCCTATAACTGAATTATAGTGAGGAGTGGGGAGGAGTGCTGGAAGAGCAATACCTCCTAAGAAAAACCTGGATCCAGCTGGCCCAGCTGGTAGCACCTCATAAGGGCCCCTTTCCAGGGTTACAGGAGAAGATGGTCAACAGTTCTGAAGATGGAAGAGGGCTTTATGCCCCAAAGGCAGATAAAACAGTAGAACCACTTCTAAGAGAAGGGAAATTCTGATTTCAAACCTCCACTGCCTTGTGGATATATCTATTATTGGAAAAGGCTTCAGAAGTTAACCTTAAGGCAAAATCCGGAGCCGGAGTCCCAGAAGCAGTTCGTGACTGTGTACAATCACATTTTGTGATGCAGCTGGAACTAATCATATTGACTCTGCCACTCCATTAGACTATTTCAGTGATTTGGAGAGGGGGGATCTGTTGCTTGGGTAATAGTTTATCCTCCATATTAAGTCACCCAGGCCTTGTGCTCTGGAGAGGACACTCCAGCTTTGCATACAGCATTGAAACAACACGGGAAGTGACAGTTACTGGTTTCATGATACCATTGTCTCTTGAGATTGAAGGATACCAATTCAATTCAATATAACTGAATTTTTTTCTCTCCTGTAATCATTAGTATGTTAGTTACAATTAGTTACTAAACCTGCTAATTAGTTACTAATTCTGTATTGTTGCTAGGATTTGAGTTTGGGCTTAACAAAATTCTATATAATTTCATTTTAGGATATTACATTTGAATTTAACTCCTAAATATATTCTGGATGCTAGGTAATCTCTTAAATAAATTCCATTGAAATAAGTGAAAAAATGCTAAGACAAAAACATAAATATGTAGAAATTATGCAAAATTGGCAGATGCATGATTTCACCAGCAGATATTAATTTCCTCACTTCTATCAGTCATCAACACCTTGCCCACTGTCTTCTGTTGTAAAAAGGTAGAATTAACCTATGTAGGCATTCTTTCTCTGACTGATAGGCAGGACAAAGATGATTTCCCCTGCTTAAAATAACATGTAAGCCATTCTGCATTCACTTAAAACATTTTATTATAGATCTCCTTTTCCAAGTTTAGTCAGTCCACTTAGTTTTTTAAAAAAATATTTTTATTTTATTTATTTATTTGTTTATTTATTTATTTAACATGCCACCTTTATTATTTTCCTCAACATAAAATATGAAAACTTTACAAAAATAGAAAAAAGACATTGCTTGGTTCTTTTTTCAAGCATCAAGTAACATAATGTAATCTTTCCAGTATTGTGAAGAATGGAACCTTTATTATTCTATATAAAACATCTATTTGTGTGGAACATTTTTGTTAAAATATCATTAGAGCTCATAATGCATTCACATTATCACAGATGGGAAAATATTCATGTTTCTGGATTTTAATGGATTTTCCCTCCCTAACATAAAGAGTTTTGAATGTGCCTTTGCCTTATACATATTTTCAAAAAGTAGAAATCTCTCAAAGATAACCTCTTTAATGCAAATTTTCCTGACATTCTTTTTAATGTAAATTTTTATAATGCCAGCTCTTCAAAGATATATTTACTCAGTATCAGCTTTTTCTATCTAATTATCCTTTTTTAATATGCAATTTTCAAAATATATGACCCTTTTTGGGATGCTATCTCAAAAGCTTCTTATCAAGATACAAGGATGCTAAAAAACTTCATTCAAAGCTGTACCTTTTCCATAATGAAGAAACAAATTTTCAACATGGCAGAGCTCATAAACATGCTTCTACAGAGATCTGTGGCTATTTTTTATATATATATATATATTGGCCATGAGCCTGAATAGCATTATTTTCCTATTTCTTCCCCCATCCTTCTCCTGATTTATATGAAATTTACTATATAGAAAACTATTTGTTAGGAATATGAGTCACCTAACAGCTATTTGGGTTAGAAATATATAAACCAGGATAAACATTTTAAAACTGTATCTTTAAGAAAATGCAAAACTGTAGTTGGATGTTGCTTCTCAAATGGCCATAAGATGGAGCCAGAAACCTGGGTTGTTTTAGTCTTAATCTCAGAAGAGAGTGTGTCTCTGTCTCTATTTCCTTCTGTTGGAAAGTATTGCCATTCCTCAATTTCTTCTAATTGACTGATATTACTGGATTTAATATAACTCTTACTGAACTGTTTTTTGACACTGGACTTTGATGTTTGGATTATCCCTGGATTGAAAACTGACTGATTTAACTTGTGAATGATTTTGGATTGTTTATTTTGGACTTTGCTTAAACCTTTCTGGAAGTAAAAACTTACATTTACTGTACAGTGTATCTGTGTGCTCTGTGTGTATTATTCCAACATTACTCTATATATGTCTCCCTGTATGCACTCATTCTCCTAACGGGGAATTACCTCAACACTATTATTTTGAGTTCTGGTGGTGTCCTCCTCACTGAAGGACTGGATGAGATTCTGCTGAAACATTGCTACAACTTTAAAAGCACCACTACTATGTAAGTACGCGCGAAAACTTAACAAATATATATATATATGTCTGGCATTCAGCTTTGTTCGGGTATTTTCCCACTTCATCGTAGTGGTGCTTTTAAAGTTGTAGCAACGTTTCAGCAGAATCTCATCTGCCATCATCAGGCTTCTGTATAGTGTTTGTCTGTGAGTCAGACTTTTACAGTGGTTTCAGATTTAAATTTGGGGCAGCCTATTGCTGTGTCAGAATGGTTTTTTCTTCCTCCTGATTGGTTGAGAATCTTGGTCTGTGTTTATTGGTCTTGGAGTTTGCTGTGTTCTGCTTCTAATATCTTCTGTCTGGTTTTTTTTTTTGGGGGGGGGCTCTTTTTGTATTTTGATTGGCTGGCAACATTGTGTTACTTTATTGGAGGCCTTTAGTGCAGCTTGGCTTAGGGTAAATGGACGGCTATCATTAGTTAGGAAGCTGGGTTTCATCTGGGTGCCTGGTTGGGGTGTCTTTGAGCTGGAGGTATCAGGGGGGATCTGTTTGTGCCCAGGTGTTTGTCTGGCTTGTGGTGTGGAGATTTTTTTGTTTGTGAGTGCAGGCTTCCAAATGATTGACAGCCTGGTGGAATCATCTCTTCTGTTCATGCTTTCTGGTCTTTTTTCAATCTCTATGGCTTCTCTGATGATTCTGTGGCTGGGATTTTCTATAGTGGCTAGGGTTTTGGTACCATTGAAATTGATGCTATGACCTGTGGCTTCCATGTGTTGGACTAGTGAGGAAGTGTGTTCCAGCTTTTTGACTGCATTTTTGTGTTCATCCAGGTGGGTGCTTATTCTTCTATTGGTCTGTCCAATGTATGTGGCCGGGCATGATGCACAGGGGACTTCGTATATGCCTTGGTTTTCCAGGTCAATTTTGTCTTTGGGGTTCCTGAGGGTGGCTGCTATTTTTCTGTCTGTTTTGAAGACAGTCTTGATGTGGTGTCTGTATAGAATCTTACTAATTTTGTCTGTAGTGCCTCTTATGTAGGGCAGGACAGCTGTTCCATGGGTCTGTTCATCTTCTGGGTCTCTATTATGTCTCAGTGTGTTTTTGTGGATCAAGTTGGTGATTTTGCTTTTGTGGAAGCCGTTGGCTGTCAATATTTAATCAGGGTGCATAGTTCAGTCTCAATGTGTGTCTTATCTGCCAGGTGTTTGGTCTAGTAATTAGTGTTTTAGCCACGGAATTTATCTGTGCTGGGTGGTGGTGGGATTGGGCGTTGAGGTAGCGGTTGCTGTGTGTTTTCTTCTGGTATATGGTGTGTCCTAGTGTGCCATCTGTTTTTCTGTAGATCAGTACATCTAGGAATGGTAGTTGTTTGTTTGTTTCTGTTTCCATGGTGAACTTGATTTTGGGGTGTGCGCTGTTTAGGTGTGTTAGGAAGTTGTTTAGGTTTTCTTGTCCATGGGGCCAAATCACGAATGTGTCATTGATGTATCTTAACCATAGTTTGGGTTTGAGGATGGCATTGGCCAGGGCTCTGGATTCGAATTCTTCCATGAACAGGTTTGCAATGACAGGTGACAGTGGTGATCCCATGGGAGCTCCTTCAATTTGTTTGTATCTTTGTCCTTTGTATATGAAATATGTATTAGTTAAGCAGTGTTCTGTTAGTTCCATGAGGTGTTTAGCTGGTTGGTATTTATTTTTGATGATTTCAAGGGTCTCTTTTATCGGGACTTGAGTGAACACTATACAGAAGCCTGATGATGGCAGATGAAATTCTGCTGAAACGTTGCTACAACTTTAAAAGCACCACTACTATGACGTGGGAAAATACCCGAACAAAGCTCAATGCCATACATGTAAGTACCCATGAAAACTTAAGAAAACACACACACACACACACACACACACACACACACATATATATATATATATATACACACACACACATACATACATACATACACACACACACACACACACACACACACACACACGTATATATATGGATCTTTGGTTATTCGGGTTTTCTCCCGTGTAAAATTGGAACTGTCCTGGAGACGTTTTGACAAAATCTCATTCGTCATCTTCAGGCCTGTGTCTTCGGCTTTGTGCTTCTTGGAGTAATGTGAGCTTGCAGCTGCTTCTTCCTTTAACTGCTAGTGGGGGTGTGACTTGATTGGGTGGGGGCTTGGCTGTGTTCTGATTGGGTGGTGGGGTGTTCTCATTGGTTGTGGGTTTGGCTGTGTTCTGATTGGTTGGGGGGTTGGCTGTGTTCTGATTGGCTGGGGGTGTGTTCTGTTCAGGTGGGGGCTTGGTTGTGCTCAGTTTAGTCTTAGTTGTCGGGGGATTTGAGGTGGTAAGCTGTGATCCTGTTGTTTGGCTTCACGTTCGTGGTCGTGCCACATCTTCATGGTGGACGTCCATTCGCTTCATGTTTGGGTTGGAGGGGTTTGAAGCGGGTAGTGATGTAGCTGCAGTATGGCTTCTGGTCCGTGGTCCTGTCTCATTATCTGTGTGGGTGAGAGTCTGCTTTCTACATGGAAGTGTGGTGGTAGCATCTTGTGTGGCCCTTGTGGGTGTGGTTCTGGTGTCATTCTTCATGTTAGGTACTTGTTTGTTAATGAGGGTGGATTTCCAAATGACTGGTAGGTGGGAGGTATCATATCGTTTATTCATGCTGTGTGGGTGTTTTCTATCTCTATGGCTTCTCTGATTATTCTGTTGTTAAAGTGCTCAGTTTTGGCGATAGTTCTGGTATTTTTAAAGTCAATCTCATGTCCTGTGGCTTTGAGGTGTTGGACCAGGGAAGAGGTTGGTTCTCCTTGATTGATTGAATTCTTGTGTTCTTCAATGTGTGCACTTATTCTTCTGTTGGTTTGTCCGATGTATGTGGTGGGACAGGTGGTGCATGGGATTTCATATACTCCTTGGTTTTCTAACTCGATTCTGTCTTTAGGGTTTCTTAGGATGGTGTATATTTTTCTGTTTGTGCAGAATGCTGTCTTAATGTTGTGTTTTTGGAGGATCTTGCTGATTTTGTCTGTAGTGCCTTTTATATATTGGAGGAGGGCTTTGCCATTCTCTTGTTCTTTGTCTTGGATTTTGGTTGGGGTTTCTTTTTGGATTAGGTGGGTAATCTTCTTTCTTGGAATCCATTGGCTGTTAGTACGTTAGTGAGAGAGTGTAGTCCGGTTTTTAGGTGTTGTTCGTTGGCTAAGCATTTTGTTCTGGAGATGAGTGTCTCGGCTATGGAATTGATCTGTGCTGGGTAGTGGTGTGAGAATAGTTGCGTGTAGATAGCGGTTTTTATGTGTTTTCTTCTGGTAGATGGTGTGTCTTAAGGAGCCATTGGATTTTTTGTATACTAAGACATCTAGGAAGGGAAGTTGATTGTTAGCTTCTGTTTCCATGGTGAATTGTATTTTCCCATGTGGCCAGATTATGAAGGTGTCATCTATGTATCTGAGCCAGAGTTTGGGTTTGTGATTGTTAAGCCTGGGTTCCCCAACCAGGGTTAAGGAGACAAGCTAAACAGAATGTGCAGCGTAAGTCAGATAGGCACACAGATAAATGAGTGAGATAAGTTTGTATGTTTGTTAACATACAGTAAAAATTACAGATACGCTTGTGCTATCAAAAATATAGTTTATTCCATTAGAGTTTATAGCATAGTCAAAATAACAGTCCATTAATCATGTATCGTTTAGTCAGTCCATTCAGGGATATTCAATTAGCAAAGTCCGTGTAGAATATCCAATGTCAGTTCACTTACAATAAATCAACAGTCCTTTCTCTCTCCCGTTCGAGTAAGGAAAAACGCATTCTTCATCCAGTAATTAGGGATCATCAAGTCAGAGAGAGCAAGCTGACATTCCTTGCTTCTTTTATGGTGTTTTCACAACCACTCCCTTAATTACATTCCTATATTTAAAGTTGCAGACACTTTAACTAACAAACTATGATAACATATTTATTATTTTACCTAAACTAGTTAGGGTAAACAATGTTATCCCTAACAGTGATTATGTTTTTCTAGAGCTTGTGTTACAAAGTGTTCCATGTAGAGGTTTGCGATGACAGAGGGGTGATCCCATGGGTGCTCCTTCTATTTGTTTGTATTTTTGTCCATTGTAGGTGAAGTATGTATTGGATAGGCAGTGGTTGGTCAGATCTAGGATGTACTTGGGGGGGGGGTTGTATTTGTTTTGGATGGCTGTCAAGGCTTCTTTTATAGGCTTTTTCTAGGTAGGTGGTGGGGTCTGTGTTTAGGGGTTTGTATGTGGGGTCTTGGAATAGGTTGGTTAACTTGGATTGGTAGTCAGATATGTTCATGATCACTTTCACATTGCCCTTGTCTGCTGGTAGGATTATTATGCTGATGTCTTCTTTCAGGTTAGGTCATGCAGTTTTTTTCTTTTTAGGATAAGTTATATATATATATACATACATTCATACATACATACATATACAGATATATTTTCATCTTGTAATGAAGACATCAACTGCAATAGATGACTCAGGAGCTGTCATCTATTGTCATCTTTTAGCATTGACTTCTTAATTGAATGTCTTCCTTTGTTTTAATGAAACCAGTAGCCTGGAGATGTTGTTGAAATTAATGTAAATAGTCAGTATAAAATATCATAGTTTAGATGCATATAGTTTTTGCTATATTCCGCCTAAGGCATATTCTTTTCTTATTTGTCTCATACAAATAATGAAATTTCAAGGCCAATGCACACATTATACCTACAACATGGATGATTCACCACCTGGTGACAGGTAGTTTAAATGATATTATAATAGGAATTGTCGTATTGATTGACAAAATTGACAGCCTATTGAGAATGAAAACATGAAGTCTCCTGTACTGAAGATATAAAAAGTGAAACTACTGTAAATTTGTTTCTAACGAGTAAATTTTACTCTGTCACTGATTTGAAATTTAACAGCAAGTTGCCCTTGAAATGTTAATACTTTAATGTAATGTTGTAAATCATGGTATGTTTATTTCAATACATATTTCAATGCAATAATGTTTTTATAAAACATCAAAACTTTTACATTTATTTTAAAAAGACTAAAGAATTAAAAGTAAAAAGAAGGAAGTAACATTTTGTCACTAACAGTTGCTTTAGGGATAGCAGGATTACAAATGCAAGGTTCCATCCAAAGTTGACTATAACATAAGAAAGAAGGTACCACTGCAGTTCACTTTAAAATATTAGCTTTGTGATTATAAACTTTTAATTTTTCTCTGTAAAAAATAATGCAATTAAGAAAAAGCATGACAGTTACAGCCTATCTCTCTGAAAATGGATAGAGAGTGGATAGATATATGATGATAGCTAGTTATCTAGATGGACGGATAGATGGTAGGAGGGATGAATGAATGGAGGGATGGATAAAGATTAAAATGTCAAAACAGCATGTTAACTGTTTCCTTAACAGTATGCTAAGCTAAACAGTATGTTAAGCTATTGGTAATAATTTCTGAAATGGTTTCTGTGTTTTGTTTTTACAAAACAAGAAGATCCCTCGAAATTAAACTGAAATTGTTTTGCTGAAGGTCATAATCAATACACTTGGAGATCAATATTTTCAAACTGTTTGCTTACTCAAACACTGAGTGTTACAGGACTATGACATAACATTGTACTTCAAATTAAACACTTGCATATCAACTGACCTTTCTAGCAATTATATACAAAAGTCTTAATAAATCTTAGGTGTCTCAATTCAGAAAATCCAAATGATTCCATCTCAATGTTTCAAACTGTAAAATTGAAACCAGACTAACTCAGCTTCATTAGTCACTAAGGCCCTCCCACAATAAGTGTCTCTGCAACACATATGCAGAAACCTCTTTTACTGAATTGAAGTGAGGTATTATTTGGCACTTTGCTAGGAAGTGTCATTTCCAATGAAACATTATCAATTCTAAGTACCTCTTGAAAGCTCTACACTGCCCAAGGATAAATTCAGCATAAAATCTGAATAAATGGTGAACAATAAAGCTAGATTTGTTTCTATATTTAACTTATATTCACACAAAAGCATACTTTATAGCAGCCAGCTATTTCTCAGTTATTTTTGGTCCTATATTACTTTCTATGATCCATCAGTTTCTCCCCAGTGTTTCATGTAGTTATTTATTACAAAGTTTGAGAAAAACTGCATTGACAACAATATGTTGTCAAGATAAGCAAGGAATCCTCCTGCATTTTGTTTCTCTACATTATATATTGGTATATTTAGATTTAAAATATGACATTAAAAGGAGGATTAATTAATTAACATTAATTTTAATGTTTGATTCTATTTTCAAAATAAGCATTTTCATTTTTTTTTCAATATCTGGAATTACAGTTTATTAATCCTTACAAAATGCATTATACTGGATGCGAAAATAAATAGTCTGAATTGAATATTTTCATTTACTGCCAAGTAAATTAACAGTTAATAAATTAACTGTTCCAACCTTCCTTTCCAATTCCAACCTTTTCCATGTTCTTTTTCTCTTCTTCAGATACCTGGTAACCCTATTATTGGGGCTTACTGGCCCTGGAACAAGTAAATCTGTTCCCATTTTTGAAGCCTTTGAGGTCATAAAAAGTGCATCAGAACTGAAGTGATATCACAGGAACCAGTATGGAGGATATTCTCATGCACACAGAAACATTACATTCATACAAAATATAAACAATTTAAGGGAGTACTTTAACAGGTAGCTCACTAATCTCCAGACGTAATTGGCATTGGTCATTCAAAGACTATGCTGAACAACCTGAAAGGTTAATGGAATAAGGCATGATAATGGACTCTTTATATTATTATCAAGCCTTCCTTTTGTAAGAAAGTCCTATGCAATTAAGTATGTTTTCTCAAAGGACTGAAACAAATGGGGATTAATAGTCTTTAATTGTTTGAAACTGTGATAAATACTTAATGCAAACAGACAGATTTGTAGGAACATATGGTATCAACAAATGATTTCAATGTGTTGGGGGAATGGGAGTTGATTTAGAATACTATTTTTATCACTGTCTTTAATTACATTCCAGGATATTACCAAATGTGGAATGTTCACTTTTTGAAGTCTGCAGTCAAATCCCAGCCATTAAAACAGTTTTTAAATGTTTAAAGGCAACAAAATGTATTTTCTTTTAGTTTCCATGAATGATTGCTTGGGGACATTTTTTTTTTTTTTACATTTCCTTCACTTGTTTATATCTTTATTTCTTGTGTCTATTTCTTTCTCTTTATATTAGACTGTGAAAGACATCTGGAACTTCTTTCATTCTTGTTCAACAAATGCCTTTACAACGCTAAGCAAAATAACTGGGTTTTGCCTGTAACAGCTTCTTTATTTGAAATAAACTCCCAACTGTCCAGCCATAAGGTAATAAATTGACATGAGGTTTCTTTATTTTCTGACTTATTGAAGTAGTAAAGCTTTAATTGTATGGCTTTCCTTAGCAATTGAGGCCTACCTTTCTTAAATTACCACTATCTAAGTGAAAGTAATCCTGTGTAGGAGATTGAAGTAGGATTAATTTTCTTGTGAGTCAACAGTCATATTATAAGGACATATGACCCACATCTTTCTATGATTTGGTGTCCCTCTGTGGCCAGGCTCCCAACATTTCCTCATTCCATTTTTTTATATGAAAGGAAAGGACTTACCTATCCATGCCTGGGTTTCCATGATAGATCAAGTCTCCCAGTTTTATAAGGTTTCTAACCTGTTATATGGTCCACATCCATCTCTGTAGTTCCAGGTTACCTTTGGGAGTTTAGAGAGTCAGGATAATATATTTCTCTTTTCAGAGAACTTACTGAGTGTGTGCTAGATGAATTAAAAAGGGAGAGATACAATTTGTAATTAAGAATAGGGAGACATATTAGACTTCCATTAAGATATTATTAAAGGCATGTAATTTTATATATATGTATATATATATATTATGTGTGTGTGTGTGTGTGTGTATGTATGTGTGTGTGTGTGTGTGTGTGTATTTGTTTTCATAGATTTTCATGGGTCTAGGGTTCGTGGTATGTAGGTCTAGGTGCAAATGCACAGTTCTAAATATCTTGGGAAAAAAATCTCCCAACCTCCCAACCAATCAGAACACAGCCAAACCCCCAACCAATCAGAACACACCCCCACCCAATCAGAACACAGCCAAGCCCCCACCCAATCAAATCACACCCCCACGAGCAGTTAAAAGGAAGAAGCAGCTGCAAGCTCACATCACTCTTAGAAGCACAGAGCTGAAGGCCAAGCCTGAAGATGATGAATGAGATCGAAATGTTGCCTAGATACTTCCAATCTTACGCGGGAGAAAACCCGAATAACCAAAGATCCACATACAAATACCCACGAGAACCTCAGAAAACACACACACACACACACACACACACACACACACATTTCTCTTTCTCTCTCTCATCTACAAGTGATAAGATTGGAGGCTGTTTTTTTTTTTAATAATCCTACTTCTTTGCAGTTTTTTTCACACACATTTGTGTTTATGTATCCAATATACTTGCTTCCTTTCAGCTATGTATTCAAAATGAGCAATGATATTTTTGTGTGTGTGTGTGTGTGTGTGTGTGTGTGTGTGTGTAGCATGCATATATGTCACGTCAAGGGGTGCCTCACATGGCCCTTCCCCTCCCAGCCATTCCTTGTCACAACCAGCCTCAACTTATCTATAGTTCTATAAAAATGTTGTTCACCTTTTTTAAAAACTTTATTATCTACATACTATAGATCTACTTTGATGGACCACTGAAAGGAGGAAATGACTCACATGCTTTGCCCAAGAGGGTGATAGGCAACAGGCTTTCAAGGAGCTGCCAGCAAGAAGAGGGGGGTAATATATTTTCCAAAGAAGCAGAAGGGAAAACGAGAAGGAATGGATGGAAACTGAACAAAAATAGAAGCAACCTAAAACTAAGGAAACACTTCCTGACAGTGAGAACAATTAACCAGTGGAACTGCTTGCCACCAGAAGTTCTGGGTGCTCCAACACTGGAGGTTTCTAAGAAAAGACTAGACAGCCATTTCTCTGAAATGATATAGGGTTCCCCCCAAGGTCCCTTCTAAGTGTTATTCTGTTATTCTGACACCTTTCCCAGGACCTCAACTCAGAATTTGGCATCTTCAGTTTTCCTGCCTGATCAGGGGGTTGGACTAGAAGACCTTCAAAGTCCCTCCAAAGTCTGTTAAGCACACATGTATTTATGCTCTGGACTATAGACATATAAATCCTCAAAAATACCCGGGCAAAAGAAAGACAGTAAAATAAATTCATGTGTAGGTAGGGATGGTGCAAAATATTAATGTATGATAAATAATGGTACAATTAAAAATAATAGCACATAGTTTTCTCTCTTCCCCCCTCCTTCCTATTTCTTTCTTTCTTTCTTTCTTTCTTTCTTTCTTTCTTTCTTTCTTTCTTTCTTTCTTTCTTTTTCTTTCTTTCTTTTTCTTTCACTTTCTTTCTCTTTCTCTCCCTTTCTTTTTTGCTCTTTCTCTCCCACTTTCTTTCTTGTTCTTTCTCTCTCTCTCTCTCTCTCTGGCTCTCCTCCCCCATACCTCTCTATGTCTCTTTCTCTCTCTGCCCCTCTCCCTATCTTCCCCACTCTCCTTGCCACTCTCCCCTCTCCTCTCTCTCTCTCTCTGTCTATCTATCTATCTATCTATCTATCTATCTATCTATCTATCTATCTATCTATCTATCTATCTATCTATCCATCCATCCATCCATCCATCCATCCATCCATCCATCCATCCATCCATCCATCCATCCATCCATCCATCCATCCATCTATCTATCTATCTATCTATCTATCTATCTATCTATCTATCTATCTATCTATCTATCTATCTATCTCTATCATCTATCATCTATCATCTATCTCTGTTTCTGTCTCTCTCTGTCTCTCTTTCCATACCCCCCCCCCTTCTCTCTCTCTCTCTCTCTCTCTCTCTCTCTCTCTCTCTCTCTCTCTCTCTCTCTCTCTCTCTCTCTCTCTCTCCTGGGGCATCCCCTTCAATCTTGGCAGTGCCCTGGGATACCTTGTTGAATTTCATTCTGTTCCTTTCCATTTCCATTCCATCCTATTTCCACTCCCATTCCCACTCCATGTTATTGCTATTCCATCCCATCTCATCCTATTCCCAGTCCATTCCATTCTCTCCTATTTCCATTCGAATCCATTAACATTGAGGTGATCTCAATCTGCTTTTGGAATGTTGTTGGCTGTCCCGGAGCTTCCTCCGCACATGCCAAATGCACACAACAGCCTCGATCAAGGGCTCCGCATGTCTAGCGGGCAGGATCCAACCGGGCAGACATCGCTTGGAGCAGATCAGGTGAGGAAGCCCCAAGGCGGGGGCTTAGCGGCCACTGAAATGTGAGTGAGCTAGGGAGCGGGAACCACAACAACCACACCACCATCTTCTTTCCCCCACCACCACTGCTTGAATGCCCTTCCTGCCTCCCTCTCCAGGAGCAGAGACAGACGTTCTCCCTCGGGGCAGACAGGCAGCCTCACCAGCCACTGCCCTGGAACTGCTGAATGGGAGAAGGATTGCAGGGGAGCAGGGGGCTTTGAGCACCCTTGCCTCACCCCAATCCTCCCAAATGAAATGGACCTCCGTGTGCGGCGGCGGTAGCAGGGGGAGCTGCTCAAGCCCATGGAGGTACTTTGGGAGGGCCGGGGGAGGCTGCTCAAGGCCTTGCAGCTTGCTGTGCTGCAACCGCCATATGTTAAGGAATGCTGGGAGAGTGCCACATGGCAGCTTAGCCAGCCAGCCGAGGCCGGGGATGGGTGGGGCAGGTACGTAGGCTGGGCGAGACCCGGGAAGCCGCAGAGATGTCTGTGGGAGGCTCAGGGAGGCCTGGGGACAGTGGGGGAGGGGCTAGTATGACTCACAGGCTTACCTGTGAGCAGGCAGAGTAGTGAAGAGGCTCACGTTGCAGCGAAAGGCAGGCAGCAATGGCTGCCCTGATGGGCGGGCAGAAGCAGGCTGCAGGCATGTTGCGCATACACAATAACAAAAAACCAGTTCTGGGAGCAGAGAAGTGGACGGAGAGGGGCAGGGCCAGCCAGGGGTCCATTTTACCAGTTTTCTGAACTCCCGGGAACCGTAACATCTGGTTCTATAGAACTGGTCTGAACCAGTAGAATCCTACCCCTGTTGTATTTTTCTAGTTGTATTAACCACTTTTGTTTGAAATAAGTTCCTAGTTTTCTAAACAGTGTGCAAATCTTTTGAAGTTTGCACTGAATGTTTTCTTATGTTAACTATGAGAGTGAAAAGTGTCATAATTCAGCAGTTATTATGGTCTATGAAGTTGTTATGAAAACTGGCTGGGTGAATGAATGAATATTTCTATTGTAGAGTTGAAAAAAATCTGAATGCCACCTGATGTAACAATTGAAATAGGATTAGAGAAGCCACAGTAAGCACAGTAAGCTGTGCACCTCTGTATCTGAAATCTTAGGGACAGAGTAATGATTTAAGTAAACTGCTACTGTTATAAAACTAAAGTTTGACCATAGAAGTTTTAATCTGATATGCTGTTTTATATTTCAGAGAATAATCTGTTTGTTATGTCCGGTGCGGCAAGGAGACCAGGACTCAGTGAC
The DNA here is from genome assembly GCA_033807585.1 of Hydrophis major. NCBI lineage: Eukaryota > Metazoa > Chordata > Lepidosauria > Squamata > Elapidae > Hydrophis > Hydrophis major. The sequence goes on from CM066333.1 coordinate 51,856,736, forward strand.
TTGGTTCGGCTCATTTATTGGTCCCGAGAATGGCTCGGGTTCCAGGCGAAAAACTGCAGCTTTTTATTCTCAAGCCGCGGCGGCCGTGGCCAATGTCAACACTTTGAATCTCCCGCGATAAGTTTCCACCAATCGCGGGAGATCCTCAGTGGGCCAATCAGAGTGGCTCGCTCGACCAATCGGAACCCTGCGTGCTTTGACCAATCACAGCGCGGTGTTTACAAGAATGTAAATGACCTTACAGAACACCCCTCCCCTCTTGGTTCGGTCCTACGTGACGTAGTCCCGAAAGTAGGCGGGGCTCCGTACTTGCCTATTGGACCTGCACAGTTCAGTTGTTGTTAGGCTCCCGGCCAGTTCGGTTGGGTTCTCTGTTGCTCTCGGCCTGGTCAATGGAACCACCTGGAAGGTGTCGCCAGGCCTCTTGTCGCAGCTCCCTCCCGGTCCACCCGGGCTGGTTGAGCAGCGGTTTCTACCGCTCCCACTTAGTCTTTCTGGGCTGGTTGAGCTGGCCTGGCTGCTTCTTCTTGATGAGGCTTCGAGCTGGCTGTCAGTCGGTAAGTGTTGCTGGTTTCTTTCTATTGGGTTTTGGTTCCCAGGGTATTCCCTTCCCTCTTGGCTTGTGTTAAGGGGGTTGTCTGTGTTTGGTTGAATGTCGGTTGTGTTTCCTGTGATTGTTCTCGATTTTAGTTGGTCGATGTGGCGTTTCCAGGCTCGTCCATCGGTTGTTTGCAGCCGGTACAAGCAGGGGCCTGTTAGTTGGGTTATGGTTGCTGGTACCCACAGTGGGTCTCTGGTTAGGTTCTTTGCGTAGACGGCGTCGCCTGGTGCAAAGGACTGGTGCTTGCTAGATGAGTTGGGGGATCTCTCCGGGTTGTATGTGGGATGCAGCCTGTCTAGTGGGGACCTTATTTTCCTCCCCATTAGTAGCTCTGCCGGGCTTTTGTTCGTTGTTGTGTTCGGGGTTATATATTGTATGAAGAGCATTTTATTTATTTTTTCTTGGATTTCCCCGTGTTTGATTTTTTGGATGGTTTTTTTGAAAATTGAACCATCCGTTGTGCCCTTCTGTTCGCCGCCAGATGTGCCAGAGCTGTCAATGCATGTCATATGTCCCGTTCCGCTAGGAATTTTTCAAATTCTAGCGAGGTGAATTGGGGCCCATTGTCCGACACAATGACATCTGGGAGGCCGTGGGTTGCGAATAGCTTGCTAAGTTCCTTGGTCACGGCCTCCGTGGTGGTGGTTTTTATGTTGCTTACCTCCAACCAGTTGGAGTAAGCATCTACCGTTATAAGGAATGTATGTCCCTTAGTGGGCCCGGCAAAATCTATGTGGATCCTGGACCATGGTCCCCTGGGGGTTTCCCATTCCAGGATCGGTGCCACGGGAGGGCTCGGTCTGGTTTCTTGGCAGCATTCACATCTTGCCACCCAGGCCTCGATTTGCTTGTCCATCCCTGGCCACCAAGCGTAACTTCTGGCCAGGGCTTTCGTTCTAACTATGCCCGGGTGCCCCTTCGTGTAACAACCCCAATACCTTCCCTTGTAGTTTTTCCGGAATAACAACCCTATCCCCCCACAGTACACACCCTTTTTGTAGCGAGAGTTCTGTTTGCCGGTTCTGGAATGTCTTGAATGCTTTATCGTCATCTTTTTCTGGCCACCCTTTTTCTACCCAATGTAACACCCGCACCAGATGTTTGTCTTTATTAGTTTCTCAGGCAATGTCTGATGCGGTTATGGGTAGATCGGGCAGAGTGTCTATGGTGATGGTGCTCATCATGGGTGCTGGGTCGGTGTCTAGGTCAGGTAACGGCGAGTGGCTCAAAGCGTCTGCATGGGTGATAGTCTTACCAGGTCAGTGTGTGAGCCGGTAGCTGTAGGCGGCAAGGAATTCGGACCACCTTGTCATTCTGGGAGATAGGATGTTCGGGGTGGCCCAGTTCCCTGCCAGGATGCCCAGCAGTGGCTTGTGGTCTGTGACAATGGTGAATGTGCAGCCGTAGAGGTACTCGTGGAACCTCTTCACTGCTGCGACGATGGCTAGGGCCTCCTTGTCCAGCTGGCTATAGTTCCTTTCTGGTTTGGTGAGTGTCCTCGAGAAGAAAGCGATGGGTGCTTCTCTTCCATCCGGGAGTGTGTGACTGAGGACGGCGCCAACGCCGAAGGGTGAGGCGTTGCATGTGACGGCAAGTGGTAGAGTCTCATTGTATTGGATGAGGATGGCATCCGAAGTGAGCAGGTCCTTGGTTTTCCTGAAGGCAGCTTCCTCGTGTTTCCCCCAAGTCCAGGTGGCCGCCTTGTCCAAAAGCCTATGCAAAGGCTCCGCCACGGTCACCTTTTGGGGCAGGAAAACATTGTAAAAATTAAGCAGTCCCAGAAATGCCTGCAGTTCAGTTTTATTCCTGGGCATGGGGGCCTCCTTAATGGCTCTGATTTTGTTTGTGGTTGGGTGGATGCCATGCCGGTCTAGGAGGTATCCTAGGAACTCGACCCGCTCTGTGTAAAGCTGGCATTTCTCTCTCTTCACTTTTAGCCCGGTTTCCTTGAATTTCGTTAGCACCTCCCTTAGCCGACCCTCTAGTTCTAGCTGGTTGTTTGCCGACACTAGCACGTCGTTGAAGTAGGGCACCACCCCCTTAATTCCTTGCAAAAGCCTCTCCATGAGGCTCTGGAAAATCCCAGGTGCCACGCTAACTCCAAACTGGAGTCGGTTACAGTGAAACGCTCCCCGGTGGGTGACTATGGTTTGCACCTCAGCGGTTTCTGCGTCGACCAGCAGCTGTTGGTATGCTTGGGCCAGATCGAGCTTCGCAAAAACCTTGCCTCCCCCCAGTGAGTGTAGGAGGTGCTGCACTACTGGGACAGGATAGGCGCTTTGTTGTAAGGTGCAATTTAGTGTGGCCTTATAGTCCCCGCAGATTCTTACCAACCCATCGGGCTTGACTGGGGTGACTATTGGGGTCTCCCACCGGGCATGGTCGATTGGTTGTAGGACCCTTGCTTGATGAGCTTGTCAATTTGCTCGTCTATTTTTGGCCTGAGTGCAAAGGGTACCTGCCTTGGTTTTCGGCATATCGGGGGAATGTTGGGGTCCAGGCTGAAGGAGATGGGGGGCCCTCGGTACTTGCCTAGGGTGCCATTGAACACTTCCTGGAAGTCCCGTGCCAGTTGCTGTTCCCAATCGGTCTCGGCGGTGTGGTTGATGCTTGTGACTTCAATGCCGAGCGGTGCGAACCATTGCAGTCCCAAAAGGCTGGGTCGGTCTCGGTCCACAATTGTCAGGGGAAGCTTGCGGTGCGGCCCTTGAATGTTACCTTGAATTGTCCGGTTCCGACTGCCGGGATGCGCTTTCCCTGGTCTTCCTTGATTATTAGTCTCTTGTTCTCCAGTCCCTTCTTGTGGATGGTAGGCACCAAGCGCTTGATTTCTTGCCAGGCAACCATGGAGAGGTAGGACCCGGAGTCCACCTCCATTTTGCATGGCTCGCCTTCGATGCCTACCTCAATGTAGACCTTTCGGGCATCGGTGGTTGATGCGTGGCCGATGATGATCATCTGGTGGGTTTCCTCCTTCCGCCGGGTTTCTCCACCTCGTCGGTTCCGTCCGCTCTGGTCCAATTGGCTGTCGGCTTGGCAATCTCTGGCTCTGGGGGGTGTGCTGTCCCGTCTCCACTCACTGTGGTCCCACCGTCTGGGGCTGTAGGCCTTCCTCAATTGGCAGACTCGGGCAATGTGACCCTTTTTGTCGCAGTGCCGGCAAACTGCATTGAAGAAACGGCACTTTGCTCGAGGGTGGTTCCTCCCGCACCCGGCACATGTGGTCCCCAACTTACGACTCCGCTGATTTCGCTGGTCACATCCCATCTGGAGCCGGTGGATCTCCTCCTCCTCGTCCGTGGTGTCGGAGGCGGAGTGGAATTCGTCATGATGGGTGGTGGTCTCGCGGTGACTTGCTTCCGTTTGGGCCTCTGTCGCCCGTCCTGGGTCGGCGGTCACGGTGTGGTCTCCAGTGTCTGGTCTCTGCATGCGGTTCGCCGATTTCCGGGTTGCCTCGGCTACGGTGGCTTCAGCGATGGCGTCGGCAAGGGCGATGTCTCCTTTGGCCATCAGTTGGCTCTGTAGAACTGGGTCTCGGAGTCCGAGTATGACGCAGTTGCGTAAGGCCTCGTCCATGTCCGAGAACGTGCACATGCCCCCTAGGCTTCGTAGCTCAGCCACAAAATCGCTGATGCTCTCGCCCGCTCTCTGCTCCCACCGGTAGAAATCGTGCCGCCTGATGAGGGTGGGCATGGCGGTGGAATAGTGGTTCCGGAGCAATGGTTCGAGGTCAGCCCAGTCCATCTCCTTGACGTCCGCGGGTTTCACTAGAGCTTTTGCCATCTTGAACACTGCGGGCCTGCAGTGTGTCAGGAAGACGCTTCTTTTCTTCGGCCTGGCAGCGTCCTTCATGTTGCTGCATTCAAGGAACATGAGGAATCTGTCAGTGTATGATTCCCAGTCCTTGGTAGCGGGATTGAAGGGCACGGGCGGTGCGATGCTGGCTATCTCGTTGGTCTCGCTTCCTCCGGACATGTGTTGGTGGGGGATTAGTCTTGGAATCCCATCCTCGTCGCCAGTGTTATGTCCGGCGCGGCAAGGAGACCAGGACTCAGTGACTTGGTTCAGCTCATTTATTGGTCCCGAGAATGGCTCGGGTTCCGGGGGAAAAACTGTGGCTTTTTATTCTCAAGCCGCGGCGGCCACAGCCAATGGCACCGCTTTGAATCTCCCGCGATTAGTTTCCATCAATCGCGGGAGATCCCCAGCGGGCCAATCAGAGCGGCTCGCTCGACCAATCAGATCCCTACGCGCTTTGACCAATCACAGCACGGCGTTTACAAGAATGTAAATGACTGTACAGAATACTGTTTAGCCATGAAAAGTATACTGAAATATGATTTACGCAAATAACAAATAAAAAAAGGATACAAAAGCCTTTTGCATTACCTTTTATTTTTATTTTCAGCAGATGGCATAGAAAGTATCAGTATTTTCTTCTGAAGGGACCTGTTGCATTTGTGTTTATAAGTGTTCTGAGAAACCCAAGATGAGCCATGCAAATAATTGATTCTATTTGAAATCTATAATGTAACTGATTTAATTTGTATTTCTAAATTGTTTTAGAAAAACCCAGTTAGGTGGCTCCAAATTACTTAAATCAATTTGGAGGTACCTGATTTAATTAAAAAAATAATTCAGCTTGATTTTGGAAGTTAACCCAATTAGGAGATTCTAATTGTTTTTTACTCAGATCTCAGACCTAGTCATTTTACAGACCTAGTCATTGAACGAAATGAAGTAGTTAAAAATAAAAGCAAAGCAAAGAAGCAAAACAAGGCAGTTGTTCATCTGCTTTATAATTCAGGTGAAAAATTGTAACTTACATTAATTCTTTAATAGTTTACTTGAAGGCTAATTAGCATCATCATGCCCAGGTGTTGTAGGGAGGTCATACAGGCATGTGGAAGCCACACACACTACTGAGCCTCATTTTGACTTGTTTTAAGGACATTATATCAAAGTTGGATCAGCCTGTAGTGTTTTTTTCCACTTTAATTTTGAGTGTAACTTCAAATCCAGACCTCCATGGGTTGCTAAATTTGATTTCCATTAATAATTTTTGTGTGATTTTGTTGTCAGCACATTCAACTATGTAATGAACAAAGTATTTAATAAGAATATTTCATTCATTCAGATCTAGGATGTCTTATTTTTGTGTTCCCTTTGAGCAGTGTATATTTGGTTTCCTGCATCAGCATGGCATATCAAATTTGCTCTTACTTGCCCTTTTTACTTTCTTATGAAATGAGCCTTAATAACATTACTTATGATATGTGTTTTTCTTCTTTCATTTCCTATGTATGGAAAATGATGACTGATATAAGAAGTAATCTTAATATTGTAAAACAGTATACAGTCTAATCTTGAATTAATCTTAAATATCTGGTATTGTTCAAATGCCACCAAAGTGGGCTTTGCATTGAAGATAATTTTTATTCAGCTGAACTACTGTGTAGCCATACCGTTCAGTTTCCTTTTTTGGGAGTAGTCATCCAATAAATAAACAGAAGGCATGGTAGTACTGTAATCAAAACTAGATACCTATTAATTAAGGCTATAAATATTTTGATGACCACTACATGACCCCAAGTTACCATTTCCTGTATTTATTTGCTACCTCATATGGCCATCTAGATTTTTAGACTCTAGATTTAGACCTGCATGAATAAATTAACTTACTGATTTGGATTCTAAGTTCATGAATGAATCCTTTAAAATGCAAAACACCAACTGCAGATATTATTTCTACTTTCAGACTTGCAAGATTTTGCTAATGTCACCTTACAATAAAATTAAAACTGTAGAATTAACTTGTCTGGTCATGTTTCCTGCCTGGTATACCTAATCTATACAATATTTAGTTTTGGAGATAATACTTTATAAGTTAATACATAGCTGGGGGATTTTGAAGAAACATTAAGACACATTAAGGAACTTGCTGGCTTCCCCACTATTGAGAAGAAATCTGATCTTGTTTGAGTCTATAATTATAATCCATGCTATACAATTTAATTAATTTGGCTCTTAATTTTAGTAAGCATTCAAGCCTTTGAAGCTTAATATTTGACCTGGAAAGCAAATCTTCAAATGTTTATATGGTGCTAAAAATGACTTGGCTTAAACCAGTCTTTTCCCACTAAATATTTTCTATCTGCCTACTGAGATGAAAAGGAGGTAGTCACTGTTTCTTTGGATTAATGGAGCAATTCTTTGAAAAAGCAGTTAAAGTATTTGATCATATTGTTTTAACAATAAAACAGCTACTCAAGAATGGTTATTTTTTTAGAATATATATAAATCTATGTTTTATAAAAATTAATTTTTAAAAATAATTGTGATTACACAGTCCAGTGTTTTAGCCACAATATGAAATTGGCTCTCTGGGGTTTCTCTGCTGAGGTTTCTTTGCTGCACGTTAATTTAATCTAGATAAGGAGATACCAGTAAATTCCTATTTCTTTGGCCACTAGTTATTTCCCGCACAGCCTTTTTTGACTGACTCATCACTTCTACATATGCAATCAGTATCCTAATAATTAGACCAACCAATATCTGATCAGAGGCAATCACTCAGCCACAGGTTTCATAAACATATTTCCCTCCATTTCTAACAGGTTTTCTTTTTAGCCCAAATCACAGGAAGAATGGCAAAATTATGGTGCTGGTTCCCATCACCCACTGGTCCACCAGTGGAAGTGTAAAAACTGGGAAGTTGCCAAATTTGTGTGAAGATCAACAAAAAGAAATTCAAAATATCTACAAATAGAAACCAGTTATCCTCAGAGATTATGGAAAGAAGAAAAAAATCTTATTGCTTTGGTGACACAACTGGAAAAGCTATAGTGACAGCAGACAGAACACATGATCATAATTATTGCCAAAGCAGAAGAATTGATTAAAATCTGTATAAAAGCTAACATGTTCAAAAAAAATAAGGAAAAAAATGTTAGCATCTTATTCATTATTCATCTCTTGGGCCCATTCCACTTTCTTTCAGAATCCATTTCACCTTTTATGTATTTCTCATGTGCTGTTTGTAATTATTTCAGTGGAGTTCAACTATGTCAATAGTAATTCTTGGCTTTCATTATTTCTTGTGAAACTTTAGAAAGTGCCTATTATTTTCTATGGACATCCTCATCATTCATTTTTTCCTAACCTCCTAATGTAACCCCTTTTTCTAAATTGCAAATTACCTTGCTTTGTCTTTGTTAACACCTTATACAGGCTTTTTAAAATGTAAATTTCCTCAGTGTAAGCTCTTTTACCTCTTGTTACCTGTTTATATAATAACATCTTTGTATGCTAGCAAAAAATGAAAGTTGAAATGGAATACGTGTGAAACTGTTGATCTATGTCTCTATAATTCAGACCTGTTCATTGTCAGTGGTAGCATTTGTCAGGTAGAAGTAAGTTTGTAAAGAAGCAATGGGTAATACCACAAAATTCCAATTTTCATGGATATATAGAAGTCCATTTTAAAATATTAATTTCAATGTTTAAGAGAACAAATATGGAATTCTGCCACATCAAAATAATATATTGCTGTCTGTCTTGTTTTGGTTTTGGATCTTAAGCCATCCAGTTAGGATGGGTGGATACACAAATGTTTTAAATGAACAAATGAAATCAATTCCATTCTCTTTTTAATACAACTTGAACCAAACTTCATTTTTTTTACCTACTACTTTACCATTATCTACAGTCTGAAAGTATAATTAAGCTATTGTTTAAATGTGGAATTAGCACATTTAAGTGCCAGGCCCACTAGTTTATCAGATTAAGAAATCAATTCCACAGGATGGTTAAAATTACTTTAATTCAGTTTAGCTATAATACAATCTTACAAGTTTGATTGTGCTGTAACTCCTCCTCCTCTACTCCAGTGGTATCAATCTGAGTCAGTTCTGGATCTTATTGTCCTGGATTTAAAACATGTTTCAAAATTTTTTGCCTAGATTCTTCTTATTTCTTTTTATTTAGTTTCTTCTTATTTCTGCCAATGTCATTTTGTTTATTTTCTACACCAAGGTTAGGCTTAGTCAATAGCTGAATCACAGTTTACTGTTTCTCCTGAGTTTCCAGCAGTTAATGAAATGAACATGAACCAAAATGCTTCAAGGTTATCTCACTACATGACTCTTCCCAATAGTGGCAATGTCCATCTTCTTGGCTCGCTGAAGTACACTGGATATGCATTCTCTGCAGCCTAAACCAAAGTTGGAAAGGGATGAGAAAATCTTTCTTGGATTCAACCATGAACATGTTTTATAATTCGTAACTAGGCTATTTGTAACCACAATTGTGCAATAGACAAGGGTCAGCATAGTCACAGAGGGACCATAAAATCCTCATGCGATAACACTGACAACCTGATACCTTTCAGAGCAGATTCTTGTTTTGAATTTATTGAATGCAACCACTTTTAGGGTAAATCTCACAATGCAATTTATTAATATTTTATCATAGTAAACATATCAATAATACAATAATACAGATTTTTTTTTAAAGAAGTCTGAAAGCCTTCTCTCTCTCTGTCTCTGTCTCTGTCTTTGTCTCTCTCTCTCTGTCTCTCTCTCTCTCTCTCTCTGAAATCCTCAGAACAATAAGATTAGGTCCTATGGGCAGAATTCAGAGGGTATAAGAGCTACACCAAAGGTAGATGCTGGAAGAATGTTACATTTGGCTCAAGATAGATTCTTACTTGTGATCAGAAACCAGGTGAGTATGTTATTTATTAGAAATCATATATTCAGAAATAGAAATTGGGTCAATTAGTGTAGCACTGCAGCCCTCAGTGGAATTGTTTTATTGAGTCCAACATAAAAAGAGGAGTCAAATGCTAAATGTCTTCTGAGGATATAATGGATAGTAAATCTTAAAGTAGCCAAAGAAAGAGAGCATTTAAAAAATTAAGATATTGGCTGTCAATAACCTTTTGCAGATATTATTCAGGAACTTATATATACAAACATAACTCAGATATTCTTTAAGTGCAGGACAGAAAAATGCTACATAGGACTTATATTGTCTTGGTAATTGATGTAAAGGATCTAACCTTGCTCCTTGTTTTTCTTCATGAGAACAATAGCATTATAGTATTATAATATTTAGTCTTAAGTATGTGGGATGGTATTAATATTCTGCTTCAAATGACTTGCAAAATCAGTTCCCTGTTTATCTATTCAGGATTAAAAAGCATCTGTAGCCAAACTAAAAAAGCTATTCTTTTCCATCTGCTGGATTACTAATTTGAGTTCAACAGGTGGTTTAATATGCAAAGAGTTCAGTAATGTCACTGCCTCCCAAGAGGTTTGTAAAGATATGGTCAGGAAATCTGGGTTAAGTACTATACAATATTTCAGAGAATAAAGTGCAGAATAGTAAAACCATCTTTTTTGTTGTTTTTATGAAACACCTGGTTTATACTCTGGAAATTTCATTCCAGTATTCATACGAGCTAGTAATGCTGTTTGCTATTGTAGATGGTGTTATGGACTAAGCCAACGCAGCGATACAACCCTCAACAACTTCATTTACAGCAGGCTTGTAATCCTGCACTTCTCATTGGCCTGTAGATAGCGAGTCGTGATTGGTCGTTTTTGGCCCCTGATTGGATGCTTGTGAAAGTGGTAAACTCAATTCATTGGTTGTTTTGACAGCAGCCAGTTCTATAAAAGAGCTGGTGCTGCCCAAGTATTTTGCTCTGTTCTTTCTTCTTAATAAAGAGTTGAAGTCACCGTTCAATGTCTTGTCTCCGTTCCTTACGCCCATGCACAGGACTTAACACTGGCGACGAAGGTGGGATGCGGAGATGATAGAGCTGACTAAGTACGCATTGAACAAGACAGAGCACGTGGCAAAAGAGCGCACGCAACAAACAGCAAGATGACCAGCGGTGCCATACCACCCGCTCCATTCAACCCAGCAACCGAAGACTGGGACTCATATATAGATCGCTTCCAGATGTTCCTGGAGACCAACAATTTAATAGATGCTACACCTGGCAAGAAACGAGCGGTGTTCCTGACTCATTGCGGCCCTGCCGTTTTCAAAATGGCTAAAGCATTAGCAAAACCGGAAGAAGTGAAGACCATGGATTGGGATACCCTCGCCCCAATCCTCTGGGCGTATTACGCACCCGCAGTACCTACACTGATACGAAGATACAAATTTTACCAGAGGGACCAACGGAAGGACGAGAGCGTTGGAAATTTCGTAGCTGACCTCCGGAACCTAGGAGGCCTTTGTGGTTTTGCAAACTTAGAGGAAGCCCTAAGAGACTGCATAGTTCTGGAATTAAATGCACCCCATGTGCGGAGTAAGCTGATGGCAAAAGGTGACATCAGCCTTACAGATGTCATCGCCAACACTACTGCCGCAGAAGCAACCAGGAAGTCAGCCACTCGAATGCACCGAGCGAACGCACTGCTTCGCCAACTTGCCAATGAGATCCCACTCGCCACTGAGAAGCACGCTACCACTACCCACCACGAAGAACTCAAGTCATCCTCAGACAGTGATGAAGAGGAGGTCAACCGGCTCCACTCGGAACGAGAGCAAAGGAACCAGAGATGTCCGCGCCAATGTTCTTTCTCTATTAATTCCATTTTATGTTTAATTACATCCAGCTTCAATTTAATATCTTTTTTCTGTGGCATTTTCTGTAATTCTTTTTCAAGTCTTTTATACTCATCTTCCAAGGCCTCAGAAGCTTGCCTTTTCCTAATATTCTTTTTTCTTGTATAATCTATTATCAGACCTCTAGCATATGCCTTCATTGTATCCCAAACATTCTGTGTTGAAGTATCTTCTTTTTTATTTTCTCTGAAAAAAAAAGCCAATTCCTTCTCCATCCATTGTATAAAATCTTTCTCCTTTAAAATAGTATTATTTAATGTCCATCTCGATCTTTTTTTTTGTCCCTTCCATTTAATTGTCATTGGGCTATGATCTGCCCAAGTACTTGTTTCAATATTTGTTTCTTGAATATTGGATATTAATTCTGTTGATATCCAAATCATATCTAATCTGGACCATGATAAATGTCTATTTGAATAAAAAGTATATTGTTTAGCTTTAACATTTCTTTCCCTCCAAATATCTTTTAAAGATAGTTCATCTGTCATTTTAAAAAAAAGATTTAGGGAGAGCCTTTCTATTTTGCTTGGTTGTTGTTGCTATATAGTCCAATTTATTGTCCACAATTCCATTAAAGTCTCCCATCATCATATTAACATAGTCCAGTCCAGTTATTTTCATGTATAGCTTTTTATAAAACTCTTCTTGTTTTTCATTCGGAGCATAAATTGCAATCAAGAGTATTTTTATATTATTGTCCATTATTTCCACCATTAATACTCTTCCATCTTCATCAGTGCAGATCAGTTTTGCTGGGATAGCCTCTTTAATGTATAGAACCACTCCTCTTTTCTTACATTGAATTAAAGAAGTAAATATTTTCCCCAATTTTGGCTGTACTAACAATTGTTCATGTTGTTTTTTAATATGAACTTCTTGTAGACAAATTATACCAAATTTTAATTTCTCTAATTTATGAAAAGTTTTCCTTCTTTTGACAGCTGAATTAAGTCAATTTATATTCATTGTAATCAGTTTTCTTTCTTCCATGATTATGCTTTATATTTAGGTCTAACAGCTCTCGTGGATCTCACTTCACACTGTTCTTTACTGTCCACCTGTCCACCTACAGCTCCTTTCTCTTTTTCAGTCTCCAGTTGTTCCTCTTGAAACTCAATTAATGAGACCTCTTTCTCTGCCTCCTCTTCTCTTCTTCCAAAAAATTCTGCATGGAAAAGTTCTGCTTTCTCAATTGAATCAATTCTATGTCTCTGCTCTTGCCATGTAAACATTAATCCTTCTGGAATCAGCCATCTATAATTCACTTCGTTTTCCAGTTGCATTTTGGTCAGAAATCGATATTCTCTTCTCATCTTTCTCACTCTTCTGGGTATTTGTTTTAAAACCACAATCTCTTTACCTTTGTATTTCAATGTTTTCTCTCTTACCATTTGTAATATTTGTGTTTTGATGGATTTTTTTGGTAAATCTAATATGGACTTCCTTTGGTAATTTATTTCTCATCGCATATCTTGTATAAACTCGATATACCTCATCTACTCCATCCATCATCTTTTCCTCTGTAATTTCCAAAGCATCTGCCAAAATTTCTATCATTATCGCAGCCAAATTTTCTCCTTTTTCCTCTTCTATATTTTGAAATCTGAGATAAAATTCTGACCACGCCCGCTGGGAAACCCCGATAGCCAGATGGTTCATTAAGAATTTGTGGGGATTACCGGGCCACCCTAAATCATGCTCTTCAACAGAGCGCTTACCCAGTACCAGTGGTTCAACACCTTCTTCATTCCCTGGGTGGCAGAAAAATATTTGCGAAGTTGGACTTTGCTCAGGCGTATCACCAACTACCTGTAGATGCAGCAACTGCAGAAGCCCAGACATAGACTTCTTGATAAAAAGGCTTCCTGGGTCTGGGGACGGCGTGAAGAGAAAGCATTCCAAGAGTTAAGAGACCTCTTAACCTCCGATGCTGTATTAATGCAATACAATGAGATTCTACCTTTTACGGTTACCTGTGATGCCTCACCATTTGGGGTGGGAGCCATTTTAAGCCATGTCCTACCAAATGGTAATGAGGCACCTATTGCGTTCTTTTTGAGAACTTTGTCTAAAACCGAAAGGAACTATAGTCAACTTGATAAAGAGGCTCTCGCTATTGTATCCGCAATTAAACGTTTCCATGAATATGTATATGGGAGACCCTTTACCATAATTACAGACCACAAGCCGCTACTTGGTATTTTGGCGGGAAACAAACCAACTCCCCATATCTTATCACCAAAAATGACACGTTGGTCAGAATTTTTAGCCGCCTATGATTACCAATTGCAACACTGCCCAGGGAAAACCATTCCCCACGCTGATGCTTTGAGCCGCTCTCCACTACCAGACATCATAAAGGACCCTGCTCCAACCTCAGCCGTATTGCAAATCGAAACCCTCAAATTGCTGCCACTGACTGCTCAAGACATCGCCTTAGAGAGAAAAAAGGACCCTGTTTTGGCACGAATCCTCAGCTGGGTAGAACAGGGTTGACCAGTCAACACAACCAATGACACATTCAAGCCATTTAGGAATTGTGAAACAGAGCTATTCTCCCAGAAAGGCTGCATAGTGTGGGGAGACAGAGTCATAGTCCCGGAGAAATTGCAATATAGGGTATTGAAAATGCTGCACGATGGACATCCAGGCATTGTGCGGATGAAGGCATTGGCCAGGAGTTACGCATGGTGGCCTGGCTTAGATAAACAGATAGAGACCTGGGTAGCAAAATGCAGCAAATGCCAGGAGACTCCCTCCACTCCTCCAAAAACTCCCCCAACTCAGTGGGAAACGCCTCGAGGTCCTTGGTCCCGTATCCACATCGATTTTGCGGTACCCACAAGAGGACACACTTTCCTCCTAACGGTGGATGCCTATTTAAACTGGCTCGAAGTCCACAAGATGAAAAGCACCACCACAGACGCAGTCACTAAAAAACTGAATAAACTATTCACTACCCATGGACTTCCAGATGTTCTGAACTCCGATAATGGCCCCCAATTCACTGCCCTGCCATTTGAACAGTACCTGGCAGATCGGGGCATCCGCCAAGCTTTAACATTGCCAGCTTACCTTGTGGCCAATGGTAGGGCTGAGCGAATGGTTCAATTTGTAAAACAGACATTGCACAAAATGGACCATGGCGACATTGATGACAAAATAAACCGGATGCACATAACCCCAAACAGTACCATGAACAAAACCCCAGCTGAACTCCTGATGGGCTGGAAACTTCGCTCGCATCTCGATCGCCTCCACCCAAACTACACACTGGAACAACCCACAGCAGCAAGTGTCGGGCATTCCAGGAAGGTGACCTCGTGTTTGCGAAAAACTTCTCGGGCAACCCATTGTGGGTCCCTGCGACAATAATGCAACTTACGGGACCCCGATCCTATCGCCTACAAACTGCAGATGGTAAGATGTGGAAACGCCACATAGACCAACTCTGTTCCAGATTAGCACTGGAACCTCTAGCTGGGGGGGGGAGGAACATTGAGGAGGCCGAAGAAGAAATGATAATTGAAACCCAACAGCCAACACAACCAACAAGGGGATACTCACCATCCGAAGGAGAACTGAGCCAGGGAGTGGCCTCGCCGCGTGACAGCACTGTGATGGAAGCGGATCCAGGGAACTCAGAAGAGAGCACTGATGTAAGCAGGGAAAGCATCCCAGGGCCACAATCTTCACCATCCAACCCAGCTAGAGCCCACCGGAACCAGAACCAAGACAGAAACTGGTGGAACTGGGCAGGTCAAGCAGACAGGTGAAGCGACCTGCCTATTTATGACAATACATCACCCCACTCCTCAGAAGGAACCTAGGGGGGAGGGGTGTTATGGACTAAGCCACCGCAGTGATACAACACTCAACAACTTTACTTTACAGCAGGCTTGTCATCCTGCACTTCTCATTGGCCCATAGATAGCGAGTCGTGATTGGTCATTTTTGGCCCGTCTGATTGGCTGTTAATGGGGCCCCTTGATTGGACACTTGTGAAAGTGGTTAACTCAATTCATTGGTTGTTTTGACAGCAGCCAGCTATATAAAAGAGCTGCTGCTGCCCAAGTATTTTGCTCTGTTCTTTCTTGTTAATAAAGAGTTGAAGTCACCGTTCGATGTCTCATCTCCGTTCCTTGCGCCCATTCCCAGGACTTAACAGATGGTATGCCTTGTATTTTCCCATGCTTAAAAAGTGATCTATCTAACATTCAAAATCTGGAGATCTCTGAAACAGAAACACAAAGTAAACAACAATGGGACATAGTCTGTTTCTGAAAGCTACAGATAAGGTTGACAAAATAGATCTCATTAAAATCAGTGATTGTCTGCTAGAACCGAAGTCTAAAATGGTCTGATAACCTGTCCAGTGGCATCTGCTGCAAATCATAATGATATTAAAATTATGGCATACAAATTGTGAGGTCATCACACACATATATCCTTTCGATACTTGTGTCCAAACATGTGTCACAAGTGCAAATGTCATGGCATTCATATCATAATGTTATTACCATTTGCCCTTCTCTTGACCCTGTGGATGCTCAGGAGCCAAATTTGATTGTCATTAAGTGTTTTTCTAGAAACACATATAAAATGGGAATGGTTCATTTCAAAACATTTCTTGTTATTTTGCAAATAGTTTTTTAATTGCTTTCCAGACCCCTTTAAATAAAATGGACATTCTTTAAAGTGGAGTTAAATCTTCCTTGGCTTATTTCATTTCCACCCTTCCATGTTGTAACACAAATTTAAATCAACTTTACTAATGTCAAATAATGTTGATATATGTATACATTAGGCTAGGTTATGCCTCAATTCACTACCCACAGGATAGAAATGGCTTCATCCCAGAATGTTCAATCAGATCTTCAATTCAAAATTCAAACTCCTTTTTTAAAAAAATAAAAAAATAAAGCAAACCACTTACACATTGAAAAAATGTGTACAATTACTTTATTTCATTTAATATCTCATCTGACACACTGATGGGGAAATCTGGCTCACAATGTACTTTGGGTAACATCATTTTTATTTGTACAGTCAATAAAAGAGGAACTTTGTCATAACAAACACCTTACTTCTGAGAATGGTAAAAATGCATAAGCCCAGAGTTATCCTTTAAATCACGGGTATCAAACTATCACACATGATGTATCATGAAGTTTTTTACCTTTGTGGAGCCGGGGTGGGCATGGCCTGCATGTGACACATCCAACCCATGGGCCCCCTGCTTTAAATCAACCTTCTGCAACTTATGAGCATATCGGCGTGCCTATCATCCCTGTCCTATTTTTCTTTTTTTTTAATTTGTATCCATTTCTTATTCGTATCCACTGTACACCAGAACAACTAGACACAAGAACAGTTTTTCCCCGAAAGCCATCACTCTGCTAAACAAATAATACCCTCAACACTGTTCAACTATTTACAAAGTGTACACTACTATTACTGTTAATATTATCACCACTCCTTATCACCCATCCCCTCCCACTTGACTGTTTCCTAGTATGATTTGATTGTTGATTGCACCTTTTGACTTTCATTAAGTGTTGTATGTTACGTTTCTTGATTCTTAATGAATGTACCTTTTCATTATGTATACTGAGAGTATTTACACCAAGACAAATTCCTTGTGTGTCGAATCATTCTATTCTATTCTATTCTATTCTATTCTATTCTATTCTATTCTATTCTATTCTATTCTATTCTATTCATTTCATTTCATTTCATTTAATGTATTTATAAACATGTTTATACTTATACCTGTTATCTAATAATAGTTTGACTAAATAAATAAATAAATAAATTATAAACTTTATTGTCTCTAATGCTAATTGATCCCTAGGCAACAGTAAAGGGATGGTGGAAGTGATGTGACTTTAATTTTGGGACATAATATGACATAGCCAGACATTTCTTCAAGTATATTTTCCTAACCTGTAGTCCATGATTAAAACCTGATTCCTTGTCAACAAAAGGTTTTAAAATAGAGCATGACATTACTGGTTTATGGAAAATAAAGTTAACTAGTAGAGAACAAGGCATTTAATGCAAACAAGAAATAAAAAAACAAAACCCAAAACAGAGCTAAACAAAATCTTGCATAGCGTATTCATGGTGTAGATTTATCCATTACTTATTCACTGACAGAACTTCAAAACTGATCCCTTTTGTATAGTGGTGGGGTTCAAAATAATTTACTACTGATTCCCTGAATGTGGCTTGGTGGGCATGGCTTGGTGAGCATGGCAGGGGAAGGATACTGTAAAATCTCCATTCCCACCCCACCCCACTAACTGCTTTCCAGCTCCATTCTCCTGTGCAGGACAACAAAAGAAAACTCAGACAATCAGCTGGGACTCAGGAGGCAGAGAATAGATAGGGGCGAGGCCAGTCAGAGGTGGTATTCCAAACTACACAAAATTTCCACTACCAGTTCTCTGAACTACTCAAAATTTCTGCTACCAGTTCTCCAGAACTGGTCAGAACCTGCTGAATACCATCTCTGCTTTTGTAGATCAGAGTTGAAAAGAGAATGAAGTGAATGGTTTTATGTCATCTCTAGCAAGGCTCCTGTTTTTTGTTTTTGTTTTTCCCCTAGAGCAAGGCTGCTCCCTTATGCTTGTTTCTTTATGATTTATATTGACTGTTCCCCTGTATGATTTTATTGCTTATTGTACCCTACGGCTATCATTAATTGTCATACCTTATGATTCTTGATTCTTGACTAATGTACCTTTTATGTATACTGAGAGTATTTACATCAAGACAAATTCCTTGTGTGTCCAATCAAACTTGGCCAATAAAGTATTCTATTCTATTCTATTCTATTCTATTCTATTCTATTCTATTCTATTCTATTCTATTCTATTCTATTCTATTCTATTATGCTTGTTTACTTGGGAGAAACTGCCATTACATTGAATGGATCTATTTGAGAATAGGCATACATGGAATTAAACTGAACACTGCAATTTTCTCATTGCAAACAATGCATTTAGAATTTTGCCTGGATTTCTAGTCAGGGATTGAGAAGAATTGTTACAAAGCCATGGAATGAATGGTGGCATCAGCTCAAGTTTCAGTATCTGTTTTGTCTAAAATCTTTTGGATTGTTGAAAGGCTATTAATCTTGGTATGACAAATCTGCCCTCTCATTTCTGAATGTAATCACTGCAAAGAAAGAGAACAGAATTGATTCTAATGAATCAAACGTGACACTCACAAGAAGTGTCCCAATTTTATAAATAGCAACTGTCTGGGATAAAATGGACTTCCTCTCTGTTCTAGGTATTTGGATTACATACGATGTTTTATACATAAAACATGAAATATATAAATGTATTATATATTATATTATATTATATAACAAACATAGTATATAGTATTAGTATAACAAACATAATAGTATAACAAACAAATTGTATAACAAATTATAGTATAACAAACATAATATATAGTATATATGTTTTCTTAAGTTTTCGCGGGTATTTACATGTATGGCATTCAGCTTTGTTCGGGTATTTACCCACGTCATTGTAGTTGTGCTTTTAAAGTTGTAGCAACGTTTTGGCAGAATCTCATCTGCCATCATCAGCCATCTATACAGAAGCCTGATGATGGCAGATGAGATTCTGCCGAAACGTTGCTACAACTTTAAAAGCACAACTACAATGACGTGGGAAAATACCCGAACAAAGCTGAATGCCATACATATATAGTATATAGTATATAGTATATAGTATATAGTATATAGTATATAGTATATAGTATATAGTATATAGTATATAGTATATAGTATATAGTATATAGTATATAGTATATAGTATATAGTATATAGTATATAGTATATAGTATATAGTATATAGTATATAGTATATAGTATATAGTATATAGTATATATATACATATTTGTTTTCTGAGGTTCTCGCGGGTATTTGTATGTGGATCTTTGGTTATTTGGGTTTTCTCCCGCGTAAGATTGGAAGTATCTAGGCAACGTTTCGATGAAGTCTCATTCATCATTTTCAGGCTTGGTCTTCAGCTCTGTGCTTCTCTCTGTGCTTCTCTGAGAAGCACAGAGCTGAAGACCAAGCCTGAAGATGATGAATGAGACTTCATCGAAACGTTGCCTAGATACTTCCAATCTTACACGGGAGAAAACCCGAATAACCAAAGATATATATATATATATATCTGGCATTCAGCTTTGTTCGGGTATTTTCCCACGTGGTGCTTTTAAAGTTGTAGCAACGTTTCAGCAGAATCTCATCTGCCATCATCAGGCTTCTGTATGGTGTTTGTCTGTGAGTCAGACTTTTACAGTGGTTTCAGATTTAAATTTGGGGCAGCCTATTGCTGTGTCAGACTGGTTTTTTTCTTCCTCCTAATTGGTTGAGAGTCTTGGTCTGTGTTTATTGGTCTTGGAGTTTGCTGTGTTCTGCTACTAATATCTTCTGTCTGGTTTTTTTTTTTGGGGGGGGGCTCTTTTTGTATCTTGATTGGCTGGCAACATTGTGTTACTTTATTGGAGGCCTTTAGTGCAGCTTGGCTTCGGGTAAATGGACGGCTATCATTAGTTTGGAAGCTGGGTTTCATCTGGGTGCCTGGTTGGGGTGTGTTTGAGCTGGAGGTATCAGGGGGGATTTGTTTGTGCCCAGGTGTTTGCCTGGCTTGTGGTGTGGAGATCTTTTTGTTTGTGAGTAATACTATATATATAAATAAGTTTAAAAAGTCCAAACTTATTTCAAAGTCCAAACAGGAGTTTCTACTTTTCTTTCTAAATGCTTCATTGTCATGCAACAGAGTTTTTTTATACAAAGCATGCCTGATAGGCACAAAGTAATTTAAATGATTGGGCCTTAAGGTTACCAAGGTCATGTAATTATTATTGATGGAGCAATGATATATAGGGTGGTTCAATGTAAGGATGCAGCTACGTAATTGGACATAACAGTATACTGAGATTAAGGAACTGCAAGTGGAATTGAGGAACAGATATAATAAAAAAATATAAAATTCTCTCTTCACGTAGTAGAAAAAAATAAATGCTCAATGGAAAGAAGCTACTGTGATAAAAAAAATTAATGTATCTCAAGTCCTCTTAGAATGTCATGAAATCCTATAACAACTAATCTAAGAATAAATCTAATTCATGATAATATAATATTTTAAGAAGACAAGATTGCACCAATGTTTCTATGTGTGCTGAGGTCCAGTCAAACTTGAAAATTTGAAGATTTGAAACAAGGCATGGAATTCAAAGCCTTGTGCTGTCATTCAGAAGAATTAGAACTAGACCACTCCAAACTGAAAGGAATATAGAGGATTAAAATCTGCGAATAAATCCTATTTGAGTTAACAAATATGGCAGGAAAACCAAAATAAATAGCTGGCTAAAACAAGTAGTTGTGACTATGTTTTTTCCCCCTTTGGCTTGGCTTTACACAGATTTCTATAACATAGAACTGTAATTTATCAGTTTATAGCATTCTTTATATTAAAATTCATTGAGCAAACAGGTAAATAAGTTCAAAATATACTAAGCAATAAAGAAACCAACATCCCCCAATCAAGCAACCAAGATACATGCTCTTTTAAAAAACAATAGTGCACATATTACATTTCCCCAGGCAAAAAGTTTACTTATTTGTTAAGTTATTTATTTAATAATATTTACAATCTGCCCAACCACCCAATATTCTGTACAGGATCCTGTGTTTATATGCATTTATTTTTAAGATATTACAGTAAAAGAATCTGGTTAGTCTATACATCAAATAGAAGGAGAATGATGGAGAATAGATTGATATAGGATTTAAATAGGATTGATTTATTTAAATGACATTAATTTGATTTAAATTTCAACCCTACAATAACCTAGGCTATCCATTGCATCTGATATGAGCAGTAGTTCACAATAACATAAGCCTTTCACTATAATATGTAAGTCTGAACAGTTGATAATACACTGTTTTCTTTAATGAAACTATACATATATTCACTTTAAACATAAATATGTAAGTTTGTATATACAGATATTCTTCTACCCTTCATTATGCTAATATTCATTGCAATCAGTGAAATAAGTTTATCAACATTAAATCTCACACATTTTAATTCATTTTAAAAAGTAAGCTAAACTATCAACTTCTAATTAACATCCACCCTTTGGAACATCATATTCCTTGAGGTAAGATCAGTGCCCATCCTTCTGACCTTCCACAAGAGACTGAAGACGTGGCTCTGCCAGGGGGCTTGGGACCCTCAATGGAGGAACATCATACTTGATATGATTGATGAATTAAGAGGCAACCTCTCTTCTCCCCATGCACATAATTCTATTTTTCATTGTGATTTACATTTTTGTTGTTTTAGAAATATTTATCTTTTGTTATTATAATGTTGTAAACTGCCTAAAGTTGCTTTGAAATGAGATGTATGCAGCATGAGATGTATGCAGCATGACAGCTTTAGACAGAGCAAGCCATACAACTTGAGAAATGAGACTCAGTGGTGGGGTTCAAATTGTTTTACTACCAGTTCTGTGGGCATGGCTTGATGGTGTGGCTTGGCATGGAAAGGATACTGTAAAATCTCCATTCCCACCCACTCCAGGGGGTTACTGAAAAATCCCATTCCTTCCCCACCCCGCTTACCTGCTTTCCAGCTCCGTTCTCCTCTGCAGGGCAACAAAAGAAGATCCAGCCCATTAGCTGAGACTCAGGAGGCAGAGAATAGGTATGGGTGGGGCCAGTCAGAGGTGGTATTTGCCTGTTCTCCAAACTACTCAAAATTTCCACTACCAGTTCTCCACAATTGGTCAGAACCTGCTACATACTATCTCTGTTGCAGATCCTTGCAGCTTTGAAACAATTGGCCAACCAGTGATTTTTTGTGTAGCTCCTCTTAAAATTTCTTTTGCTTCAAAACTTTATTCAAAGGAAAGAAGTTCTCTTCAGAAGAAATGCAAAGCAAACTTTGCAAAAGCAGAACTCCTTAAATAGAGTTTTGATTCTTGGACCAAATCTTTTCAAGGAAGATAGCATTCACTTTCTATACCAGGCACTGCTTATTCAGAATTGCAGCTTTCACAATAAGATTGCTTCCCTAGCTGTGCTTTATATTGGAATATAATAGGATCACTATGGCGTAAATTCATTATGGATTGAAGTCTCTATTAGAGGCACAGTTTTTGGTTGAAAAGAAGGGTGATAAGAATAATTACCAGACGGACTGAGTCCTATTGCGGTTCTGCAGGTAAAAAAAGATTTACAGTATCTGATCTTCAGGAATGGTATGAAACTCTGTGACTATTACTCCAACTGTTTTTTTCACAATTGGTGAAACATTTTGATGAAAGTTTGCTGTGTTTGGCACAAAGGATTTAATTCTAAAGTTTACTGCAGCTGTTCTGTTCAGACACCTTCACCTTTTTTCTTTTTGCTTATTATATGAGACCAGGATTCTCATTAAATTCCTGATGAGATTTCCAGTGAATATGGCTTTGATTCTGTGTAAATATGTTTATGCTACTAGATAAATGCTATTTCTGTATAGAGAATCAAGATAGCTAAAATGCTATGATAAATCTTTAATGAAAGTCAAAGTATGTATAATGACAGTCACTAGAGGGAGATAGCTTGGCAAATCTCCTTGGCTTCCGCAGGTAAAATTACAGAATTTGAAAGCATAAGAGCTGAGCATAAGTCACTATTCTGGGGACTGTTTATAAAGGATAGCAGAAAACTAATATTTTTGAATTGGGGTAAACTTACTGGTTCTGAATAAATGTGTTTACACACCCTGGATTAATGTGTTTACATACCCTGGATTAATGTGTAAATTAAAGTTTTTTGTTTTTAAAAATAAGCAATAAGAAAAGAGGGAGAAATTGGATAAAGCAAGAATGGATCACATTAGAATGGGAATGATAGTGAATTGAAAAAAAATCATTATTTAGATTAAAAATTAAAGAGCTTTGCCACCTGCAAACCATAAACAGCAGTGATTGCAATGGCCACATTTACATAGCATGCAACCATATCATCTCTCCTTCCAATGCTATCAATCTACCATCCTTCTGACATAATCTTCTAAATGTGCAGTAGGAGTATTCCATTTTGGAAATGTGCTTGTGCAAATGTAAATGGCTTTTCCAACTGTGCAGAGTAGAATAATACAGCAAGTTCAGAAAGTGTCTTTTTGTACTTGGTTGGCAAAGGTCAGAAGGAATCTTGATGCTGACAATTGAAATATTCTTGTTCTGAGACTATTTCCTGCTCCTTGTTTATTCCATGAAAGATTGTATAATGCCTTACTATGTATTTGATACTTGAAGCAATCTACTGGAAACCATTAAATCTGAGGCCTACCTATAGTTTTCATGCTTTTAAAAATGAAAATAGAAACAAAAAATCCTTGGTACTGTCCCTTTATTTTACAATCTATTTCAGATGTGCCAAGCCTTTTAATAGCTTCCTATGGATTTTTCAGTTGTGGTCTTCTTTAGGATAGGTCTGTGTATACTTAAAACTACAGTGGCAGGACTGTCTCCTTGGTGCAGTTGACTTACTGAATGTGGAATACAGAGGACCAAATCAAGTCTTCATTAGCATTAGCCCTTCTGTGTTAGATTCTATAGAATACTTGGTGCTCTTTGACTTGGTTGTTTTCTTGCAGATGTTTAATTAGCCAATTGGGAAACATGAGTGATGTTAGCTAGTTGGGTAATTAAATGTCTTCAAGCAAACAACTAAGAAAGCAGGAAGGATTCCACAATTCAGCCTTGAGCTACACTTATTCTCTTCTTTGTGGAAACTCTTTCTCATGCTCTTCCCTTTCTTAGGAGTATAATTTACCTTTTCATTTATTTTCTCGTAATGATGTTCCTAGCAATATTTCCTTTCTTTGGATAACATTATCTCTTACTCCTTTAGATAGAACACCAACAGATTGTGGTAAAGAAAGTCAAGATGACAGCCATAACCATGTGTTTGAATTTCTGCTATTTGTTTATCTGCACCAAGCAAATAAAAAACAACAACCACCATAATTTCAACCACCATGTCATAACTACCATACTGGCTTTTTGACTATACCATATGGTCATTCCTGCCTCTCCAACTAGCCAATATTTCTAGGTCAATATGTTTATTAATCTTATTTATTCATTAATCAAATTTATATTAGCAGCCCATTACATCCAAGGCAACCCTGGACAAATTCCACATGGGATTGAATCATTCCTTCAGACTCATCTGCATTGCTCAAGTCTGTAAACATCATCTAAATGAAGGTTTTAAGATTATTTTAATTTAATGACATATAAATTAAATCAATTAGTTTAATTTCATTTCTTTAGTTTGCAATTTTTGGTGATATAAAAAAAAAACAATTTTCTCAATTATCTCATGTACAGGATACAGAGGCAACTTTTCTTGAAGCAATATGAAGGCTATTACGATCTGAATATTGGCACAGAAAGGCCAACTGCTAGTTGAATGGTATCACTGGCTTCTGTCCATTTCAAATGCAGCATTTTTCTTCTTTTTAATTTTTCAGCCAGGAAATGTACATTGGATTTCATCTCCATGCAATTAATAGCTTGCAAATTAGGTCAGCAATGTTAAAGCATCTTTAGAACTCACTGTCTGCTGAATACAACACATTTACTTGAATGATATCTTTCTTAACCCATTATAGTATTTCAATGTATAAACTATATATAAATGGTATTGGTTTTAATTAAATTCAAATATGTTAGATCTTATTTAGGATGTTGTAAAGAGACACATTTCATTCTTTCTTAGACAAAATTGTAAGGACACAGACACACAGTTACAATGTGATAATTTCATAATTAATTCTTGCCATTATTTTTTTGAGATTTTCTAAAAGACACCATTAGAAATGTTTTTATTGAAAAAATATGCTTTGCTTTTTTATTTATTTCAAATAACATGAAAGTCTGAGATCATATGGTCTTTGTGGGATCAATTTAATTTCTGACAACACACTATGATGTTTGGTCACATGTTTAATTCTCTCTTGCAGTCATCAAAAATCGCTTTCATTAGACAATGCAGATTAACACAGATGGCAGACTTGTAGTAGTTTCTCAGCTAACCTATTTGCAATAGTATGTTTTTCTCATTAAATTAGGGTTTTTAACATTTACTATTGTAATTCCATTTAATTAGCTACTTTGTTTTATTACATTCCTAAACTTTATGGATGTTTAGGATACATTAAAGAAACAATGGATTCTCAAGCAATCCCTGGGATCCAATATATTAGGAAAAGCATCTGAAATTTTATTATATTATGGATTACCTCTGCTTCATTCAGAAAATCATAGATGCAAAAGAATCTATTATTGAAATTTTAACATAACTTGTTGGTATCAAAAATATAAAAGGAGCCATCCAGTAGCTCCTACTTTTAGGAAAGTGAAAGTGAAAAGAACAGCTGCAACCTAAATAAAACCCAGATGTTGAATAATAAACTCTCAGCAACCACACATAGTAGATTTTCTCCATGATGAGCTATACCTAACTTTTCAATCTTCCAATGGTGCACTCATTGCCACAATAACTGGTAATACATCTTGCTGTTGGTTATCCTCTTCTTCTCTTTCCTGCTATCCTTCTAGCATCAGACTCTTGTTCAGAGAGCTAGGACCTTGTATGATATTTCCCAAGAATTATTATTTGAACCTATTCATTTGTGTCTCTAATGAGAACTCTGGTTTGATTTGTTCAATGAACCACTTATTTGCTCTCCACAATATTCTCAAGCATCTTCACTAACACCAAAGTTCAATATTCTTCCTATCATGCTTTTTTGAAGCTCACCTTTTGTATCTAGAGAGAGTTCTTGTGCAGTTCTGATTTTTGTACGTATAGGCACATCACAACATTTGGATATTTTTTCCAAGGCCATCATGGCTACTGTAACAAGTGCTTTTCTGCTTCTTGACTGCTGGTACCTTTACTGTAGGTCAGGCATGTACAACCCGTGGCCCTGAGCCACATTTGGTACTGGGACAGTGAGTAAAATAAATAAATAAAGGAAGTTTGTTATTTATATACATTAACTATATTATATATTTTATATACAGTCCAAAATACTTCCTCTTCACTCAATGCAGCCCAGGCAAGTCACAAGTTATTCATCACTTTAGTATCTTGATTGTCAGTTCTAAGCCTGGTTGTTCTACTTGTTGTTTTCTTTATATTTAATTTTAGTCTCATATTTTTCCGTACTCTTTGACTTTTATTGTTAGATTTTGCAGATCCTTTGCATTTTCAGCTGTCAGGGAAATGTCATCAGCACAGCATAAGTTATTGATATTTCTTCTTCCAATTTTAAAACCACATTCTTCTTCCAATCCAGTTTTCTTTGTTAAACATTCAGTGTATTGATTGAACAAATAAGGGTATGCAGTTTTGTTGCACTCTTTTGCTATCTGGAGCCAATCTGTTTCATCATGTTCTGTCTATGCTGTACTGTACTGTTCTACATGTATATAACTTCCTCTTGAGAACAATGAAATATTCTGTGATTTCTATTTTTCAGAAACTGAACTAGTTTTGTGTGTGTGTTTCATCCTCGTGATTTCATAACTTGATTTTTTCCATCCATTGGCCCTTTTATCAATCTTATCAATCTTGACCTATTTTATTTAATCTTATAATTAATATAGTTTCTAGAAACTAAGGGAGATGACAGTGATGTAGACTGGCAATATTTGTTAACAAAGGAAGGAAGAAAGGAATGTAAAAGGAAGGAGAAAGGTATGGAGGAACAACTTAGACACCTCCATACTTTCCATTGGTGGAAAAAGGTGAGATGGAGCAACATAATCAGACTTGCATGATCTAGTATTACAGCCACTGTCAATAAAAGTAATTTTAGCTTTCCTGTAGAATTAATACCTAATATAATCTACCAAGTGGGGCTGACAGTAATTTTGTTTAAACTCATTTTGAAAATTTGCAGCATCTAAGACAGCTAATGACATGAAACACCTCTGGGATTCCACAAAATGCATCCATGCTTTACATTAGTAACATAATGATCAAATTCAAACTTGTTTTGGACAGGTATTTGGACTTTAGCTCTTCTCAGCCTCATCAACATAATATGGTGCTAAAGAACCTGATCCTGAATTCTACCTGTTGTGATTCTTCCTTCAGATCTGTTGGTGAGGAGGATAAAGTAGAATAAGGAGGAACTTTGGTCTGCTTGTTTGACACTTAATGACTTCAGTTCTCTAATTTTACATTTGATTTTTCCCACCAGCCATAGGTTAAAACAATGGTAACTGTTAATTACTTGAACAAAAAAAAAAAAACATACTTGGGACACATTTTACCTGATACCTGTTTGTGCACCCAATTTTGCTTAATACATTTGTGTCCTGCAAGTGTTTTTCTCCTAATATAATACAGTTATTTTTTTTATTTCTGAACTGCAGCACAGTATTTTGAGAAGTCCAGATTTCAAATAACTGTTTTATCCTGGGTATTTGTTTCAAAGGTCATAAAATTTCTCTCCTAGATATACTGTAACTGGACATCTTTTCCTTGACAGTAGTTCCTTAACTACATGGCATGTTAATAACAAATTCTAAATTACAACCAATGGAACTAAATTTTTGATTTGTGGGTTTATGGATAGTCATTCATTCATT
The DNA here is from genome assembly GCA_033807585.1 of Hydrophis major. Classification (NCBI taxonomy): domain Eukaryota; kingdom Metazoa; phylum Chordata; class Lepidosauria; order Squamata; family Elapidae; genus Hydrophis; species Hydrophis major. The sequence goes on from CM066333.1 coordinate 51,884,686, forward strand.
CATACATTTGAAGGAAATGACATTTTAAGGTCACACATTTCTAGTCAAATTAGAAGTTTATATAAGTAGAAAGAAAATATATGACAATATATTTTAAGAAAATATCAATGTGTTATTGATAAATGAGCATCACTATGCATGTTGTACCATTTTGACTTCAAAATAAAACATTATTACACTTGCCACTATAAATCTGAATGTCTGACTGAGAAGCTTTTGATGGCTATTCAGAAAACACAGCATAGTCTTAACTGAGTTATAGGAAATGTCACAGGAGACATTAAATTTAAAACTGAACAATCTGTATTTCACAGCTGTATTCTCTTATTATTCAAAGTCTTTCTTCCCAATGTAGTTTTATTTTTAAATGTACACTGACAAGAAGGATCATATAAATTTATTCAGGCTACAGATACCATAACGTAATAGTCTTAGGCACTATTTGGATTGACTAGGACTGCACAAACAGAAATGATCCATATTTAAATTAGCTGAAGCTTATTTAGGCTATAAGGAGATAAAATTCTGAATCAGAATAGAGCTGGAAGGGACCTTGGAAGTCTTCTAGTCCAGCCCCCTGCTCAAGCAGGAAACACTATATCATTTCAGACAAGTGTCTGTCCAGTCTCTTCTTAAACACCTCCAGTGATAAAGCACCCACAACTTCTGAAAGCAAGCTGTTCCACTGGTTAGCAATAGCACTTATGTACCACTTCATAGTGCTTTACAGCCCTCTCTAAGCAGCTTACCAAGATAGCATATTGCCCACAACAATATGGGTCCTCATTTTTACCTCAGCAGCAATTCCATCTTGATGTTGCAAATGGATTTTAGAAGTTTTAGAAGCCAAGCTCATTTGCTTGTGACAACTTGCCCTTTGCCTTGTATTTTTTACATCAGGTGTTTGATGCAGACAGATGCTTATGAGGAGGGGACACAGGTATCCAGTTGACAAATATTTCTTCATACTAAAATGAGGTCAAACATATTGCATTGGCTCTGTGGTCAAGGCCAGGCTGACACCTTTGTCGCTTGACCTGATTTGTGAAAATATGGAATTCCCAGTCAGGGGAAGTAAAATTGTCCAGATTGTCTATTCTCTCAGATATTTATAAAATAATATGATTTCAAACTAAACTATTTCAAGACCTGGACTCTTGGAGTTGATGAGTATTGCATTATTAGTGTAAATAGCTGTATTTTAATTGGAGTTTTTAATTGCTATGTAGTGATGTTCTTTGATTATATTACACATTGCACTGGGGAACAATAATAATAAAAAAGTAGCATGATGATGATGGAGATAATAACAATCCCTGCACAGCCTCTACATTGCTATAAATCTCTTTCAAATAAAAACAAAGGTATGTATTATGCAGCCCAAAAGCACTCTAGTGCACAGTCAAAACTGGTAACGTTTGGTATTTAAAAATTATAAATTAAAGGTGGAAATGCAAAACAAAATACTCCAATTCACACTGACTTGATCCATTAAAGTCACATTTTGCTGTCACCCGACACCTTGCTTATAGCCACCGAGAAGGATATCTAAAGTGTGAAAAAGATGATCTAGGCCTAGATTCCCCACAATAGCCTAAATATTAACATAGTACATTTCCCTGAACATTTTATAAAAAGGTGTTCTATCTTCCATTGTGTTTATACTTAGGGAAAGGTAATATTCTGCAACAGCTCAAACTCAATATACGGCCTACAAATACAAGAACCCTTTTCAAACAGTGACCACAGTATGATTGACTTTTGTCTCAATTTATGCCCTCACAAAGAGGATCATAATGATGGATCCCCAAAATACAATTTCAAAAAAGCCAACTATCATCTCATAGCTTCCGACTTATCATCTCTTGATTAGCACATTCTGTTCTCTAGCTGTAATACTACAGAAGACCATTATAATGCATTCTTGCTTGAACTTGAAAAAGTCATTAAACTATATGTACCATTAGTAAACCCCCACAAAGAAAACCAAATTACCAATAACAATAAGGAAACTTTAATTTAAAAAATTGCTATGGTGTAAAAACAAAACTAGCTATGTAGCAAATTTTCAAAACCGATATAACACTTTATGCAAACAGATGAAGGCACAATGCACCAATTACCACTGCAAGCAAGAGGAAAACCTATGTACAAAATCCACCCACGCCTTCTACAATTTTGAAAACACTAAACTTAAAGACTCAAGAACCATCCCACCCCTAAAAAGATCAAATGGGAAAGACTGCAGCGATGAAGCCATTAAGGCCAACCTCTTCAACACATTCTTCAGTTCAGTCTTTGTAAACAGCAATGGCTCATTCCCCACATTTCCTACTCATACCACAACTAACTAATGATCTATTATATATTGACTTTACAGAAGATAATGTAGAAAAGACACTATGTAACCTAAAACCATCCCTATCTATTGGCCCCAATGGATTATGTCCATACTTCATAAAAAAGCTCTCCTTTATCATAGAAGAACCCCTAAGCATTATATATGATATATCATTCTGTTGTAACTATGTATCATTGCAACTATGTATCATTGCAACTATGTATCATTCATGTGTTTGCAACATTGTATCATTCACATGTAATCATTTACTTCTGTCTCTTCAGTGACCTTTGCAAGGCACGTACAAGGGACAAGGAGCTAGACGGTTGTTAATAAGCTTATCCACATTGTAAATAATCTGTCCGGTATGCAGCTTTGTAAACATGCACATCCTGATGAGATTACCATGTTTAACTTGAGCTTTGATTAAATCATTTTCTTGTAAAAAAGCACAATAAAAGAGTGTGTGCCAGGACATTCGGGGCGCGCTCATCAAGAGGAAACTTCGCTTCCTGTCGTTTCTCTTCCCTTCGCTCCCTTTCATGAGCCACCCATCAGATGCGGATAGCAGATACCGCATTCAGAACCAGCTCCTTACCGAATCTATGATCCTTAGTAATGGTCATCCCTATCATCAAAAAAGGTGACCCCAGCTTGGTTGAAGACTACAGACCAATCTCACTGTGTTGCATCATGTGCAAAGTCATGGAATCAATCATTAACCAATCCATTACCCTCCACTTAGAATCAAACAACCTACTCTCCCAAAAATAATTTGGTTTCAGGAAAAAATTGTCCTGTAATCTACAACTCCTACACTGCAAAAACATGCAGATTACTCTACTTGAGCAGGGTAAAGCAATAGACACAGTTTACATTGACTTCTGCAAAGTCTGTTAAAACTAAACTCTTATGGCATTTTCAGATCCCTTCATAAGTGGATTACTGCGTTCTTGTCAAACAAGCAACAAATAGTAAAAATAGGAAGCACTATATCAAACTCTGCTCCAGTTAACAGCGGTGTCCCCCAAGACAGCATTTTAGGATCCACACTCTTTATACTCTATATAAATTACTTTTGTGATCACCTTATAAGCAACTGCATCCCCTTTGTGGGTGATGTAAAACTATTCAACACCAACACCAACATTACTATCCTTCAAAGCGACCTTGATTATGTGCCTGAAGGGTCAAACAATTGGCAACTCCAAATCTCAACTAACAAATGCTCTGTCCTACACATTGGTAAAAAATATCAGTACACCAAATACAAACTAGGTGGATATGACCTCATTGATGACCCTCATTCTGTCAAGGGCCTTGGAGTACTCATATCAAACAACCTAAGTGCCAGAACTCTGTGTAACAGCATTGCCAAAAAGGCATTAAGAGTTGTAAATCTAATCTTACAAAGCTTCTTCTCTGGTAATATTGAATTGCTAACTAAGGCATACAAAACCTTTGCTAGACCAATACTCAAATACAACTCATCTGTCTGGAATCTGTACTGTATATCAGACATTAATACTGTTAAGTCCTGGGCATGGGTGCAAGGAACGGAGACGAGACATCGAACGGTGACTTCAACTCTTTATTAACAGGAAAGAACAGAGCAAAATACTTGGGCAGCAGCAGTTCTTTTATAGAGCTGGCTGCTGTCAAAACAGCCAATGAATTGAGTTAACTGCTTTCACAAGCATACAATCAGGGGGCCCCATTAACAGCCAATCAGACTGGCCAAAATGACCAATCACGACTCGCTATCTACGGGCCAATGAGAAGTGCAGGATTACAAGCCTGCTGTAAAGTAAAGTTGTTGAGGGTTGAATCGCTGCGTTGGCTTAGTCCATAACACTCCTCCCCCCTAGGTTCCATCTGAGGGGTGGGGTGATGTATTCTCATAAATAGGCAGGTCGCTTCACCTGTCTGCTTGACCTGCCTGGTTCCACCAGTTTCTGTCTTGGTTCTGGTTCCACTGGGCTGCTCACTGGGCTGGATGGTGAAGATTGTGGCCCTGGGATGCTTTCTCTGCTTACGTCAATGCTGTCTTCTGGGTTCCCTGGATCCGCTTCCATCACAGTGCTGTCACGCGGTGAGGCCACTCCCTGGCTCGGTTCTCCTTGAATGGTGAGTATCCCCTGGTTGGTTGTGTAGGCTGTTGGGTTTTGATTATCATTTCTTCTTCAGCCTCCTCAATGTTCCTTCTTCCCCCAGCTAGAGATTCTGGTGCTAATCTTGAACAGAGTTGGTCTATGTGGCGTTTCCACATCTTACCGTCTGCGGTTTGTGGGCGATAGGATCGGGGTCCTGTAAGTTGCGTTATTGTCACGGGGACCCACAATGGGTCACCCGAGAAGGTTTTCGCAAACTTGAGGTCACCTTCTTGGAAAGCCCGACACTTGCTGCTGGATCCCGGGGGTTGTTCCGGCATGTAGTTTGGGTGGAGGCAATCGAGATGCGAGTGAAGTTTGCGACCCATCAGAAGTTCAGCTGGGGTTTTGTTCGTGGTGCTGTTTGGGGTTATGTGCTGGAGAAGAAGCATCCGGTTTATTTTGTCATCAATGTTATTGTGGTCCATTTTGTGCAAGGTTTGTTTTACAAATTGAACCATTCGCTCAGCCCTACCATTGGCCGCAGGGTGAGCTGGCGAAGTTAAAGCATGGTGGATGCCCCGATCTGCCAGGTATTGTTCGAATGGCAGGGCAGTGAATTGGGGGCCATTATCAGAGACCAGGACATCGGGAAGTCCGTGGGTAGCAAATAGTTTATTCAGTTTTTTAGTGACTGCGTCTGTGGTGGTGCTTTTCATCTTGTGGACTTCGAGCCAGTTTAAATAGGCATCCACTGTTAGGAGGAAAGTGTGTCCTCTTGTGGGACCCACAAAATCGATGTGGGATATGGGACCAAGGACCTCGAGGCGTTTCCCACTGAGTTGGGGGACTCTTTGGAGGAGTGGAGCGAGTTTCCTGGCATTTGCTGCATTTTGCAACACAGGTCTCTATCTATTTATCTAAGCCAGGCCACCATGCGTAACTCCTGGCCAATGCCTTCATCCGCACAATGCCTGGATGTCCATCGTGCAGCATTTTCAATACCCTATATTGCAATTTCTCTGGGACTATGACTCTGTCTCCCCACACTATGCAGCCTTTCTGGGAGAATAGCTCTGTTTGACGATTCCTAAATGGCTCGAACGTGTCATTGGTTGTGCTGACTGGCCAACCCCGTTCTACCCAGCTGAGGACTTGTGCCAAAACAGGGTCCTTTTTTCTCTCTTAGGCGATATCCCGAGCGGTCAGTGGCAGCGATTTGAGGGTTTCGATTTGCAATACGGCTAAGGTTGGAGCAGGGTCCTCTTTGATGTCTGGTAGTGGAGAGTGGCTCAAAGCGTCAGCGTGGGGAATGGTTTTCCCCGGACGGTGTTGCAATCGGTAATCGTAGGCAGCTAAGAATTCTGACCAACTTGTCATTCTTGGTGATAAGATATGGGGAGTTGGTTTGTTTCCCACCAAAATACCAAGTAGCAGCTTGTGGTCTGTAATTATGATAAAGGTTCTCCCATATACATATTCATGGAAACGTTTAATTGCAGATACAATAGCGAGGGCCTCTTTATCAAGTTGACTATAGTTCCTTTTGGTTTTAGACAAAGTTCTCGAAAAGAACGCAATAGGTGCCTCATTTCCATTTTGTAGGACATGGCTTAAGATGGCTCCCACTCCAAATGGTGAGGCATCACAGGTAACCGTCAAAGGTAGAGTCTCGTTGTATTGCATTAATATAGCATCGGAGGTTAAGAGGTCTTTTACCTCTTGGAACGCTTTCTCTTCACGCCGTCCCCAGACCCAGGGAGCATTTTTATCGAGAAATCTATCTAGGGTCTTGGCTACGGTTGCTTTCTGTGGCAAGAAGATGTTATAAAAGTTAATGAGTCCCAGGAAGGCTTGGAAGTCTGTCTTATTCCTAGGTCTCGGGGCTTTTTTGATTGTGGTTAGTTTTTTTTTCAGTGGAGTGGATTCCCTGCCTGTCGAGCAGGTATCCCAGGAACTCCACTCTCTCCATACAAAGTTGACACTTGTCCCTTTTTACCTTCAGACCAGCGTCTTTGAATTTCTGAAGGACTTTTCTGAGTCGTTGTCCTAATAACTCTTTAGTGGGGGCAACTATTAGGACGTCGCCAAAATAAGGTACGACGCCTTTTATGCCCTGTAATAGTCTCTCCATTAAACTTTGGAAAATGCCCGGCGCCACGCTTACTCCGAATTGGAGTCTATTGCACTTGAAAGCGCCTCTATGTGTAACTATTATCTGGGCTTCCGCAGTTGCTGCGTCTACAGGTCTAGCTGCTCGTTGATCTTCGGTTTTAAGGCAAAAGGCACTCAATGAGGCTTGAGCCGAATGGGGAGCTACCTCGGGGCTGAGATTAAATGATATAGTGGTCCCCTTGTACTTGCCTAACGTTCCTGTGAACACGTCCTGGAATTCCTGGATGAGAGCCTCTTCCCAGTCATCACTTCTGGTTTAGTGTATGCCGGCTAGTTCAATTCCAAGTGGCGTGAACTCCTGTAACCCTAACAAACTGGGTCAGTCATGATCGACGACAGTCAGGGGAAGCGTCGCTGTGCGGTCCTGAAAAGATACTTGGACATGGCTGGAACCGACAACTGGAATTCTGTTTCCCTGGTAGTCTTTCAGGATGATTCGTTGCGTGCTGAGGTCCTGGCGGCAAATGGCAGGGATCAGCTGTTTGAGGGTTTTCCAGGATACCATCGACAGGGATGATCCCGAATCGACTTCCATCACGCACGGTCGATTCTCAATAGTAACCTTTATGCGGATCTTTCTTGCATCAAACGATGAAGCGTGGCCGATGATAATGGTTTGGTGGGCCTCTTCTCATCTCGTTGAAGAGGCAGGTGCTTGGTTTCTGCAGTAGTAGTGGTTGTTCCATTGGTGGTTCAGATGGTCCCGGTTCTCAGGAGGTTTGCCTATCTCCCGACGGAGGTTGTTCTTTCTTCGGTTGGGACTGGACTCTTGTCTGCTTCTTCAGACCTTTGCGATGTGGCCCTTTTTTCTGCAGTTATGGCAGAGTGTGTTGAGGAATTTGCAGTCTGATCGATTTGCCCCGCAGTCAGCACATTGGCGCGGACGTCTCTGGTTCCTTTGCTCTCATTCCAAGCAGAGCCGGTTGACCTCCTCTTCATCACTGTCTGAGGATGACTTGAGGTCTTCGTGGTGGGTAGTGGTAGCGTGCTTTTCAGTGGCGAGTGGGATCTTGTTTGCGAGTTGGCGAAGCAGTGTGTTCGCTCAGAGCATTCGAGCAGCTGACTTCCTGGTTGTTTCTGCGGCAGGAGCTTCGGCGATGACATCTGTAAGGCTGATGTTGCCTTTCACCATCAGTTTATTCTGCACGTGTGGTGCATTTAAACCCAGAACTATGCGGTCTCTTAGGGCTTCCTCTAAGTTTGCAAAACCACAAAGGCCTCCTAGGTTCCGGAGGTTGGCTACGAAATTACCAACGCTCTCGTCCCTCTGTTGGTCCCTCTGATAAAATTTGTGTCTTCGTATCAGTGTAGGTGGTGCGGGTGCGTAATGGGCCCGGAGGATTGGAGCGAGGGTATCCCAATCCATGGTCTTCACTTCTGCCGGTTTTGCTAGTGCTTTAGCCATTTTGAAAACGGCGGGGCCACAATGAGTCAGGAACTCCACTCGTTTCTTGCCAGGCGTAGCATCTGTTAAGTTGTTGGTTTCCGGGAACATCTGGAAACAATCTATATATGAGTCCCAATCTTCGGTTGCTGGGTCGAATGGAGCGGGTGGTATGGCGCCGCTGGTCATCTTGCCCTTTGTTGCATACACTCTTTTGCCATGTGCTCTGTCTTGTTCGATGCATTCTTAGTCAGCTCTATCATCTCCGCATCCCACCTTTGTCGCCAGTGTTAAGTCCTGGGCATGGGTGCAAGGAACGGAGACGAGACATCAATAAAGAGGTGACTTCACCTCTTTATTAACAGGAAAGAACACAGCAAAATACTTGGGCAGCAGCAGCTCTTTTATAGAGCTGGTTGCTGTCAAAACAGCCAATGAATTGAGTTAACCACTTTCACAAGTGTCCAATCAGGGGGTCCCGTTTACAGCCAATCACACTGGCCAAAACGACCAATCACGACTCGCTATCTACGGGCCAATGAGAAGTGCAGGATTACAAGCCTGCTGTAAAGTAAAGTTGTTGAGGGTTGAATCGCTGCATTGGCTTAGTCCATAACAAATACAATTGAGCAAGTCCAGAAGTATTTCACGAGAAGAGTACAACACTCCTCTGCTTGCAACAGAATACCCTATATCACAGGCTTGAAATTTTGGACTTGGACAACCTTGAACTATGCTGCCTACAGTTGGATTTAAGCATAGTACACAAAATTATCTGCTACAATGTCCTACTTCAATGACTACTTCAGCTTCAACCGCAACAATACAAGAGCATACAACAGGTACAAGCTCAATGTAAACCACTCCAAACTTGATTGCAGAAAGTATGACTTCAGCAACAGAATGGTCAATACCTGAAATACACTACCTGACTCTGTTGTTACATCCTCTAACCCCCCACTCCTTTAACCTTAAACTATCCACTATTGAGCTCACCCCATTCCTAAGAGGTCTGTAAGAGGTGCATAAGTGCACAAACGTTCCTACTGTCCCTGTCCTATTGTCCCCATTTATTTGTACCTATTTCCTGTATTCCTACTCATATTTATACTTATACCTATTACCTTATAAGTGATTGACAAATCAAACAAATAAAATAAATAAAAAATAAACTTTATTTGGTTTTTCTACCCACTTCTACCCCCTTTGTTGTAAGTTATCAACCTTTTTCTAAACATGATAAAAAACATTTGAGATACAAAGAGTTGAAATTTGGAAGAAAATTTACAGATTTCTCCATCTTGGCAAGAAATTCCTATGAAGATAAAGAAGGAGCTACTAGGAATATAAATATAAAATGATCATTTCCATTTTGGAAACATTTCTATTTATTTAATTGACTGGTTTAGATGGATGAAAATATAATTTGGAGAGGGAAGATTGGTGAGAAATTGTTAAAATATATAATTTTTTCCTTAAAAGATAGAGATAAGAATTCAATAGTGAAAATAAAAACAAAAGTAAAGAGTCATTCAACTATATGCTATGTTATCTAGTTTCTTTAGAATGTAAGTACTGTAATGAATACCAAAGTGGCAGGCAGTTCTAAATAAAATTAGTATTCATTGCTCATGCTCTTTCACAGGAACATCAGCACTGAATGCAAATTTATTTTAGTCAATGTTTACCAAGATGTCCTTGCTGATAGACTGCCTCTAAAGTTGGTCCAAACTTTCAATGTTAAATAATCTCAATACAGCAGTTTATCTTCTCCTGAAACAAAGAGAACTGAATTAAATATAGAGACTTTTTACAATTGGGTCAACTTTTTAAACTGATGAAGACCAACCAGGCTATGTGGCCACATATATTGCATGATAGGTCTGACAACTAGCGGAATTCAAATTGCACAGCAATAAGTCTTTCAGCAAGTTTCTGAAACTAGGAGTGTCAAACTTGTGTCATCACAACATTGTCACATGATGTATCACAACTTTTCCCCCCTTTGCAAAACTGGGCATGGGCATGGCCAATGCATGACGCATCCAGCCTGTAGGCCATGGATTGATACCCCCAAACTAGAAGAATGAATGGAATAGAAAAAATAGCAGTCTCTTCATATTGGTCTCTTCATATTGGTCAAACTGGTTTTCTCTAATGAGGAGAAATCTTTAGAATCTGATAATCTGGGCATTATCCCTACGTAAGAAGAAGGCAACTCTTTAAATCCTACCAACCTTTATGATATCAGCAAAGGTCTTTCCCAAGGGATGTCATGTCCTTGATAGAAATGGCACTTATTGGCATACACTTTGATCCTTGAGAGCCCTATCTCAAATAAGGTCAATATTTCATCCTATGTCATCTTTCTGTTAAGACCTTATTCTAGCCCCAATTCCCACAACATATGTACTTGACAATAGATAGCTGCCCAGAGTCAACCTGCAGTAAATTCCCTAAATTTTCAACAGTACTTCCAGGTCAACTCTATTGACATGTAGTTTTTTCATGATTTATATGATTATCAGCTATATTTCTTTTATAGAGAAATATAGACATATATCCAACAATCTTAAACTTGTGAGATTAGCTTATTAATTTTTTTTATGTTGGCTGTTCTCTCCTTTTTCCCATAGCAAAAATAAGAAATTTATTTCCACTTTCCCTTTTTTTTTCCCTTGTTGAATTAGGTTACATGATGGGATTGTAGAGGAAGGCTTTGAGTATATGGAATTATCCTAACATTTGTCCTGCAGCAAAACTATGGCATTAAAGCTCATGTTCTGATATGTCATGAAACAATAAGATAACATGCCAATTAGAGAGCTACATAAGATACTTTGTTATCCCTTATTACATGGAAAGGTAAGCTTCTGACATTCCTTTTGTTAAAAATTGCTTCAGCTTCACCTAAGACTATTAATGCAAAATTAAAATAAGTAAGGAAAGTATTTCTCTTTTTTTGCCTAAAGTTAGAGTATTTGGATTAGAAGATTAAAAATATAGATTTTCCATAAATAAGCAATAGTTGCCAAGATGGGAAAAACTAAATGTTTTCAATTTTTCTGTAAAATTTATTGTAAATTATTCAGAGTTGTGGCGTTAGCAATGAAGAGAAAACTTAACAGAGATGAGATGACATTAATGGGAATGGAAAGGGATACAATTTTGAAAAACTGTCATTAGATTTTCATGGATTTCCACCTTTTATTATGTTAAATCTTCTATTCTGTTCATTTCTTGTTGGACTTAAAGACAAACTGGATTCATATAAATTTATATTTAGTATCTCCAGTGAACATATTAAGAGCAGTTGCGTTCTCTTTGCTAATGATGTAAAGCTGTTCAATACCACAGACAATACTGCTACCCTTCAAAAAGATCTTGACTATGTATCAGAATGGTCAAACAAATGGCAACTTCAAATCTCAACAAATAAATGCTCTGTCTTGCAGTATCTGCCATCCCGCATCTGATGGGCGGCTCATGATAGGGAGCGAAGGGAAAAGAAACGACAGGAAGCAAGGTTTCCTCTTGATGAGCGCACCCCGAATGTCTTGGCACACGCTCTTTTATTGTGCTTTTTTACAAGAAAATGATTTAATCAAAGCTCAAGTCAAACATGGTAATCTCATCAGGATGTGCATGTTTACAAAGCTGCATACCGGACAGATTATTTACAATGTGGATAAGCTTATTAACAACCGTCTAGCTCCTTGTCCCTTGTACGTGCCTTGCAAAGGTCACTGAAGAGACAGAAGTTAATGATTACACGTGAATGATACAATGTTGCAAACACATGAATGATACATAGTTGCAATGATACCTAGTTGCAATGATACATAGTTACAACATCTCCTCTGTTTTTATTATTTATGACGAGTCTTCTTCCTCATCCGAGAAGACAGGAACCATTTTTCTGAAATGTTCGCCGTCCCCGTCATCTAGGCAAGAGTGCGACCCGTCAGCGTCAGGATTGTCCAAGTAGCGGTAACTCAACAATGACATTTTTTCGTCAGTTGTTGAGGATATAACATGAGCTTGCAATAGCACATTAACATCAGCAGTTATGGAGGATAATTGATTTTTTTAAAAAAATTGCAATATTCTATTAAGACAACAAGGTCCTATAATACATATCAATATAATGATTATTAATGATCCTGCCAATGCAGTTATAAAGGTTGTAAACCATGGCAAAATAGAAAACAACCCCCCCCCCCGCTATCAGCATAAAGACAACATTCTTCTTTAAGCATAGCACACAATCCCCCTTGTTTTTTTAAAAAATAACAGATCTAAATCTTTACGATTTTGCAAAAGGGGGTACTCCATGGGTACCTGTAGGTATATAAAATTATCAGAGTTATACACACAAGCCATACTTGAATGCAAAATGATTTGGATTTAACAATTTCATCCCCGTGGACACATGCCATAAGACTGGTGGAACAAGTCCAAACAAAATTATTGCCAGGGATAAAATACATTCCTTTCAGGCGTGATGTTAAAGTTCCTCCTGAAGTGGTGTAGATTGCAGAATATCCCCGATTTGGCGTCTGCCAAATCGAATTGAAGTGGTGAGTAGAAGTCTTCTATGCGAGAAAAATTGGTTGTAGAACTTAAACGAACGCCTTGAAAGTCAGTTATAGTCCAAGTAATATTATATCTTCTATGAGGCTTCTGCGGATCATCATGGACAGTTCTTTTGAAGCGTCGTTTGTTGACAGGATCAGAGTTCGGGTATATAAAAACATCACAAGCAGGAGAGAGGCTTATGGACAAGTTAGTTGTAGAACATTTGCGAAATGAGGAGGGAATGCAATTAGTAGAAAAAGGATAATAATTACAATAATGACAATAAAGATTAATTTGGTAATTCATCAAGGATGTTAGTTGGGGTGGGGAAACCCATAATACAATAGAAGCACATCTAGGTCCCCCTATGTTTTAGATTAAATAGAGGAAAAGATTTTAAGGTTCCTTTCCATAGGAAGAGTAAAGAAGGAACAAAAGAGCGAGTGGTAGAGTGTTCTTTAAATAAAACAGAAGTGACAGAGTGAAAACTACGGGTAGCATTTTCATGACGTACCCACATGGAACAAGTATAATAGCCTTCTGTTAATGAAATGGTTTTAACACGAATAGTCTTTTGACAGGAAGCATAGGTTTTGTTGAAGTAAGGTAGAAATTGCAAAGAAGATATAGGCAAGAATATCAGGAAGAGTTTTAAGATACAAATGTAGTGGAGGAATTCCCATGATAGGGTCTAACCGCCCTACCAGGGATCCAGCAAGTGGTTTTGTCTGGCAGTAAGATCGCAGCGTAGCCTCGTCCCCAAGTGAGAAGCTCAGCGGGACCCTGCCAGGCAGGATCTGGCAATCTGCGATAATATACCAGAGGTCTGTTAGGTGGGGGTGAGGGGGAGGAAAAATGACGCGAAGCAGCAGAAGTGGGAGGAATGCCAGTCAGATTAAGAAAGTTTAAAGTGTAAAGACAAATGTTAAGAGAATTTTGCAATGCTGGGAGGTTCGGGGTTTTTTCCCGCAACGAATATCGATCAAGAGCAGGTTTCAGAGATAAGTTCGCTTGTTCCACAATAGCCTGCCCCTGGCTGTTGTAGGGAATCCCAAACTTGTGGGTTACATCCCATCTGTTACAGAAGTCCTGAAAAGCAGAACTTGTATAGGCAGGTCCATTGTCAGTTTTGATTTCTTTTGGACATCCCAGCAAGGCAAAGGTACGAATTGAATGATTGATGACATGTTTTACAGTTTCTCCCCTTTGAGGGGTAGCCAGAATAAACCCTGAATATGTATCTATGGAAACGTGCAAATATTTCCAAGGGGCAAAAGGTGGATACTGAGTTACATCCATTTGCCAAATTTCACAAGCTTTTAATCCTCTAGGATTTACTGCTATGGGAATGGAATGTCCTTGCTTACTACACGTGGGGCATTGTTGAATAATGGCAGCAGCTTCTGCCTGAGTTAGGGAAAAATTGTTTTTGTAATGCTTTTTTATTTTGGTGAAAATAATCATGGCTTTCGGCTGCTGTCAGATTACAAATTGATTTACCGGATGCAGCTGCTGCAGCTGCGTCTGCCACCTTGTTTCCCTCCTGTAATATACCAGGAAGAGGTTGATGGCTCCTGATATGTGCTACAAAGAATGGATGCGTGCGGCTGTTGATACATTGCTGTAGAGGAAGCAACAACTTTAACAAAGAAACAGATATGCTAGGAGATAAATAGGCTTGATATATATTTTTCAAAATCTGAGAAACGCATAAGTAATCTACTATTAAATTAAAAGGAGCTTTTTGAAACTGTTGAAACGCAATAAGAGATGCAGCAAGTTCTGCCTGTTGAGCAGAAGATTGCGGAGGGGTAATTTTAGTTTTCCACTCTCCCTCCTGGTACCATGCACAAGCACCATACATTTCCCCCCCATCTGCATAAAGCGTAGGTGCATCTACTAATGGAGATATTGAGAGGGGGGAATGACATTCAAAAGGGAGAGTTTTAAGAAAAGTGAACCGTGGGTCAGCTGGTAAATGGCAAGAAATTTGCTCTGGCCACTCTACTAAAGTATTGTAGTTCTTCTGAATTACACCATAGCATTTCCCACGTAGTCAATGAACAAGGAGTGAATATTAAAACAGGCTCACATCCCATGAGTTGTTTACATCTTTGTCGACCTTTAAAGATCAACTGGGAATATGCAGAGGCTTTACTAGTGATTGTGGTCCATGGGGTGTGAGACAAATGCAGCCATTCTAAAATCAAAACCTGTGTCTGATGAAATTGCATAATGACAGCTGTGGGTCTCTGAACAGTATTTAATAAAGCAATTGATAAAGGACAATTTTCTATAGCTCAATCCACCCATCTAGTAGCCAGTAAATGGGAAATGTCTTTTAATGCCTGCAACTGCTCTTTATTTAGAATGATAACATCGGACGGGGCTTTACCTTGCGTGAGAGCATTAAAGAGAGGAGCTAATGTAGCTGTAGTAAAACCCAAATAAGGACGTGCCCAATTTAAGGTTCCCAGGAACTGTTGTAAAATCACAAGTGTTGGTTTCGGGGGAAGTGTTGGGAGGGGAAGGGAAGGAACAGCAGCTGAAGCAAGTAACTTGTGACCTAAATAGGAAAAGGGAGGTTTGGATTGTATTTTTTGGGGGGCTATAATGAGCCCTGCTTTACCTAAAATGGAGGTCAGGCACGGCAGAGTTTTTAATACCGTGCCCTTTGGGCCAGGTGCAGATACCAATATATCATCCATGTAATGATAGATTAAAAAATGAGGATATTTGTCCCTGTATTGTTGCAAGGCTAAATCCACAAAAAATTGACACATAGTTGGACTGTTTAACATGCCTTGCGGTAAGACTTTCCATTGATATCGTTTGGTAGGTCTTTGATTATTTAAAGTTGGTACTGTAAAAGCGAATAATTTTCTATCTGACTTGTGTAATGGAATGGAGAAAAAGCAGTCTTTTAAATCGATAATGACAAGGTCATACTCTTGAGGAATTATGTTAGGATTTGGAAGACCACATTGCAGGGGTCCCATTGGAAGGAGGACAGAATTCACAGCCCTTAAATCCTGAAGGAGGCGCCAAGCGCCGTTTTTCTTTTTGATAACAAAAACTGGGGTATTATATGGACTCAATGAGGGTTCTAGATGACCTCTATCTAATTGTTCTTGAACAAGAGAATGTAAGGCTTCAAGCTTTATAGAAGGGAGAGGCCACTGATCAATCCACACAGGGTTATTGTTAGTCAAATATAAGCGAAGCATGGTTACTGGAGGGTGAGTTGCACATTAAACTGTGACATAAGGTCTCTTCCCCACAAATTAGTATACAGAGGAATTACAGCTGGTTTAATATAAGCAACACATTGAGACTCAGGGGAATGGGCTTTTACCCAGTTTCTGCTAATGCGAGTCTCCTGGAGTCCCCCCACTCCTCTCACCGCTGGTGCCACATCAGCAGGCCAGGTGTCCGGCCACTCAGCGGTTCGGATGACGGAAATATCCGCTCCAGTATCTAAAAGACCAAGAAAGGATCGACCATTCAATAAGAATGTTACCGTAGGTTTCGGTTGACTAATTGGTCTTTCAATTGCATAGAGTTGCTCTTGTTGTTGGTCTAAGAGCACAATCATTTTTGCCACAACATCCCCCTCATTTATAGTAACTTCTGTATTAGCTAGTACAGACAGACATCAGACAATACAGAGGGGTCATGCAGAAAAGGAGAGGCAAGAATACCTTGTTCAGCTAAATCCCTTACAGGAAAGACTAGCACTGGAATATCGGGGGGCATATGAAAAGGCTGAACAGGGTGCACAAAGAGAAAGTCAGCGATACCAGGGAGATAAGTAACAGTTTCATTAGCAACAAGATTGTAAGTGAAAGAAGAAAAATTGCAAGTTTCAGCAGCCTTTGTTGTGGGGCTAGCTGCCTGCCCCGTTTCTAGTTTCCCTGATTCAAAAAGGGTTTTTGAATGATTGTAGGGTTATTCTGCTGTTCATTCTTTTGGACTCTGCACTGACTAGCCCAGTAATAGCCCTTTTTACATCGAGGGCATGGCGTTTTTGGGTGAGCTACCTGGTTTCTTGACATATTTGCTCCCCCACCCGGGGCTCTGCATTGGCTCTTAAAGTGACCTGGCTTGCCGCAATTAAAACAATTACCCATTTTACGAGTATTTTGTTGGGAAATGGGAAGAAGAGAGCCCATGTTCTGCTGCATGCCTTCAGTAATGGCTGTAGCCAGAGTAGAAATGGAATGGGATGTGGTTCCTATGATTCGGCAGGCTGCAAGATAATCTGCCAAGGTAACATTTTTCTTATTCATTAATGGTTGCAAAACTTTCTGACAATCAGCGTTTGCATTTTCATAGGCAAGTTTTAAACTTAATTCATTACAAGCCTCCTCATTATCAATTTGTCTCTCCAAGGCTTCTGTGAGACGGTTTATAAAGGAGGAAAAAGGCTCAGAAGGTCCTTGGATAATCTTAGAGAAAGATTTGGGCACGCATCCCGCATTATCAATTTTTCGAGCCGCGGCCAAAGCACAATCCTGTAATATAGGAAAAGCAGGTGTGTCTGTGGCAGTCTGCTGGGCAATGGTAAGCATGGTGCCAATACCGTTAAGCATATCTAAAGTGACATTTGCCGGCAAGCCTCTAGCGGCTGCGGCTGCAGTACGTTTGTGAAATTCTGACTCCCAGACCAAAAATTGTGAAGGCGTGAGGATCATGGTAAATAATGTACGCCAATCAGCATTTATCAAGTCAGCGCCTGGTTGGGTTATTGACCCTAAAAGACCCTGTACATAGCGGGATTGAATACCATTTTCCTTGCAAGCTGCTTTCAAATCCTTAATTATTTTGTATGGCATTGGGGTATACTGAGGAGCTGGGGGATTGCCGGCTTGTATGACCGGATAGAGGGAAGCAGCTGCAAGGGTGTCCTCATCCATTTCCCCTTCATAAAAGGCTTGTTGAATGGCTTTTACAACACCCCCCCGACCTCGGGAGGGTGGTGGAGGACACGGGGGCTCTACATTTGTGGAAGTGGATTGAATGGAGGGAGGCTCCCTTAATGACTTATGACCATCGGGAGCGGAGGGTTGAAGGACAGAAAAGTTATCATAACTTGGCGGGGGAGATTCAAGCACACTCCCTGCTTCTATTTTATAATGGACTTTTAAAGCCTCCATAATTTTCCTCCAAGTGACCAAAATGCCAATAGGTGCACAAGGAGGACTATGGAGATGTTCACCAATTTTTTGCCAAGTGGAAATTTTTAAGGACCCTTCCTCTGAATAATTGGGACAATGTTGCCACACATAAGCCAATAATGTAGCAATAGGTTTCATTTTTACAGGCGAGCCCTTTAAATTAGCAGAGTATTTAGAAGAAGAAGCGACTAACTCCCTCAATTCCTTCAGATGCTGCGTCTGTTGTTGAGAAAAGTTTCCACCCATACTTACGAAAGTCGAGATCGTGTTTCAGATCCGGTAAATAACCATATAATATTTTAATCACCTTCTCATCAGTACCCATCAAGTGCAATTCGCTTCAGGCCTGGCGATGCACAGCTCCCATCGAGCTGATAAGATATGGGCGCGTCGCAACGTATCCCCCTTAGGGAATCACGTCGGGGTCACCAGAATGCGGTATCTGCCATCCCGCATCTGATGGGCGGCTCATGATAGGGAGCGAAGGGAAGAGAAACAACAGGAAGCGAGGTTTCCTCTTGATGAGCGCGCCCCGAATGTCTTGGCACACGCTCTTTTATTGTGCTTTTTTACAAGAAAATGATTTAATCAAAGCTCAAGTCAAACATGGTAATCTCATCAGGATGTGCATGTTTACAAAGCTGCATACCGGACAGATTACTTACAATGTGGATAAGCTTATTAACAACCGTCTAGCTCCTTGTCCCTTGTACGTGCCTTGCAAAGGTCACTGAAGAGACAGAAGTTAATGATTACACGTGAATGATACAATGTTGCAAACACATGAATGATTCATAGTTGCAATGATGCATAGTTGCAATGATACATAGTTACAACACTGTCTTACATATTGGCAAAAAATATATATCAGAAAATAAAATACAAGCTGAATAGTCAAGACCTTGTTGATGATCCAAGCTCTGTAAAGGACCTTGGAATACTCATCTCTTATGATCTAAGTGCTAGAGCCCACTGTAACTACATAGCCAAAAAGGCATTAAGAGTTGTTAATCTAATCCTACGTAGCTTTGTTTCTGGTAATATCACACTACTAACTAGAGCATACAAAACATTTGCTTGACCAATACTCAAATACAGCTCATCAGTCTGGAACCCACATTACATATCTGATATTAGCACAGTTGAGAAAGTTTAGAAATATTTCACAAGAAGAGTTCTCCATTCCTCTATTCTTTGCAGAATACCTTATGCCACCAGACTTGAAATTCTAGACCTAGAAAACCTTGAATTACACTGTCTTCGGTCTGACCTAAGTATGGTATATGAAATCATACATTGCAATTACTTACCTGTCAATGAATACGTCAGCTTCAACCATAACAACACAAGAGCAAACAATAGATACTCAAGGTTAACTGCACCAAACTTGATTGCAGGAAATATGACTTCAGCAACAGAGTCGTCATTGTCTGGTATACTCTACTTGACTTTGTGGTTTCTTCCCCAAACCCCAAAAACTTTAACCTTAGACTGTCTATTATTGACCTCACACCTTTTCTAAGAGATCTGTAGGGGGCATGCATAAGTGTACCAACATGCCTACCATCCCTGCCCTATTGTTTCTTTTATTTTTCTTATATGTACCCATTTCATATATTCATAACTATGTGTATACTTATATCTAATATCTTGTAAGCAATTGACAAATCAAAATAAATAAAATAAAATAAATAACAATAGAAAAATCATAACATCCTTATTAATCTTTATTATTATTAATGTTGAGTTTAAATCATAACATTTTCCCTCTTCTACAGTAGGTAGTTTAAGTTCATGTAATTTAATTTGGGTGTCAAATATTATTCTAATTTCATTCAAGTGCTAATAATACAAATGTGTCCCTGATTCTCAGACAGAGAACAATTTAATTCCATTTTTTGCTCCATCAGCTGCACATGGTCAAAGAGATAAACCATAATTAAAGACCCTGTCTACCTTTGGATGAAAATCATATTATGAAGTGTTACTGCTATTATATACGACAACATGGGAAGTCCCTCGGTCATGCTCAATGGCAACAATTTAATGCTTAATGCTTGAATAGTCATATTAATAATGTATATTAAAGGAAAAATGTTACTCTTTTAGAGTTGTCTGTTTCTGAAGTCCAAGAGGAGGAAATACATCAAATATGAAGTTAGCAACATATTTCTAGAAGCAAGCATAATTGATATGTACAAATAATGTTTTGGTCTTAATATTATTTCACAAGAACTCTTGACAAATAAATTGTGTGCTTATTTTGGTCTGTAGACATTTTTGATAGTGCTGTCTTTTCAGTTATAACCATAATAGACATTTAACATATTTTTGAGCTTTGAGGATCCCTATCACAATTCCTGTAGTATCAGGAAGTTACAGGGAGTTTTTTTTTTAGAATAAGAATGCAGAGAATGTAGCCATCCAACTGTTTCAACAGTTTGAGGTAACATGGAAAAAAGGGAGGGCAAAATGTCTCTATACGGGAGTAAAGTATTTAATAACAACGCTAAAAATTTGAAGCAGGTGGGTCTATATATTCTGTACATTATTTTTCTGGCACAGAGAATGTTTTCGATTGGTTGGAATAGTTCTTTAAATTACAATAAAGGTTCTTAGTTGATCCAAATCTCTCAGTGGTTTATATCCTAAAAGTAGGGAAGATGAACAGTTTGACATTCACTGATTACTCCCTACCAAGTTCAATGAGCACTACTCACTGATTAATAGGAAGCTGTGACTACAAATTTAGAGAAGTCATGACAATTTTCTGCTCCCTGATCTTCCACCTGGCATTTAAAAGAAAGTCTGTTTTTTCCCCTAAAACTATTTTCTTTTCTCCCTTCCACTTCTATTTTTTCTAAAGCTTTTTCTATTTTTAAATCCATTTTACAGCCTTCACTACAACTTTGTTTCCCACCTAGAAATGCAAAAGACAGTAAGGAAACCAATAATAGTAAGAGAAGCAGCAGCCTTTTAGGGGGAAATGGATGAAAGACTTATAAAGATGAAAAAGGTCAATTTTGGTTAATGGCAACAATAAATTGAATTGAATTAATGAAAGAGGAAGATGGAAATCTGTAAAATAAGTCTGGAGATGTAAAACGAATTAATGACAGAGTGAAAATTTTGAAGGCTAAAGTAGAAGCTATAGACAGTCTTATGGATTAAGCCAACGCATCAGTAACAATCCTAATAGCTTAACTTTAACAGCAGGTTTGTAATCCTGCACTTCTCATTGGCCCACAAACAGCGAGTCGTGATTGGTCATTTCTGGCCGATCTGATTGGCTGACAGTGGGTCCCTCTGATTGGACGCTTGTTAGAAGCAGTAAACTCAAATCATTGGTTATTTTGACAGAAGCCAGCTCTATAAAAGAGTTGCTGCTGCCCAAGTATTTTGCTCTGTTCTGAATTCACTAATAAAGAGTTGAAGTCACAGTTCGATGTCTTGTCTCCGTTCCTTGCGCCCATGCTCAGGACTTAACACTGGCGACGAAGGTGGGATGCAGAGACGATAGAGCTGACTAAGTACTCATCGAACAAGACAGAGCATGTGGCTGAGAGCGCACGCAACAAACGGCAGAATGACCAGTGGTGCCATACCACCCACTCCATTTGACCCGGCAAACGAAGACTGGGACTCATATATAGACCGTTTCCAGATGTTCCTGGAGACCAACAATCTGAAAGATGCTATGCCTGGCAAGAAACAAGTGGTGTTCCTGACCCACTGCGGCCCCACTGTTTTTAAAATAGCTAAGGCACTTGCCAAACCGGCGAAAGTGAAGACCATGGATTGGGATAACCTCGCCCCGATCCTCCGGGCCCATTACGCACCCGCAGTACCTACACTGATATGAAGACACAAGTTTTACCAGAGGGACCAATGGAAGAATGAGAGTGTTGGGGACTTCGTAGCTGACCTCCAGAACCTGGGAGAACTCTGTGGTTTTGCAAACCTTGAGGAAGCCCTGAGAGACCAAATAGTTCTGGGATTAGATGACCACATGTTCCAGAGCAAGATCATGGCAAAAGGAGACATCAGCCTTGTAGATGTCATCGCCAACGCTACTGCCGCAGAAGCAACCAGGAAGTCAGCTGCTCGAATGCACCGAGTGAACACACCACACCACCAACTCGCTAGTGATAATCCGCCTTCCTCTGAGAGGCACACTATTACCGCTCATCATGAAGACCTCAAGTCATCCTCAGACAGTGAGGAAGAGGAGGTCAACCGGCTCCGCTCAGAACGAGAACAAAGGAACCAGAGACTTCCGCGCCAATGTGCTGGGTGCGGAGCAAACCTCCTGCGATCAGACTGCAAATTCCTCGACACACTCTGCCATTCCTGTGGGAAAAGAGGCCACATCGTAAAGGTCTGCAGAAGCAAGCGAGAGTCCAGTCCAAGCTGGAGGGAGAATATCCTCAGCTGGGAGATACGCAAACCACCTGGAAATCGGGACCGCCTGAACCACCAATGGAACAATCACTACTACAGAAATTGAGCACCTGCCGCTTCAACGAGACGAGAAGAAGCACACCAAACTATCACTATCGGCCACGCTTCATCACTAGATGCAAGAAAGATCCGCGTAAAGGTCACTATTGAGAATCGACCGTGCATGATGGAAGTCGATTCGGAGTCATCCCTATCGATGGTCTCCTGGAAAACCCTCAAACAGCTGATCCCTGCCATCTGTCGCCAGGACCGCAGCATGCAACGAATCATCCTAAAAGACTACCAGGGGAACAGAATTCCGGTTGTTGGTTCCAGCCACATCCAAGTATCCTTCAAGGACTGCACCGCGATGCTTCCCCTGACTGTCGTCGATCGTGACCGGCGCAGTTTGTTAGGGTTACAGTGGTTCGCCCCACTCGGAATTGAACTAGCTGGCATACACCAAACCGGAAGTCATGACTGGGAAGAGGCCCTCATCCAGGAATTCCAGGACGTGTTCACAGGAACATTAGGCAAGTACAAGGGGACCCCTATATCGTTTAATCTCAGCCCCGATGTAGTTCCCATTCGGCTTAAGTCTCGTCGGGTGCCTTTTGCCCTCTAGCCAAAGATAGATGAGCAACTAGACAAATTAATAGCCCAGGGTGTGTTGGAACC
This sequence comes from Hydrophis major, assembly GCA_033807585.1. NCBI lineage: Eukaryota > Metazoa > Chordata > Lepidosauria > Squamata > Elapidae > Hydrophis > Hydrophis major. The sequence continues at coordinate 51,907,549 of CM066333.1, forward strand.
GATTGACCATGCCCAATGGGAAACTCCAATAGTAACACCCATAAAGCCAGATGGCTCGTTAAGAATTTGTGGGGATTACCGGGCCACCCTAAATCACGCACTTCAGCAGAGTGCTTACCCAGTACCGGTGGTCTAACACCTTCTTCACTCCCTGGGTGGCAGAAAAATATTTGCGAAATTGGACTTAGCTCAGACGTACCAACAGCTACCCGTAGATGCGACAACTGCAGAAGCCCAGACAATAGTTACACATAGAGGTGCCTTCAAGTGCAATAGACTCCAATTCGAAGTAAGCATGACACTGGGCATTTTTCAAAGTCTGATGGAGAGACTATTACAAGGCATAAAAGGAGTCATGCCTTATTTTGACGACGTCTTAATAGCTGTCCCCACTAAAGAGTTATTAGAACAACGACTCAGAAGGGTTCTTCAAAAATTGAAAGATGCTGGCCTGAAGGTAAAAAGGGACAAGTGTCAACTTTGTATGGAGAGAGTGGAGTTCCTGGGATACCTTCTCGACAGGCAGGGAATCCACCCCACCGAGAAAAAACTAACTGCAATCAAAAACGCCCCAAGACCTAGAAATAAGACAGATCTTCAAGCCTTCCTGGGACTCATGAACTTTTATGACATCTTCTTGTCCCAGAAGGTGACCATAGCCGAGCCCCTACATAGACTTCTCGACAAAAAGGCTTCCTGGGTCTGGGGACGGTGTGAAGAATGAGCATTTCAACAAGTAAAAGATCTCTTAACATCTGATGCTGTATTGATACAATACAACGAAACTCTACCCTTAACAGTCACCTGTGACGCTTCACCATTTGGAGTGGGAGCCATTTTAAGCCATGTCCTGCCAAACGGTAATGAGGCACCTATTGCATTCTTTTCGAGAACTTTGTCCAAGACTGAAAGGAACTATAAGCAACTTGATAAAGAGGCTCTCATCATTGTATCTGCAATTAAACGTTTCCATGAATACGTGTATGGGAGACCCTTTGCCATAATTACAGACCACAAGTCTACTTGGCATTTTAGCAGGAAACAAACCAACTCCCCACATCTTATCACCAAGAATGACACGTTGGTTGGAGTTTTTAGCCGCATACGATTACCAACTGCAACACCACCTGGGGAAAGCCATTTCCCACGCTGACGCTTTGAGCTGCTCACCACTACCAGACGTCATAGATGACCCCTCTCCAACCCTAGCTGTATTGCAAATCAAAACTCTTAAATCACCGCCACTGACCGCTCGAGACATCGCCTCAGAAACGAAAAAGGACCCTTCTTTGGCACGAGTCCTCAGCTGGGTGGAACGGGGTTGGCCGGACAGCGAACCCAATGACACTTTCAGGCCGTTCAGGAATCGATAGACAGAACTATTCTCTCAAAAGGGCTGCATCTTGTGGGGAGACAGAGTCGTCATCCCGGAGAAATTGCAACATAAAGTTTTTAAAATGTTGCACGATGGACATCCAGGCATCGTGCGGATGAAGGCATTGGCAAGGAGTTACACATGGTGGCCAGGGTTAGACAAGCAGATAGAGACCTGGGTGGTGACGTGCAGCAAGTGCCAGGAGACTCGCTCTGCTCCTCCAAAAACACCCCCAACTCAGTGGGAAATGCCTTGAGGTCCCTGGTCCTGTATCCACATCAATTTTGCGGGACCCACAAGAGGACACACTTTCCTTCTAACCGTGGATGCCTATTCTAACTGGCTCAAGGTCCACAAAATGAAAAGCACCACCATGGAGCACCATGCGGTCATTAAAAAACTGAATAAGCTATTCGCTACCCACGGATTGCCGGTTGTTCTGGTTTCTGATAATGGCCCTCAATTCACTGCCCTGGCATTCAAGCAGTACCTAGCAGACCAGGGTATCCGCCATGCCTTAACATCGCCAGCTCACCTGCGGCCAATGGTAGGGCTGAGTGAATGGTTCAATTTGTAAAGAAGACCTTACACAAAATGGACCAGGGTGACATTGATGACAAGATAACCCGGATGCTTCTCCTCCAATATGTTACTCCAAGCAGCACCACAAACAGAACCCCAGCTGAACTCCTGATGGGCTGAAAACTTTGCTCACATCTCGATTGCCTCCACCCTGCTTACACACCTGAATAACCCCTGGGATCCGGCAGCAAGTGTCGATCATTCCAGGAAGGCGACCCCATTTTTGCGAAAAACTTCGCATTGTAGGTTCCTGCTACCATAATGCAACTTACGGGACCCCGATCCTATCGTCTACAAACTGCAGATGGCAAAATGTGGAAGTGCCACATAGACCAGCTTCGATCCAGACTAGCACCTACTCCCATCTCATCCCCTGAATCTCAAACTGGGGGGGGGAGGGACATCGAGGGGGCCGAAAAAGAAATAACAGATGACTTAACAATCGGAACCCAGCAGTCTACACAACCAACCAGGGGATACTCACCACAAGAAGGAGAACCGAGCCAGGAGGTTGCCCCGCCGCGTGACAGCATCGTGATGGAAACAGATCCAGGGAACCCGGATGACAGCATTGGCGAGAGCAGAGAGGACAGCCCAGAGCCATTCAATGAAACAGCGGGACTGTCTTCACCACCCAGCTCAACAAGCAGCCCACTGGAACCAGAGCCAGGACAGAGACCGGTGGAACAGTGCAGATCAAACAGACAGGTGAAGCGACCTACCTACTTACAAGAATACATCACCCCACCCCTCAGATGGAATCTAGGGGGGAGGGGTGTTATGGACTAAGCCAATGCATCAGTAACAAATCTAATAGCTTTACTTTAACAGCAGGCTCGTAATTCTGCACTTCTCATTGGCCCGCGAACAGCAAGTCGTGATTGGTCATTTCTGGCCGATCTGATTGGCTGACAGTGGGTTCCTCTGACGCTTGTTCGAAGCAGTAAACTCAAATCATTGGTTGTTTTGACAGCAGCCAGCTCTATAAAAGAGCTGCTGCTGCCCAAGTATTTTGATCTGTTCTGAAGTCACTAATAAAGAGTTGAAGTCACAGTTCGATGTCTCTTCTCCGTTCTTTGCGCCCATGCTCAGGACTTAACAGACAGAAACTTGGAAAGAAAACTAGATAACCTGACTGTTGGAATTGAGAGACAAAGATTTTTTATTTCAGATTAGAGCAATTTTAGAGAATTCTGATGAAAAGTTAGAAAAACTTTATTAAAGTTTTAGCAATGTTTTTGGATTGGGAAGATGAGGATATAAGTGGGAGATCACTTATCAGAAGACACGCATGAAATTGGGTGGAAGGGATGGCCTAAGGAAAGATGGTATAAAGAGGAGAGGTGCATGGCATGAAGGACAGAACAAAGGAGGAAAGAAGAGAAGAAAGAAGGGAGACAGAGAGTCTGAGAGAGAAAGAAAGTGGAGAAGTGTCAGGGAAAAGAAGACAACAGAGATCAGTGGAGAAGGAGGGAGAAAAGTAAGCAGAGAAGAAGGTGAAGAGAGAGGTGGGAGAAAACAACACAAACCCAGGAAGGAGGAGAGATGAGACACAAGAAGAAGGACTTACTGGCCTGGCCTGCCACCATCCCATCATGTGGTCCCTGTTTGGTGAGGCTGCATGGAAGCAAACACTCTCAGTGAGTGAGAGAGACAGTGAACCTGGCAGGAAGGTAGGCAAGCCAGTGACCAGAGAAGTTACTAGAGGGTGTTGGCAACATGTGGCTCCAGAACCAGATGCAGCTCTTTGGACCCTCTGCTGTGAGTCCCTGTCCCATCACTGGGTGGCCCTGCCCTTTGCCCTTCATTGTCTGGCCTTAGACGGTAATGGTGATGGCAGGAGATGGAGAACCAGCTGCGGCTGATTCTCTGGTGCCTCATTCTTGCTGCTTGTTGGTGCTGGGTGTACCTTCCAGCTCTAGTTGATGCTGGGTGTGTCTTGCAATCGATGCTGGCCTTGCTAATACAAGAGCTGGTGGGGTGAGAATGGGATATGGGAGGAGGGGACGTCAGAAATTGTGACAGGTCTGAAATGCCCAGCCACAGCTTTAAGAAGCTCAGGACAGCAGGAAAAGGGGGCTGGCCCTGCCAAACCTCATTCACCCCACTCCACCCCACCCAGTCACTCCTTATATGTGCACTACATCACTTCCCACCTGCTGCCATTGCTGGCTTACAGCAGCAGAAGCAGACAGCCAGACAGCCATCACTGCCTGCCTTCCACCACCCTACCTGATCTGGGTGACTGAGGGCTCTGCAAGCCCTGGTCTCCACCACCACCAACCATCCTCACCTGCCCATCCTTACCCGCCCAGCCTCACCTGCCTGGCTTTTCCCGGCCTGCCTCTCCAGGTCGGCCTGCCTCACCCAGACTGCTTGCCTTGTTACACTACTGTCACATGACCACCAAGCCATGCCAGGCTAGTCACGTGACCACCAAGCCACACCCACAAATTAGGCCACACCCACAGAACTGGTTGTTAAGAAATTTGAATCCCACCCCTGAAGAGAGGGGGAGAGAGATACAGAGAGAGAGGGAAGAGAGGCAAGAGATATGGTGGGGAGAGAGAGAGAGATAGAGTGGGAGAGAAGAGTTTTGTGGCTGGGTAGGCATAGATAGATCATGTGAGTTGGGGGGGGGGGAATAAGTGACATTGACTTGGCCCTGCCCACCCAGGTTTGTGGCTCTCAGTGGGTTTTTTTTTTCTGTGGGAAATGGGCCCAAGTGGTTTTTTGAGTGTTTAAGGTTGCAAACCCCTGCACTAGACACACCAAGAGGCTGCAGAGGTGGGTTGATCCAAGTGAATGGTGAGTCGGTGACCAGCGGGAATGCCAGACACACCAAAAGTTAGCAGAGGTGAGTTGATCCAGGTGAATGAGCAAGCCAGTGTTCAGAAGGGGCTCCAGATACTCCAAAGAAAGTAGAGGCAAGGTGATCCACTGGAGGATAGTGGAGATGAATCGAGCTGGACAAGTGGAGGCCCTGGGCAAGTGATCAGAGCAGGCTGATAGCAAGAACGAGGGACAGAGCAAGAGATCCTGAGATGTCCTGTTACTGACTGAGAACAGGGGAGAAACCAAATTGTCTGGAGGAAAGGGACAGAGGGATCTGGACTCTCGCACCCCTTTCAGGGATAGCACTACACACTCACTGAACAACATGTAGCAGACAAAAAGCATCCCCCATTTTTATTGCCAGTGAATCAAACAGTACTCTGTCTTCCCCATGGCATACTTAGATAATCTTTTTTTTTCTTTTTCTTTATATTTTCTTTATACTTTATATTAGTTTCCATCTTCATTTTTGAAAAAAATCTTTAATAAAATTACTCTAAAAAGATAATAGCTCTTTCCTCTTCTGCCATGTTTGGAGAGAAAATCACATATACTCTTGCAATTAACAAGGATCTCTAGCCTCATTGAGATAAATTACTCTACCTTATGAACTTAAAATGATTCTTGTTCCCAAATTATTTATTTCTTCAATATCCATACTAGGGTGTTTTTTGTTTTTTTTAAAAAACGGATCTTCATCAAACAAGCAAGTAAGCAACTAGCCCCTCTCCTGAAATTAGAAACAGAAACAAACCAACTTTCAGACAGGGAGATAGCTTTAACTGGCTCAAAACTATGAATGAATAATATTAAAATGCTACTAGCTTTCCCATGACTATGTCTGTGACTAAGATTGTCAATATTATTATATGTTATACCAGAATGCAGTGATGAGCAAATTTCAAGGAAAAAGAATTGTTGCCGAATCTATGGCTAATCATAAAAAAGCAATATATTTTAGTTATATTGCTATGGGTTTTTTTAAAAAGGAGGAAGGGATTCATATCACACACATATGACATAAACTCTAAACATAAACTGTTAAAATGCTTACATTATTGAAAGTTTATACTTATGCCCCTTTAACAGGTCAACAATTTTTTCCTGCTGTAGGTAGGGGGCGCAATTCAAATTCTACCCCAAATCTTTTCTTTGGACTAAAACTATTACCAGTAAAAAAAAATCTGTATCAAGGCTTGCTAACTTAAATAAAAAGAAACAGGAATTGCAACTACCAAGTCAAGCCACTAAAGCTGGGGATGATTAATTTATCCCATCACTTTCTAGAATTTATTATGTAAACTTACAGAAGTTCTTTCAGAAGAAAGTTCCACGTTATTTAGTGAGGTTTATGGAAGACACAAGTGTAAGACTGAAATGGTACTTATTGATTTTAGCTGACCAAGTCAATGAAAGCAACATTTTTTTTGCTCCCCCAAGGTACATTTCTTTGAATTATGTGTCATTGTCAAGTAATATAATTGATTTTTTTTTTGCTTTTATAAATAGATTGTTGGAATGTCTCTATCCATTAAAGTCTTTCTGATGATGAAATATATGGAATATATTGAACATTAATAATGATAGCAAACTTTCTCTGTCCTGCTTACACTATTCATAACCCATCTTTAAGATTCACTTTGTATGTGTGAGATGCTACCAAGGCACATAATAAGAGCAACATTTTGATTTCTAAGAACAATCAGAATAATAGAAAGCAAATTGTTTTCACATGATAATTGGAGTATAATTAAAGAGAAATTGCAAGGTGTAACTCAAAGAGTTTCACTAGACTGAAACATAACCTTTTGGACACCTTACAATTTCTGAAAGAAATCCTAAGATGTGCTTTTTTATATAGAAACATTTACAAAATATCTCTTAATGTGAAATATAATGTCCACCAGGGGTAACATGACCTTGCAAGAAATTTCAATAGTTTTTAGCTAGAGTTTCATTGCCAGGTTAGGCAGAATCCATATTGACCATTCATATGATTTTCCTATAAAACAAGTCTGTGCCAAATTTATTTTACATTCCTAGTGGCAAAGGGATTATAAAATATGCAAGGTTGGTGAATATATTTTCCCATGCTCTTATAGTTGCAACATATCTGGTAGGCTTTCATTCTCCTGATGGAAAGTGGAATTTTGGATATTAAAGTCTTGTATATGCAGATTATGTTTTCTTAGCAGTAGATTTGCTTTTGTATCGAACTTCCGGTTTGCCAGGCTTCGGCGGCAGCAGGGTTTCACAATCCTGCGTGATCCCTGTCATGCTAGCCGTCTTGGTGCCTCCGATCCTGATGGGTCTGGAGGATAAGGCTGCCCCAGAGAGGCAGCTGAAGATAGGGGGGATCCAGACAGGGGTTTGGGGGTTTTGCAGACCCCCTCCCCACCCGGCATAACCCCCTTTTCTCAAGGTGGTGGAGCGGCGGTCAGCAATGGCTGCCACAAAGAAGCTGGCAGCTGGACAAGATTGTGCTGGAGGAAGAAGGAGAAAATTTTGAAGCGAAAGTTTTTTTGTTGAACCGGGAGCATAAGATGCATTTAAGATCCTGAAAACCTAGATTTTTGAACGATACTTTGTTTCTAGAAGAGATTTATAAGTGGCGGGTGAAAGTGTGAAAGAGAAAGTTTACTCTCCTTCCCTATGGAATCAACAAATGGACATTGAAAAGCCTGCTTTTTTATAGAAGGTAAAAATTTAAAGCTCTTTGTGACAAGTGGGGATGGAGAGGACAAAGGAGAAATTTATATTAAGATTTTGTTGGAGGAGATGCCTGTAAGACTTTGAGATTGAAAGTTAATTGCAATAAGACCTTTAAATACAGATTGGGCTTTTTCTTCCCTTTCCAATTGATATTACCCCAGGAAGAAAAAGTGAAGGGAAGAATCTTGTGCTCTGTCTGGACTGTTTGATGACTTTGGGAGTTTGGGGAATCGTTACAGGCTTTGAAATATCTTGGTTGTCTCAAGAAGAAGAAGAGAAAAGAAGAAAAGGTTTATAATGGCTCTTTCTGTTGATGATTTAAGAGAGGAATATGGAAAAATAAAGAAAGAAGGCAAGGACACTTGGAGAGAAACTGTTTGTTTCTTAGAAATGGCGCTTGCTACTTACCAGCAAATACAACAATTGAAGGAGGAAGCAGAGGAAGAAGAAGGAGAAGGAGAAGCCATCTTTAATGAATCCAAAAAATTGAAGAAAGGAAAGAGAAAGAGAGGAAGGAAAAAGGACTTAAGCCTTAAAAAAACATCCAAGAAAGAGAAAAATAAGATGCAAAATCAACACAATGTTAGAAAGCAAAAGAAAAGAGAAATACAACAGAGAGGGAAAGCTAAAAAGGCGGAGGTTTGGAGAGGGGGGGGTAAAAAGACCAGGGGGTATAAAAAAGGAAGGGAAAAGGGGGGGGGGGAAAGCCACAAAGGTATGAAACAAGATGGGAAAAAATATATTTTTTTTAGGGATAAAGGGTAATGTAAAAATTTTCTTAAAAGGATTCTGCAAGGTACATAAGATAGTATCGTAGTATTTGTATTAGAAATAGAAAATTAGAATTTTATAAAAATTAAGTAAAGATTAAAATATTAAATGTTTAACAATGATAGATTTTAAGACTTAATAAATTATTAAAAGGAATGTTTAAAATACTTAGTTTAAGTATAGAGTTTAATTGACTATGTTAGTATAAATTTATTATGGTAGCATTTGACTGATAATTGGAATGTTATAAGATTTAATGTTTAATTATGTATTTAATTACTTTATAGATTTACCATTTTTTTTCTTCTAAAAATTAGTAGGTAGAATATACTAAGCAGAATCAGATGGGGAAACAGGTGTTACCTTAAATGTTAATTTAGGGGAGCAATGGAAAGGCATCATACTTCGATTAGTGATTTCAGGAAAAATCCTTTTTTTTTTTTTTTTACTATAGGGAATGAGATAAACTATAGGGAATGAGATAAACGGGTAGTTACTATAGGGAATGAGATAAACGGGTAATTGGAAAAGAATGGACAAAAGATACAAGGATAATGATGTAAATTAAGATGAAATAAATAAAATATAATTAAGAAGTGTAGAAAGTGGGGAGAAGCTATATTGAAGATATAAAATGGTAAATAAGATAGGAAATGGTATATAAGATGAGTATAATTTAATTGAAGTCCATATAAAGAGTGGTAATCCAGGGCCAAGCTACTTTCTAAAAAGAAGTTTTATGTTTTTGTGTTTTGTGTATTTATGTTTGTTTAATAAAACCTTGAAGGAAAGCTAGATGAGGATAATTATAAAGAAAACAGAGGGAAATATGAATATGATGAGTATAAAATGGATAAATATAGAAAAGAAATGCAATTGAATAAGAATAAAGAGAAATAATGAGAAATCTGCTGAAAGATATTTAAGTGGAAATGGGATATATTATAATTATGTTATATAAAATAAAATAATGTTTTATCTGTTTTGTAAAAATTTATAATGGAAAGAGGTTTTATGTGTTTAATGTTTGTTTTTAAAACTAATAAAATTTGTTTTTATTTTAAAAAAAGATTTGCTTTTGTATCAAGCTGGATGGAAATTTTGAATTGACAACATGGCCAAATTGATTTTGGAAGCCAAGAAAGAAAAGAAAACATATTTGAATATTTGATTGCTATTCTTGATTACTGTTCCAATATTTTAGAGGGTGATATACTGAATATTTGCTTCCAGAAAATAAACATGTACAAGCAATAAAACTGTGTGCCATGAGCACAGACTTGACATTTTTAAAAAGTGACTTCTGATTTCCCATAACTGCCTTTAAAAAAACCTAATGATTTTCTTTCTTAAAAAATGTATTAAACATTGAATAATACTTAAATAAATAGCTATTATTGCAATTTGTAAATTCTAAATAGCTTTCCAATTCACATAGGAAACTGAAAAACAAAGTAGGAAGAAACATAATCGAGGAAGGTGTCTTAGTTTATATTATTATACCGATAATGAATGTTGAATCAGAAACTGAGTTGCTGACAACACTGCATTATGGTGAAGCTGCCTCTCTAGCATTTGCATTATCCAAGGAGATAAAAATGAAAAGGTTACTATCCATAAGAGGCCTGTTTTATATATAATCAAACAGTGTAAATACCAGAGCTTAATAACCACAGAATGCAATGATGAAGTGCGAACCCTGAAAAGGAGAAAGATTATCTTAGTATAAAGGCCAAAATTAATCAGCCTGGATAGACAAATTGGAGTGAAAGACCAAGGACAAGACCTGTTACGTCTGGAGCGGGGGTGCAAGGAACAGAGACGAGACATCGAATAGTGACTCCAACTCTTTATTAGTGACTTCAGAACAGAGCAGAAATACTGGGCAGCAGCAGCTCCTTTTATAGAGCTGGCTGCTGTCACAATAACCAATGGTTTGATTTTGCCATGCTGGTAGCGGCCAATCAATGGCAACCCGCTGTCAGCCAATCAGATTAGCCAGAAACAGCCAATTATAATCCGCTGTTCGTGAGCCAATCCGAAATGCAGGATTACGAGCCTGCTGCGGAAACAAAACTATTAGGATTTTTAACTAAAACGTTTGCTTAGTTTGTATCACCCCTCCCCCCTAGGTTCCGTCTGAGGGGTGGGGTGATGTATTCTCACAGGTAGGCAGGTCATTTCACCTGTCTACCTGATCTGCGTTGCTCCACCAGTCCTTGCCCTGACTCTGGTCTCAGTGGACTGCTTGCTGCGCTTGTTGGCAAAGATGTTCCGCCCTCTCCGTTGGGTGGCTCGCGGTTGTCATCTCTGCTTCCGTTAAGGTTGTCCTCTGGATCCCTTGGATTTGCTGCTGTCGCAGTGCTGCTCTGTGGTGAGGCGATCGTCTGGCCCAGCTCTCCTTCAGAAGGTGAATATCTCCTGGTTGGTTGTGCTGATTGCTGATTTTCATGTACTGGGTCGTATGCTAGTTCTTCTCCGGTCCCCTCGATTTCCCTTCCCCCCCAGGTTTGAGGTTTGGGGTTTGTGACAGGGGTAGGTGCCAGCCTGGAGCGCAGTTGATCGATATGGTGCTTTTCCATCAGTAGTTTGTAAATGGTAGGAACGTGGACCCATAAGTTAGGTTATGGTAGCGGGGACCCACAATGGGTCACTGGAAAAATGTTTTTTGTGAAGACTTGGTCGCCTACCTTGAAGATGCGATACCTGCTGCTGTACCCCACGGGCTTTTCTGGTGTGTAGGTAGGGTGCAAGCGGTCAAGATGTGAGCGAAGCCTCCGGCCCTCAGAAGTTCAGCTGGGGTTCTGTTTGTGGTGCTGTTTGTGGTAATATGTTGGAGGAGAAGCATCCTGGTCACCTTGTTGTCAATGTCCCCTTGCTCCATCTTTTGTAAAGTTTTCTTTATGAATTGGACCATTCACTCAGCCCTGCCATTGGCCGCAGGGTGAGCTGGCGATGTCAACGCATGGCGTATCCCCCGCTCTGCCAAGTACCGTTCGAATGCCAGAGCGGTGAATTGGGGGCCGTTATCCAAAACTAGGACATCTGGCAACCCGTGCGTAGCAAATAGTTTATTTAGTTTTTTAGTGACAGCTTCTATGGTGGTGCTCTTCATTTTGTGGACCTCCAGCCAGTTGGAGTATGCATCCATTGCTAAAAGAAATGTATGCCCCTTGGTAGGTCCCGCAAAATTGATGTGGATACGGGACCAGGAACCTCGGGGTGCTTCCCATTCAGTTGGTGGTGCTTTAGGTGGAGATGAACGAGTGTCCTGACACTTGCTGCAAGTGGCCACCCAGCTTTCTATTCGCTTGTCTATACCTGGCCACCAAGCATAGTTTCTTGCTAGTGCCTTCATTCGCACGATGCCCGGATGGCCATCGTGCAATAGTTTTAGGACTTTATGCTGTAATCTCTCTGGAATGACGACTCTGTCTCCCCACAAGACACATCCCTTTTGGGAGAAAAGTTCTGTCTGGCGGTTTTTGAATGGCTTGAAGGTGTCGTTTGGTTCATTGTCAGGCCAACCTCTTTCCATCCAGCTGAGGACCCGTGCCAAACAAGGATCCTTCCTTGTTTCTGAGGCGATGTCTTGTGCAGTCAGTGATGGTTAAGGAAGAGTTTCGATTTGTAGTGTAGCGAGGGTTGGAGCTGGGTCTTCTATGAGTTCTGGTATCGGAGAATGGCTCAAAGTGTCAGCATGGGGAATGGCTTTCCCCGGGCGGTGTAGCAGTTGGTAATCGTATGTGGCTAGAAACTCTGACCAACGTGTCATTCTCAGTGATAAGATGTGGGGAGTTGATTTGTCTCCCACTAAAATGCCAAGTAATGGTTTGTGGTCGGTAATTATGGAGAAAGATCTTCCATATACATACTCATGGAATTGTTTAATCGCAGACACAATAGCGAGAGCCTCTTTATCAAGTTGGCTATAGTTTCTCTCAGTTTTAGATAAAGTTCTTGAAAAGAACGCAATAGGTTCCTCAGTACCGTTTGGTAGGACGTGGCTCAGGATGGCTCCTACTCCAAACATGGCATCGCAGGTGACAGTTAAAGGCAAAATCTCGTTATATTGAATCAATACAGCATCTGAAGTTAGCAGGTCCTTTACTTGCTGAAAAGCTCGCTCTTCGTGATGTCCCCAAACCCAGGAAGCCTTCTTATTGAGGAGCCTATGCAGGGGTTCAGCAACAGTCGCCTTCTGGGGCAAGAAGATGTTATAAAAGTTAATGAGTCCCAGGAAGGCTTGGAGGACTGTTTTATTCCTAGGTCTCGGGGCGTTTTTTATTGCAGTGAGTTTTTTCTCCGTAGGGTGAATTCCCTGTTTGTCAAGAAGGTACCCAAGGAATTCAAGCCTCTCAGTACAAAGTTGGCACTTGTCTTTCTTGACCTTCAGGCCAGCGTCTTTAAATTTCTGGAGGACCATTCTGAGTCATTTTTCTAGCAGGCTTCTGTTGGGGGCAGCTATTAAGACATCATCGAAGTATGGCACGACCCCTTTTTTGCCTTGAAGCAATCTTTCCATCAGACTTTGGAAGATGCCAGGTGCTACACTCACTCCGAATTGGAGTCTATTACACTTGAATGCACCTCTATGCATGACTATAGTTTGGGCTTCTGCAGTCTCTGCATCTATGGGCAACTGCTGGTATGGCTGAGCTAGGCCCAATTTTGCAAATATTTTCCCACCTCCCAGGGAATGAAGGAGATGTTGGTACAGGGTAAGTGCTCTGCTGAAGCGTGTGATGTAGGGTGGCCCGGTAATCCCCATAAATTCTTAAGGATCCGTCAGGTTGGTCTTCAGGAACATCTGGAACTTGTCCATATACGAGGCCCAGTCTTCATTAGCCGGGTCAAATGGAGCAGGTGGTATAGTGCTGCTGGTCATTCTGCCACTTTTGGTGCGCTCTTAGCCATGTGCTCTGTTAGCGTTCGGTGAGTGTTCAATCAGCTCTATCGTCTCCGCATCCCACCCTCGTCGCCAGTGTTACGTCTGGAGCGTGGGTGCAAGGAACGGAGACGAGACATCAAATAGTGACTCCAACTCTTTATTTGTGACTTCAGACCAGAGCAGGGATACTGGGCAGCAGCAGCTCCTTTTATAGAGCTGGCTGCTGTCACAATAACCAATGGTTTGATTTTGCCATGCTGGTAGCAGCCAATCAGCGGCAACCCACTGTCAGCCAATCAGATTAGCCAGAAATGGCCAATCACAATCCGCTGTTCGTGAGCCAATCCAAAGTGCAGGATTACGAGCCTGCTGCAGAAACAAAACTATTAGGATTTTTATCTAAAGCGTTTGCTTAGTTCGTAACAAGACCAACATGAATATCCAAGCTTTTTTTAAAAAAAGATTTTGATTTGATATAAAATAGGATAAGGGTAGGACTGTGAATTTCAGTGTTGAGGCCACAGAGACAAAATGCATGGAGAGATGGAGACATTAATGGAGCTGAAAACATCATTCATCTATTGTGAACATGTCTAAAAGTAGACTGGCATTTTTAATAATGTTCTTGGTGTGAGTGGGTTATAGAGAAAATTATCCTATTCATCTTCTAAAAGGCAAATGTGAAAATCAAAGTTCAAGTGATATATCTACTAGGAATAGAAAACACCCAAAAATACTACTGAGAGATTTCCAAGCAAAATTTTCTATCTATATCAGATACCATGAATGCCTCAACAGCTACAACAAAACATATGTTTTGGTATGGATGGACCTTTTTAGAAGTAATTATATTAATTAATCTTTTATACATACACACGTGTGTGTGTGTGTGTGTGTTTATGTGTGTGTAAAGGATTGATTCATTATAATTGCTTATAAAAGGGGGTCCATCCACATCAAAACATCTGTGTTGTTATAGCTGTTGAGGCATTTGTAGTATCTGATACTACTAATTTATATTAATTTTTCTCGTTCTTTAATTGTAGTTTTAACTGATTGAATTTGATTGAATTTGTTTAGTCTCTGTGCTTTAACTGTGTATATCACCCAGAATCACATGCAAATGAAACGGATGGCCATATAACATCCCCCCCACTCTCTCTCACACACACACTATCCATCCATCCATCTTTCCATCCAAACTTCCTGGTTTTCTTGTACAATTATAGTGAAGTCCCACTGAAATATTAATTTGTACATTCATGTAGAATATATAGAAATTACATTAAAGAATGTTGGTATTGCTGTTGTTTTCAATTATTTTCACAATTGCATTCAAAAATTGTCTTCGTTCAGATTTTGTTTCTTTGCATTTATTTAAAATGTAAGCATGCTGATGGATTTTTTATTTATTTGGACTCTTAATAATAATATGCTTTGTTATTGCATAACATAGAGGGTTACATCCAGGGGTGGGTTTCTACCGGTACTATCCACCTCTGTAGAACTGGTAGCTCTGAAAAGCAGTAGACATAGAACCAGTTCTATGATTGCTGATGGTTTTGCCCACCTCCCACGTGGGCTCTTACCTGATCTTTATTTCCTGATTTTTCAACTTCAGCTGCCAAACGAAGCATAGCTGCAGTTAAAATAGCAGGAAAAGAGGACTGTTTCAAAGGCTGCATCTCTGCACCACAGTATGCTGATGACGATTTACAGGTGAGCAGCTCAAAGCATGCAGGGAAGCTCATAAATCCTGTACCGGTAGTTAACCCTGTCGTATCCCACCCTGGTTATACCTGCTCAAAGCAAATTTTGTTGATATGAGGTAATGCTACAATTAAAACACATTTAAAAACTGGCCTCAAGTTATACATATAATGTAACTTCTCATGACTTATTCTGGTCATGCAACACTTAACTTCACATATTATTCTCAGATAATAATAATACCCTATAACAAAGACATATAAAATCTATGACTACACATACATACATACAAATAGAGACACACATACACACACAAAGTGAGGGAAAGAGAGAGACTGATTGTTGACTAAGATATATAGTCAATATCCTATTCATCTTTGAAAAATGGAGATTAACAGAGCAGAGCAAATATGACAAGAAATGTACTGTGTTCATTGGTTTGATTTATTAAATGAATAGGTTTCTTTTGCCTTATATCTTTTAACTGTGAATGTTCCAAGAAGCTGATCTTTCATGAGGAACATTTATAAAGCTGATGAACAGAATCCAGAGATGTGAGTATTTGGATGGTTAAAAAAGAAAAACTTAAAAGAGTTAACTACAGAAGTTAAGTTAACATACATTTATGCAGTAGAAGCATAAATCATGGGGAGATTTTGGATTTCTAGTGAATATGACAATTGTGTCATACCTCCAATCCTTGATTCACTTTATTTTAAACAAGGAGAAAAAACCATGCCAAAGAACACTAGAAATTGCAAAGGAAAAACTAAACATGCTCAGATATTCTAATGGAACTTGTGGTTGACCTCTGGGGAATGGGGGAAAGAGAAACCACCTATGAATCCATCAGACAAGAGAGGCAGAAGCCACAGTGGCTTAATAGTTAGAGAAAAGAGGAAGGATATGCCTTTTTTTTTTTAGTTGTGAAAAGTGACAAAGAGAAGTTTGTACAGGTAGCCTTGATTTACAACAGTTTGTTTAGTGACTGTTTGGAGTTACAACAACAGTGGAAAAAATGACTTATGACCAATTTTCACACTTATGACCATTGCAGCATCCCCAGGGTCATGTGATTTACATTTAAATGTTTGAGAACTGGTTCATATTTATGACAGTGGCAGTGTCCTGGTTATGTGATCACCTTTTGTGACCTTCAGACAAGCAAAATCAATGGTAAGCCAGAACTGCTTAACAACAGTGTTAGTAATTAACAACTGCAGTGGCTCACTTAACAAACGTGCCAAGAAAAGTCATCAAATGGGGCATAACTCACTTAACACATCTCTCATAAATTTTGGGCTCAATTATGATGACTTGAGGATTACCTGTACTTCAGACTTGCAAGATTCTGTTAATGTAGCCTTAAAATAAAGTAGAATTAATTTATGTAGTTATGTGACCAGTCTGGTTTATGTGGGAGGGCTGAGAGAAATGCTGTAGTGATATGATGGGGAATGGGATTTTTAATATTCCAGAACTGAGAAGCAAAGGAAAAAGCATTTTCTGTCCCATGGCAACCCAATCTACTATGCTTTTCTGCAAGAGACTATGGAGGTATTGACTTTATCTTCCTTTTATCACCAGATGAAGATCCGACTTCTTGTTTTCATTTCAGGACTGCTTGTCCATGGATTGACCATACATTTGCCCCTATAATGCCTACTGCTATAAGTTTACTTGTTTACTGCTATAAGTTTAAAATATTTTTTCAACTTGTTTCATCTTGCTTTTATAATTCGGAAGGCACCACGAGATCCTATAAATATTTTAACATGTTGTTTCCTTTGATTTTGACAGCACTGGCTGGCTTTGATGGCAACTGCTCTGCAAGAACCCAAAGCTTGAGATTGCTTCAAGTGTGTTGATTTGTATTTATGTTGCTAAACAGCACTTTTGTGTCTCCTACAGTCACAAGAATCCAGCTGTCAACTATTTAATAGTAGCTATTCATATCATTGTTGTTCTTTCTTCTGAGCAAGCCATTTGTTTCTAGTATAAGACAAAGCGGTTGTTCATAGGGTATTCTAAAAACTACTCATTTGATTAAAAATCAAACCACACAAAAAAGAAGAAAATAAAATAAGAACGACAAGATTTACAAGGAATAAATATCACCTAAATGTTTGTTCCTTGAGGTCAAGAAAGATGGCTATTCCTGGACTTCCAGTTTGAGCTTCTTCGGCAACAGACCGAAACAGCAACTCTGCACGGTTTCAATCCATGCTTGTCACTGGAGCGCCCCGAGCCGGCTGGTTTTGGGGCTAAGCCACCCCATAGAGGTGGTGAAGAAGGGGGTGACTGCCTGCAGGGTTGAGGAGAGCTGCATCTCTCCTCCTCAGCTGGCCATTACTCCCTTTCCCAAAGGCGGTTGTAGCGGTGGTCAGAAATAGCCACCACAAAGAAGAACTTGACCGGAAAAGAATGTGTAGGAGGAAGATAAGAAGGGAAAGTTTTGGTTGACTGAGTCAAACAACAAAAGCAACAAATAAGGTACCCTGCAATTTAAACTATAAAAAAATAACACTGTTCCCAAAGAATATTTTTAAGCAGCGAAGGAGAGAGAAAAGGGAAAGGATTTGGGTTTTTTTTTTCTCCTTTTCCTTTTCCTATACTGACAGCTAAGAGACTTAAGTAACAAATTGGAAAAAAATCCACTTTGACATTAATAGGCATTTAATGCTGAAAATAAAAAGTCAAAGGGATAATAAAGATTTCTGGATATTTAAAAGCTTTTGCAAACAGCAAAGGAAAGAAAAAGAATAAAAGGGCAGAATCTGGAAGGGAGGAGACTGCCTGGAATTAAAAAGAACATACAGTAAAATTTCAAAAAGACTTCTAAAATATACATCTTAACTGAAACATGGCAACAAAATAGTAAACCCCAGGAAGAGAAAGTGAAAAAAAGAAATAAGAAGAAACAGCTTGGGAGTATTTGGATTACTTGGTGATCTCTGGATTCTTGGTTATTGAATTTGAATGACTAAGATCAATCAGGTGGTTGTTTAAAAGTGTCTAAAATGGCTCCACTCTTAGAAGAACTGAAAATGGAACTTAAAAAGTACAGAGAAGATGCACAAGAAGGGAGAGGTTCTTTTGGCTTCGTATTTCAGTTTTTAGAAATGGAGATTTGGAACTGTGAGAAACAACAAGAAATGCCTGCAGAACAAGAAGACTGGGACAAAGAAGAAGCCATCTTTAATGAACAAGTAATCTTAGGTGGGGGGGGGAGGAAAGGGGGGAAAGAAAACAGAAAGTTTAAGACTGGGAAAAACAACCCCAAAAAAGAATAGATTGAAAAATAAGTATAAAACCAGAAAGCAACAGAAGAGGGAAATGCAGAAAAGAGAATTAGAAGTAGAGAGACAAGGGGGTAAAAAGGAGAGGGAGAAGAAGAGAGGGAAGAAAGGAAGGAAAAGAAGTTATAATGGACAGAAACAAGATATAGAGAAACAGGGCCTATTTAGAGATAATGGGTGAAAATCTAATCGAAAAAGTGATTCTCCAAAGGTACATAAGATAGTATTGTTATATTAGAAATAGAAATAATTTTACAAAATATGAAACAATGTATGGTTAAAATGTTTAATAAAATAGTTATCATAATTTAGTGGAATGTTTGTCAATAAATAAATATAATAAAATGAATACTTAATGATTTATGAAACATATGTGAAGAGAAATAAGGGAAAAATTAATTGTGGAGATTATTTGTGTCTTTAAGGAAGTATGATATTTAATTGAAAAGAAATGTTAAAGATGTTAAGACTTTAATGAATATTAATGATAGAACTGAATTGGAATGGAATGAGGGTTTTAATTACGTATATTTATAATCCTTTTTTAAAAGAATATAGTGTGCATTATAAGAATGTACCAAGCAGAATTCGATTGGAAGTTATGTATTATGTATTATATTGAATGTTACAACCTTAAGGTATATATTGAAGTTTAAATAAGAGTTGAATGGATAAAATTAAAAGATATAAAGGTGTCATACTCCAATTAGTAACTAGGAGAAAATTTGTTTAATGAGAAAAGATAATATGAAATTGAAACAGGACAGACTAAAGTATTATATTTATACTTTAGTTTGAATTTGAGATGAGATAATCAAAATAAAATTGAGAAAATTAAAAGAGGGGAAAAACTTTATAGAAAATGCAAAGTAGTAATAAGATATGGAATAGAACACAAAAATGAGCATGAAATTGAGTTTGTGTCTGTATAAAGAAGTGTAAACTGGGACCATGCTATTTTCAAAAAAGATGTTTTACTTGTATTATGTTTTGTGTGTGTGTGAAAACCCAAATAAAACTTTAATAATAATAAAAAAGAAAGATGGCTATTCCCTATTCACTCCACAAATAGAAATTAATTGGATTGCAGTAAATAAATCATTCATCAATTTTTACAGACATCGGCTTCCCTGCACTGATTTACACCAGCTAGTTTAGAGGAGAAAAGACCTGCTCTAGTCTATTTTACGTCCAAAGCGAAAAAAGTCTGTTATTTCCAAAGCGAAAAAGTCTGTTATCAAAAATTGCTACTGAGCCTATCCATTATGTTGGGATCTAAGAGGCTGCAAATAGATACAGTTCAGGTGAAGGGAAATGGTAGAAGCAGAGATAAAGGAAGACAGTGAAAATCATTAACAGATGACAGAGTCAGTGAATAAAATCTCAGTTCTGGGAAAGCGATAAGTATAAAGAAGAGTTTAAAAATAGCCCCACATTGATTCTGTACCATATAGAAGAAGACAGAGGTAAACTAAAGCAAACTTTTAAAATTCTGTTATTGTATTCTATAACAGAAATTCTTGTCTTAGCATTCATGGTCTCCAGAGGATTGTAGAAAAATTTCAGGGAGTTACCAGTAATACATTTAGATGGATACAATATCTGTCTGTCTGTCTGTCTGTCTGTCTGTCTATCTATCTATCTATCTATCTATCTATCTATCTATCTATCTGAAATTTACATTCTCCTGGAATTGATTTATAAAGCAGTATATGCACTTCTGTGTTACATATTTTTTAAAAAAACATTTTGATAACTATTTAATAGATTTTCTTTGTAATACTGTCTATATTGTGTGTCAAACTCAAGGCCTGGGGGCCAGATGTGGCCCACAGGGTGTTTAGATCTGGCCCATGAAGCTTCCCTTGGAAACAGCAAAAGACATCCCACAGTGCCTCTGCCAGCGAAAACGGAGCTCCATTTTTTCTGGCAGAGTGCTCGGGCTATCACAAGTACCCCTGATACGAGTGAGGTTGACCTGGCCACATTCACTCTGGCCATGCCCACTCTGGTCCCCAAGGTCAAACACAACCCTGATGTGGCCCTCAATGAAATCGAGTTTGACACCCCTGGTCTATATCTAGATATTTATTTTACAAAGGATCCATCAGTTTTGCCACACTCTCAAAGGGCTCCAAGGTACAAAAAGGTTAAGACACTGCTTAGTGCACTATAACAGTAAAGCACAGTAAAAAAAAAAAAAATCCTTGTGAAGTCTGATTTCTAACCGTTTCCATCTCAAAGAACTGGCACTAGATTCTCCACCCCTGGCAATTAAACTTTAGATTTTTCATGACTATGTTTCTGGCCCTGTTAATGAAACAAATATAAGTCAGTCAAATGATTGATCATTCTTAAATTAGTTGTAGTAATCATCCTTGAACCATGAATGCCATTTAGCACTAAGATGCTGATCCATGGCCAGTTTATGATGGTCATGTCTTGTTCTTGAAGATAATGAACAATCAAATTTCTAATAGCTACCAATCAAATTATCATTAAGGATAGATTTCAGGCACTAAGAAAGAAAAAGCTGTTTGTAAAATAAAATGAGTACAGTGCTTCTAGTAAACATTTTTTGTTAAAAAAAAAAATCTTCAGAAATTAAGATCTGGCCTTTTACTGGTTATTCGTTTCATGTTTTTTTTTTTTTTTTTAACCATAGATGTAGAACTGTTTCCCCCAAACAATACCACACATGCCCTTTGCACTGCAGTTAACAATTGCTACATTTCAGAGCTTGTTTCCTCAATTGCTGTGTGACCTCTATTTCTGCAAATAACAATAATCTGCAGTTTTAATAAAGCTTCTGTGTTTTTAAAAAGAACAAAAACATGGCTTGAGTTATTGCTGTTTTAGTTTACTTACAGCCTTTTTTTTTTAAAGGCATAAAATAACAAGAAAGACTGTCCTATCCAATTTTTCTCCCCTTCCTTTCTGACAAAGTCATCTTTGTGTAGTGATGGGGAAAGGTAAGCCACATCAACTACTGGAAAGCTTAATACAACAAATAAGTACAGATAGTCCTTGACTACAATTGGGCTCAGATTTCTAGTTGCTAAGTCATTACGGTCATGTCAATGCAGCCATGTGACTGGACCCAATTTTACAACATTCTTTGTAGTAGTGATTAAATTAATCATCACCAACATTAAGCAAATGCTTTGGTTGTAAGTGTGGACCTATTCTTCCAAATGAAAAATCTTTTGCTGCAAACCAGAAAAATACATCACAAATCATCCTCATTTGACCACAAGATGCTGCAACTGGTCATAAAATTCAGCTGATTGCTAAGTGCCCAAAGTACCATTGTGTGACTATGGGAGAAGGTTGCACCATATTTTACACAACCTGAAGTGCTTTATAGTCCATAGAGCACTCATCTTGGATCTGTCGTAATTTTCAATGGTCAATAAGTTGAGGACTATTAGTGAATATATTCCTGAATATATTATTTGATCCCAAAAGATAAAACAAATCTGTTGGGGAATTAAAAAGCAAAAGTTTCTCCAAGCTTCCAATAAATGGGAAGAAAAATAATAAATTCATTCCCAGTTCTTTCCTGGTATAATGACTCCTAAACTAATTGGGGGCTGGGAAAGAGTAATGGATTCATAAGTAATATGGTGATTTGAAAAGTACATAAACCAAGAAAACTTTTTAAAGTATTTTTGCTAAGCAAGCCCATTGTCATTGTCTAGCTCACACCTGATTAATCATGATGGAAAATTGCCTGGAAACTACTTGAATGTCCTAATTAGTTTTCCTGTAGGATTCAGATTCTAAGCGAAAGCAAAAAAAGAACAAGATTGTCCCTGAATTTCAAACAGTATTTTTATAACCTGAGTCAAGTTCAAGTGAGAGTTACAATATAATCCCCTACGGGCTCTAGTACCAGAGAAACAGTGGCTTATGTAAAGAGATCTTCAAAGTGAAAATAAAACATATTCTCACCAGCCATGCAATTGTCACAATAATGCATACAGAGATTCCCAAAGGAATACAGTAAGATTTGCTGAGAAAGAAAAATTACTACTCATCTGAGATGAAAACTATATTTGCCCTCTAGCTAGAAGGTCAGCTTCTCTATTTTTTGCCCCACTTTTTTAATGTTTGACTCTGACTCTTGGGTTCTTGGATCTTCATTACATATCTATCTCAGGTGTAAAATATATTTCAACATTTTAATCACAATGTAAGCATCAAGGAAACAGAATCTAATGTTATAAAACTGGTGGAAGTTGGAACATTCCATAAGGAAAGGAAAGGAAAGGAAAGGAAAGGAAAGGAAAGGAAAGGAAAGGAAAGGAAAGGAAAGGAAAGGAAAGGAAAAAAGCTAATATTTATATTCATTTTTATTATGGTATTTTATTATAATATTACAAATAAGAGAAATTTAAAAAATAATAAAGATTTTTAAAAGTTAAGATAATAGATTACAGTTAGTGATGAAATCAGTGAGCAAAATCTGCCTAATTTTGCAGACTGTATAACAAAATTTAACTACATTCAAAGAAACTATATTGTACTGATCTGAATTAGCAATGGAACATAAAAAAATTTTTGAGAGCAGAATCTGTTGTAACTTTGAACAGTCATTAAATGGTCTGTCGTGCCTTGAGGATTAATTGTATAAGGAGGATAAAAAGAAACAAAATACAGATTGAACTGCTACTAATCCATTACAAATCAGTCAAAACGGCAACCACAATCTTGGCAGGTGAAATCCCACCTCTTTTTTACATTTATTTATTTATTTTATTTATTTGATTTGTCATTTGCTTACAAGATACAGGTATAAGAATAAACATAGTTTTCCATATGTCTCTATCTTTTCTATCAATTTTGATGCTGTTTCTAATGGGCCTTCTAAGATAAAAACCAGATCATCTGCAAATACTTGCAACTTAAATTCTTCCTTTTTAATTTTCATCCCTTTTATATTCTTTTATCTCTAATATTTCTATTTAGCACTTCCAAGGTTAACACAAACAACAAAGGTGATAGTGAGCACCCTTATCTTGTTCCTTTTCTTATATTGATAGATTCTGTCAGTTCTCCCTCTATCATTACCTTTGCCATCTGATTATGATATATAGCTTCTATTGCTTGAATAAATTTTCTAGCAAAGCCCATCTGTTCCAGCAGTAATAACATGAATTGCCAATTCACATTATCAAATGCCTTCTGTGCATCTAGAAATATCAAAGACATTTGTTTTTTCAGGATGTGCCTCGTACTATTCCAAAGTGTCCAAGATTACTCTCATATTGTCTTTGATTTGTCTCTTTGGCAGAATTCCATTTTGGTCAGGATGGATAAAATTATTTAAATATTTTTAAAGTCTTTCTACCAATATTGAAGAAAAGATTTTATAATCTGCGTTTAGTAGGGAGATAGGTCTATAATTCTTGATTTGTAATGGATTGGTCTCCTCTTTTGGAACAAGTGTGATATAAGCTTCTGACCATGATTTAGGTATCCTCTTCTTTAACATAACTTCATTCATAACTTCTAGCAGTGGAATATTCAATGATTCTTGTAATGTTTTGTAAAATTCTGCCGGAAGTCCATCTGGGCCTGGTGCCTTTCCATTATTTTGTTTCTTAAGTGCTTTAGTTAACTCCATCATCATTATATTGCTTTCTAACATTGTTTCAATCTCTTTAGGTATCTGGGATAAATTAGCATTCTGTAAATACTGTTTAACTCTTTCCTCATCAATATTCCCTTGTGTGTATAGTTTCCCATAATAATCTCAAATAATTTCCTTCTTCTCTTCACTACCATAACAAACTTGGCCTTGGTCATCTATTAATTGCGGTATTTTCCTTGATTCTTTCTCCTTTCTCAATTTATATGCTAACCATCTACCTGGTTTATTTGTATCTTCAAAATAGTTATGTTTGGCACTTCTAATTTTTTGTGCTAATTCTTCTTCTTCTATTAGATCCATTTTATGTTTGGTTATATCCATTTTTAACTTAATGTCCTTTCTCTGTGGCATTTTCTGTAGCTCTTTTTTGAGTCCTTTATACTCATCTTCTAATGCCTTAGAGGGTAATCTTTTCATGGTATTTCTTTTCCTTGTATAGTCTATTATCAAGCCTCTGGCATATGCCTTCATTGTATCCCAAACATTCGGGATTGATGTATCTTCTTTTTTGTTTTCTCCAAAGAAAAAGGCCAATTCTTTCTCCATCCACTGTGTAAAGTCTTTTTCCTTTAAAATAGTATTATTTAACGTCCATCTAGATCTTCTTCTTTGTCCTTTCCATTTAATTGTCATTGGATTGTGATCTGCCCAAGTACTTGTTTCAATATTTATTTCTTGAAAATTAGTTAACAATTCTGTTGACATCCATATCATATCTATTCTGGACCATGATAAGTGTCTATTTGAGTAGAAGGTGTATTGTTTAGTTTTAGCATTTCTTTCTTTCCATGTATCTTTTAAGTTTATTTCATCTACCATTTTAAAAAAATATTTAGGGAGACTCTTTCTATTTTGCTTTATTGTTTTCTGTGATGTGGCTGGTTTGAAAATAAATAAAGATAAGACAAAGATCTTGATAAAGACTATGCCATCAAGACAAAAGGAAGAATTGGCAGACCTATTGAAAATTCAGGTCACGAATAAGATCAAGTACTTGGGGATATACCTGACAGCAAGATGCAGTACAGTAAAAGAGAATAATTATATCAAATTTAAACAGCAGATAGCGCTAGATTTGGCGAAATGGGAAAATTTACATCTGTCATTAATAGGGAGAATATCAACAATCCCGATGAATATATTACCCAGAATTTTATATTTGTTTCAAACAATTCCAATTAGGCTGGGAAAAGACTACTTTAAAGATTTAAATAAAATTGTGTTGAAATATATATGGCAAGGTAAGAAAGCGAGAATAAAGTTAAAGATTTTGCAAGATGCTAGAATAAGAGGAGGATTTGGTTTGCCTAATTGGGAGTTGTATTACCAAGCTACAAATCTGATGTGGGTTAAGGAATGAATAACATTAAGAAATACTAGATTGTAGACATTAGAAGGACATGACCTGTTGTTGGAGTGGCATGCTTTTTTATGTATAAACAAACTAAAACACAGGGGTACTTTAGAAGACATTGTATTGGGAGAAGGTTAAAAGACAATGTTATTTGAAAATTCCAGTCTGGCTATCGACTATTGAAGCATTTTCTTATCCTATAATATACAACAAAGAACAAACAGTTAGATATGGTGAAATATTGAATGAAAAGGGTGAACTTAAATCTATACAAAAACTAGAGGAACAAGGTATAAAGATGAATTGGTTTTCATATGTGCAAATACATTCAAGTGTGGGAATAAAACTTTGACTTCAGTATTGGGTAATGATTAGTCTAAGACCTTATACATACATGTCTGCCTAAGGGTCATTGAGATAAGCAAGGAAATTAAAAACAAACACCAGAAACAATTAAGCAGCTCAGACAATTGTAAACAGTTTTGTGTGCTATATCCAATTATTGTAATCCACAATGTGTATGCTTACTATGTACGAATTTCTCAATAAAAGGGGGCACTAGAATTTGCTCTAGACTCCCATCCCGAGTACACCAGCCTCTGTGTCTCATTCTTTCCATGGGAGTCCACCACAAGTGGTGACCCCGACGTGATCCACTGCAGGTGGTACGTGTCCGGACCTCCGTGTTTCCTCGCCTGGAATAGGTAAAGTACGTACTTAACTATTGCTGGACAATAGGATTATTCAGGGAGCATGGGGGGGAAAACTCTCTCAACCACAGGAATGGCATGTTAGTGAGTTGCAGAAGTTAATAAAGACAAATTTCTTTATCTTTAAACCCTCCGGGGGGGAGCAAATAGTTCTTTCAAAAGATAATGTGAGAGAGCTGCTGCAAGAGATCTGGCGGCAATGTCCCTGGTATCCAGAGAAAGGCTC
Organism: Hydrophis major; assembly: GCA_033807585.1. Lineage (NCBI taxonomy): Eukaryota > Metazoa > Chordata > Lepidosauria > Squamata > Elapidae > Hydrophis > Hydrophis major. The sequence goes on from CM066333.1 coordinate 51,933,670, forward strand.
TTTAAAGTTAGACACATGGAGGAGAATTAGAAATATCCTTCATGAAGAGCCACGGGCAACAGCTGAAATTTTGATATTTTGGAAGATTGTTATGACTGCTTTAGAGACCCAGCAACAACCTCTTTTAAAAACTTTAGTAGAACCTCTTCCTAATAAAGGAATTGTATTGCACCCTCCTTCTCCTAAACTGGAGTGTGCTTTATCATTTCCAACAGCACCTATTCCTGTGAATGATAAAATCCAATCAAAAATGGGAAAGGTTCAAGCCATGATGCATCAGGCTTTCAATGAGGGGAAGTTAGAGTCTGATGAGATTACCCAGATGAATTTGTTTCCAGTCAATAGGCAAGTGGATGCTCAAGGCAATCTGCAGACTGAATGGGTTCCGATTCCTTTAGCAATTCTTAGGGAAATTAAAAAAGCAGTAAAAGATTATGGTATTCAAAGTCCTTTTACAAAGGGGCTTCTGACAAGTTTGGCTACCTCACGCATGATTCCTAGTGACTGGAAAGATTTAATGAGAATGATATTGAGCTCTACTCAGTATGTGGTCTTTGACTCAGAATACCAAAGGGAGGCTGTCACTAGGGGAAGGAATTCGGGGGGGCTGTATACACCAGATCAAATCTATGGGGCAGGCTTGTTTGAATCCACTTGTTTGATCAAGCTGCTAATTTGCCTGATCACGTATTTCCAGTGGTTATGGCAGCTGTCCTTGGGGCGTTGTCCCGCATTCAGGATGTGGGAACCCCAGCAAGGTCTTTTTCTCAAATTAAGCAAACAGCATCTGAGTCTTATAATGATTTTGTGGAAAGGCTACAATTGGCTATTACCAGGCAAATCTCTAATGATCGATGGAAGCTGCAAAAGAACTTTTGCTGAAATTGGCAGTTGAAAATGCAAACGCTGACTTCAAGCGTATCTTGCAGCCCTTGGTGGCTAGAGGTGAGGTTACTCTGGCTGATCTGTTAAAAGCATGTGCAGTGGTGGGTTCTCAGGCTTACAACATGGAGACTTTGGCTATGGCATTGCAAAAAGGGATGAAACCTACAGGGAATTGTTTTAATTGTGGAAAGCCTGGCCATTTTAAAGCCCAGTGCCATGCCCCTGGGGGGGGGGTTGTAGGCATTTTGCTTCCTCCCCTTCTGCAGGTACGCCAAGACCAAAAGTTCGGTATAAGAGACTACGAGATCCAACGTGGAAAGGACCTGTCCCTCTGATAACTTGGGGCCGAGGATACGCTGCTGTTGAAGATGAGGGGACAGTTGTTTGGGTTCCTGCTTGCTGTGTGCATCCTTATCATCAGCCAAAGGGGCAAGGGGATGGATTTGGGGGAATGGAAAAGAAACACATTGATCCAGGACATGGGGAAGCTAGCAAACCTTCATAATAAAACTGATTGTTGGGTATGTATGCACATGCCAACTCACAAAACATCAGGGCTTCCAATGGTTGCAGTACCTTTGGCCGAAGGTGACTGGTATAAGGGACAATGCTATGGTTGTTCAGGGATGTGGTCTAACAGTTGGACTAAAAGTAACATAAATACATTGCATCTTGGAAGCCGAATCCAAGAGGTTGCGGGTATCTGCTGGACTCACAATGAGGCAGTAGAGAATATGACTTACTTGGGAACATATCCATTTTGTAACAAAACAATTGTTATTAGCAATGGAAGTCAGGTTTATCCGGATGACATGAAAACTAAAAATCTCACTTACTTTGTACATAATATTTCTAAATTTGATATCATATCTTTGATCAATGAAAATGGGTGTCCAATTATCCCTGCCACATGTTGTCCCATCATGATAGAAAACCAGCTGCCCAAATGTGCAAATGGGAAATACGCACCACCGCCCACTTATTTGGCTATGTTAATGAAATTTTTTGTATGATTAATCTATGCTGAACCAAATACGGTTGGTCATCTCCTGGGAGCAAATCTATGGTTGCTGTGTGGACGGATGGCCTATGATCGCATACCAGCACGATGGAAAGGAGTCTGCACCTTTGGGAAAGTAATCCCATCTCATGTTATTTTAAAATCTTTGGGGACTGCTCATATCCGCAATGCGCGTTCCGCAACGGAAGTAAACTCTGTTTTGAATCATGACTACTGGACACAGATATCAAGGGGAGTTATTCCTCCTTTAGGAGTCATGATGAACTATAGAGATTTGCATCGTTTAAACAATTGGACAGTTACTATGTTTAAAGACACCATTAAAATGCTAAAGCTGCTTGAAGAAGAACAAGGAAAAATCCTTGACTTTGTCCTGCAAACCAGATATGCGGTGGACACTATTTTGGCTGCACAAGGGGGAGTTTGCGCTGTGATTCATACACATTGTTGCATGTATATCTCTGATTATTCTCCAAACATTACAGCTACTATACAGCATATGGAACAAACCCTGAGTGAGAATCCATTACAATCGGAGGACGAGGGACTGGACGTGTGGTCTGCACTTTGGTCCTGGTTGCCAGATGGTTCATGGATTCGTCACCTAATTGTTGGAGTGATATTGCTTTTTATACTTTCTCTTTGTGTATGCTATTGTATCCAATGTCTCCCTGGACTTTTAGGAATGTGTCGGGTGAAGCCTACGGAAGGAGAACTGTTGTTGCAGATAGCGAAAAGCTACCGAGGCATCTGCGATCATCAAAAAACTAAAACAGGGGAGATGTGGGAATAAAACTTTGACTTAATGTAATGTAATGATTAGTCTAAGACCTTATACATACATGTCTGCCCAAGGGTCACTGAGATAAGCAAGGAAATTAAAAACAAACACCAGAAACAATTAAGCAGCTCAGACAATTGTAAACAGTTTTGTGTGCTATATCTAATTATTGTAATCCACAATGTATATGCTTACTATGTACAAATTTCTCAATAAAAGGGGGCACTAGAATTTGCTCTAGACTCCCATCCCGAGTACACCAGCCTCTGTGTCTCATTCTTTCCATGGGAGTCCACCACATTCAAGGTATGATAAAGACTCTAAAACAGAAGGTTTCTATGATAAATTGACTGACTTAGATAAGATTTTGACAGGTACTGATGAAAAGGTGATTAAAAAATTATATGGATATTTATTAGAAATTAAACTAGAAGTAAATCAAGTTAAAGAAACTATGATTGCTTGGGGGAAGAATTTTGGATATGGGATTGATCTAGATAAATGGCAAAAATTGTGGTCTCAAAATTATAAAATGACAATGTCAACAGCATATAAAGAAAATTTGTATAAGATGTTTTACAGGTGGCATTTTCCCCCGACAAGAATAGCAAGAATGTTCAAGAATAAATCCAAAAAATGTTGGAAATGTCATCAGATACCTGGCTCATATTACCATATGTGGTGGACTTGTGCGGATGCTAAAAATACTGGACTAAAATCCACACATGGTTGGAAAAAATGACAAAAAAAGCATTTATATTTGAAACCAGAAATATTTTTATTGGGAATTTTACCTGAAATATATCGTAAAGACTTGAAATACCTGATTGTAAATGTATTAACAGCGGCTAGGATTGTATTTGCTAAAAACTGGAAAAATGAGAAAATACAATCACAGGAGGAAATCATTAAGGAAATATTGGAATGTTCTGAAATAAGTAGATTGACATTTGAAATTAGAGAACAAGATGATAAACAATTTTATAAAGTTTGGGATCTATTTTATCAATGGTTAGACAATAAAATATAGTAATGAAATATGTAGACTTTTAGAAAATAATAAATGTATAAAGTTGTATTCTTTTCTTATTATATTTACAAAATGATTCTAGGATAGATCTGGGATGATGATCTGAATTGTCATAAAACAAATTAAATAAAATATGATCATTTTGGAAAACATGAATGAATAAAAGTATAATCAAATGATTGATTAATAATGATATTAATGTATTTAATATATTGATTGAAAATATGAGATTATATACAATGAAATTATAATTGAAGACTATGAAATGGAAGCACAAAACAATTTGTAAACCAACCGGCACACTGTAGGTACATATATGGAAGATGATTTGATATTTTTATGTTTTGTTTGTTTATGTTTGTTTTAAAAACCAATAAAAATTTATATATATAAAAAAAGAATAAACATAGTTTTGAATACATGAGATGGATACCTATAAGAAAAATAAAAAGAAACAATAGGGCAGGGACGATAAGTACAATTGGTGCTCTTATGCACCCCCCCTACAGGCCTCTTAGGAAGGGGGTGAGGTCAATAGTAGACAGTCTAAGGTTAAAGTTTTTGGGGTTTGGGGAAGAAACCAGAGTCAGGTAGAGTATTCCAAACATTGACCACTCTGTTGCTGAAGTTGTATTTTCTAGAATCAAGTTTGGTGCGATTAACCTTGAGTTTGTATCTATTGTGTGCTCTTATGTTGTTATGGTTGAAGCTGAAGTATTCATTGACAGAAAGGACATTGCAATGTATGATTTTATATACTATATTTAGATCAGACTGAAGGCGGCGTAGTTCTTGGTTTTCTAGGTCTAGAATTTCAAGTCTGGTGGCATAAGATATTCTGCAATGAGTAGAGAAGTGGAGAACTCTTCTTGTGAAATATTTTTGGACTTTCTCAATTGTGTTAATATCAGATACATGATATGGGTTCCAGACTGATGAGCTGTATTCAAGTATAGGTCTAGCAAATGTTTTGTGTGCTTTAGTTAGTAGTGTGATATTACCAGAGAAAAAGCTATGCAGGATTAGGTTAACAACTTTTAATGCCTTTTTGGCTATGTATTTAGATGGGCTCTAGCACTTAGATTATTAGAGATGAGTATTCCAAGGTCCTTTACAGAGCTTGGATCATCAACCAGGTCTTGACTATTCAGCTTGTATTTTATTTTCTGAATATTATTTTTTTGTCAATATGTAAGACAGAGCTTTTATTTGTTGAGATTTGAAGTTGTCATTTGTTTGATCATTCTGATCCATAGTCAAGATCTTTTTGAAGGATAGCAGTATTGTCTGTGGTATTGAACAGCTTTACATCATCAGCGAAGAGAACGCAGTTGCTCTTAATATGATCACAGAGGTCATTTATGTAGAGTATGAAGAGAGTTGGTCCTAAAACACTGTGTGAACCCTGTAAAAAAAAAGATGTGGGGTTTTAATTGCATGGACACGGCTGACCTCTTGACTTTTTTGACCTGTACCGTTCTTGGTGAAATTAGATAACGCCTAGAGTAAATGGTTTCTATTTGTCCCAGGCAAATAGGATAGTCTTCATTAAAGAGGCACTGATTTTGAAAATATAGATGCCAGCAATTATTTATACTTATTTCCTTCTAAGACAAAGTGTGCATCCATTACTAAGCAAGACAAGACAAAATAAAATCAAGCAGCAAAATTAAAATGACACAAATAGTGGAACAGAAACTTAACCTGAATTGATGAACTGCGTAGATCAGTGATTGGTTTTGTATAACACACTGGGCCATCAAACACTTTTTTTTGTTTCAACTAATTGTTATGTATAAATGCAGTCATTGCAATTGATTGAACAAACATGGTTAAAACAAGCCACGTCTCATCTCAATGTCAAAGCCAGTATATAAAAATCAAATTGGACAGCATTATCTAGTCACTGGAGGGCATGCTTATTCTGTTAGACAAAATGCCATCATTGTGTGCTTCAAGATAATTAATAGAAGACATTTTATTTAGTGCAAATTAAAAAAAAAAAGTTTCCTACAGGCAGATTCCTTCAATGGTCTTTCTTAATATTTTTGAAGTCTTGCAAATCAGGGTGTGATATTCTACTTTTTTGTATGTTTTAGTGGTGGAATGGTCTATGTGTGGAATTTCAATTAGACCATGGGGAACAAGTTTAAACAGCATCAATTGCTGGCCTTTGTCCAAAGCTCCAGGGAGGTTCAATTTATTGTTAAGACTCTGAATGAAAGCACCTTTCTTTCCATTTACAAAGGATGTGTTTGTCAAAGGGAATCACTGTAGATATTTTTTACAAAATTACATTAATCATATAGCCTAGATTTACAAACATTTCATCTTTCTCACAGTACCTAAAATGGATGGGCAACCAAGAATACTCCAGATGTCGAATCATTACTGTTATTTTTTTTACTAAAGTAAAGCCAGCCAATAAAGCCAATCCTAAATTATAGTAGAAGCTGTAGCATAGCAATATTTGGAGAGCCACAGGTTAGGGTTAGGGTCCTTGCCCTATGGCAAAATAAATACTTTTTCAAAGAATTTTCACCTGTAATGCATACTTTAAAAAAAAAAGTCTGAAATTCAATGGAATACTCACAAAATCTCACACTATTATTTCATCACTATGCCTAAGAGAAAAAAACCCAAAACAATTATATTTTTAGTATATGTGTTTTATAAAAAAAAAATACTTCTGTGTTACTTGGTAGTTGTGGAGATAAAAAACAGGTCTTTTTTTTTTTTTAATCAATGGGACAGATAGCTTTTAAATGATAGATTGATTAGAGCACCTTCCATCTTCAGGTGAAGATGGTTGGAGAATGCGAAATGAATTCCTATCTAGAAAAAAACAGGGAAGGGCACTTTTTGTTAAATACGTATATACTTTGTGTATGTTGTGAAATCAGACTCCACTCATTGGCTCCACCACTGCCGGCAAAACTATCTGAACATGCCCCCCTCCCCATGAAGAAGTCACATTTAACAGCATAAAAAACATGCTGTCATCTGAACGCGTGACTATCCTTAACCTGTGACACATCCCCATACGGTATCAGTTCTGTATTAAGCCACAAGCTACCCAATGGAGAGAAGCCCCTATTGCATACTACTCAAAAACACTCTTGAAACCAGAAAGGAATTACAGTCAGTTTGACAAGGAGGCCCCAGAGGCCATAGCTGGAGTAAAACGTTTCCACGAATACCTGTCATTCAAACTAATCACCGATCACAAACTGTTACTAGGTATTCTTGCGGGGGACAAGCCTACACCAAACATCCTGTTCCTGAGAATGCTAAAATGGACTGTCTTCCTGGTGGCATATAACTACAAACTAATCCACAAGCCAGGAAAGACAATAACACATGCAGATGCTGTCAGCAGATCCCCTCTGACAGACCTTGTTGAAGATCTGGTACCACTACTTCTGTGTTGCTCATTGAGAATCTCGAGCTGAGCCTACTAATGTCAGCTAAGATCATGAGACTAACAGCAAAAGACAGAACCTTGGTGTGGGTTTTGAATTGGGTGTGGAGGGGTTGGGTGGAATCGAAGGGGAGAAACGAATTTGTTTCATTTAAAAAAGGCGGACAGAGTTATTGGTTCAAAAAGATTACCTGTTAATGGGGGAAGGAAGATTATACCCCAACAACTAAGGCAAAGGGTATTGAGTCTACTGCACAAGGGTTACCCGGGCATAGTGCGTATGGAAGCCCTGGTCAGTAGTTATATATGGTGGCTGGGACTTGATAAGGAAATAGAAACATGGATCCACCACATGTTCACCCTGCCAAGAGTCCCAACCAGCTTCACCCTCAGCAAGTGGGAAAAGCCCACAGCCCCATGGACACAGGTACACATCAATTTTGCAGGGCCATGCCAAGGGCAGATTTTTTCTATTAATGGTTGATGCCTACTCCAAATGATTGGAAGTAATACTAATGAAATCAACTACAACTAAGACCACCATAAGAGCCCCGAGAAAACTATTTGCCACCCATGGGCTACCAAATGTGCTAATGTCTGATAATGGGCCACAATTCACATCACAACAATTTGAGGGTTTCCTAGCAAGTTTAGGAATTCGCCATACCCTGTTCACACTGGCATACCCGGCAACAAATGGGCAAGTGGAGATAATGGTAAAAACCACTAAAGGAAACACCAAGAAAGTGGGCCCCAGGGACTGGCAAGAAAAAATAGATAAAATGCTGCTGATCCAACACATCACATCCAGTGCAGCAACCCACAGAAGCCCAGAAGAATTATTGATGGGCAGGAAAATGAGATCACCCTTTGACAGGGTACACCCCAACTAGAGTAATGACACCCCAGCAGATTCCACAAGGAAAGGTAGGACCTTTACAATAGGGGACCAGGTATATGCACATAACTACATGGGACATGTTACCTGGATTCTGCTGAAAATAATCTCCTGTCCTGCCTCCTCAATTCAGTGCACCCATTTTACACGTTTAACATGCTAAAAATTCTATAATTCATGAGGCAGCTCCAGATAAGAAAGATATGGAACAAAATTTAAAAAAACATTTGAAATTTGAGGTTTTGCTAGCAAGTTAGTTTGTAAAAGTTATGTAGAAATGGATTCTCTGTGACTAAATTGGGACTGCTATTTCCCATTGTTATGATTCCATTGGATTTCAGGTTTTCTGTGAAATTGTATAAAGAATCTAGGCCCAGATGTGTAATACATGCCACAAGAACTATTTCTTCAAATTTCAGAAAGCATAAGATAGATCTAGATCAGGGGGATCAAACACAAGCCATGAAAACTTTATTATACAGACTTGCAAAATAGATATTGATGATGATGATGATGATGATGATGATGATGATGATGATGATGATGATTTAAATTTATTGGGCACCCAATAAATAATTTAAAATAAAATAAAATAAAGTTTCATTTTTTTTTTATTTGAGACAATAATCGCTGCCAGATTCTCATAGATTCTCATTAGTAGTAGTAGTTTGGTAATAATGGTTCTTTGCAATCGAATAATTTATTTTGGGATTGTTTACAAGAGAAAATGAACCCAAGAATGAAACTTCATTGTATTATAAGAATGCTTTATTTATTTGTGAAGTTGTAAGTGATACTTATTAAAAGGGATAGCAAACTGAGCATCCTGCAATTTGAAGCCATTGTCTTTCACTGTTGAAGCTCCAGCTATCAATTCCCTGTTTGGTCACAGTAAAAGAGCAAAAGGCAAAATCCTTCCTTCCTTTCTTTTGCAATTGGTATTAATATTCAGTGGTTCTCTCTACAAAGGAACCATGTCCTATCAGCAATTATTCTGAATACAAGATGGTTTCGTAATTACATCTGTTTTCTTCTTTTAAAAGGAAATATTCAAGGTTTATTTATCAGGATATAAAATAGTTTCCAATTGCAGCCTAGTGAGGAATCCACACTAAAAGGCAGTCACTTGGATTAATTTACAAATGAAAAGAGACATGGAGATTAATATATTATGCTATTGTGAGAACTTTAAAGAAAAATGGTTGAATCAGACTTGGTACTTAGCAACTTCTATTTGCAAAAAGATGAAGAAAAAAAGTCACCAACTTTGTCCTATAGAAGGAAAGCAGAATGTACTTCTTTATGAAGCTTTAATGCACACCATAAAAATTACATCATTTATTATATATATGAAGTCCCCTTTCAGTGAGATAAAAGGAAACTCTGCTTTAATTCCTTTGCCAAAATGAGAAGTATTGTGTTAGAAAAAGAAGAAGAAAAGCATAAAATTTGATTTAAAACTTTAATGGAACCCTTTTATATTCATTGGTTGTTTTAATATGTGTTATGAGACAAGTTTTATAGATTATCTACTAAGTATATGCTATGAAGAGATGTGAACAATTGTGGAGTTTCATAGCTATGTCTCAATTGCATCAAGCATTATCAAGCCTTTGGACACCAGCGGCAGAGACACTGATCTTTATTTAGGCTGCTTTCCTTTTAAAGGACAAATTTGGTGATTTTCTTAGCTACATATATTATTAAAGGAGGCAGACATTGTTCTCAAAATTCTTTGCTAATAGCTACTAATTAAACATGAAGATTCTGCTATAGAGATGAGTAGAAATTAATGAGTGTTCCCTTTGAAATAAATTTATTGTTAGATCTGGAAGAGTGGGCGCAAAGAACGGAGACGAGCATCGAATAGTGACTCCAACTCTTTATTAGTGACTTCAGAACAGAGCAAAATACTAGGGCAGCAGCAGCTCCTTTTATAGAGCTGGCTGCTGTCACAACACCCAATGATTTGAGTTTGCCGCACTGGTAGTGGCCAATCAGTGATGACCTGCTAACAGTCAATCAGATCAGCCAACAATGACCAATCACGATCCGCTATCAGCAGGCCAATCAGAAGTGCAGGTTTACGAGCCTGTCGTGGATGGAAAACTATTAGAATTGCAAGCTAATGAATTTGCTTAGTTTGGAACATTTATCATGGCACACAAAGACAAATCTTGACTCCTGACTAATGTACCTTTTCTTTTATGTATACTGAGAGTATTTACACCAAGACAAATTCCTTGTGTGCCCAATCACACTTGGCCAATAAAGTATTCTATTCTATTCTATTTTCATTGCTTGACTTAACATTGCCCTAGGTCCCACACATTAATTAATTTTCCGGACATCTTATTTGACTGACAGGAGAAACACAACTGCTTAGGTTCAGTGGTGGGATTCAAATAATTTAACAACTGGTTCACCCAGGTTGGCTGTTGTGAGAGGGATGGCCCATCCTCATCCTCTAGTGCTGCCACACATGTGGGATGAGCCTCCCCAAATGGCTAACCTAACCCTGAATGAATTGGTTGGTATCCACAATATCAAAGTGGATCCTGGGTGCTGCACTGCAATGGAGAAATAGGTAAGGAGCAGCCAGCATGACAAAAGCAGGAGGAGAAGGTAGAAAAAAGAGGGAAAGTGGCCTATTCCTTCCCTTGCGCCGGCCGTTTCATTTCCTGTTTCTCTATTGCAGCTCAGCACAGTGCCCAGGTTCCACTTTGATAGTGTGTGTGGGGGGGGGGGGGGAAGAGAAGGGTAATTTAACAACCAGTTCACTTAAACTGATATGAACCAGCTGAATCCCACCACTGCTTAGGTTGCCCAACATCTGCAAAGAAAAAAGCTATGTGTCAATATAAAATTATAAGTAATTTTGGGCTTTATTAATGCAAATGTCAAGCTTGTTATGAGAATCACAGTTGAGAATCATGTTGGATTCAGCAGGAAGTAACATTTAAGTTAAGCAAAACCTAAAGATATATCTGTTCACTACTTCTCATGAAGCTCTCAGTAGAATGTAAGATTTATCTGAACAAATGTCTGCATCAATAGAGGCAAAATATTATATGAAGAAATTTTATCCAAAGAAAAATTTTGACATTCTTCCATCTGTCTAATTGCTCACTGGATGCTGTACCTATATCAATATCAATCCAATTTGAAACAATGTATACATATCACTGATTTGACCACTGCATTTTAAGTTATTCAATGCATTATGCAATGCAGAAAATAAAGCTATTGAAACACTAAGAGCAAAAACAAATCAGCCAATTAAATATTGGGCATTTAGACTGAATAAATATTTAGCATAGCCATATTGAGCTTTGGGTAATGGTGTCTTGAAATTATTCAATATATTTATGATTGAAGGAGACAGTTTCATTGCATTTTTTCAGAAAGAGAAATATGCCAGGGTTTTTTTTTAAGTACTGTTCTCTCTTTTTCCCCACTTTTCAGATTAATTTTGTTGCTGATATGTTATTCGTTTATCTTTCTGATGCATGTGTCCTTTTTCCTCCGAGAGATCAAGATGGCTTACATAAGGATATGCCAGATATAATAAACTGTGAGTTAAATTAGTCTGAAAGGAAATGATTAGCTCAAAGTCACCAAGTGAATTTCCAGTAGACTTGGGAACTAGCAACCCTGTTGATATCTTTTGAATCTTTCATAATGCCCTAGATCTACCATCATTAAAAAGTCTCTTAGAAATAGTGCCTATGGCAAAACAGTGATAGTGAATGTATATGTCACAAACTGAACTGTTTTATTTTTGTTTCAAGAAGATAGAAGGAAAGCAAAGTTAAAATCAGAAGTTGTCTTAGAAAATTATATTTAAAAAAATTTGGGCCTGCTCTATGCATTACAATTCATACAATGTATAGACTGCCCATTCAATGACTTTTCCAAAACAAAAATACTAAAAATTGAGTCTTAGATTATTAAAATTGGTGCTTGAAATTAAGATTTGCCTCTTGTGGGTCAGGAGATTACACTTATGAAGGTGAGGGGAGGTCATTTGGGCATGTAAAAGAAAATATATCATAAATTCAGTGGGAGCAAAATGGATAATTTTCCAAATTAGAATCTGTCATAGCTTGGATGGATGGATGGGTGGGCAGTATCTATCATTCTTCATTCAAAAAAATCACTTAGTAACACATAAATGGAAAAGATCCATTTAAAAAAGTTTGGGCTAGTTGCCCACTAAAAAAGTCACACATAAAAGATAGCTGCATTAAACAATATGTATTAATGAAACTTCAATACATTTTTTTTTATTTAAGGGAAACAAGAGTACCCTACTTTGTATATTAAGAAAATGCTAAGAGCAACAGATGCAGATTATTATTTTTTTAAAAAAAAAAATATGCAGCACTGATACAGATCAGATTAGACTGACATGCAAGTTCTTAGTTTCAGCAACATAATCTGCAAATACAGTTATTCAGAAGAGACCTGCTGTTTGAAGATCAGAAAACAAGTAATAAAAGTAGTGAAAGCAAGTCTAGCCACTCAACCAACAAAATAAGAAACTCTAACCAAAAAAAGTCTGTATCTAAACTGAACACAGTAGTGAATTAACAAAGGTTCTAGAGACAAGTCCAGCCACTCTGATACTCAAATAAAAAAAAAAAGAGAAACATCAATTAAAGGAAGAAGACTGAAACCAAATTAAATATAGTAAGGAACAATTAACTAACCAAAAAACCCCCGATCTTTAGAGAAAGACTGCTGGCTACACATCACTAATAGGAAAAAATAAATAAAACCCAGTCTGGTATAGTCCAGCCCTGCTAAACAATTTTATAACTTCTCCTTGGAAGAAAGTGAGCAGATACATGGAGAAGGGACATCATCAAATGTACCAACTGCAGAAAAATGTAGGACATACAGCATCACCACCATATGGAATCATAACTGTCTGACAAACCACACTTAACATGTAGTCCTCAATGAAACTATATTGAGAGAAATTGGTTCTGTATTAGGCACAGTATTCTTCAACATCTTCAGAAACAATTTAGATGAGTGAATAGAAGGGTAACTCATCAAATTTTCAGATGACATTAAATTGGGAGGTATAGCCAACATATTAAAAAATGCCGCAAGACTTGATCATTGTCCCTATCCAACAAAACACAATTCAGTGGTGAGAAAACTAAAAAAACAAATAAAAGCCAAATGCACAGACATAAAATATGTAGTATCTGGCTCAACAGCAGTAATTCTGAGAGGGATCTAGGCCTAGTGAACAACCAGTAAAATATGAGCCAGCAGTGTGCTGCAGCTGCCAAAAAAGCCAATGCAATCATAAGTTGCATCAACAGAGGGATATCATCAGGGTCACGTGAAGTGTTAGTGTTGCTTTATATTGCTTTGATAAGACCACACTTGAAATACTGCATTCAGTTTTGGTCACCAAACTATGAAAAATATATTTTTTCCCCAAAAGACTTTCTTATAGTCTTGCTGCTATTTCTTTCAGGCACCTCAAAATAAACACCATCTGGAAGAACATTATGGTGTGATATACTCATTCACTCATTCATTTTATGTCCTTCCTCTCCATATAGCAACATTTAAAGTGAATGGCATTTTTTACAAAAATAGAAAGCCAAAAAAAAAAAAAAAAGAGTTCCGAAAGTGAAAGCAAAAATTAAATTAATACTAAAATTAATTGCCAATTAAAAGCTTCTCAAAGAGATATATATCTTCATAGATATTTCTGAATCTTGAAATGGGAGGGGGAACTTCTGAAGTGCATTCCATAAACGGGCCTCTGGAAGCAGCAACTACTTCAAAAGGTCCACTCCTACAGTTTTATAACAGTTGGATAGGCTCATATAAGAAAAAATTGAAGGTGGAAATTAAGAAGAACAAATGCTTCATTTATCTCCAGGAGGAAAACTGTTAAGTCCGCATGGAAAGAAGCCAGGAGTCGGTGACTGTGTTTCAAGCTCTTTTTATTAGTCAGGAACTGAGCTGAGGCTAAAGGAAAACTTTGCGGCTTTTTATTTCCAAGCCGCCGCGGCTGCGGCCAATGACACCGCTTTGAATCTCCCGCGATTCGAATTGACCAATCGCGGGAGATTCTCAGCGAGCCAATTGGCGCGGCTCGCCTAGCCAATCTGAGTGCCCCGCGCTTTGGCCAATCAAAGCGCGGGGATCTCAAGAATTCAAATGAGGGGACAGAATACCCCTCCCCTCTTGGTTCAGTCCTTAAGTTGCGCAGGTAGGCGGGGCTCCGTCTCTGTCTACTGGACCTGCACAGGTCAGTCGTAGGTTGGATCCCGGCCGGTTCGGTCAGGGTCTCTGTTTCTCCGGACTCCGTCGTGGAAACAGCCTGGTCTGTCTGGCCGGACCGCTCTCTGCAGCTCCCTCCTGGGCTACCAGGGTTGGTTGAGCTGCGGGTTTCGCTGCTCCCGCTCGGTCTTCCCGGGTTGGTTGAGCTGGCCTGGCTGTCTCTTCCTGGTGAGGTTTCGTGCTGGCTGCTTTCAGGTGAGTATGGCTGGTTTATTTTTTCTGGGTTTTGGTTCCCTGGGTATCCCCTCCCCTCTTGGTTTGTGTTGCAGGGGTTGGTTTTGCTTGGTTGCACGTCGGTGGTCTCTTGTGTGGTCGTCCTCGATCTTAACTGGTCGATGTGGCGTTTCCACGCTCGTCTGTCAGTTGTTTGTAGCCAGTACGAGTGTGGGCCTGTTAGTTGTGTTATGACGGCTGGTACCCATAATGGACCTCCGGTTAGGTTCTTCGCGTAGACGGCGTCGCCTGGTGCGAAGGTTCGGTGTTTGCTGGTGGAGTCTGGAGGTTTCTCTGGGTTGCACGTGGGGTGTAATCTATCGAGTGGGGACCTTATTTTCCTCCCCATTAGCAGTTCTGCTGGGCTTTTATTTGTTGTGGTGTTTGGGGTTATGTGCTGTATGAAAAGTAATTTATTTATTTTGTCCTGGATCTCCCCGTGGTCTATTTTCTGGATGGTTTTCTTTGTGAATTGAACCATCCGTTCTGCCCTACCATTCGCTGCCGGATGCGCCGGGGCTGTCAGCGCGTGTCATATGCCCCTCTCCGCTAGAAATTTTTCAAATTCTAGCAAGCTGAATTGGGGCCCGTTGTCAGAAACGAGGATGTCTGGGAGGCCGTGTGTTGCGAAAAGTTTGCAGAGTTCTTTGGCCACGGCCTCTGTGGTGGTTGTTCTCATGTTGCTTACCTCCAGCCAGTTGGAGTAAGCATCTACGGTTATTAAGAAAGTGTGTCCTTTTGTGGGCCTGGCGAAATCTATGTGGATCCTAGACCACGGTCCCCTGGGGGTTTCCCACTCTAGGATGGGTGCTGCGGGTGAGCTTGGCCTAGTTTCCTGGCATAGTTGACACCTTGCTACCCAGGCCTCGATCTATTTGTCCATCCCTGGCCACCAAGCGTAACTTCTGGCCAGGGCTTTTGTCCTAACGATGCCCGGGTGCCCCTCGTGTAACAGTTCCAAAACCTTCCCTTGTAGTTTTTCCGGGATGACCACCCTATCCCCCCATAGTATGCACCCTTTTAGTAATGAGAGTTCCGTTTGCCGGTTCCGGAATGTCCTGACGGACTCGTCGTTGTCCCTTTCCGGCCACCCTTTCTCTACCCAATGCAAAACCCACCCCAGACGTTTGTCTTTATTAGTTTCTCGGGCAATGTCTGACGTGGTTATGGGTAGGTTGGGGAGAGTCTCTATGCTGAGGGTGGTTGTCGTGGGTGCTGGGTCAGTGTCTGGTTCAGGTAACAGTGAGTGCCTTAAGGCGTCCGCATGGGAGATAGTCTTACCAGGTCGGTGTGTGAGTCCGTAGTTGTAGGCAGCCAGGAATTCGGACCACCTTGTCATTCGGGGAGACAGAATGTTCGGGGTGGCCCTGTTCCCTGCAAGGATTCCCAGCAGTGGTTTGTGGTCGGTGATGATGGTAAACGTCCGGCCGTAGAGGTACTCATGAAACCTTTTTACTGCGGTGACGATAGCCAAAGCCTCTTTGTCCAGCTGGCTGTAGTTCCGCTCCGGTTTGGTGAGGGTCCTTGAAAAAAACTCGATGGGTGCTTCTTTTCCGTTGGTGAGAATGTGGCTGAGGACAGCGCCGACGCCGAAGGGTGATGCGTCGCATGTGATGGCTAGTGGTATGGTCTCGTTGTATTGGATGAGGACGGCATCCAAAGTGAGCAGGTCCTTGGTTTTTCTGAAGGCGGCTTCCTCGCGTTTCCCCCAAGTCCAGGTAGCTGCCTTGTCCAAAAGCCTATGCAAAGGCTCCGCCGCGGTCGCCTTTTGAGGCAGGAAGACATTATAAAAGTTAAGTAGCCCCAGAAACGCCTGCAGTTCTGTTTTTGACTTGGGTGTGGGGGCTTCCTTGATGGCTTTAATTTTCTTGTTGGTGGGGTGAATGCTGTGTTGGTCTAGGAGGTATCCTTGGAATTCGACCTGCTCTGTGTACAGCTGGCATTTTTCCCTCTTCACTTTAAGCCCGGTTTCTTTGAACCTCGTTAGCACCTCCCTTAGGCGAGTCTCTAGTTTGGCCTGGTTGGTTGCCGATACTAGTACATCATTGAAGTATGGGACCACCCCCTTGATGCCCTGTAAGAGTCTTTCCATGAGGCTCTGGAAAATTCCAGGTGCCTCGCTGACTCCAAATTGGAGGCGGTTGCATCTAAAGGCTCCCCGGTGGGTGACTATGGTTTGTGCCTTGGCAGTTTCCTCGTCGACTGGCAGTTGCTGGTATGCTTGGGCCAGGTTGAGTTTCGCAAAAACTTTGCCCCCTCCCAGTGAGTGTAGGAGATGCTGCACTACTGGGATGGGGTAAGCGCTTTGCTGCAAGGCGCCATTTAGGGTGGCCTTATAGTCCCCGCAGATTCTCACTGACCCATCAGGCTTAATCGGGGTGACTATGGGGGTCTCCCACCGGGCGTGGTCTATGGGTTGTAATACCCCTTGCTTGACGAGCTTGTCAATTTGCTCGTCTATCTTCGGTTTGAGTGCGAACGGTACCTGCCTTGGTTTTAGGCGTTTCGGGGGAACGTTGGGGTCTAGGCTGAAGGATATAGGGGGCCCTTGGTACTTGCCTAGGGTGTCGTCGAACACTTCCTGGAAATCCCGGGCCAGTTGCTGCTCCCAGTCGGCTTCAGCGATGTGGTCGATGCCCATGACTGTGATGCCTAGCGGTGCGAACCATTGAAGTCCCAGTAGGCTAGGTCGGTCTCGATTGATGATGGTTAAGGGAAGTCTTTTGGCATGTCCCTTGTAGGTCACTGTAAACTGTCCTGTTCTGACTACAGGGATGCGGTTTCCCTGGTAGTCCTTGAGGATTAGTCTCTGGTTTTCTAGTTGCTTTCTCTGGATGGTAGGCACCAAGCATTTAATTTCTTGCCAGGCTACCATTGAGAGGTAGGACCCGGAGTCCACCTCCATTTTACAGGGTTCGCCTTCGATGCCTACCTCCACGTAGACCTTTCTGGCATCTGTGGTTGTGGCGTGGCCGATGGTGACCGTCTGATGTGTCTCTTCTCTCCGCCTGGCCTCGCCGCTTCGTTGGGCTCATCCGTTTCACTCCCAGCGGTTGTCTGTTGGCTAGTCTCTGGTCCTGGGGGGGGTGCTCTCTCGTCTCCGCTTGCTCGGGTCCCATCGCCTGGGGCTGTGGGTCTTCTTGAGGTGGCAAACGGAGTCGAAGAACCGGCATTCGGATCTGGGGTGGTCGCCTTCGCAACCGGCATACGCGGTCCTTGACTTACGACTCTGCCGGCTGCGCTGGTCGTGGCCTGCCTGGAGACGGTGGATGTCTTCCTCCTCATTGGACGTGCCCGAGGTCGAGTGGAGTTTGCCCTGGTGGGTGGTGGTTTCAAGTTGGGCCTCGGTCAACCTTGCAGGGTAGTTGTTTGCGGTGCAGTTCCTGGCGTTCGGTCTCCGCATGCGGTCTGCTGACTGTCGGGTTGCTTCGGCGGCCGTGGCTTTGGAGATGGCATCGGCGAGAGCGATGTTGCTCTTAGCCATCAACCGACTTTGAAGAACGGGGTCCAAAAGGCCGAGCATGATTTGGTCCCGAAGGGCCTCGTTCATGTTGGAGAACTTGCATAGTCCTCCCAGGCATCGCAGCTCTGTAACGAAATCACTGAGACTCTTGCCTGACTGCTGGTCCCGCCAATAAAATTCTTGCCGTCGGATGAGGATGGGTATGGCTGGAGCGTAGTGGTTCCAGAGCAATGGTTCGAGGTCCTTTCAATCCATCGCGGTAACATCGGCGGGCTTGGCTAGCGCTTTTGCTATCTTAAACACTGCGGGCCCGCAGTGTGTTAGGAAGATGGCTCGTTTCTTCGGTCCCGTGGAATCCTTCAGATCGTTGCATTCGAGGAACATGTGGAATCTGTCCGTGTAAGATTCCCAGTCCTCAGTAGCGGGGTTTAAGGGGGTTGGTGGCGTGATGCTGGCCATCTCGGCGGTTGGCTGGCTTCCGTCGGACACGTGCTTCGGTGCAGGATGAGAATCCCACCTTCGTCGCCAGTGTTAAGTCCGCGTGGAAAGAAGCCAGGAGTCGGTGACTGTGTTTCAAGCTCTTTTTATTAGTCAGGAACTGAGCTGAGGCTAAAGGAAAACTTCACGGCTTTTTATTTCCAAGCCGCAGCTGCGGCCAATGGCACCGCTTTGAATCTCCCGTGATTCGAATTGACCAATCGTGGGAGATTCTCAGCAAGCCAATCGGCGCGGCTCGCCTAGCCAATCCGAACACCCCGCGCTTTGGCCAATCAAAGCGCGGGGATCTCAAGAATTCAAATGAGGGGACAGAACAAAAACAAATATATCAAAGTCTCTAGTTTGTTGAAAGAGGAACATTAAAAACAAATTCAAAAGATTTGGGGTCACAGGAAAATGGGAGCTGTCACTAGTTGAATGTCAGGTTTATAGCTCTTTATGGCAGGTAGTCAAGAAGACTTTTTGGAGAGAAATCTCAGCTTGAAAGCAGAGTTTATGAAACCAATTCATTAGATAGTTTGGTGCTACTAGTAGCCACTATTTGGAGTGACTCTAACATAAATGCCAGAACATTTCTTTGCCCTAATGCTTTGCAAATTATAGCTTCTAAGTATAAATCAGCTTTCAGAGAACTGAATGCACCTTCATTGAAATGTGAGAAAGTATATCTGCTAAAATAGCACCAGGGAATTATATAAAAATATTAGCTCAGTGTAAACGTTAGCTTCTCCAATTTAAAATGTATTATATCAAGTAAAAAAGTATTTTAAAAAATTAAAAGATCAAAAGAGTGCTCATGGGTATAAATTAAATGCAAATTAGGAAATTTTTATAAAGAAAATATTCATTAACATGGTACATGTCTATAATTGTTTGACAGCTTTATGTCATTATAAAATGTGTTACAGTTGAAATAATGTTCATTGTTTTTTGTGGCAATTGATAATTGATAATCCCTTTCAAGTAATATTATGGGATAATGTTAATATTAGTAGCAATCCTAAAAACAAGCAAATAAGACAGCCCTTCTCCAAGTTTCTCTCTGCTGTTAACATTCATTGTTGTTCCAAGTCATCTTCTACCAAATTGATCACAATTGCTTTCTAGCTATTTCATCAACCTTACAATTGCTTGGTTTTGTTTTTGGAAAATGTTATCAATTCTTGGTGGGGGAAAAGACTTTTGGTTCCTCCTCCCTTCTTTCTTTAGATTAAATAAACAATTATGTCACAGTATTTGTTTATGGGGGGAAAAACTGAAAATTCAAAAATAAGAAAAATATTATTGTATCATGTCTTGATCACGCAGTATAAAACTTCAATCTGGCATAGTGAATTCATTTTAAGTTAATTTGAGCTCTCTTGTTAGATTTAATAAGGGGTGTTTGCAGGTACAGACCCCGGCTTCAAAATGACAGGTAGGACCAGACACTTAAAGCCTTCTCTCTCTGCAATGTTTTTCAAATTATTTCTAAAGCTTTAGTTATGCTTTTTAAAGTGTTTTGAAAATGTTATCTAAAACGTTTTCTAAGCTCCAGATCAGAACATTTGCACTTTTTTTATTTATTAAATTTGTGTGACACCACAAATATGGGATACTCAGGGGCTCACAAGAGAAGAACTAAAATACAATAAAACAGAAGAAAAATAAAACTCAAATACAATTGCATCAACTGGAAAAAGTCAACCTGGAGAAAAGATATTTTGTTTTTCCAGAAGGTGGATTATGTTGGTGATGGATGAATCTTCAGTAGGCCTGCTGAATCTCTCTCTCCTCTTATCTTTCTCTCCCTTCCATCCTTTATAATATTTGCCTGGGGAAAAACTCTTTATGTCTTTGGAGAGTCTCAATTATCTGGGTCATGGTTGTCTCAAAGATTCTTTTTCCAAGACTTCCTTAGTTTTTCCTTTGGGAATGTTTTGCTTCTTCAAAAACTTCTCGGATGAGATATGAAGTTTTAAACAAAACAAAACAAAGCAAGAAAGTCCAGTTGTCTTTTGGAATAAGCACCTTTGGGACAACCTTGTCTCTATGTTGTACAAAGGAAATAGTTTATTTTTGCTTGCACCGTGGTTCATATGCAATAAATACACTTTTGTATTTTAACATCCATACAGTAGATTACAAGTCAGGGGGAAGGAAAGTTTGAGGTATTAGATGCCAGATGGAGACTAAACACATTCTTTAATTTCTTATAGAGTATTTGTTGAAGACAGCAGTAGGCAAGTCTCAAACATAGGCAATTTATAATTTGTATCAAACACAGGCAATTTATAATTTGTATCAAACACAGACAATTTATAATATTCCAATATTGCTGAATTACAATTCCCAATAGCTCAAGAAAGTATGGCTAACATGATCAAATGTTGGGAGCTGTCATTCTGTAACACGAGTCATTGAAATCTAGCAACATCCAGTGATTTCTCTTGTCTGACCTCTTTTTTTTTTTTTTACTTTTACATCCTCCCACGCCACCTCTAGTCTGGCACTTTGAATGAATCATTCAATCCAGCTACTTCTTAGTTATTCCAAATGCTTTCTCTGAAAAACATCACTAGACCTAGGCAACTGGTCCAGTCAAAAGACTGGAATTAAATTGCTGTCCATGCATAGAACAGGAAGCCATCTGTCTGCTCAGTCTTGAAAATGGTTTTGAATGAGCCATGGATTATATGAATAAGTGGCTGCACATACTTTACATTCAGGTCTAGTCTGCTTTTTATGCCTGTTCTGAGATTGGACCTGAAGCAGTATCTATTAATTGTAAAGCTCCCAGACCATGATACAAACAAACAGAAGATATGGCAAAAATACAGTCTTCATGACAGATGAAATGCCTCTATTTTGAGATGCAAAAGAATTGATGGATCTGATCTAAGCACATCCATTAAGTTCAAATAGGGAGATGCATGCTCATTACTCTTGTTCTTGCCAGATTGAGCAGTTAATATAGTTTTCAGCTGTGTTAAGTTGATTTTCCATGTGATTGGATGTCTGGATAAAAAATGGTTCTCAATAATTCATACTGAGTGTGATGCATGCCTAAGGAAATATGTATAAATCCCACTTCTTCACATCTCACTAGTTAAGCTTACCAGTTAAGCTGGAGAAAGTGGGGCAGGGTCAATGCACATAGATGTATTGGGGGGAAGAATATAATTATTATCTTTCTGACTTCACTTGCCTTTTTCATGCTTAACACTTGAATTGGCTTAGTATTAGTTTAGCAGTGGAGTGTAGCAAAGTTTTGGGGGATCTTGAAACTTCATTTTAAATATTTAGGGATCCTATGACATGGCTTCAAATGATTCAATCTTTGAAACCTTTTTTATAATGTCTTATTCTTAATTGTGTATCTAGATTGATGCAGATTAAGGATTATTCCTATTTATAGAATCATAGAAACTCATAGGGCTAAAGGGACCTTGGAGGTTTTCTAGTCCAACCTTCTGCCCAAGGCAGGAGTCCATATGCCATCCTGGACAAATGGTTGTCCAATCTTCTCTTTAAAATTTCTAGCAATGGAACATCAACAACTCCAGGAGATAGACTGTTCCATTGATTAATTATTCTCATTGTCAGGAAATTTCTCCTTAGTTTTAGGCTGGATCTCTCTTTAATGAGCCTCCATCCATTGCTACTTGTACTGGTATCAAATGCTTTGGAGAATATGTCAACCATCTCTTTTAGTTTTTAGTTTAGCCCCAATATCTTTTATTATTTTTGCTCTTCTTAGCGTTCTTTCCAGAGTCTCAACATCTTTTTTTTATTGTGGCAACCAGAACTCGATGCAGTATTCCAAGTATGGTCTCACTAGTGCATTATAGAGCAGTACAGATAGTTTTCGGCTTAACAACCACACTTGAGTCCAAAGTTTCTGTTGCCAAGTGAGATATCTGCTAAATGAAATTTGCCCCATTTTAGAATCTTTCTCGCCACAGTTGCTAAGTGAATCACTTCAATTGTTAAACTAGTAACACAGTTGTTAAGTGAAATCCGGTTTCCCCATTGACTTTGAAGGTTGCAAAAGATGATCACATGACCCTGGGGCTAGTGAAACCATCATAAATATGAGCCAGTTGATGAGCATCTGAATTCTGATCACATGACCATGGGGATGCTGCAATGGTTATAATTGTGAAAAAACAGTTACTTTTTTCAGTGCCATTATAACTTTGAACAGTCACTAATTGAACTGTTGTAAATTAAGGACTACCTTTTACTATCACTTCTCATGATTGAAGAATGTTGGATGCAAAGGCAATGCCAAAAGCAATGCTTGAAATACATGGGGTGGTAATAGTTATTTATTACTATCAGAGAGCAATCTATTTTTTCAGTTAACTGGTGAATAAGTTTTACAAAAGGAGGAAGGAACTCCTATATTGTACTTTACAGTTTCACTGCATCTGATATCCTTGGGAAATCTAATATCATCTGAGTTATGAAAGGAAAAATCATGTAGAGATGTCTTGTTTGGCTATTGGCAGTGCTTTCTGATAGAAACCAAACATAATTGGTCTTTCAGCCAACCACACAATATTAAAATGTAGCAATGCTGAGTATGCTAAATTTAAAGTAATATACACTACAGAAAGTTGCTTCAAGTGGGCAAACAAATAGAAATGTTGATACCATAACTTTGTCACATTCAAGAACTCATGGAAAGTTTGAAATCTGTTTTAGAAAATCTTTTAGAACAGTCTTGAACTGATTTTTTTAAAAAAATATATGATTTCTTTCTCATTCCCAGAATGGGTAAAAAAAGAGGAAAATAGGGATGATTTAGGCTTGGTTACAAAGAATTTTTATTTTTGTCAAGGATGCTAAAATATAATCAATCCATTATCAATAATTTTGTTAGAAAAGAGCTACTGATCTGAAATGGCTTATAATTGGTTAATTACCAAGGTTTTTGGGCTAAAACTGCATAGTTCAGAAAAGGGGAAGAGATTTGGAAGTATAAAATACGTTATTACAATTGAAGGTATTCTTATATTAATCTTTCAACTTGCAGATTTATAAAGTTTATAGTCCCCATGGTTCTTAAACAGCATTTATCTATTACTACAGTAACCAAGTATATTTTAATAGTGGGCAAACTATTTTTAATATTGTTCAATATGTCTGAGAGTCAAAGGCAATAGGAAAATCTGTCTGTTTTTCATCTATGTTACTTCATGTTTTGACTCATAGATTTGTTCTCCATTCATCTTTGATTGTTAAAATCTGTGTATCACAGATTTTATCAAGACAGAAATAGAAACAACAGTGAAAAATTATTTTACCCATGCACATTATTTTGAATAGTGAAGACTGTGTGATCTATAATTATGTGCAAAGATCTGATTATGCAAACATACTTGAGATGGTTAATAAAATCAGTAGCTGTATATTTTCTTAAGGCATAGGACATCAATTAATAAGATCAGTCACCATAATAAGATTAGTCACCATACATAGCAAGCATGCATATGCTATGTATTGCTATGTATTACTGCTGATTTCATCTTTCCCTTCTCTTCCCTTCCCTTCCCTTCCTGTCCCCTCCTTTCCCCTGCCCTCCTCTCGTCTCCTCTCCCCTGTAGACTTAGTTGCATAGCAGTAACTGAGTACCTGTAAAATATACATAACATTTCTCCATAGTATATAATTGTGTAATTATTGTCAGATCTTACCAATTGAGTACTGCTAAAAAGGTTAGAAGGAGTGGGGGGAGTTGATGAGCAAAAGAAAAAGACTGGCTTAATTTTAGTTCCAGTTAAAGTATTTATGCAAATTCCATAAAAACTAGCTGCCCACATTCAATACAAATATATTCGCAATCTTTTAATGTTCATAACAGACCTGACCTTTTGATTATTGCATTTAGGAAATATATCAGGAGATGGGAAGCTGAAACACTTCAAACCTCCCTTAATTATTTACTATTGCCATTAATCAAGCATTTGTTGACAGCATCATTCCACTTTTCTTGAATGGACAGTTGTTGTCATCATGTCTGTATAATGTTTATTTAGAAGAAAATTACTCCTTGCAGAATTATAAAGCGTTTCTCCTTCTTTCACATCCACCCACCAAATTTACATAATACAAGATAAATGTATTGCAAATTAGCAAACCTGCTTGCGCTTCTTGTTTGAAGTGTTGCCTTAAATTGTTGCTACAAATGTTACTGAAACACTTACAATATGCACAGCACCCTTTTCCCTGGACCAAAATAGTTTATTTTCACCTGGCAAGTGTGAGTGTGGCAATGACATTATTGATGGCAATGCAACAATTATGTTTCTCCTTTTTAATGTTAATAACAGGAGGTTAATTATTTATTTTTTGCTTCAAAGCCCATAATTTTTTGTGTTTAATTTCTGCAGTGTGAAAATTGTTCTTTTCTTCCCTCCTTTTTGCCAAAGTGTGACTTTCTATTTTTGACTATCATTCTATATTTTTCTTTATATTCTTTTATGCTGTGAAATCTGTTTATGCAGCAAAGTGGGAGAATTTGTGTACCTGTTATATGGAAAGTAAAATGAATGTGAAAAATGTTGCCTCATCATTACAATTCTTTGCCTTTTAATTTTGTTATATTGGAAAGTTGGAATCAGAAAATTTTTTATTGAAAATTAATAGGATATAAGCTTATGTACCTCCAGGGCAAGGCTTCCAGAAATAGTGCTATCACCTAGTCCTTGTTTGACTTCTTGCAGGAAAGATTCTCAGCAGACCCTCCAGGCATATGGTTACAGGAATTGGACTTGGCTAGTCAAGTGAAAAGAAGGACCAGGGGAGACGTGATAGCAGTCTTCCAATATTTGAGGGCTGCCACAGAGAGGAAGGGGTCAAGCTATTTTCTAAAGCACTTGTAGGCCAGACAAGGAATAATGGATAGAAACTGAACAAGGAGAGATTTAACCTGGAAATAAGGAAAATTTATATGACAGTGAGAACAATCAACCAATGGAACAGCTTGCCCTCTGAAGTTGTGGGAGCGCCATCACTTGAGACCTTCAAGAAGAGATTGGACTGCCATTTGTCAGAAATGGTGTAGGGTCTTCTGCTTGGGGGTGGTGGTGGACTAGACAACCTATAAGGTCCCTTCCAACTCTGATTATCTATTATCTGTTATCTATTAAATGGCAGAGTAAGAGAAAGGTGTGTAGCCAATTACTTTCTCTTATTCATTGTCTGAGTAAATGCCTATTCTAATATATCCCCCTTAAAATAGATTATTAAAACAACAGACAATTTTGAGCTTTGCCCAGGGCATAATTTAGGATATAACTTGCTGAACTAATTTGAAGAAAGGATCAGTGGTAGGAAAGGTAATTCATATGTACTGCAAGAGGAAAATTCCCACCACAAGATATCTGAAATTTAAAAGGAAATCATGAGAAAAGGTAGTTTTCATCTACCTTTACACAGAATTCTCAATAATAATTATCCTTTTACAGAAGTATAAAAAATGAAATATATACACTAGGTATTTAATAAATCATGTAATTATTTTTTATTCTTTAAATACACACAAATAAAAATATATTTCAGAATGAAAGATTTCTAACAACATTAAAGTGTTCAATCATTAGTGAATATATAGAAGTATTGATTTAATGTTGGATTTTTAGACTAGTTTCATTGATGGCAATCATAAAAGCAGTATTAGACTATTGGAGCATTTCAGATCAAAGTCCATTATGACTAATTCTAGTTTTATGGCAGATACATACTATGAAATTAATTTTTACTTTAAATGTCTTCAGTGTCCTTTTGAATTATGTAGAGGGTAACTGTGTATTGATTACACAGTTACAACTGTATATTGACCAAACATATTTAATATGAAACACTGTTGTTCAAATTAAGTTCTTTGATTCTACTTCTCTCAAAGGGACGAAGATAACATTGTAGATGATAAAAGGCAGCTTAATTCCTTCACATACACACACATACACACATACATACAACACACACACACTCTCAAAAATATCATTGAAATTTCCACTTACCACCAATGTAGCTTGCTGTACTGTTAGGAAAGTTGCTTGCTTCAAAGGCTAAAGAAAGTTCATTTAACAGTTGGCAGTACTTATAGAACCTATGTTAACTCCATTTTTATACTATTTCTTACTAGTCATAAAACCATTGATAGGCCATTATATCCCATGAGAAGTGTTTAAACCCCCCCCCCAAAAAAAAAAAAAAAAAAGGTCAAGACAGGATTCATTTGTATTTGCTAGTTAAATATAAATATTTTCTGGCACATTTGCAAGTGAAAATGAATTGTTTATACCTTTAGTTTCAGTTGTAGACTAGGTTGCAACTCAGATCATATTCTTA
Organism: Hydrophis major; assembly: GCA_033807585.1. Taxonomy (NCBI): domain Eukaryota; kingdom Metazoa; phylum Chordata; class Lepidosauria; order Squamata; family Elapidae; genus Hydrophis; species Hydrophis major. The sequence continues at coordinate 51,960,535 of CM066333.1, forward strand.
GATTGTGTGCTGCTCCGGTCCCCCCTCCCCCCCCCAATTTACAGCAAGAGTGCTACAGGTGTTTAATATTACTCCTCAAAATGGGTCCTCAGGAAGCACCCTCATTGCACAGGTCCAGGTTTTGAGCTCAGCACAGCAAGGGTCAATTGATAACCAAATCGAATAGGCACACACAAAGTCCAGGAAAGCACAATTAGGTCATGATACATGGCATGAGCACACAAAAGCATGGAAATGGGTACCTTGCTCCAGCAACACTCAAGTCCTCAGGGCAGGATTAAGTAGGCAATACCAGTGCAGCCTATGTGAGAGATGAGATTGCCTCCTCATGAGTAATCGAGCTGACCAGCATTATGCCTGTTTCCTCTGTACTCTGTGTGGTCTTGGATCAAGAGGTGAGGCTGTTTCATCAGTCATCAATCATCTCTGAATCCCAAGCCTGACCAATACTTAGCTCCGTGCTTTCCTCTACAGACTCAAACTCACTCTCCTCTTCTGAACTTGCATCTGGAGAGGGGTTTGGAAGCATATCCATGACAGATTGTTAAACAATCTTCTCTTCTTCCTTGCTGTAATAATTGTTATAAGATTTTGTCTATCTTAATTGTTGTAGGATATCAGTTGACTCTATGTTCATTCATACCTTAGAGGAAACTGAGCTTTGAAGAAGTTGGTCACTTGTTATAATAGACCAAATTTCTAATGGCAAAGAATTGGAGGAGGATTGCTGAATGTTTATGCTTTAAAGTATTGTTGTTTTTAAATAACAACAACAACAACAACAACAACAACAACAATAATAATAATAATAATAATAATAATAATAATAATAATAATAATATAGTAATAGGCACTTTGGATGCAATCCCAAAACAAATGGAGAACCACCTGACCACCACCAGCTTTGACAAAATCGCCATCAATCCATTGCAAAACACAGCCTTATTTGGAACTGCTTACATCCTTTGACAATATCTTTAACATAAACATCTCAGGCCTTACAGAGACCTCTATTGATGGATAAAAATGCCATATCTAAACATCTACCTGACTGGGTGAAGAATCATCATCTTCATCATCATCATCATAGCATATGTATAACATGCAGAATTCCAATACTAATTTATTAGATCATGATATGTAACAATATAATAAGTTATACTGGATGGATATTTCCATGACTGATTCAGTTGGAACTTCCCTACTTATGAGAGCTGTTAATTGGATTTTTAAAAAGAGGTTGATTTTTCCCTGTGTTGTGCTCATGTCTTCAAAGATAACACCTATCCATTCAGGCACAAAATCAAATATCTATTAAAGGCTATTGCATGGATTTCAGCATTTCAGGGTTTAATTAACTGGAATTAAATACAGCTGCTAGATTTCCCTCCTCCTATGTACCATTATGAGCTGCTTGTTGTATCACTTCCAAATTCAGTTCCAAATTCAAATCCATCTGAAAGAACATCTTTTGTAATTTGTTTTTGCGATTTACATGTTATATTTAAAGTATTGGCTATGAGGGAATAAAGATTCTGCAGTATGTGTGTATATAGGCATATAAATGTACATATTAAAATGTTTGAAAATAAGACCAAAACGAAAAAGAGTATTGGCATTAAGTTTTTCTCAGTTTTGTTAATATACCTAGGCAAAGGCTTAAATAATTTATGCCCAAAGTCAGCAATGTCTTCATGTCCTGGGTTGCATGTTTTTGGTCTTATCAACTAAATGTAATGAAATGAAACAAAACAAAACAAAGCAAAGCAAAGCAATCAAATCAAAACAACACTTGCCTTGCTCCTGGAACCTCACCAAATCTGGCTATTCTTCAAAGTCTGATAAGAATTTATAATTTTGAGTAGGTCAGGAGTATCAAACTCATGGTCCTCAGGCTGGATGCATCATGCATTGGCCACCCCCACTCCCATTTTAGCAAGAGGGGAAAAGTTGCAATATGTCATGTGACAAAAACGTGATGATGTAAGTTTGATAACACTGGACTAATAATAAGTCTTGTAAGATTTGGCAATCTAAGAAGGTTTTTGGTGTTTAATAGATACTATTTTTGAAATGGCATCCGTATGCTATTTTATTGGTCATTCATTTGTACAAATATTGAATAGGAACCAAGAAATCAGAAAAAAGCACTGAAAGAACAATAGATCAACAAAATAAAAGCAAAACAAAGAAATTAAAAATATTTTGAGGAAATTATTGCAAACCCTGCTATGATTATTGTCATTTAAATTAAAACAAAATAATTATCTGTACTATTATATTAACATTGCATATTGTGGAGCAGAACAATTGGTTTTGCTACTTTTTAAAATAGTTTTTAAATCTTGGCTTGTAAAATTTACCTTTCTGGCTGATTCATGTTCTTGTACACACATTTAAATATTCAGGTTATTAACCTGCTGAATGTTCCTAATGCAAGTTGGCTGCCTCATAAATTATCAAAATCAAATATAAAATAAGTGAAGAAGATGGCAAGCACTGAATCTTGGGAAGGAAGTTATGATATTTTTTCTGAGCTTGAAAATTCTACTCTTCAGCTTGGTATGTTTTATGACATCAAACATTTTATTTGGAAGTTATATCACATTCTGTAAATATCAAATCAAAACTTCATTACAGTTAAAAACCAGCATAAGTTCTGTGATAAATTTTTCATTTTTATCAGTAGAACTAAATGCAGATGAGAAAGCAAAAAACAAAGAAAAAGAGGAAAAGCTGAAATAGGATATGGGAGTAGCTAACACAAAAAGAAATGATAGTTAACACTTGGTACATAGACTTTATGTGTTTAAAAAGAAAACAAAATAGCAACCAACTGGAGCTATATATTTTCAGCATTTTTCACTTTGTAACCAAATAAATTGAAACATTTCACTGTCTTCCTCAAGGAAGATAACAAGTTTTTGTAGGTAAATGTACCATTAATTATTATATCAATACATTTATATTTTAAACTGTCAATGAAGAGATTAATTGCAGCGGCTGTCTTCTGACCATTGTCATTAATGTTGAAGGTTTTTTTGCTCGGTGGTATAAGTTCTGCACATACAGTCCAAACAACTCTATCAGAGGTCATTTCTTTCCTCCCTTTTAATAAAGGGAGAAGGGACACCATCTGGAAAAATCTTTCCTATCAAATAATAATTAGCCGCTGGTATGTTCTTACACATCAAAAGTCAGTTATCTGCATCTTAGTGTAGTCCTAAATCTTACAACAAAACAACCAGGATATTCCAAGATTCCTGAGATATGAAAAATAAATATATTTCAGTTATAGCTATAGAATTCAACTTAAAGGCTAGATTTCCCTTTAAGAGAGAATGGACCGAATATTCTCTCTCTCTCTCTCTCTCTCTCTCTCTCTCTTTCTCTTCCTCCCTCCCTGCCTCCCCCCTCCCTCCTCCCCTCCCTCTCTCTTTCCATGTGTGTTTGTGTGTTTATGTGTCTGTGTCCAGAGAATTAAAGGGCAGATCCTGAACTGCTTTTGACAAGAAGCTGCACATTTTAAAATAGATTTTATGAGGCCCCTCTGAGGGTATAGTAAGATTAGAATAGTGATGCTTTAAAGATGACAAATGCTGAGCAGAGAATTACAGGCAGTTTTAAGGTATAAATGGGAATACCTTAAGTCTTACATTAGTTTAAGGCACTTATTTTTTACTCTAAACCTTCAGAGCCAAAGAATGAACTGAAAATATTGGCTCTGTTTACTCTGGGCTTCTGTGGAAGCATAAGAGAAGATCTAAAATTTATAACTATTGGTCAAAAAACTATGTATGTTTAAACAACCTCTAAAGCCTCTTCTAGTTAGCAGATAAGTTTTCTAAAGAAAATCTATTCCCCTAGCAGCTTCACAGATGGTTTCACTCTCAAGATACCAGTTATAATAGTTTCATTCTCAAGGTACCAGTTTCACCCAGTTTCACCCAGTAATCTTTGTAAATTTGAAGTTCAAAAATACCCACTCCAGTAAAGCTGTAGTCTCACTAGCTTAATGTCCACTATGGCATGTAGAGCTCTAGATAATTGTCAGGTTTTTCTTGACAATGCTAGAATGAAAGCATGCATTCAATGTCACAAATCTCTGGTAAGCAGATTTATTATAGAAAAGCCAATTAAGTTTCTGTAAGAATTCCAGTGCCTGCCATGTATCAAATGCAAATCCTATTTATAGTGAAATCAAGCTTTTATTTTTGTGCACCTTTTTCTTCCAGTTGCATGATGTAAATATATATTTGGGACAAAATGATAGTTAGCACATGTGTTGGTTTTGTTTAGCTGTAACCTTATGAAACTGGCTCTCACAGTAGATTTCATATCTTTGATGTATATAATATATGGGCAAATATATTTAATTATGGAGTCCCAGATCTTTTTTTCTGAGGATTTTTGTCCTTTTTCTCGTGGCTTTCAGCTTCCTTTTTCCTGGGTCCTTTTCTGGTTTTGCTGCCATATAGGTTTCCATGTTTTCTGACATCTAAGCCAAGGAGGAGCCACCATTAGCAATCATTATAGGTCTGTCAGTTCCTGAAAGTCTTCTAGGTCTCTTGTAGAAAACAAGAAAAATTTGTACATTTTGAACTGATAAAGGGAGAAATTAATCAGCATACAGTGACTAATTTATATGATGAATTGAAAAAAAGTAATATTCATCTAGCTGGAACAATAATTTACTATAAAGCAAATTCCCAGATATTTTTTCTGCCTAAGGAAAGATGAACTCTTTCCCACATGAGGGTGAGAAGATTCATTTGTACAATCTGATATTTTTTGACTATTTTGCACACATTTTTCCTGATATGTACAATTATATATTTAGAATGGTCATCTTCTATTATGCTGATGAAGTTGATTCATTTGATAGCAAAGTGTTCCCTTAATGAAAAGCAAAACATTTTAAAAAATATCTAAAGAAATAAAGAATTGTTTATGAATGCTTTACAAATGCACATATATATGAATAATTAGTCTGGTACATAATTATTATTCAAACTAGTACAAAATCATTACTGTAAGATTAAGGAATATTTATTTAATATTTATTTAAGTTAAACTAATGCTTGTCTTGGAGTTACTGATTAGAATGGAGGTTCCCTGGAATGCTGACATTATTAGCATAATAATGTGCTATGTTATCTTATTTGGGAACAAAATAATGATAATAATACTAGCAAGCAATGAAATTTTTAGATTGGTATTAACAGGAATATATAGGGACATACTTTTTTCCCCTCAAATTTTTGATTTGTTTTACTTATATAACATATAAAAATTCAATTTCAATTAAACAGTGTGTTGTCTGGGTGCAATTGTTTTTTAGGAAATCATAATCAAAATGTTTATAATAACAATCATCACACTGATATTAATTCAATAATAATAATATTTTACTTACTTTCTTTAATACATTTCCTTAATGACATTATTTTTTTTTGTATCCCCATTTTTCTAACTTCTGTTTTTATCTAAACATTGGTAAAATAAGTCCCATGTCAAGAAATATTCAGTTCCTTCCTTTTCCTTAATTGTAAGTGTTAATCTATCAATTTCTGTACATTCTAATATTTTTTAAATTACACTCTCATCTGTCAGGTTCTCTTCATTTTTCCATTGTTGTGCAAATACAATTCTGGCTGCAGTTAGTACATATAAAATCAAATATATATTTCCTTTATCATACTATTCCAGTAGGATGCCCAACAAAAATATTTCTAGTTTCAAATCTACATGTTGCTTTATCATTTTTTTCCAACCAAGTATGTATATTTTTATCCAATATTTTTTGCCTTTGGGCATGTCCATCACATATGATAATATAAACCAGGTGTCTGGTTACACTTCCAACATTTAGCAGGCAAGTTTTTAAATATTTTTGACAATCTTGTTGGTGCAAAATGCCATTTTTTTTTTGTTTGAGAGTGCAGCTACAGAATTATCAGAGAAGCCATAAAGATTGAAAAAAGACCTGAAAGCATGAATAGGAGAGATGACTCCACCAGACTGTCAATTATTTGGAAGCCTGCACTCTCAAACAAAAAAATCTCCACACCACAAGCCAGGCAAACACCTGGGCACAAACAGACTCCCCCTGATACCTCGAGCTCAAACACACCCCAACCAGGCACCCAGATGAAATCTAGTTTCCTAATAAATGATAGTCATGCATTGACTCAGAGCCAAGCTGCACTAAAAACCTCCAATACAATATTGCCAGCCAATCAAGACAAAAAAAGCTACAAAACAGACAGATATTAGAAACACCAATCAAGCAGAACACATCAAACTCCAAGACTAATAAACAAAGGCCAAGACTCCCAACCAATCAGGATGAAGAAAAATCCATTCTGGCACAGCATAGGCTAGCACCAAATTTAAAACAGAAACTGCTGTGAAAGTCTGACTCACAGACGAACACAATACAGAAGCCTGATGATGGCAGATGAGATTCTGCCAAAACGTTGCTACAACTTTAAAAGCACAACTATAATGACGTGGGAAAATACCTGAACAAAGCTGAATACCATACATATAAATACCTGCAAAAACTTAAGAATATATATATTCTTGGAAATGATCAAAGATCTAAACATGGAACAAAAAGATCTGTTTGTAAGTTTCGATGTGGTTTCACTATTCACTCAAGTCCCGATAAAAGAAACTCTTGAAATCATCAAAAATAAATACCAACCAGCTAAACACCTCATGGAACTAGCAGAACACTGCTTAACCAACACATATTTCATATACAAAGGACAAAGATAAAAGCAAATTGAAGGAGCACCTATGGGATCACCACTGTCACCCGTCATTGCAAACCTGTTCATTGAAGAATTTGAATCCAGAGCCCTGGCTAACACCACCCACAAACCCAAACTAAGGTTAAGATACATCGATGACACATTTGTGATTTGGTGCCATGGAAAAGAAAACCTAAACAATTTCCTAAACACCTAAACACCTAAACAGCACACACCCCAAAATCAAGTTCACCATGGAAACGGAAACAAACAAACAACTACCATTCCTAGATGTACTAATCTACAAAAAAAAAGATGGAACACTAGGACACACCGTATACCAGAAGAAAACAAACATCAACCGCTACCTCAACGCCCAATCCCACCACCACCCAGCACAGATAAAAATCCATGGCCAAAACACTAATTGCCAGAACTAAACGCCTGGCAGACAAGACACACATAAAGACTGAACTATGGACCCTGACTAAAGTACTGACATCCAATCGCTTCCACAAAAGCAAAATCACTAGCTTGATCCACAAAAACACACTGAGACATAATGGAGACCTAGAAGATGAACAGACCTATGGAACAGCTGTCCTGCCCTACATAAGAGGTACTACAGACAAAATCAGTAAGATACTACACAGGCATCACATCAAGACTGCCTTCAAAACAGATAGAAAAATAGCACCCATCCTTAGAAACCCCAAAGATAAAATTGACCTGGAAAACCAAGGCATATATGAAGTCCCCTGTGCATCATGCTCGGCCACATACATTGGACAGAGCAATAGAAGAATAAGTACCCGCCTGGATGAACACAAAAATGCAGTAAAAAAGCTGGAACACACTTCCTCACTAGTCCAACACATGAAAGCCACAGGTCATAGCATCAACTTCAATGGCACCAAAACTCTAGCCACCATAGAAAACCCCGGCTACAGAATTATCAGAGAAGCCATAGAGATTGAAAAAAGACCTGAAAGCATGAATAGAAGAGATGACTCCACCAGACTGTCAATTATTTGGAAGCCTGCACTCACAAACAAAAAAATCTCCACACCACAAGCCAGGCAAACACCTGGGCACAAACAGATCCCCCCGATACCTCCAGCTCAAACACACCCCAACCAGGCACCCAGATGAAACCAAGCTTCCTAATAAATGATAGCTGTCCATTTACTTGGAGCCAAGCTGCACTAAAAGCCTCCAATACAGGAACGCAATGTTGCCAGCCAACTAAGACAAAAAAAGCTACAAAACAGACACAAGATATTAGAAACACCAATCAAGCAGAACACAGCAAACTCCAAGACCAATAAACACAGACCAAGACTCCCAACCAATCAGGATGTAGAAAAAACCATTCTGGCACAGCAGTAGGCTAGCCCCAAATTTAAATCTGAAACCACTGTAAAAGTCTGACTCACAGACAAACACTATACAGAAGCCTGATGATGGCAGATGAGATTCTGCTGAAACGTTGCTACAACTTTAAAAGCACAACTACAATGACATGGAAAAATACCTGAACAAAGCTGAATGCCATACATGTAAGTACCCATGAAAACTTAAGAATATATATATATATATATATATATATATATATATATATATATATATATATGTATGTATGTATGTATGTATGTATGTGTATATGTATGTGTAGCTTATAGCAATAAATACTTTATTATAGCAATAAAGTAACACAATGTTGCCAGCCAATCAAGATACAAAAAGAGCCCCCCCCCCAAAAAAAACAGACAGAAGATATTAGTAGCAGAACACAGCAAACTCCAAGACCAATAAACACAGACCAAGACTCTCAACCAATCAGGAGGAAGAAAAAACCATTCTGACACAGCAATAGGCTGCCCCAAATTTAAATCTGAAACCACTGTAAAAGTCTGACTCACAGACAAACACCATACAGAAGCCTGATGATGGCAGATGAGATTCTGCTGAAACGTTGCTACAACTTTAAAAGCACCACTATTATGACGTGGGAAAATACTCGAACAAAGCTGAATGCCAGACATGTAAGTACCCGCGAAAACTTAAGAATATATATATATATATATATATATATATATATATATATATATATATATATATATATATATATATATATATTCATTAAGTTTTCGCGGGTACTTACATGTCTGGCATTCAGCTTTGTTCGGGTATTTTCCCACGTTATAATAGTGGTGCTTTTAAAGTTGTAGCAACGTTTCAGCAGAATCCCATCTGCCATCATCAGGCTTCTGTATGGTGTTTGTCTATTTTGTCTTTAAAAGCATCACTATTATGATGTGGGAAAATACCCGAACAAAGCTGAATGCCAGATATATATATATATATATATATTTTCTGAGGTTCTCGCGGGTATTTGTATGTGGATCTTTGGTTATTCGGGTTTTCTCCCGCGTAAGATTGGAAGTATCTAGGCAACGTTTCGATGAAGTCTCATTCATCATCTTCAGGCTTGGTCTTCAGCTCTGTGCTTCTCAGAGTGATGTGAGCTTGCAGCTGCTTCTTCCTTTTAACTGCTAGTGGGGGTGTGACTTGATTGGGTGGGGGCTTGGCTGTGTTCTGATTGGGTGGGGGGGTGTTCCCATTGGTTGGGGGTTTGGCTGTGTTCTGATTGGTTGGGGGGTTGGCTGTGTTCTGATTGGCTGGAGGCGTGTTCTGTTCAGGTGGGGGCTTGATTGCGTTCAGGTTAGTCTTAGTTGCTGGAGGTTTTGAGCTGGTGAGCTGTGATCTTGCTGTTTGGCTTCGAGTTCGTGGTCGTGCTGCATCTTCATGGTGGAGGTCAGTTCGCTTCATGTATGGCTCAGAGGGGTTTGAGGTGGGTAGTGATGCAGCTGCAGTGCGGCTTCTGGTCCGTGGTCGTGTTTCATTTTCTGTGTGGGTGCGAGTCTGCTTTCTATGTGGAAGTGTGGTGGTGGCATCTTGTGTGGCTCTCAGGGGTGTGGGTCTGGTGTCATTCTTCATGTTAGGTACGTGTTTGTTCATGAGGGCGGGTTTCCAAATGGCTGGTAGGCGGGAGGCATCATCTCGTTTATTCATCCTGTGTGGGCGTTTTTCTATCTCTATGGCTTCTCCGATGATTCTGCTGCTGAAGTGTTCGGTTTTGGCGATAGTTCTGGTATTTTTAAAATCAATCTCATGTCCTGTGGCTTTGAGGTGTTGGACCAGGGAAGAGGTCGGTTCTTCCTTTTTGATTGAGTTCTTATGTTCTTCAATGCATGCACCTATTCTTCTGTTAGTCGGTCCAATGTATGTGGTGGGGCAGGCAGTGCAAGGGATTTCATATACTCCTTGATTTTCTAACTCGATTCTGTCCTTAGGGTTTCTTAGGATGGTGGATATCTTCCATGTAGAAAGCAGACTCACACCCACACAGAAGATGAAACACGACCACGGATCAGAAGCCGCACTGCAGCTGCATCACTACCCACCTCAAACCCCTCTGAGCCATACATGAAGTGAACTGACCTCCACCATGAAGATGCAGCACGACCACGAACTCGAAGCCAAACAGCAAGATCACAGCTCACCAGCTCAAACCCTCCAGCAACTAAGACTAACCTGAGCACAACCAAGCCCCCACCTGAACAGAACACGCCTCCAGCCAATCAGAACACAGCCAACCCCCCAACCAATCAGAACACAGCCAAACCCCCAACCAATGAGAATACACCCCCACCCAATCAGAACACAGCCAAGCCCCCACCCAATCAAGTCACACCCCCACTAGCAGTTAAAAGGAAGAAGCAGCTGCAAGCTCACATCACTCTGAGAAGCACAGAGCTGAAGACCAAGCCTGAAGATGATGAATGAGACTTCATCGAAACGTTGCCTAGATACTTCCAATCTTACGCGGGAGAAAACCCGAATAACCAAAGATCCACATACAAATACCCGCGAGAACCTCAGAAAACAAATATATATATATGTGTGTGTGTGTGTGTGTGTTTGTGTGTGTGTGTGTGTGCATGTATGTATGTATTTAAATATATACATATCAAAATAATATTTAAGTTATTGTACAAGTTGTTTTGGAGTATATATCAGTTGTGGGATTCAGCCAGTTTTCACCAGTTCGAGAGAACCAGTCGTTAACTTTCTGAACAGCTTGGTGAACTGATTGTTGGAAGAAATCATTAGGGCAGAGAACTGGTTGTTAAATTATTTGAATCCCACCACTGGTATGTATATTGTGTTTGTGTGTATATCTTTTGCTTTTGCTATGCTTTTCATTTCATAATGGAAAAAAGCTAAGGAAAATTGTATAAAGATGTATAAATGATGACAAGGAGTTAAGGTACAAAATACTACTCAAGTGTCTGCCTTGGTATTGCTGAAAGGGTAAAGCAATCAATATGATAACAGAAGATACATCTGTTTTCCTTCCTAAATAAATAAAATTATTCATTTTAAAAATCAAAAGTAAGCAGTTGGTACTAAAGCTATTACAAGCATGTATGAAATTATATGGATTTTCTGTCTTTATCCAAGAATATAAGCTCCAACTGTCTACCATTCAATTTTGCTAAACACTAGCTAAATATAACTTATCAATAGAATATTAGGTTACATGTCTACTTTATCATAAACAAATCCTCTTTCTCCTCCTTTTTAACATATGTATGCATGTGTGTGTATGTCTTTACACTATTTAGTATTATTTTACAAAAATCAAAACAAAAATAAACAACAAAAAGTTATATTGTAAAGAGAAACTCGGAAAAATGAAAATTCATGATCAACTTCTTAGAATAGAAAGTTTGCTTTCTTTTTAAAAACTATACAGTTTACAAGATAATTAATACAGATGTAGTTGTAATACTAATATATAATATTACAAACAATAGCCTCTTTTTTAAAAAAGCAATGTTAATTAAAATGTTTTGAGAAATAATAATAATAATAATAAATGGCAAGAAAAGATTTCTAATAATATTTCCAAATGCAAGCTTTTCTCTTCCCCACACCTTAAGATTTTAGTGTAAAATTGATCCAGGCTGCTTTGCAGATCTGATCCCTGTTTTCCTTCCTTTACAATCCTTCTGGCATATGCAGCATATGGAGGTAAATAAACTGGGGAGAAATTGATCAGAGTCAATTAGTTAAAAGACCTGGAACTGTCTAAGTGAGGCAATTTTGAGACAGAAAAGCCACCCCACTGCCTTCACTCTATCAGACAAGCCAGCATGCAAAGTTCAGGCTGTATTTTCTCTGTGTGTGACTTGTGTGGGCTGGAAGTTTTGAAAAAATAACAGCTTTAGCATGACCTACTCAGAAAAATAGTGAAGTTATATGGAGATCTATGTAAATGCAAGTATTTGGTCATAAAATTAACTTCCAGAGCAGCCGTCCCCAACCTTTCCAGCTTGGTGGCCTGGGCTGGGAGGGGGGGCTGTGAATAGCAGGAACAGGTGTGTGGTCACAGCTTCATTTGTGTGAGTGGTGCACATGTTCCAATAGACCTTCACATGTAGGCAGAAGTTGCTTATGCTCACATACCCATGCCAGTGGCAGGCATTTGTCCATGTGCCCAAAGCTCCACTTGAGCAAAAGGAAGGCACTCATGTGCAAAGCTTGATTTGTATGAATGGAGCTTCACGCATGAGCGGATGCGTGAAGCTCCATTCATACAACTGGAGATTCATGTGGGAGTGCAAGTCCCTCTACTGTATAAGTGGAGCTTTGCACATGAATACACACTTGCCCACTGCTCACGCGAGTAGAGCTGTGTGTGTGTTTGCCCAACTCTCCCATGGCCCAGTTTTGAACAGGCCATAACCCAATAGTGGCCTGGGAGTTGGGTTCCTTGCTCCAGAGGACTCATCTAATATCCAACCTGAGATTATATCCTAGATGATATGTGCAGACCCATCTAGTTATTTATCCAGTAATGTTTTGTGTGATTCTAAACTCATATTTCAGGAAATATTTGTATCCAGACTCCTCATTTTCATAATAGATGTTGCAATTCCCCTTCAAAAATATTTTTTTTCTAAATAATTTTGGAAAAAAATATTAGGTATGCATCAATTTTGTTTTCTTCTACATTTCTTTTTAAAAGAACTATTTGCATGGCTCTGTGGAAACCAGAAAAATATACAGTTTATTCTCTGTCATTTTTGACTATTTCAAGATATTCTCATTTAAAATAAAACATTAAAAAATCAAATAGGTGCAAATCCTGACTGACAGCTATTAAAATAAATATTTGGTAAGGTAAAAGAAAAAGAAAATAGCAACTTGCATTATCAGAGAAGGAAAGCCAAAAGTTTCAAGCCATGTTTGTAGATTAAGATGAATCTACAAACATGTCTTGATAACATGATCTATTAAGATGTTCATCTGAGAGTTCTTCAGAAATAAATTTCATTGTTGAATCAATTTATCACTGCATCTCAGAAAATGTATTGAAATTGACTTCTCCTTTTTCAGTCCTATAAGGATGAAGTTTGGGTGAGGAGATTCTTATTTGTAGCGATGAAACTTTCAAACTCTTCTCAACTGAAGATTGAGAAGAATGAATATTTGTATAGATGTTTGAAGTTTTCTTTATGTTCTTCCATGTGACCCGCTAGTTACAGGTGAGCAATACTTCAGCCATTGTCTTTAATGTCTCAGAGCAGTCTTATCCCACACCAAGATCAGTTTGCAATTGTGCTTTCCTGCTCTATTTTTAAAAAGTGATGCTTTCCTATTTGGGTAGCATGAGTCTCTGCGTTTCTTTTCAGGCATTTTAATATAATGAACTAGGAACAGTGTTAGTCACTGTGTTTAGCTGTTCTTCATTATTATTTTCTGGGCCAAGGAAAGAAATATTCCCAACTTAAGTTAAACCCCACTGAGATGTATGAGCCTGGTTGCAAGCATTTCAATTTTTTTCATGTCCCTGATGGAAGAACAGATCTAACCTTGTTATAAAATAGTTGCAATTTTAAGTGAAGAAGTTACACATCTTTGTCTTTATCCTCTGCAGAAAGCTCTGATGTCTGCTTATTACATTTTTACAAGATTAGGTTATTTATTTACAAGGTTAGGTTTGAGTAAGTAGCCAGACCCTTAACTAAACAATACCTTGATAGGTTGCTGCTTCATCTGCCTCTCCTATATATGTCATATTTAATATGTTCTTAAAGCAAAAGTGTTATGTATGTAAATAGTTTAAATAAAAGCAAGCTTGGGGTAAAGTGCAGGGTTCTGGCCCTGCACTTCTGATTGGGTGTTAAGCGGCTCGATCGGATTGGTTGGGTTCAGAGAATCCGATTGGCCCTTAACGAAGGACTCTTATTGGTTCTGGAGCTAGCGTCTTACAGCTCCCTATTGGTTATTTCACATTAAGGTTACCTAAATAAGGCAGAGTTGTTGTTGTTCAAGTTCTCAAGTCACTATGTAATAAAGAGCTGAAAGTTCACCAACTAAGATTGTCTCCATTCATTTCACCCATGCCTGAAACTATATCACTGGCAACGAGGGTGGGACTTGGAGACATCTGATCTTAAGGAACCGGGAAGAAAAACACAGCACGTGCCAAGACGACGCCACCAATGGAAACCATGTCCAGTGGTATCGTACCACCTGCTCCGTTCAATCCGAACCAAGAGGATTGGGAATCCTACATGGATCGCTTCCAAATGTTCTTTGAAGCAAACAACCTGAAGGACGTCACACCAGCCAAGAAGCGGGCACTGTTCCTGACGTACTGCGGCCCAGCTGTCTTTAAAATGGCAAAGGCACTCGCGAAACCTCGAGAAGTCAAAGCAATGAGCTGGGACGACCTCGAACCTCTCCTGAGAGACCATTACGCGCCAACCGTACCGACACTCGTGAGACGCCACGAATTCTATCAAAGAAGCCAGCGAAAAGGAGAGAGTGTGGCTGACTTCGTAGCAGACCTCCGACACTTGGGAGGCCTCTGCGGGTTCGCAGACTTAGATGAAGTACTGAGAGACCGCTTAATTCTGGGATTAGATGCGCTAGGCGTGCAAAGCAAGCTGATGGCGAAAGGCGACATCGACCTTGCTGACGCCATCGCCGAAGCCACTGCTGCTGAGGTGACCAAAAAGTCCGCGGCGCAACTACGGCGAAGCCAAAACCCAATGACCCCACAGACAGGCGACCTTTTATCCAAGTCAGAAGAGCAGCTTGTTACGATGCACCACGAGGACCTATCTTCGTCATCAGACAGCGACAAAGAAGGGTCCATCGACTGCGGTTCGACCGGGACCCTCGCTCTAAACCCTCATGCCCTTGCGCTGGTTGTGGGGCAAACCACCCCAGGGCAGACTGCAAATTCCATGATGCGATCTGTCATGAGTGCGGAAAACAAGGCCACATCAGTCGAGTCTGTCGCAGTTTACCGGGACCAAGTCAGGCCTCAAGGGGAACCAGATCTCGCCAATCGGCAGGAAACCATCCTGTAAGGCGAGATCCAGCAAACCACTCCTACAGATATTGAGCATTGCAGAAAGAAGAGGCCCACCATACTATCACTATAGGTCACGCCTCAGCCATGGACGCTAAGAAGATTCGAGTCACAGTAGCCATAGAGAACCAACCTTGCCACATGGAGGTCGATTCCGGATCGTCCCTCTCGACGGTGTCGTGGAAGACATTAAAGCAACTGATTCCTACCATCCAATGCCAAGACCTTCGAATGCAACGTCTCATCCTTAAAGACTACCAAGGGAATCGGATCCCTGTGGTTGGGTCTTGTCGAGTCCGCGTCTCGTTTAAAAAGCATACGGCATACTTACCTCTAACGATCATCGATAGGGACAGGCCTAGTTTGTTGGGCCTCCAATGGTTCGCGCCACTCGGCATCGAAGTAGCCGGCATGAACCGAGTCGGTGATTGCGAGTGGGAGGAGGACCTTATTACTGAATTCAGCAATGTCTTCGCAGATCATCTGGGCGAGTATAAGGGGACCCCAATTTCATTTAGCCTCGACCCTAAGGTCGCCCGATCCATTTAAAGCCCCGTCGAGTTCTGTTTGCCCTTAAGGCCAAAATAGATGAACAACTTGACAAACTAATTAAACAAGCGGTACTGCAATCCATTGATCATTCTCCATGGGAAACTCCTATTGTAACCCCCATTAAGCCAGATGGGTCAATCCGAATCTGTGGGGACTACCGGGCCACTCTAAACCACGCCCTCCAGCAGAACGCGTATCCAGTGCCGGTGGTACAGCACCTCCTTCATTCCCTGGGAGGCAGAAAGGTTTTTGCTAAATTAGATTTAGCTCAAGCCTATCAACAATTGCCCGTGGACGATAAAACAGCCCAAGCTCAAACGATAGTAACGCACAGAGGTGCTTTTAAATGTACCCGATTGCAATTCGGGATAAGTGTAGCCCCAGGAATATTCCAAAGTTTAATGGAACGATTATTGCAGGGAATCAAGGGCGTGGTTCCGTATTTTGATGATGTGTTAATTGCAGCTCCTAGTAAAAAAATTCTACAGAATCGTTTAAAATGTGTTCTTAAGAAATTCCAAGAAGCGGAATTGAAAGTAAAAAAGGATAAATGTTATCTGTATACCGACAGTGTTGAATTTCTAGGTTATCGCATTGATAGTCAGGGTATCCACCCTACTGAGAGTAAATTAAGGGCGATAAAAAATGCTCCCAGACCCCGTAACTAAACAGATCTCCAGGCATTTTTAGGCCTTATTAATATCTATAATGTGTTTTTACCACATAAGGCGACTGTGGCTGAACCGTTACATCGGTTATTAGATAAGAAAGCATTGTGGGTTTGGGGTTACCGGGAGGAAAAAGCATTTCAAAATGTAAAAGATTTACTTACATCTGATTCTGTACTTATGCAATATAATGAAACATTACCATTGGTTATAACTTGTGGTGCCTCACCGTTTGGGGTGGGCGTTATTTTGAGACATGTGCTGCCTAATGGAAACGAGGCCCCCATTGCATACTTTTCGAAGACTCTTTCTCAGGCAGAACGTAACTATGGACAAATAGATAAGGAAGCTCTTGCAATTGTGGCAGCCGTAAAAAAATTCCATGAGTATGTATATCGAAGGACATTTATCATTGTAACTGACCACAAACCTTTACTGGGGATAATCGCTGGGGACAAACCAATCCCCTATATATTGTCCCCAAGAATGACTCGATGGTCAGAGTTCTTAGCTGCTTATAATTATCGATTGTTACATCGCCCGGGGAAAGCCATTCCCCACGCCGACGCACTCAGCAGAGCACCGCTACCAGAAACTCTCCATGATCCGGCACCAACAGTATCGGCGTTACAAATTGAGACGCTCAACTCGCCTCCTATGACCGCTTGAGATATCGTGAGAGAGACCAGACGAGATCACACCCTAGCTCGAGTCCTAGGCTGGGTAGAACATGGATGGCCATTGGACCAGGTCCCAGATGACTTCGTGCCATTTAAAACAAGACAGACTTAACTTTTTTTGCAAAAAGGCTGTGTCATCTGGGGCGATAGAGTCGCCGTTCCAGAACGACTCCAAAACTCGCTGTTACAAATTTTGCATGAAGGACATCCCGGGATCGTGCGGATGAAAGCACTCGCATGGAGCTTCGCTTGGTGGCCAGCATGGACCGACTCATCGAGCAATGGGTCAAAGCCTGCACCAAGTGCCAACAAAACAACAACGCACTGCCAAAAGCTGCACCGACTGAATGGGAGACGCCACGCGGGCCCTGGTCCAGAATTCACCTGGATTTTGCAGGGCCGATTAAAGGACATACATTACTATTGACTGTCGATGCATACTCTAATTGGTTGGAAATTCATCGAATGACACATACAACCTCAGAAGCTGTCATTAAAGTCCTCAATAGACTCTTTGCAACTCATGGATTGCCAGACGTCCTGGTGTCCGACAACGGACCACAGTTTACAGCGCTGATGTTTGAACAGTACCTTGCTGATAATGGCATCCGCCATGCGCTCACCTTGCCTGCGCATCCTGCTACCAAAGGCCGAGCGGAACGCATGGTCCAATTTGTAAAAAAGAGTTTGCAAAAAGTGGACTATGATAATATTGATGAAAAAATAAACCGCATTCTACTTCTACAACACATCACTCCGCACAGCGTAACCGGCAGAACTCCTGCAGAACTTCTCATGGGGCGAAAACTCCATTCCCGCCTCGACCAACTGCACCCTGCTTATGAGCCAGAAAAGCCTGCAGGATCCAGCAGACGCTACCGTACCTTCAAGGTGGGCGACCCTGTTTATGTAAGAAATTTATCGGGCGACCCGGTTTGGATTGAAGCAACGATAATACGCGAGACTGGGCCCAAATCCTATATTGTAAGATGTGTTGATGAAAGACTGTGGAAATGACATATTGACCAATTACGGTCACGACTCATATCGGCCAGCCAACAACTCCCCTACAACCAAACTGAGGGGGGGGGGAGGAATGGAAGAAGATGACATTCCAGGGAACCTGTTCCAAGAGAGCGATGAATCTAGTGAAACTCAGGAAAGGGAGCAGGAGGAAGAATTGTACGCTCCAAGGGAAATCACACCAGAACAAGAAGCTGAGCCACTGCCAAACAACATTTTACCTCAACAGGACTGCACACAGCCAGTCCAAAGAAAATCTAATAGACCCAAAAGACAACCGTCCTATTTGAAGGACTATATAACCACACCATAATTGAGGAACCAGGGGGAAGGGTTGTTATGTATGTAAATAGTTTAAATAAAAGCAAGCTTGGGGTAAAGTGCAGGGTTCTGGTCCTGCACTTCTGATTGGGTGTTAAGCGGCTTGATCGGATTGGTTGGGTTCAGAGAATCCGATTGGCCCTTAACAAAGGACTCTTATTGGTTCTGGAGCTAGAGTCTTACAGCTCCCTATTGGTTATTTCACATTAAGGTTACCTAAATAAGGCAGAGTTGTTGTTGTTCAAGTTCTCAAGTCACTATGTAATAAAGAGCTGAAAGTTCACCAACTAAGATTGTCTCCATTCATTTCACCCATGCCTGAAACTATATCAAAAAGCATGATGGATAATTCAAAGTAAAAATAATAGTAGATATGATGAAATTCAATATAAACTACAAGAGATATCCAGCTTCAACTACATTTGGAAAAGAGAGAGCTCCACTTACACCCTTTAATAGACTCAGAAGGTGAATTTTCAAAAGTCTTATTTGAGATGTGACAATTTTTTTTTTCTGTTCAAAATAGCATCTTATTAAATATAATTTACTATTTAACCAATGTTAAGTGTCACTTGACAATTCAAATAGCTGTGAAGAAAAAGAGTTCATTGAATATAATAGAATTCAGTGTTACAGAAGCAGGATTTTCTTTCTTTCTCAGAGGTCACAAAAGATTATGCTATCCATTTTTTACTTTTCAGCTTATAACTGTACAGGCAATTTCTTTTTCATACAGGAAGCTTCCTTTTCATATCTGAAATACTTCATTTGTCTTTTACAGTTATGAACAGTTCTTGATGGAAAACGCATTTTGTTTCAACCCTCAGTTGAAATAGTTCTTCCTGTGAATATGCACACACACACACACACACAGAGAGAGAGAGAGAGAGAGAGAGAGAGAGAGAAAGAGTCAAAATATCTTTGATCATGGAACATGTTTGTTTCTTTGATTTGTGTAGACACCCATCTCAATAAATGATTCTAGATGACTCACACTTCACGTTTTAAATTGTGTTCAATTGGTCCAACTTATGTACTGAATAGCTGTTGTTATTAGTATCTAATAAAAAGAGGACTCTCCAGGACAAATGCGCTGTAAATGTGACATATAAATGTAAACTCGAGTTTTATAAAACTATGTCAAATGTAGTTTTCATATGACTATAAAAAGTAAAAAAAAAAGGGGTGTGTTACAAAATACTACAAAATTATTTGGGGAAAATAATTCTGCAAACCTACTTTTTCCAACCAACAAGTGGTCAAGCAGCATCTTTTTTTTTTTTAAACAAATTTTATTAATTTTACAAAAAAACAATACACAATCCAGGCATAACAACTTGAAAAATCTTTTCTAAAAAAAAAAAAAAAAAATTAAAGAAGAAAGCCAATAGAACATATAAAATAACTGCAAATTGTAATATCAATATTTACATTATCTATTTAACTTCATATCTTATCCAGAGTTCTCCTTTTATCCAAATTATATTTCTTGCTTATTAAAATTTTATTGCCTTTCATAAACATACAAAACACAAAACATAAACAAAACTAAAACATCTTTTCTGAAGGCTGCCTGATCCCGGGTTGAAACTCTTCACACAGACACAAATTCAAACATCATATTCACTTTATATATCCTTCCATATCTTATTATCATTTTCTTTTTTTTTTAATAAACCAATTTTATCAATTTTACAAAAACAGTGCACAAACAATCAAGCTTATAAATTCTTTTCTAAAAAAAAAATAATAATAATTAAAGAAGAAAACCAATAGAACATAATGATTCCAAATTATAATATCAATATTTACTTTATCTATTTAACTTCATATCTTATCCCAGCTTCTCCTTTTCATCCAAATTATTTCTTGTTAATTAAAATTTTATTGCCTTTTATCAATATACAAAAAAAAAAAATAACAAAACCTTTATATATCCTTCCATATCTTATTACCATTTTCAATAACATTCTTTGTCTGTTCTATTTCCAACTATCCATTCATCTTTTTTCTTTTACTATACTTCTCCTATACACTAATTGGACTGACGCCTTTAACTCATTACCCTAACTTAAAAGTACTTCATATAACACTTAATTTCTCTTGGGATTCTGTTTAGTAGATTCTAAAATTACACAGTAAATTTTATACTCTAAATACACATATAAAAACACAATCTTATATACCTTCCAGAATCCCCCTTTTATCCTTAATTAAATTCACCCATTGTCTCTGAATAAACTTTTTTTCTTTAGATCTTGCTTCCCACCATTAAGGCTTCTCCTCCCCCCCTTTCTCTCTTGCTTATTCTTCTCCTTGCCCTTTTTACCCCTTTGTCTCTCCTCCTCCTTTTTCTTACTCTCTTTCCTTTGCTTTCTAACCTTGCATCCACCTTTCCTCTCCTTTTTTCTCTTTTTTGGTTGTTTTTTCAAATCTTAAAATCCCCTTTTTCTTATCCTTCTCCTCCTCCCCGGAAAAAAACCATTGTTCATCAAAGATGGCTTCTTGTTCCTCTTCTTCTTTGTCCCAGTCATTCTGCTGCGTAATCAATTTTTCATAAGTACATAACGCCATTTCTAAAAATTGAAATAAAGTGCCCAAAGTATCTTTTCCATCTTGTTCTTCCTTTTTATATTTTTGATATTCAGTCTTTAGTTCATCCACGAGCAATGCCATCCTGAAAAGAGAAACTTTCCCCAAAACAACCACCCAAGTATTTTTAATCAAAAATAATTCAAAAAAAGTTCCAAAAGTTTATATTTTTCTTCTTTCTTCTATTTCTTTTTCTGGGGTTACTGTTTAATCAAAGAGGTCCAATTACCTTGTATCTTTCTTTGAGATTCTAGGCAATCTCCTCCTTTTTCCACTTCTGCTCCATTTTTTTTCCTCTCCCTTTCCACTTGCAACATCAATTTTTAAATGATCAGAAATCCATACCTCTAATAAGGGTTTTCCAATTTCTTAATTTTTTAAGTCCAATGTCCAAAAACTCTTTTGTCCCTTAACTTCAACTTTCAGAATAATTCACCTTCAATGCCCAAACAAATTTCAAATCTTCATCTGCTGTTTCCATGGGGTGGGAGAGTGAAGAAAAAAAAGTTCCCTTTAGCAGCTTCTCCACCGCTTTCGATCTTCTCAGGGATACAATGTATCCTCCAACAATTCAGACAGTTCAATTCCAACGAATTTAAAAGATGTTGATTGACACCGCTCAGCCAGCACTTTCACTTTTCTTGCTTCCTCCAGCACAATCTTACCCAGTTGCTGGCTTCTTCGTGGCAGCCATTGCTGACCGCCGCTCCACCACCTTGGGAAAAAGGGGTTTTTCCGGACGAGGAGGGGGTCTGCAGCACCCGCAACCCCCTGTCCGGCTCCCCTCTCTCTTCGGCTGTCCCTACAGGGCAACCATATCCCCCTGACCCATTTGGATCGGGGGTACTTCGGCGGCAAGCGCAGCAGGAATTGCGAACAGTCGCGAATTCCTGCTGCCACCGAAGTCACGCGGAACCGGAAAACGCGTCAGGCAGCATCTTATGCAAATATTTTATTGTCCCAGAATATTATGCAAATGTTCCATTTTGATTAATTAGTTTTACGCTAATTAATCTGGTGAAATTAATAATCTATACAATACCTAACCCCTTACATAGTCAATCAGTATTTCAATCACCTGGAAACCACTAATGACTTTCTGTCTTGTTTCTATTGGCAGTTATTTAATACAATTTGGAAGCAGCCTAATTCAGATATCTTCTTCCATCATGATTCCTGAAATTAAATATCCTTTTACAAACTCTTAAATTAAATTTGGACTGCTTCTTGGTAACATCACTGTTAAAATAAAACCATTTCAAACTTCCAAGTTGGCCTTTTCCTATGTAATCATTCTGTCTGAATTTTATAGTACAGGTGTGTCAGGGGGTAAGATAGGAGAATCTAGATAAATTTGTGGGGGTAAGATCGGAGAATCTAGATAAATTCCCATGTTTGATGTTGTTTTATGGAAGCACAGAAATTTGTATTTTTTAGGAAAGAAACAAGGAATAACTGTAAAATCTCTCTTGATTGATAGTGGGAACCATCAATTTTGGAGAACCATTTTTTTTAAAAAAATACCTCATAATTTTGAATACTTCATACCCTGGGATATTTCAGGCAGATGTTGTTGTTTGATGGTGTTAAAATCATTATCACAGGATATAAGCTATTCAAGCAAATTTCCTTCTGTAATTGACTGTAATTGACTGACAATTGTCAATGCTGATGCTATATGCTGATGCTGTATCATTATTGCTGCTATTGTTTGTCACACAGTCAGCCAGATGTTTAAATCAGATTTGGCATTTTTATCAATCTATGGAGTCCTTGCCAAAGACCTTGGTTGTTATTGTTGTTTCTCAAAACAAAGATAATTATCCCACTTCAGTGTATGTAGCCATGCAATATGAAAATAGCTAAGGATAAGCAGAAGCAATTGCCAAGTTATATTTGGAAAGACAGACATCTACAGAATCAGCAAAAAGATGGGAGAACAGTAAGTCTCATTGTTAGGTCAATAATAGAAAAAAATGCAGCCTTTACTTTCTGATCACAATGCATGTTTCAAAACTTTATTACAAAAATATAGTTCTCTGACATCTTCCTGCTTGCTTCAGTTGATTTCAAGCTTTAAATAGTTTGGTGACAGATTCACTATCCATTCCATATTATTTTGTTTTATTATCTGTTGATTACCTCAATTTGCCCTAAATTTCTCTTTAAAAAATAGAGAAAATAAACTGTTTTCTCGCTACTCCAAAATATTTTAGTGCTGTATTTGTACAAAACATCTCAAACTACCTGTCTGAAACATGCTAAAATTTACTCCTGATGTAAATACAATTATTGTTGTCTATATTGTACAAAATCAATTTTAAAAGCAAAGACTACCTAGTTTTAAAACCTTTGCAACTACTTCTGTGAAATCAAGCACTTTGGAGCCTTTCATAGTTGCCTACAATTGGAAAAAAATAAGGCATCATATGTATATGATGTATTATTTATGTATATGATGTACTGGTTATTTATGTATATGATGTACCGGTTCCATGAGCACATTCTCATGGAACCGGTAGTAAAAAAGGTTGAATCCCACTACTGGAGGAATCACAATTTTATCAAATTTGGATGAATTTGATAACCAACTTTTCATATTTCCTAATAAGTAAGATATCCTTACATAAGCAGCTTTAATAAAAGAGGACAATTTATCAGAAAAAGTAAGCCATGCATTACCTGATTTTCAAAATTTAGAATCCTCAATAGAGGCCAGCAAAGAGATAAAGAACATTTTATCTGCTTTTTTTCCATCTAGTGGTTATTAGAGTTTTTTTGCAGCCTAGATATGACATGCCTAATTAAAATTGTAATTTAAAAAGAAACAGTATGTAACACTGTATTCGTGGATACTCAGTCAGAAGTAAGATATCTTTAATTTCCTATGGATTATGCTCAGTATAGTGGAAATAACTGGGTGAAACTAAATTAGATTTCCATAAGATTTCCTTCTAAGGAGTAATTCGTAGAAGTAGATGGGAAGATTATAACCTTATTCATGTTTACCCAATAGTAAATGAGAAAGCACTGATTAGATTTTGTTGAAAAATATACTTTCTTTTAGTGGTTTATAATTTGGTAGTGAAATCATGCATTGAAACTGTAATCATAGAAGAAAAATGGAATTTGAGAGGTTTTAATCCAAAAGCTAATACTGCAGGAAAAAAAGCATTTCCCTCTGTAAAAAAAATATTGAAAAGAAAATCTGAAACCAATGTCTGCCTCATTAAAGCTGATGTATGCAATCCCTATCTACTAGCTTCTAGGTTTTGATTGAATTACATATTGGTATGCACACTAGGTATGTTAATGATTCTAGAGAGTTCATGTGTGTATCTACCAATACTTTGTGAAGCTTGTAAAACTTCAGCTAGAAGGTTTCATTAAATCATGTCCTCAAACTAAACATTGTAATTAACTTAATTGATTCAAGGTTACAGATCAAACTAGTTGCCTTTAATTTGATTCATAAAAAATTGAAGGTTTTTTTGAAACTTGACATGAACTGAAACATTGCTAATTCATTCTGTATAAAGAAAAAAGAGGCAAGAATGCTGTAATGTACTTTCTGATTTTGTAATAAGTATTTGGTGAGTTTTATCAACTCTTGAAGCCGTGCTATCAGAAGACCTATAAGACTCTTCCTAGACTGACTGTGACTTATTCTTCTGTTAGAATTGCTTTATTTGGGCTCATTTAAAGGAAGGGAAAGGGGAAATCAGATTTATTCTGCTGTGTTTTTAAAGTGAAAATTGTTCTTTCTTGTGTTAACTGTTACCTCTCTTCATATATCTTTTTATCATTCCTTAACTCAGTATGCTTGCTGACCCATTAATCTTTGCATGCAGCTGTTCTTCAACATTTCCAAGGCCATTCATTCCTCCGTATCCCACATTCAGGAATAAGGAAAAAAATTCCTCTTTGCTTATTGCTACTTATTTTAGCTTTTTTTCACTGCAGAAATGGTCCTCAGATACTGTTCTGGTTATTAGACTATAGCCTACAAATAGAGCTTATGACATAGTGTATATCACGCTGACTGGTTTATGTAGTAGTGAAAACATACTTGTTTTTTTAAAAAAATCAAAGATTTGTAGAAGCCACTTAAAACACAAGATTCTCAGAAGAATCTAACTTTGCCAAAGGGTGATGGCAATAAATTTGGAAATCAGTGGTCAAAGAATAATGGGCTTTTAGATGTTTTTAGTAAGAGCCTCTGTACTACTGTTTTAATCATCCTTTTTTAAAAATTGAAGTCAAATAGTTTCTGAATTTGTTCAGTACAATCTTTCCATAAATCTTTGTTGAACAATTGTCTATCTATATAAGAAAAACAAAACAAAGGAACAATTCAGAACTTTATTGTAGTGAAATCCTTGAGGTAATCCAGTTGAAACTTTGCAGGTTCATGTTCTCCTTCTATTTTAATCCCTTTCTGCTCCAAATTGAATCAGCTCCTGGATATTTTTAGGCTTTCTATGAGTGAATCTTGAACTGTTGCCTTAAAACTTCAAAGTGTGAATTTAGATCAGTCTTGTAACCTTTAAATCTTGAGCTCAAATTAGACTTTTTGGCTGATCTGTACATAAGTAATATATATTAAGACTGTTTCATGCTTAAAGCGATTTGAACAAAGTACTTTGGACCTGTTTTCTATTCATTAAAGCATCACAACTTTTTTCAGACTTCCAAAATCTTGCAAAAAGATACAGATGCTTTAAGCATTGCTTTAAAGTGGGGGGAGGCATCAGAGGGGCATCACATGATGCATCACAACTCCCCCCCTTGCTAAACCAGGCGTGAGCATGGCCAGTGCACGATGTATCCAGCCCACAGGCAGCAGGTTTGACAGCCCTGCTTTAAAGAATCAACCAATTAAAATAGCCAAATTACTCTTCAGTCTTGCACAGAAGTTTGTAAATAAAGTGGCTGCTTTAATGAATAGAAGTACTGTGTTTATATGCAGTCCAAAGCATTTCTATCAAATCATTTTCAAACATGCATATCTTTAAATTTAATTCTTATAGCCACTAACAGCTATCATTTGATTTTTTTTAACAGCTGTCATTTCTCAGCACTAACTACCAGGCTGTTTGAAATACTCATTGGGTCAGTGTATGCATAGAAATATTTTTTGTTATTAGCACTAACTGCCTAAGCAGGATAGGAAGGTCTGTGTGTTTATTTGATGTCACTTCAGGGCACTGATAATCTTCTCTAAATAATGCACATTGTGCTATATTTGCAATTATTTCAGTGCCTGGCAAAAGCAAATGACAGATAGATATTTGAATCAATTTTAAGTTGACTTTTTAGCAGACAGAAAGATAGTGAAATTGTTTTCAATAAGTAGGGAGTGTTTATAGGAGAGAGAGGGCCAAAAATATTGTCTTATGTAATGTATTCCATATACAAAAATTCTCTCCCAAGTCTTTCCATTTGTAACTGATCATGAAAGAAGCAGATAAAACTTGGAGCTGGACTTATCTGGACTTAATCTGCTTCTTCTCCAATATGCCTCATGCCAGTCTAGCCTAGAAATACTACCACTGATTTCCTATATTATTCACAACAGCATGAACAAGAAATAATATTATACAATCTAAAGATACTATGATCCTGGTGATGAGTTTGAGCCTGACTGGCTTAAAGATGACTCAGCCTTCCATCCTTCCTTGGTCATTAAAATAAGGACCCAGATTGCTAGGGACAATATGCTGACTCTAAATCACTTAGAGCACTGGTATAAAACTCAATCACGTCATGTGATGCATCAAAACATTTTTTGCCTTTACTGAGCCAGGTTGGGCATGGCCTGCATGTGACATTTCCGGCCAGTAGACACCCCTCATTTAGAGAATGCTGTAAAACATTATGAAGCGGCATATAAATTTAAGTGCTATTAATTTAATCAGATGGTGTTCAAGATATGAAAATGTCCATGGCAGTACTGATGAATGTAAAAATTGATTTCTGTGAATCATAAATAATGTTATGCAATTCAATCTAGTATGTTGAATTGGCTTCTCTTTCTCCCATCCAAACCACTGATTCTTGCAGAAACAAACTATTCGCACAGACATTTTAACTTGCACTCACAAACAAAAAAATCTCCACACCACAAGCCAGACAAACACCTGGGCACAAACAGATCCCCCCTGATACCTCCAGCTCAAACACACCCCAACCAGGCACCAGATGAAACCCAGCTTCCTAACTAATGATAGCCGTCCATTTACCCGAAGCCAAGCTGCACTAAAGGCCTCCAATAAAGTAACACAATGTTGCCAGCCAATCAAGATACAAAAAGAGCTCCCATTCTGACACAGCAATAGGCTGCCCCAAATTTAAATCTGAAACCACTGTAAAAGTCTGACTCACAGACAAACACTATACAGAAGCCTGATGATGGCAGATGAGATTCTGCTGAAACGTTGCTACAACTTTAAAAGCACCACTACTATGACGTGGGAAAATACCCGAACAAAGCTGAATGCCAGACATGCGAAAACTTAAGAAAACTTAAGAAAATATATATATATATATATATATATATATATATATATATATATATATATATATATATATAGATCTTTGGTTGTTCGGGTTTTCTCCCGCGTAAGATTGGAAGTATCTAGGCAATGTTTCGATGAAGTCTCATTCATCATCTTCAGGCTTGGTCTTCAGCTCTGTGCTTCTCAGAATGATGTGAGCTTGCGGCTGCTTCTTCCTTTTAACTGCTAGTGGGGGTGTGACTTGATTGGGTGGGGGCTTGGCTGTGTTCTGATTGGGTGTGGGTGTGTTCTCTTTGGTTGGGGCTTTGGCTGTGTTCTGATTGGTTGGGGGGTTGGCAATTAAGACTAACCTGAGCACAACCAAGCCCCCACCTGAACAGAACACGCCTCCAGCCAATCAGAACACAGCCAACCCCCCAACCAATGAGAACACACCCCCACCCAATCAGAACACAGCCAAGCCCCCACCCAATCAAGTCACACCCCCACTAGCAGTTAAAAGGAAGAAGCAGCTGCAAGCTCACATCACTCTGAGAAGCACAGAGCTGAAGACCAAGCCTGAAGATGATGAATGAGACTTCATCGAAACGTTGCCTAGATACTTCCAATCTTACATGTGAGAAAACCCGAATAACCAAAGATCCACATACAAATACCTGCGAAAACCTCAGAAAACAAATATATATATGTATGTATGTATGTATGTATGTATGTATGTATGTATGTATGTATGAATGTATGTATGTATGTATGTATATATGTATGTATGTTGTGACTGAAAGGATCGATCCTGCTGTGAGTTTTGCTTCTGATGACTCTGAGGATGAAAGGCTGGAACCTGCTGAGAATTTGGAGTCTGAATTGTTAGAAGACACAGATGTGAGCCAGGGGGATGAGAGGTTATCACACAGACATTCTTCGCCTGAACCCTCGACCTCATTCATGTCTGCAGTTGAGCCACAAGATGAGTCAGAGGAGTCGAGCGAGGAAGCTGACAGATCGTGGCTAGATGCCAGAACAAGAAGGAGGCTGAAATGTCAAGCTGTGTGGAGGCATCAGGCCAGACGATGATTTAGGGAGATTGACACTAGGTGGTTCACGGAGACAAACTCAATTAGAAGGGAAGGCGAGCCAATAATTAGTAATTAGCATGTTGCCTCAAGGATTATAAAAGGACACAGTTGTGTGGGGGAAGTTTGTCAGGAACAAAGTGATTGATTACGTGCAGAGGTTTTTGGCAGAGGCTCGGAGCTTTGAGAATTTGTGCCAGAACTGTTGTGATAAACAGGGCATGTGGAATATTATCTTGTAAGACTCCTTTCTGTTGGATTTGAGTTTTGGGGTGGCTGCCTTTGGTTTGGTTTTGTTGGATCTTTGAAGGGGGAGCCATAACATTTTTGTTCCTGACCCACAACAAACCATCTTAGAAGCAAGATGGATTCTAATCAAATGCAGCGTCTGGTAGAGCAACAACAAGAACAAATAACTCAGCTTTTGCAAAGTAACGTGACACTGCAAAATCAGGTAACACAATTGCTGAATTATGTTTCCAGCTTACCAAGCACCACTGCTGCTTCCCCTGCCCCTCCTGTGAGGAAAAGCCTGGTATCCATGCCAGAGAAATTTTCTGGGCAAATGGACAGGCTCCCAGCATTTATGAGCCAATACCAAATGTTTATTTCTCTGAGACCTGAATACTTTCCAACCGACCGGGCTAAAGTAGGCTTTTTTATTAGTTTATTAACTGGGCAGGCTGCCAATTGGGCTACTCCCTTTTTATTTCAAGATAGCCCGTTATTGAACAATTTCCAGGGTTTCCTCCAACAGATGAGGGTAATGTTTGAGGATCCCATTAAAGGACAAACTGTGGACAGATGGCTAATGGATATTAAGCAGGGAAAATGTTTACTACAGAAATACATGGCAGAATTCCGTTTGTTGTGCATGGACTCTAACTGGAACGAACCGACTCATATGGCTGCATTCCAGAAAGGCTTGTCTGATGCCATCAAGGATGAGCTAGTCCATGCAGAACGGGCTTCAAATTTGGATGCATTGATAGTTCAATGCTTACGTATTGAAGCTCGATTACAGCAACGTGGGAGCAAACGGCCCATTGTGGAACCACCTGTGTTTGCTCATGCCCGCATTCTGCCACCGAGAGTTTTCCAACCCATGGTTCAGGTTGAGGAGCCGATGGAGATAGGCACACTCCGCCCTCGCTTAATGGCACGAGAACGTTCAAGAAGGTTCCAGGAAGGCTTGTGCCTTTACTGCGGGGGTCGGGGATATTTTGCAAATTCCTGCACTCAGAGAGGGACTTGCAGACCTGTGCCTGAAACCACTTCTGGCCCGTCGGGAAATGGGGTAGGCCCGACCTTGGAGAAACCCTAGGTCGGGCACATTCAACACCCCCACCCCAAATTGCCGAAGTAAATCCTGGTCCTCCTCGGCATTTACTTTTGGACACTCAAATATTTCTGCAGTCCCACAAGGAGGGAATTCCCGCCGTTGCGCTGGTGGATTCAGGGGCTACAACCAGCTTTATGGATTCTGCTTTTGTTGAACATTTTGGAATTCCTTTAATTCCTGTAAATCCCCCCATTAAGGTGGAAACTGTAGATGGGCAAGAACTCAACTCGGGACCCATTCACTTAGCAACTCAGCCAGTGCGTATGGTCATTGGGGATCATGAGGAGGTGATCAGTTTTTATGTCACCTCGAACCTTCATCTCCCTTTAGTGCTTGGAGTATCCTGGCTATGTTTGCATGATCCGTTGGTGGCTTGGGCGCAGAACGCCATTTCGTTTCCAAGCCTACAATGTGTGGACCATCTGAGGCATGTGTGCACTGGACAAGATATCATCGCTCCTACTGTCTCCATTTCTTCGGAGTTGTTGGATTTTTCCAATGTTTTCAGCGAACAGGAGGTAGACCGATTACCGCCACATCGTACCTATGATTGTCCTGTGGACCTGATACCGAGCACCCCATTGCCCAAGGGGAGGTTATATTCTATGTCAGAGCCCGAGTTGGTTGCACTCCAAGAGTTTTTAGATAAAAACTTAGCTCGGGGTTTTATTCGCCCCTCCTCATCCCCTCTTTCGGCTCCCATTCTTTTCGTTAAGAAGAAGTCGGGAGAACTTCGTCTATGTTGTGATTATAGACGCCTGAACTCTATCACCGTGAGGAATAGCTATCCCTTGACGCTCATTCCAGAATTGATGGAGCGGTTGCGGGAGGCTACTATCTTCACTAAATTAGATCTGCAAGGGGCCTACAACTTGGTTCAGATACGCAAAGGGGATGAGTGGAAGATGGCGTTTGGCACTCGTTATGGTCATTTCGAGTACACCATCATGCCATTTGGTCTGACCAATGCTCTTGCTGTATTCCAGCACCTAATGAATGATATTTTTTGGGACATGCTGGATAGGTTTGTCGTGGTGTATTTGGATGACATTTTAATTTACTCTCGATCCAGAGATCACCACCTTCAGCAGGTTTGTCAAGTGCTTCAGCATCTTAGGGAGCATAAACTTTACGCGAAACTGGAAAAGTGTTTCTTTTTTCAGTCATCGATAGAGTTTTTAGGGCACATCATTTATCCCAAGGGCATTGCTATGGACCCTAAAAAGGTTGAAGCATTGTGTAGTTGGGAAGCCCCTCGTCGAGTCAAGGATGTACAACATCTGTTGGGATTCACCAACTACTATCAGACTTTTATCCCGGACTTTGCTAAAGTAATGGACCCCATAACTCAGCTCCTCTGTAAGAAGGTCCTGTTTGTGTGGGGCCCCCCTCAACAACAGACTTTTGATATTTTAAAGAAAGCGTTTGTAGTTGAGCCAATATTGAGGCATCCGGATCCGAATCATCCATTTGTGGTCAAGACCAATGCCTCTAATGTTGCTATCGGAGTGGTACTGTTACAAGCTTCGAAAGATGGCACGCCCTTTTTCCCATGCACATACTATTCTAGGAAGCTCACAGCTTCAGAGCGCAACTACACCATCTGGGAAAAGGAGTTGTTGGCCATTAAGGCTGCTTTTGAGACCTGGAGACATCATTTAGAGGGGCTTAGCACAAGGTAGAGGTTCATACAGATCATCAAAACTTGGAACATTTGACCACAGCTAAGAAATTGAACCAACGCCAGATTCGGTGGTCATTGTTTTTTGCCAGGTTCAATTTCTCCGTTACTTATGTTCCAAGTGGACAGAATCGGAGAGCCGACGCGTTGTCTCGGAAGCCCGAGTACATCAGTCCTGAGGATCCTCTTCCTCTACGAACTGTATTACCGACAGAATCCTTAGCCGTACTGCAAGATCCTGTAGATTTGCGGGCTCATATACAAGAGGCTCAACGATTAGACCCATGGACGCAGCAGAAAAAGGAAGGACACTTAGAGGCCTCATCATGACACAATGTCATGACAATCCAGCTGCTGGTCATTTTGGTTTTCACAAAACCCTGCACTTGGTCACCCGGACTTTTTGGTGGCCTTGGGTTTGACATGATGTGTCTTCTTATGTCGCTTCTTGTATACAGTGTCGACAAGCGAAAGCGGCATCGGGTGCGCCTCCTGGACTTCTTCAACCACTGCCGACTCCGAGTAGACCATGGGTAGACCATGGGGAGCGATCTCCATGGTCTTTCTAATGCACTTACCCCTTTCGTCGGGTTGTACAACAGTGCTAGTAGTGGTTGACATGCTCACTAAGATGGCCCATTTCATCCCGTGTAAAAAATTACCCTCAGCTCATGTTACTGCCCGGCTTTTCATACAACACATAATCCGTTTACATGGCTTACCAGATAGAGTTGTTTCAGATCGTGGTGTTCAGTTCACCGCTCAATTCTGGAAAAGCCTAATGAATGCTCTACGAGTGCAAGTGTGTCTAGCGTCGGCACATCATCCGGAAACCGATGGCGGGACTGAGAAAGTCATTGGCATCCTCGCCCAATACCTCAGATGTTTTGTCAATCAAAGACAGAATGACTGGGTGACCTATCTTCCATTGGCAGAGTTTGCTTTTAATAATTCTTGGCACACCTCCACCCACATGACACCTTTTTATGCCAATGTGGGTTATCATCCGAGATTTTTTCCGCTATCCATCATGGATTCTCCAGTTCCAGAGGCACGAGATTTTTTGTCGGAATTACATGCGGTGCATCAATTGATTTCTAGACAATTAGAATGAACGAAAGCTGATTATAAGCATTTCGCCGATCATTCGCGTCAGGCGACGCCTCCATTGGCTGTGGGAGACAAGGTGTGTTGTCAACGAAACATCTTCGGGGTCGATCGTCCGATTAGGAAATTGGATCATCATTATATTGGTCCCTTCCCTATCGAGGCAGTTATTAATCCGGTAGCTTATCGACTTACTTTACCGCGCTCCATGCTCATTCACCCTGTTTTTCATCGCTCCCTGTTAATACCTGACACTCCATCGTGTAATCTTCATTCTCCAGAAGATACCGGTTCTCCATTCAGTCTCAACATTGAACCTATTATGGATTCTACAGTGATCGGAATTTTTGATTCCAGATGGTTAAAGGGACAATTCCAGTACTTTGTAGGAAAACTGGACAATGAAACTGAAATTCGCTCTTGGCAGGATATATCCAAGGTGCATGCCCCAGATCTTATTTGCATATATTACGTACAATTTCCGTCAAAACCACATCCTGATCATCAGACTCGGGGGAAGGGCCCTGCGGTGAGGGATAGTGTTGTGACTGAAAGGATCGATCCTGCTGTGAGTTTTGCTTCTGATGACTCTGAGGATGAAAGGCTGGAACCTGCTGAGAATTTGGAGTCTGAATTGTTAGAAGACACAGATGTGAACGAGGGGGATGAGAGGTTATCACACAGACATTCTTCGCCTGAACCCTCGACCTCATTCATGCCTGCAGTTGAGCCACAAGATGAGTCAGAGGAGTCAAGCGAGGAAGCTGACAGATCATGGCTAGATGCCAGAACAAGAAGGAGGCTGAAACGTCAAGCTGTGTGGAGGCATCAGGCCAGACGATGATTTAGGGAGATTGACATGCCCATCTAGGTGGTTCATGGAGACAAACTCAGTTAGAAGGGAGGACGAGCCAATAATTAGTAATTAGCACATTGCC